>OZ005653.1:265594159-266794159 GCA_963930645.1 Salticus scenicus | reverse complement strand
GATATGATGCCACTGTTGGATTGGTGAAAGGTCTTGGATAGTTGCTACTCTATGTTGCACAAACGGTTTCAAATCCATGGGTTCCTTCTGTAACCACGCCAGAACAATTGTAGAGTCTGTCCAAAAATAGACTTCGTTGATCATCACCTTTAAAGCAGCCAACACCTTATTCATTAGCTTTGCCAGCAGAACAGCTGCACACAACTCTAATCGAGGGATTGTTAAGCTTTTAACCGGAGCAACCCTTGATTTGCTTGAGATTAATCTTATTAATGTCCGGCCACGTGAATCATTGGACTTACAATAGATGGCCGCTCCATAGCAGAGTTCTGAAGCGTCTGCAAATCCATGAATTTCTATATTTGAAGCCTGGGGAATCACAATGCACCTTTCAATTTTTATGTCATTTATTCGTTCTAATGCAATGAGAAAATGATGCCACTCTCTGTATTCTGGTGCTGGGAGTGCATCATTCCAATCAATTTTTAGACGCCAAAGCTTTTGCATAAATATTTTGGCCTTAGCAATTATTGGGCCTATTAAGCCAAGTGGATCAAAGATCCTAGCTATCGTCGACAACACCTCTCTTTTTGTATAGGAATTTTTCAGATCTACTGTAACTCGGAAAACAAAACAATCATCCTTTGGCTTCCAAGACACGCCTAAAGTTTTAATTTCATCTTTGTTATAAAAACTGTAACTCTCTGTCATACTTGGAGAAAGTTCAACATTATTAGCACACCACTTATGTAGCTCCTTCCCTGCGGACTGTATAACCTCCTTTAACTCCTGTTGTAACTCTTTCGCCTCCTCTAATGTACTTGCTCCAAATAATACGTCATCCATATAAAAATTATCACGAAGGATTGGGGATGCTTTCGGGAATTTTTTTTCCTCATCAAGTGAAAGCTGATATAAGGTTCTCATAGCTAAGTAAGGCGCTGAGACTGTTCCATATGTCACTGTTGTTAATTCAAATGTTTTGGGGGGTTCCTCAATGCTATTGCTCCAGAGAATTCGCTGCAGTGGGTATTGACTCGGGTCAATAAGAATCATTCTATACATCATTTTGATGTCAGCAGTTAAGGCGTAAATATGCAGGCGGAAACCCACCATTATGGTAAATAAATCACTTTGTATTACTCCGCCATTGAATTGCAAGGAATTAAGAGAAGTACCATTTGTTGTCGGTGAAGAACAATTGAAAACTACACGTAATTTAGTCGTATCTTTATCTGGCCTGTACACTTCGTGATGAGGTGCGTAATAAGCAACATCAGGAGTTTTATCCTCTGTTACCTCTCTCATGTGACCACGGTTTTTATATTCCTCTAAAAAGTCTTTATATAACGACAAGTATTTCTCGTCTCTCGATAGACGTTTCCACAGCGATCTGAGTTTTCTAAGAGCAATTTCTCTAGACTGACCTAAACATGACGGATCATCTCTTAAAGGCATTGTTACAATATATTTACCTTTCTCATTTCTCTTATGTGTACGCGTAAAATGTTCCTCACATATAGCCTGTTCTTTACTTTTGGTTAATTCTATATTTACATCCTCAATCTCCCAAAATCTCCTTAATGTTACATTTAAATCCTCTCCACGTATTAACCCACAATGAATTTTAACCTCATCCCTTTGATCTAAATTCCCTGTTGCAATGTAACCAAAACAAGAATTTTGAAGGAGTAGCTGAGGGTTCTGAGAATATATTTGCCCCGGTCTCAATAATTCATAAAAAATTTCAGCACCAAGGAGCATGTCTATTTTTCCAGGAATGTTAAAACTATAATCTGCTAACGTTATTGAATTCGGGACATCGATATGTACATTAATTACTTTATTCGGAACAAAATCTGTAATTTTCCTCACAACAAACATATTTAGGGATTTCTCAAAGTTTTTCTCTTTATTGGCAATAGTTGCTGTTACGCAACCGTTAATAGTCATCGATGCATCATTCAAACAAGAGAGTAAAGTATTTATTTTTTCTATTTTGAGTTGTAATCGATTTGCACAATCCTTTGTTATCAAACACGCCTGAGAGCCGCTGTCTAGAAGGCACCTTACTTCCTGCCATTGAGAATATTTATCTTTAACTAAAACATGCACTGTACTCAATAAGACATTTTTTGTTTTGTTTTTTGCAAAACTAGTGGCTACAATTTGCTGTCTGTCACTAGGAAAATTAGGAGGAAAAAAGGAATTGAATTCACCGTGCTGTTCTCTATTCAATGTTTCGGAATCAGCGGCAGCTGTAACTTCCGAATTATCCTTTATTTCCTTACAAGAATCGCTAAATTTTCCTTCTCTAGGAAAGTGAATCAATTTATTATGTGGTTTTATTACAAAAACAGTTCCTCGTATTGCATTTTCTTACATTACAATTCGGTAAAAAACACTTAAAACATAACTTATTTGCCTTAATAACATTAACTCTTTCTTGTACAGGAAGTTTTTTGAACTGCGGACACATATATAAAGCATGATATTCATTATTTTTACAAAGAACACATTTTACATTTTTTATTTCTGATAAGAACACATTTGAAGCAACTTTTTGAAATCGTGAATTATGCGATTTGTTCCCGACAAACCGCTTCGCTTCATTTACACTAGTCTTTGCAAACACATTCAACTCATTTTTACCTCTGCCCCTTGCAGATAAATAAATATCACATTCACGACCCAATTCTTGTGGTTTAAAAAATGATTCACCCTGCTTAACCCCAATGTGTGTCATTAATTCACGATCTAATGAATTAAAAATTTTGTCAGATACAATTAATTCACATAATGATTTAAAATCATTCACTTTATGCAATTCACAATAATACTCAAAAGATGCTGCTAATCGCGACGCATACTGCACATAACTCTCTGACGGTAATTTTTGTGCTTTCCTCATTAGCCGTCGGCTGAAACTCCTTCAAAACAACTGTTTTTAATTTTTCGTAATTACACATGTCTTCCTCAGACACAAATACCATTAAATTACTGGCTTTTTCACCGAGAATGTTTAAAAGAATTTCCGCTTTAAACCCATCTGGAACATTTTTATTCTTAAATGCCTTTTCCAGCGAATGAAAAAATAGATTGATTGATTCTGCTTTAGATGGTAATGGAATTGTAAGCGTTTTATACTCTTAATAAAACTTTCCAGATTATTATTATTTAGAAGTTCTGGTTCCGAATGCACAGTTGAAAGCGAATTATTTTGGGATAAATCCCTTTTAATATTCGCTAATTCTAACTCTTTCTCTAACTGCGCTAATTTAATTTTCTCGAAATCAGAATTTTGTAAAGATTCCTTACGAATATTTGCTATTTCTAACTCTTTCTCTAATTGCGCTAGTTTAATTTTTTCCAAATCCATTTTTGATTTTTCTTCTTTTTTCGATTTAATTTCCTCAACCGCGCAATCAACTACATTTTTCATTAACTCACTATTTGAAAAATGTTCACATTTCTCAATAATATCTTTTAACTCAACAAGTTTAGCACCCTCTCCTACACTTAAACCCAATTCCTCTGCGACAAGCTTAAGCTCATCTTTTCTTAATTTATCGATAATTGACATTATTAAATTTAACAAGTAATAAATTCAGAAACAAATTTAAATTTTATGAAGATGCTCTTACCTCAGATCGCTGTATTCCACTTGAGAACAAAAAACACTATTAATCTTGTTCCTCTTAAATAAACTATCACTTCACTTATTTTTTTTCTTTTGTTCACTTTTATATTTTATGTTTCACTTAAAAAAAAAAAATCCATCCTTCGATATAAACATCTTTTTTTTTTCTCTATGATTAAAACAAAACTTTTTGTTTCATCGATCGATTACGAACCGAAACTTCTTTTTCTCACAATGAAATTAAATAAACAAACTCGTAATTACTCTTCTTTTTAACAGGTCCTGTGGCTCGACGGGCCATGTAAAGGCACTTAATGCTTATTTAAAACACGAATACACTTAATTACTCATAATTTATTTATTTTTCGACGCCACGTTCTGCGGTCGCCGAACACACACTTTTCTTCACAACACAAACTCTGTTTCATAACACAAACTCTGTTCGCTTCATTTCAAAGTTTCTTATGAAGAATACAAATTATAGGTGGCGCGGTGTTAACGCATGCAAGCGTAACAAATCACATTCTACCAAAATCTCAACACCTTTGCGTTTTACAGCATAAAACTAAGTATTTTTAATTTTGAGTATTTTAAAAATCTGTTAATATCTCTTTGATTAACTTTAGTAACAGGAGTAGTTATTTTATTATTTTTATGTTGTTAAAAGGTTTGATACTAAAAGTAGCAAAATAACTACTGCCCTTATTAAAATTAATCAAAAAATATAGTTTAATTTTTTTCAAAATTAGCAAATCATATTATAATTAATTTCAAGTCACAAAATGCAAAACTGTTGGAATTTTGGTAGAGTGCAGTGCATGCAATAATGTCAAGCCTTCTGAATTTGACAAAAGGTCTGATCTTCTCTTTTTGCTGAAGAGAAGAGAGAAAAGGAAGAAGCATTAACAGCAAGTCACCAGTTTACTCCAAGCCTCTAAGGGCTGTGTACTGCAGTCGTAAACGTTAAGGAAATCAGAATTCTTTGTAGGTCGGGTAAATTTGACTCACACTTAGTCTGCAGAATGACTTTTGACTTGCAACCTGATCCGAACTTGCAGCTTCAGACCTGCAACTTGACCCACAGCTTTCAATAAATTATTGTTAAATTTATGTTACATAAGAAACTAAATTAAAATTTTAATAAACAAAATACAGTTATATTTTTGAACGGATTTTTCAAAAAACTAAATGTTATAAAAAAAATTACTAGTATATAATAATTACATTAAAACTAGCATAAAATTATATTAAAAATTAAGAGTCTAATTATAAACAAAACTTGAGTATATAATTAAGCAAAATTTCTTATGTATTTTAAAATTTAATTAAAAAATCCACTATTCCAAATACAGCATAAACAGAAAGTAAAATAAAGATTCGAATATGTATTGAAAGGCAAATAATTTTCATTTATAAAGTTTTAAATGTTAAGATAAATATTAATGAAATTGTAATTAAATTTGTATTATTATTATGTTGCTTTAAATTGTAATGGAAAAAGAGAATGTCATCCAATTCCTTCATAAAAAAAAAAAAAAAAAGATTAAAAATTTCTTTTTAAAAAAATGTGGCTAGGCCTGTACCTGACCCAATGCAGGACTCTAAAGGAAATGAAGTAACAGTACTTTTAAAAATTTTTACATCCATTACCCAACTATTGTAGGTAAAGGAAGTATTGTATTTAGTCCAAAAATTCAATATCGAGATTTCACGTGACTTACATGTTTTGAGGTCTCCTGAGGAATCTTCTGATTATTATATCTCCAAAACTAATCAAGATAGATTTACAAAACTTCAGAATTGGCACAGATCTGGTGTACAGACGAATTTTCAAACTTTTGGTGAAGGTTGGAAAAATGGACATGGGACCGTAAGTCCGTATCTCAAAAATGGCTTTAATTATTTCCTTCAGTATTACATGTCTTTTCATATGAAATAGTTGGTTAGTTCAGGAAAATTAATAGATGGTACTATATATCTCAATTTCAGGTCTCGCAAGCGCATTCCTTCAAAAACGGTTGTATGGATTGTTTTAAACATCACCATATTTAACACCCTTTTAGATATCCTTTTGTATGTAATTGTTGTTTTCCAGTCAACATTTGAGTGTGCCAAGTTTTGGTAAAAGTCAGTATCTCAAAAACGGCTCTAACTATTTTCTTGAAAATTGATACATAAACCCATTTTACATATCCTTTCTCGTGTATTATGTGGTTATTACAAGAAAATTAACAATCATCCTGATTAGGTAGGTCAGTTTAGGTCTTGGAAATTGGTGTTTCAAAAATGGCTCTATCAATTTTTTTACTCGATATATAAGTTCTGTTTTTTTTATACACTCCTGCTGAAAAGTGTATCAAGATTTGCAAACAATCAGTTTCTTTCAATTTAAAAACTTATTTCTTGATGAAATGTTTTCAAACATTGGGTATTTAAGGAACTAGGTCTTCCTCATGTTTTTCAGTGAAGATTTGTGTAAGACAACATTTAGGGGGCCAGTAACAAATTGAGCAAAATTAATAGTGTTTGTCATCACCCTGTATCGTTAAGTAAACAAAATGATCTGTAACTTTAGGATATGTTAATATAGACCCAGTACAGTTTGCAGATAAATTTGTGTGACGGCGATATATGCATTTATTTTAAAACTTCAAAACAAATTAGCATGTTTTTTTATTTATAATATATAGAGTTTTTAACGAAAATTATTCCCACTTTCAGATAACTTGAAAAGATATTTTTAAAACAATTGTACTGCAATTTGAATACAAATATCTTAAATATCTCATGAAATATGAGCAGTTTTATGAAAAATATTTTCACTGTGCATGTGTGAAAGATAGAAAAATTTTTGTCACATAGGTTGAAAACTAGATATATTAATTGGGCAATTTTTGTCAAAAGTGCATTTGAATAGACTAAAAATTTAACAAATTATCGGCAAAAGAACGAGCTAGATTTTAGGTGTTTTCCAAAAGTTGAAATTTCATAAGGGGTTTTTCACATGCCGCATATTTAATTTCTCAAGATCCAGTTATTTCAACCACGCTCCAAAAGTACTTTTTTATGAAAAAACCCTTATAAGCTTGTAACTCTAACATATTTTTGTTTATTTACTAAAATTTGTGAGATCATCAGGGGTTTTACACACACACACACACACACACACACAAAAAAAAAACTTTTGCAAAGTGTTTAAAGTAATTGGATCTTCAAATTAATTACGCGGCATGTTGAAAAACCCCTTATGAAATTTCAACTCTTGGAAAATACCTAAAATCTAACTTGTTCTATCTTTTGCAGAAAATTTGCTTTATTCAAATGAACTTTTCACAAAAGTTGCCCAGTATATCTAGCTTTCAACCTATGTAATAAAAATTTTTCTATCTTTCACACATGTGTAGTGAAAGCGTTTTTCATAAAAATGCTCATATTTCATGAGATATTTAAGATATTCCAATTGCAGTATATTGTTTCAAAAGTGTTTTATCAATTTATCTGAAAGTGGGAATAATTTTTGTTTAATACTCTGTATATTATAAATTTTAAAAAATGCTGATTTTTTTTTTTTTTTTTTTTTTTTTTTTTAGTTTTAAAATAAATGCTTATATCTCCGTTATTTAATATGCTATCGTCACACAAATTCATCCACAAATTGTAATGGGTCTATATTAACATATTCTAAAGTTACAGTTCATTTTGTTCATGTAACAATACAGGGTGATCACAAACATTATTAATTTTGCTCAGTTTGTTACTGGCCCCCCAAAATGTTGTTTTAAGCCAATCTTCACTGGAAAACATGAGGAAGACCCAGTTCTTTAAATACCCAGTGTTTGAAAGCATTTCATTGAGAGAAAAAGTGTTTAAATTTTTAAAAAACTCGTCGTCTTTTCAAAACTTAAGTGCATATAATACATGTAATAGTGGATAATGGAAGGTGTTTGTTTCACACCAGATTTTTTCCTTTTTGGTATTTAATGAATATTTTCTCTTCCCTTTAGCATGGAACCTGTCCTATTTGTCGAAAACTTTTGAATGACAATTCTCAAGAACCATTTTCCGCCACAAATCTACAAGATACCTTTATGGCAGATGCCAGAACAACTAATCAGGAAAGTTCTCAGACAACCTCAACTTCAGAAAATGAAGATTTACCATCAGTATCTATTAATTTCAATTCTCACCAACCCTCTGTATATGACTTTACCGATGACTTTGATTAGCACTTGCTAGATCTGGTTCCTTGTACATATAAATAGAGCCATCTACATTAGTGTACTTTGCCTTTTTTTCATTTAACTGTACCAGCAGTTTAAATTATGGATTTCACAAAAGAATCAATTGGCTCAAACATGTGATTCCTTTTTTTTTCAAGCCTAAAAAGAAAAAAAATTGTTTAAGTGCATATTGTAGATACAAGTAAAATTTTATTTTGTCAATTCTCTCTCTCTCTCTTTAATACGTTCATATTAAATGAACTGAAATAATCACATAACTCTGATTCTTTGCTTATTTAATGAACCTGTTTTGAGCTCAAACACCACTGACTTTAACACATTTATTTCATGTTGATTTTCATACATTTGATAGTTTGATTGATGAAAAATAAAATAATTCCTTTTTTTCTGTACTTTTTAAAAATAACTAAAATTGATATAAAATTAGTTAACCTGAGCCACTATTATTTAAGAATGCTTGAAAAAATATCCTTTCTGGAACACTGTGTGACCAAAAAAAATGTTTTTGCTTTTTACAAAAAAAAAAAAAAAATGAAATGAAAACCTTAAAAATTTTTCAGCAAATTGTACTTTTCAACAAAAGAAAAAAAAAAAAAAAATGTTAATTAGTATTCTTTTATTTCTGTTACAATAAAATTTCTTTATATGTGTGCCATTCGCTTTGTTTTTAATAAAATGACAAGTTTTTAAATTTTGATTCTTTCTATGAAATAGACTCTTTAATTTTGATAATTTAAAAATTTCAGGAGCAAGTTGAAATGAATTGTACATGTGTTAATGAATGGCCATACTAAATCTGGTCAGTTCTTTACACAAATTGTAACTAATTGCTGCTGCTTGTATTATATTCATTGTTGCATTAAAATAAACAGTTATTTATGCAAATAAATTTTTATCACAGTATAAGGTCTGAATTATTTTTTAATGCTTGTTGCACACTTTTGTTGAAATAAATTGTGATGTTAATCTCACAAATTCAAAAAATGAAGATTTATGCTTTTACTTTTTATTTATTTTTTCCTCACTAATGAAAATGTTTTTGATGTGTAAGTAAGGAAAATAGAAAACAAGTCCTCTTGGCTCAGTCAGAAAAGTAGGTTGGTTGATTTCGTTGTTCTTTTCAAGTAGCCACAATTTTTAATATGATGAATGAAGGTGATTAATAAAGTCATAGCTGTTAACTTTTCTGCTTTTCTGTGCAGAGATGAAATCTTCAACCAAGTGTTCGTTTATATAGAAGATTGATAAAATTTTTACACTGCAGTTTCTTTCAACGCATGAAAGTAGTACAGGCATCACAGTGTTCCTAAAATTTTCTGCTCATTTTATTATATTGCCAACACTATGTTAAAATATTTTTTTACATAATATTTTAGCATTAAAACTTTCAAAAATATATAAGAAAAAGTTTGCTATTGGCAATATTGGTGACAATATAATAAAATGTGAGTAAAATTTTAGTAACGCTGTGAGGCCTGGTTAGTAGGTGTTAATGTAAATATTGATTATAATGATTATCTTTCTCTAGTTTTGTGATAATATCATACCACTAACTATATATCAACTAAAAATAAATTTTATTTACATATCTACTGATTACTTAATTACATATTTTATTATTAGAGTACTAAGAATCTTTATTACATAATAGCTTAAGTGAAATTAATCTATTGTGCTTCTTTCTATTTTTATATTATAAAATAATGCGTAAAATCTTCTGCATTTTACAATTTGTTCTGCAATTTTTTTTTTTTTACATTTCTGCATTTTTTAAAGAGGGGGTTGGCAGGTATGTAAACTTGATGGAGACTAGATATGGGCTACAGTAAATACCTAAGTTTCATGCAAATCGCTCATAAATATATTTTTATCTGAATTAGATGTTTTCAAGTGATCACCATTTTTAAACAAGATGGTAGATATAGTTGACTAGATAACTTGGTTGTGGCTTTGATCTGACTTTTCTTCGGGTTGAAAGCCTTTAATAGCCTTTGTGGCCTAATAAAAGTTATTTTTATATAGATTTTAAGCAAATCTATATTACTTACAAATTCTGTAGCACAGTCTGCACACATTTTTATATCCATAGATATTTTTAAAATTTCACAAGATATCAGTCAGGTTTTTTCAGAGTAAGGACGAACATTACCCAGCACCGAATTGATACAAGAAATCATCCTCCAATCAAATAACATTCAAAAAGATTTCCATTTGCTAAGCAGGAAGGGCACGAGCTACTAAACGAGATGCAGCATGATTATGTCATCAAACCATCTATGAGTCCTTGGGCCTCTCTCATACTTTTGGTGTAAAAGAAGGTTGGTTCAATGAGATTATGTGTGGATTATCAGCGTTTGAATGACATCATGAAGAAAGATAGTTACCTTCTTCCTAGAATTGACGACACTTGACACACTTTCTCGCAATCAGTGATTTTCGACGTTGGATCTGAAGAGCAGCTATTAGCAAACAGAATTACATCCTGACGACCGTGAGAAGACTGCATTTCACTACGGGACGAGGATTGTGGCAATTCAAGGTTATACCATTTGAATTATGCAATGCACCTGCAACTTTGGAACGCCTTTTACTTCTTTACTTTTATTACTATATATTATATCTTCTATTACAATTATACTTATAGCAATATCAAGAAAATATTGTCTTTACATACCTGCCAATTCTCCTGATTTCTGGCTATTTCTACTGGTTTATTGGATTTTGTTAAAAAAATCTATTGGTTTTAAGGAATTAAAAAAAAAAAAAAATCGTAATATTCAGCAATTTCCCCATAAATATTTATAGAAATATATTCTAGCAAATGAAATACTGCATACATAGAACACATTTTTTAATACTATCAATGAGTATCAAGGTCATCCAAATCTTATGTTAACCTTATGGGGAAAATAATTCCCATTATAACTCATAATATATCACATATTTTTAAATTCCATTTTCATGTTAAGAAAATTCATGACTGTTATATTACGTCTCATTTTACGAATACCGATTCCTTTTTAACATTTTAACTGACTTGAAAAAAGGAGGTTCTCAATGCAAACCCCATGTATATTTTTTGTCAACAAATAACCCTAGGATTCTTACCATTAAAAGTAATACATTTAACACAACTGGTTTGTATACAAAAATTCAGAAAATAATTCAGATACATAAGTTATGTCTAACAAGTAATGTCTCCACACATGTGTATACCCCAAAAAATTTTGAAAAAATTACAAGAGGAGGAGGTTCTGAAATTATGTATGTTTATTTATTTATTTATTTATTTAAAAGGGCAGAATCTGTATATTTCTGAAAAAAATATGTATAATCTGGAGAAAAAAAATATTTAAAATGAAAATGCCCATATTTTGGTTATTTATTGCTCATTGACGACAAAAAAAATTTTAAGGTAAAGCTTTTATTTATTTATTTTTTTACAAATCCTGTAAATTAATATGGAATAAAATAGTTACATACATTGCAGTCAGAAGATTCCAATATTTTATGCAATACAAAAGAATGGGCCTTAAACACAAAAAATGATCATTTAAAAGTTCTAAATAAACCATAGTCTGTATTGGCTGATGGCTAGTTTTAAGTAAGAGTGACAATATAACTATGTCTATGAGAAATAGTGAGCAATCCCACATCTTTAAAGAGTCTAGAATCCAATAAAGCAAATTTAATATGCATATTGATATTTATTTTGTGGATGGAAAAAAACTGGAAGTTGCAGTTCTTTGATGGTTTGTTTGATCGGCAATCATTAGTTTGAGAGGAGGGGGACAGAAAAAATTTATAAAAAGCAGCAATCTGCCGTTTGGCAGCAGAAAAGAGGCATCCCTAATTTTTATAGGTACACTGTACAGTAAACTCCTGATTATCTGCGGGCACAGAAAAAAGGCAGGATCAAGAAATTTTTTTCAAAATAAATAAACCCATAAATTAAAAAAAAAAAAACTATATTGCTTTTTTTTTTTTTTTTTTTGTACAGTACAATATGCTACCAGACATGCGAACATTTTAATTTATTTTAAAGAATTTCTAGTACCTGCCTTTTTTTTTTTTTTTCACATTTAATTGTAATTACATATTGGAAAAAATTTCACTACAAATAAAATGCTGTATAAAAAGGGTGGGTATTTACAATGCTCTGGGATAAATTATCTTGCAGATTGTACCTTGCCTTCATTTTAAGTACACTTTTTTTGTTTATAGTTTTTTCATCCTGTAGAGTATAGAAAATACAAATATTTTTACTAATTGTGAATATTTTCATTGTTTGTCTTATGTACAATACATTCGTGTTTTTGAGCTACATATTTTTTATGTCAATAATGTTTCATTTCCAGCCTTTGCAATTTATCTGCGATTTTCATTACACATGACACTCAATTCCATGGATAATCAGAAATATATTGCATAAATAAATGTTTTTAATAGCCATTTTATCATGAGGCTATCATATACAGTGGGGGCAAAAAGTCCGTAAAAACTTTAAAAGTTCATAAAACCTGAAAAATAACTGTAAAAAACGTTTCGCAGGTTTAGCATTGATATAGGTCACAGGATTTTTTTTTTTTAGATAAAAAAAATAATAATAATTAAAAAACAGCCGACAGATGGCACTGGTACGAACGACTTAGTTGAAAATATGGAGATTATAAATACTTACGCTCTTAATTCAGAACCAGTTCTCCATCGCATCCCATGTAACTGAATAAGGATCTTGTCCATCAAATCTGTCGGAATTGTATACAGCCAGACATGCTGCACTTTGTCATAAGCCTGCAATGTGTTATCACCTGTGATAGTGGACAAGTGGAATACATAATAAATGATTTGGTAACATTTTTATTTACGTGTCTTTTCTTTCACTTATGTACAAAACGCCACCTATCGGCTGTTTATTGATTTTTTTTTTTTTTTTTTTTTTTTTTTTAATCTTAAAAAAAATTCCGTGAATTATCGATGCTAAATCTGCAAACCGTTTTTTATTTTGGTTATTTTTTCGGGTTATAAATTTTTAAAGTTTTTATGGACTTTTTGCCCACCCTGTATTACAAGAATCATATATCATAAGTCTTACTCTGGCATTCTTTCAGCATAGCAGTTTTTAGAGTTTTTGCATGTTAAATAGTTTCCATCCTTTTAATGAGGTAGTGAAGGTAAAATGATAAATGCAGGTAATACCCGAAAACTTTTACGAGTTAATCACTTTGTAAATCCTGAATTTATCAGTCAGTTCGGATAAATTCTTTAAAGCTATGATTATTATAAACTGTAAATTTTTAAAAAAAGATAAACAGTTTATTCAATAATTCTTTATTTTCCAAAAAATGTTATTTACAAAAAATTTTAGTTTGTAATTTTGGAAATAACAGAAGCTGTCTGTTATGACTATCTCGTCAACTATTCATGTTTTTTCAGCTTTTCGGTAACATTTGGCAGTAAAGAATATTAATGTATATTTATTGAAATTGATTGCAAATTGCTTCCAAACAAGTTATGAGATTTTTTTTTTTTTTTTTTTTTTTTTACTGCTGTTAATCTATATACATAGTGAAAGAAAGATCAGTGGTCACCCACCTCTTTATTCCATATCATAGACGCTGTAAAGTTCAGCTCTTTGAATTGTGTTAATCTTGCGAGATATCAATAAATCTTAATGTAAGTTAAATGGCTAACTGGTTTATATACTGTAAATTTAGGACAAAAAAGTAGTAGGAGTTCAACTTACATGCAAGACAAGAAAAGAAAAAAAAAATGTAAACCTCGGAATTTCTTAGCACTTAGAAACTCTCCTTGCTTTCATCACTTTTTACTTCCATTAGCTGACTGCCATACATAACTGAAGTATTGTTTACAGTCAAAAATTACAATACTGAGTTTTTACCTGATTTACATGTTTTAAATCTTCTGGGTCCAAAAAAGAGTTTTCTGGAAATTAGTTGGTAACATACATGTATGTGGGGGAAGAGAATCTTGTGACTATTATTCTACAAAATGTTAAAAGGTAGAACAACCAAATTTTACAATTAAGGGGACTCTACTTATCATAGATAGCCAAAGCCAATATTATTCATAGGAAATTTTGCCCCATTATAACTCATTAACTAATACATACTTTTAAATTCTGTTTTCATATTCAGAAAATTTACAAGTGTTAAATTGGTTATTGTTTTTTAAAAAGTAATTTATTTTTATTTTTATTTATTTATTTTTATTTTTTTGAAGCTGTTAGATACAAAATTTCACTTTGAGAAAATTCACATTTTACAGCTTCAAAATAAAATATTAAAAATGAAAAAAAATTTTTAGAAAGATGATAAACAATTTAATAGTTGTAAACTTTCTAAATGTGAAAACAGAATTTAAAATTTGCATTATTTAATGAGTTATAATGGGGCAAAATTCCCCAAAGAATAACATTGACTCCGACTTCCATTGATAAGTAGAGAGTCCCTTAAGACAGGTCCAGTGGTGTAGAAATGAGTTCATCAAGTTTTGGGCGAAAATCTGAAAACTGGAAGTGTATTATAGAATAGCTAGAAGAGGAACTAAAAGTCAGTATCTCAATAAGGGCTCTAATGACTTTCTGTAAATTTGCTGTACAAACACCCTTTTACATTCCCTTTTATATATACAGGGTGTTTTCACAGATTTTTGTGATTATTTTGGCTTTTCTTCGTGCATTTAAATTTTTAAATAAAAATGTGACTGGAATCAAATTGAAATAGGGTTTAATTAACGTCTTCAGCATTAAAAATATTCTTTACTTTAAAATGTTGCTGGAAAATAAACAATGGATCAAAGGCTATATTTTTAGGCTTTTTGAAGAGAAATACTCTTATTCAATAATTAAGAAAAGCCTGGTTTCAATATTTCTACATATAAAGTAGGTGACATAATTTGATAAAAAAGGGAAAAAAATGTTAAAGTTTACATTTGACTGAGAAAAAGGCAAAAAATGCATACCCAACAAAGCTATGTTCACCTCTTATTACATAAAGTTACATTTTATGTTTTAAAAGTAAATCCATCCCCGCAAATAGCTATCGTAAAATTTTTAAATATCTCTGTAGCAACTATGAACAAAATTATAAAATTTGATTTAAAGTTAATCAAAACTAAAAAAAAATATGTTCATTGCTAAATGTTGAAACATGTTTCTCAGCATAAGACTATGTGCAGGTTATTGTATAAGAAATGGAAATAAATAGTTGCAATTGGTAAGGCTTGGATATACTTATATGTTTACAATAAAAAAAGATCATTTTAAGGTAAAGACACTAGTTGCCACCCTCGTAAAAGAAATGTTAAAATAAGCGTTGATTAACATCTATGAATTTGAATCTGCCCGACAACTGTCGATTTCGGGGCTCAGAAAATCCCCGTGCAGTACAGGAAGTGAAAAGAAATAGTCCTAAAATTGATGCATTGTGTGCTCTTTCATATGATAGTCATAAAACCATTTTTCATTGCCAAGTTTTCAGTGATTGTAAATATTTACCTGGACATATTGCAAAGTTATGCAATATATCAAATGCAGCATTTATAACCCACTATTATTTTACAAGATGGCACTCTCAATGGGACGTAGATGTTTGAGCATTTTTGGTTACATTTTTTCCTTACTGATGGGGACATAGAGAATTGATTGCCTGACTCATCTCCATACTTCACTCAACTGGATTTTTTTTTCTTTTGGGGCTACATCAAAGTCTACTCATAGAAGATCCGTGATGTTAGAAATTTGTGCCTTAATAAGTGCTGTTATTGATACTGTGACTATGAAAATGCTACAGAAGGGTCAGAAATAGATTATGAACAAGGTATCCCCAGACCTACTAAAGGAGCCCGCATGGAAGTTCACCAATTTTTTAACTGCATGAGTCCTGTTATAAAGGTGTTTTGTTTTATATTGTAGAGTTAAGTTTGCCATACTAAATTGCAGTAATTCTCCATAAAGACAGATGTAGTATAGTGTTGCAATAACCACCTTGTTCATAATTAAAAATGCTACTTTAAAATAAATAATTTGGATTAAATGAAACAACTTATTTTAGATAAAGTGGAGTGGAAAGTTGACTTTTATACCAACTATATGAAAAATACCAGAGCCAAGAATCGAACCCGGGCCCTCTGCTTAACATGTGGTTGCTCTACTACTGAGCTACCCTGGCCCAGTAAGAGGTCACCATGTCTACAAATGTAGATTATCAAGTGAGAATATTACTCGTGACACAACTCCAATAGACCATGAAGTTTCAATTTAGAAATTTTATTTTTTAATTCATAACCATGAAAAATGAATTTAGAAATTTTATTAATTCATAACCACGAAAAATGAATTTTCATGGTTGAATTAACAAATAAAATTTCTAAACTGAAACTTTGTGGTCCATTGGAGTTGTGACATGAGTAATATTCTCACCTGTTATATTTGTGTTCGCAGACATGGTGACCTTGCCAACAACAGATATTATATGAGAAATACTGAATTGGTTATCAGCCATGGTAGCTCAGTGGTAGAGCAACTGCACATTAGACGGAAAGCCCAAGTTTGATTCCTGGCTCTGGTATTTTTCACATAGTTGGTATAAAAATCAACCTTTCTCTCCACTTTATATAAAATGAATTTTCATGGTTGATGAATTAACAAATAAAATTTCTAAATTGAAACAACTTATTTTATTTGAAAATTTTTTAAGCATGTCAGGGATATTAAGTGTATTCAATTAAAATATAAGTAATGATTAGTAGCATAAACATATTTGGATTGCTGTAACAGAGATTAAGGATTGAAAGAGAGAGTGAATGAAGCTTTTTAAGATGTTACCTTTACAAAGTAAAGAGGATGAATGCTGATAGGGGGCTCGCAAAATTAAAGTTCTAAACAATGCCAAAAATGATAGAGCTAGCGAAATTTCACATTATGAATTTTCTTTGTTTCTATGTAAACTCTATGGGAAAATTTTAAATTAAAATGGCAGTTGAGAAAAAATCACCTTTGAAAAGGGTAAAATTGTAATGTTTTCACTGTACGGTTCTTTCAATGTACTAAAATAATACTTATTTCAATTTGAGAATTCAAATTTAACTATGTACAAGATTATAATACTCATGACAATCTTTTAAGACCTTCAAATTCAAAAAACAAGCTAAAAATCCATAAATATGTAATTTTAAATTGAAGGTGTATTGTAGAAAAAAGAACAGATAAGTGACTGGATATATCCATCAGTGGCAGTCAGATGGTTAATAATAGTCTCCAATGCAGAATCTTTAGTTGATACCTCATAGTCTGCATAATGGTCAGAAAATTTTTACAATTGCATGGGCTAATGCTATTAAATGAAGGAGGTAATAAATAAAATTAATGAATTGAAATTATCATCTGCCTTTGTTAAAGGGGAAATAAATTACACTTTTAATAAATCTCATATATACATATAATAAAAGAAAGTTTGTATTACCATATTTTCAACCTATAATCTGCAGGTCTGTTAAATCAATTTCACACTCATGGAAATTTTAATTAACAGACAAAGCTATTTCTAAACAAGCTTTTGTCTTCTACAAATAAAGCATTGTTTGAAAATTAAATTTTCTGATGTGAAACTGATTTATATGATCTGCAGATTACAGGCTGAAAAATACGGTATTTTAGATAAATGAAGTGATAATATTAAAAATAAGATTTTTTAAATAATTTAGAATAAATTAACTTAAGAGGACTCTCTACCTATCGTTTCCCAAAGCTGAAGCCAATGTTATTCTATGGAAAATTTTGCCCCATTATATTTCATTAACTAATACATATTTTTAAATTCCGTTTTCACTTCCCGAAAATTCACAACTATTAAACAATTTATCACTTTCTAAAAATTGATTTTTTTTAATTTTAAGATTTCATTTTTAAGCTCAAAAATGAAAGTTTTCACATTGTGAAAATTTGCATTTAACAAACTCAAAATAAAATATTAAAAATTTTTAAAAATAATTTTTAGAAAGCGATAAATTGCTTAATACTTATGAAGTTTCTGAATGTGAAAACGGAATTTAAAAATATATATTAGTTAATAAGTTATAATGGAGCAAAATTCTCCATGGAATAACATTGGCTCTGGCTTCTGGGGTCGATAAGTGGAGAGGCCTCTTAAGCGAGAAATTTTTATAATTAAAAAAATAATTTATTTAATTTACAATTAAAAAATTTAATAATTTTGGAATATATTAGATACATTAAATAATATCTGTGCAAATTTGCTGATACCTGTTATCTAATTTTACATTTTTCTCAAGCTTTTTCAGTTTTTGTAAAGTATATCGACCTCAGGAACATTTGATTTAGATACTCTATAATATTAACTATTGTCTGTGGATGCTAGTTGCAGCAGTTTTTCAAAACCTTATACAGTGAGAAGTATAGCAACTCTCTTTCAGGGGTGCTATCCAATGAGAAATTATAGCAACACTCTTCTAAAAAAGGAAGTTTGAAAGTTTACAATCTAAATTATTTTCTTTGTTTTACTTGAGGCTTTTTCCTGACTTTTAGAAAATATTTGTGAATTTCCCTGACCATTTTGCAATTTCCTGACCTTCCAGGTTGCAGGGAACCCTGCTTGATTAATTACTCATTTTATATCTTCTGACCTCACTTTTTCCAAAATGAAAAAAGTAAAAGGTCAAACTGCTAGAGATAAAATCAAAATATTCTTCAAATATAAATTGTTATTGAACATGAATACTGTTATTTTAGCCACGAGAGCATCGCTAAAATATTGTTCAGTATGTCAAGTAAGGGAAGTTTTACTTTTCTAACATACAAGATTATTTCGCTTCAGTTTGTAGCATTGTAATTTATTACTACAATCATTATGAAAATAAACTATTATTGTTAATATAAAAACAAGCATCAATTTAGTTTTTTCACTACAGGGAAAAAAAAAATTAAAAATGCTATTTTAAGTTTTCTTATGCAGTTAGAATTCTGTGCCTATCATTAATTTTAATGTAAATATTATACAGTCGGGAAAAAAGAAACAATATTATTTTGTTATTAATTGACGCATGAAAATCCAATAGATATTAATAAGAAAACACCAGATATTATTCAACAAAAAATTAAGAGTACTATTGACATGAGGTTTTCAATTAGGGGTTATCTACATATTAAAATGAGAGCCAACTTTGATTTTTTATTGGCAACATCCAATTTTAACTTCATATTTGAATTTTTGAGAGCCTGGCAGTGCAAAAAAGTATACAGTTTGTATACTTTTTCTTTAGTATTCATGGAATTATAATCAAAAATGTGTTAGGAGGTTATCTGAAAATCTAGAAAAATAAAATACAGATCCTTCAAGAAATATAAAACTGTTTCACACTGAAAATGTTTCAGAGAAAAAAGTGAAAGAAATAAATCATGATAGAAGTGTTATCTTTACAGAATCTTGTGTTTGCCAGATATTGGTTTGTTAGATATATTTAAAGCATAACTAGATAAAGTAAGACATAAGATATATATTACATTTAAGCTATATTTAAATCAGTACAAAAAACCCTTAACGGGTTAAAGGTTTGTGACGCCGCTACTTTATGGCTATAAGAATTAGAAATATGAGTCTTAAAAATAATGATATCAAATTTTAAGTGACGCTTTGCAATTAGTTAAAATATACATAGATTTTCTTATTTGATCATTTACTTTCTACTTTTATTTATATTTATAATGCAAATGTAATATTTTTAGCTTCAAGATCAGACAGATATATAGAATACACTCACTGATGCTTTTTCATTCACATTTCAAATTCAAAATAACAGTTTTAAAAGGAATGATATAAAAATTCCAGTGGCGCCTCGGTGTTATTTTAAAAGATTTGTTTTTAGATTCCATTAAAATTACTTTTGTTTTGTCTAATAAAGTATATTTACATATTGAAACAGTGCTTTTAATTTTCAAATATACTGTCAAATAATTATACTTTCACTGAGTTTGCATTATAAATTAAAATTATTTATTTCAATAAATTGATTTATCTTTTGCATTACGCTATCCAAAACATAGTATCATTATCATAGTATCCAGCTGAGTGAAAATTTGCACAAAGAGGTAGTGTAACGTAAAGAAAATATTTACACAGATTTTACTTGCAGTTTTGGATAGCGTGACGCAAAAGATAAGCATCAGTGAGTGTATTTTATATATCTGTCTGATCTTGAAGCTAAAAATATTACATTTGCATTATAAATATAAATAAAAGTAGAAAGTAAATGATCAAATAAGAAAATCTATGTATATTTTAACTAATTGCAAAGCGTCACTTAAAATTTGATATCATTATTTTTAAGACTCATATTTCTAATTCTTATAGCCATAAAGTAGCGGCGTCACAAACCTTTAACCCGTTAAGGGTTTTTTGTACTGATATCATTACTTTTTTGGGGTTATTGATCAAAAAATGAAAACAAGTCCTTCTGGCTCCTAGAAAGGGTAAGCTGATTTATCTTTTATTATGAAGTTGCCACCATTTTTTTTTTTTTTCAAAATTCTACAATTTTTCAATTCTACAATTTATTAATGGACTTGTATATATGGAGTTTTAACATAGAACCTTTCTAATGTAAATTTGAAATTTTCAGTGGGCTGGCACAGGGAAACAAGAGGGTAGATTAAGTTGGCAAATGGACATAACAAATACATTTCTGAGATAAATCCAAACTACAAATTTAGTTTGAATTAATTCAATATTTCAAACGTTATCATGCCGACAAATTTTCAAGTAGCCTGCCACTTGGAAACAAAATGGAGAAGCTTCACACTAGAAGAAAATATTGAGTGGGATTCTCAAACTCTTTAAAATAATAATAATAATAATAATAAGTGGGAAATTTCAAATTTAAGTTTTAGAATTACGTAATTTACATTTTGCAAGTTTCTTTTTAGAGAATTACAAATGCAAATTAAACAATTTAAAAAAATCAAGTTAATGTTAAAAATGGAAAATTATTTATTTTCTTTTCCCTTTTGAGGCTAAGCTCCAATATTCACAATTTTAATTTTCTTAAAAAATGCAGGTAAAAATTATTTCATAAAAATATTTGGTGGAAAAAAAATAGACAAAATATAAATTAAGCTCTACATTTCTATAATTTTAAAAATAAGATAAAATCATTTGGAGAAAAAAATTATGGAAAATACAAGTTAAGCTAAAGTTAATACAAGTTAATTAAAATACAAGTTAAGCTTAAGTTTTATGGAAAATACAAGTTATATATATATTTCTTTTTAAAAATTAAAAATCTCTTTTTAAAATACAGTTAGAGTTTATTCATATATTTACTTTTCAGCCTTTAAAATGATACATATTTTAAATATTAACATAAACTAATTTTTTTATTAGTATTTAAAGCAACAATGGCTAGGGGATGAAAGAGGGGATAAACACGCTATATATATATGAAAATAGAATTAAAATTCATGAAAAATGTGTCAAATAGCAATTATTGAAAAACACGTCAAAATAAATAAATAACATCTTTACTTTGAAACCCATAATAATTTATTTAAAAAGTATAATTCTCTCTTTCTTTTTTTTAAATTAATTAATTTATGCATGAAAAATTCCATTTCATAAATATATTTACAACTACAATAAGCAAAAAAAAAAAAAAAAAACCCTCCTTTAATTGTAAATAATTATTTCTACATTTTTCTAAGCAATTAAAAGTGTCTTTTTTTTAAAGAAAAATAAATTTAATATAGGAATGTATATGGTTTCAATACAAGCTACGAGATGGCGCCACTAGATGGCCAAATTATTACCTTTATGATAAAACCATATACTTTCCGATATTTAAGCTATTTTTCTAAAAAAAAAAAAAAAAAAAACACTTTTAATTGCTTAGAAACATGTAGAAATGGATATTTAAAATTAAAGGAGGGTGTTTATTGTAGTTTTAAATATAGTTATGAAATGAAATTTTTCATGCAGAAATTAATTAATAAAAAAAAAAAAAGGAAAAGAAAGAGAGAATTATATTTTTAAAATAAATTATGGGTTTCAAAGTAAAGATGTTATTTATTTATTTTCACGTGTTTTTCAATAATTGCTATTTGACGCATTTTTCATGAATTTTAATTCTATTTTCATGTTTTTTTTTTTTTTTTTTTTTTTTTAATATACAGTGTCATGAATATCCCTTCTTTCATTTCCTAGTCATTATAGCTTTAAATAATAATAAAAATATTAGTTTTATTATGCTAATATTTAAAATATGTATCATTTTAAAGTCAGAAAAGTAAATATATGAATAAACTAACTGTATTTTAAAAAGAGATTTTTAATTGTTAAAAAGAAATATATATATATATATTTGCAAAAGTGTATGTTTTAATTTAAATTAAAGACAAAAGATGGCGCCAAAACACCATTTACTGTTTTTTCCCATCTCTGCGCGGAATGATACATGAATAGGTATCGCAAATCATTGAGCTACTATAAAATCTATGTTTATGAATGATTAAAAATTTTTTGCTTTAAAAAATTGTAAATTCCTCATTATTATGATAAAATGGAATATCTAAAATTACAAAATACTTCCTTATTTAAAATATTATCGAAATAATTTTTTCACGATATGCGAAATTTTAAAATCTTAAATATTTCCTTTATAACAAAAAAAATATATATATTTAAGTGAAATTTTATTTCGTATATATACAATAAATATTTAAATGAAACAATAAAGTTTCTTTCTTGCATTAAAAAACAAAATCTTAATTTTTTATTGACTGCATTCAGATTGAACCAACCAACCAACTACAAGACCAAACCGAATAACACCTGTTCAGAATTCTGAGAATTATCAATAGAAATCTTTGCATCGCGTAGTAAAAATAGTTCGATTTTTAAACTGAGTTATAAAAAAAACAAGAGTTTTCCTAGGGAAAAGGGAGATGTCAGGCACATCAGATAAAAGCGATTAATATGATATATAAATTAAACTAAATTCGCTCGAGCCATATTCGAGAAAAAATTCCTACACATTAGGCCGCCCATTTATAGCTTAAATGAGCCAATTCATATCTCGAAATATATTGCACGCAGAAATGTAGCGATTTCAGGGTAGGATCAGACAGAAGGTGAAAGACTATTTTGAAATTATCAGAACATAATCTCCCATATTTCCTGAGATATTAAGTGTCGGCTTTCAGCGGTTTCTTTGATCTTTAAATTGGTGTATATATAAGTGTCGCAGTTTCGTTCGTTTTTCCGTTTCCGCTGAGTGTCGTGGCGTTCGTTTGTTTTTGCGCTTGCGTCACTTGAGACTCTGCCGAGTCTCTTGATATATTACACCTATGATTGGTAAGACAATGCTATTTGGAAATTGTGCAGTACATTTCAATTAAAAAGTTTCTAACATGGGAATAACATTTTTTTCTGCATAAAAAATTATCATGGATTATTGTTGTGATTATTCACTATATCTCATTAAGAAAAACTTATCAAATAAAATCAGATCAATTAAACAAAAATCAATCAAATTATTTTTGTGAGGATATAAATAAAAGTTTGTAATATGAATTTAACATTAGCATCTTCAAACTTTGATATAACTCTATAAACATATAAGTAAAATATACAATCAATATACTTTTTTGCATTGCCACAACCCCAGAAACCCAAATATAAAATTAAACAAGAACGAAAAATCATGCAATATGTACTGATTATTAACACTTTCCGACTGTGCAAACTTTTTTTTTATGTTGTATAACTTTCAATATCCTTTGCTTATATTATGACACAACAGACAGACAGAAGACATATAGATAGACTAGCACAGACAGATAATACAGATAGAATAATTGAATTCATAATCACTCTTAATCATTGTTGGAAAATGTTAAAAATGCTTAACACAAAAGAAAATGCAGCCCTGTAAATCTGAAGGTTAGCCATAACATATTCAGGGGTGATTGTGACTCAAAGATAAAAACCCTGAAAATTAGAGCCTCAAATTAGAAAAAACCCAAAATATCAAATAATACTCAAACTATTTAGGCCAAAAGCGCTCAATCCCTTTACATTTCATTCAGATATCACCTAGATGACAAATGAACAACCAATGAAAGCAAAAAATAACTTTATAGGAAATATGAAAATACAGATGGGTTAGAGTAAAAACCCTGAACACAAACACCCCTGCATATTCTATATAAAACATTATTTTTCATATTCTATATAAAACATTATTAATAGATTTTACTTTTTTCATGATTTTTGCAGCAAGATGTTATTTAAATATGATTTACAAAAGTATCTGTCCTGAAACAACAGAATTCATTGGCTTTTTTTTTTTTTTTTTTTTTTTTTTTTTTTTGGGGGGGGGGGGGGTGTCCCTGTACCCAAATCAATTATACAAGACCTACTAATGACATTTTAAATAGCAAACATTCCATAGTGAACTTGAATAATATATATCATTTTTAAGAAATTCTAAAAATATTTACGGACACTGGCGGCGAGCAGACAGATAGACAGATGAACAGTCAGACAGATACACTAGTTCAAATCATATTCACTCTTAAACATTGTTAGAATTTGTTAAAAACGCTTGATGTAAGTGAAAATGCAATTCCAGCAAATTTCCAATAATAGCCATGTAAGTAACTGAATATTTTTCTGTGGCCCTGTAAATCTTAATGCTAATCATTATTCCATAGAAAGCATTATTTTGTGCATATGAATAATATATTTCAATTTCATTAAAATTTGTGCAAAATAAAGTTATTAAAATTTGGTTTATATAAATAGTTCTCATAGAACACAATGTTTTGGAATACTTCTGAGTGTCCCTGTACACAAACCTGTAGAAATATTCATTCCATTTTCAATAGGGAACACTTGATAGTGAGAACTTGAATAACATATATCAGTTTCAAGAAATTCCATGAATATTTATGGGTGTTAAAGCATGGACAAACAGACAAACCAAAGTCATAAACAATTTTCAAGGAAGTATTAAAAAGGGCATTACCATTGAAAAAATCAAAGTTGGTGGCAGTTTAATATGTAGATAACCTCCAATCAAAAATTCCACTTCATTTTCTAAAAGTATACACAATTCATCAAATGATACCCATTACATTTTCTACATCAATTAGTAACGAAATGTCAAATATTGCATTCCCCCCCTCCCCCCTCCGACTGTACATTTTAGTGACAACTTTATAAAAAGTTACTTGCAGGTTATTACATTTTTCTTTTTTCAATGTCCTCGGATTAAGGAAAAAAAAGTACAGGAGGTAGCATTGCAAATGGGTCAGTTATTTCATATTGGCTAATGATTACACCAATGTTTGTTCTTGTCCACCTCATCAGGCATAAGACAGCCAGCTGCAGCAGTATGAGAAAAAGATTAACAATTAAGTAATTACCATAGGTAATGGAAGTATTCATGGGTGGCAAAGCCATAGAACAAGGGAGGTGCTCTCTGCTCACTCTAAGATGCTAGGAGATTAACATTTGTCATAATTTGCTCAAGTTATATTTTGAACATTCCATGTATATTCTTTCAATGTTTGGAATAATGAATAAAAGATGCTTATGCAACAAAATATTTGTTGTTTTGCGAATAAGATTA
The DNA here is from genome assembly GCA_963930645.1 of Salticus scenicus. Taxonomy (NCBI): domain Eukaryota; kingdom Metazoa; phylum Arthropoda; class Arachnida; order Araneae; family Salticidae; genus Salticus; species Salticus scenicus. The sequence continues at coordinate 266,768,614 of OZ005653.1, read as the reverse complement.
CTATAAATATGCAGGCTCCACTAAAATTTTCACCCTACTTTTTGTATCTCAGGAACAAATCTGAATTTTGGAAAATTTTATAAAACAAGTTCAATGAATTTGAAGGAGACCTAGTTTTATTCAATACATTTTTTTAGGGGACATAGGGACAAACTCTACAATTTCAAAGATCTGTTGATTGGTCGATGGAAATTTTTCAAGCATTTTTTTAAAAAATGTTTTGTCCTATGTATTATGCTTTCTTAGAAGGTTATGACAGATTAAAGTTTTTGCTAAAAGTTTCACACTTTTCCAGCATCACAGAAATAATTTGGAATCACTAAAAGCTGTAAAAAATATGCTCAATCAATTTGAGAGGACTTTGTTTGATCAAAAAAACTGATTGGGGATGGAGTTGGGGAGAGCATTTAGGGGGAATCTTTGAAATTTCAAATGGTAGGAGGCTTGTAGTTCGTTGAAAGATATGCAGTTTTGTACAATTTTAATTCTCTATGATATAGTCATATGGAAAATCACAGGCAGAGTAATACAGCAAGGGTTAATAATTCAAAAATCATGGGAGGGGCTTGAAAATTTCCATTCTAAAAATGGCACAAAGTTATTCTTAAGAAATTCACTTAATAATTAAATGTTAATTAATATTAGTATTAATTACAAAATATCACTAATTATGAACATTTATAAGACAAATTTTGGTTTTAAATGGGTGATTCTTCTTTCATTTTACATTAAAAAGAAAGTTTGCAATAACCAATAGGGAGGGCTTGAGCCCCCTCCCTTTCCTATGCCTCTGATTAATAGCAACACCATCTGTCATTTGATGTGCAACCAAACTGAGACAGAATTTTTTTTCATAATGACCATTTAACATATCAACTTTCATGCATTTATATGCTATAGCAATTGTGACCTAATCCTTCCCATAAATGAGGGAAAACTGTAGTATAGAAGTGCACTTGTGAGTGTATATGGACTCAAAATTGAATCAACATTGTTTATTATAATAACCCTGTCATGCAATCTATATTAATAAAATCAGACTTTTGTCTGTAAACTTGTCAGAATCAAAAAATTTTGCGATATCTTCACGTTTCACACACCACGAAAGCCGAAAATGACTTCAGAAAATTTTGCCTGTGTGTGTGTGTCATCGTGTCTGTATGTCGCTATTTTTGTCCGGGCATCATGCAAGAATGGTTGGATGGAATTCAACGGCACTTGGCAGGAATTTAGTCTTCACCCAACTTAATCCCTTGGGTACGGATTTATTTGAGAAAATATTTGCATGTGGAACGGATATAATTTTTGGTTGCTTGGAGTAGTATGTAAAAGCAGTACATTTTACGTAAGAATTTATTTATTTCTAAAATATTGGTGACATATGTAGTATTAAGATGTCTTCAAGTAATTAGAATTGCAAAACAAAAAAAGTGAATGACGTGTCCAAACGTCAAATGTACCCAAGGGGTTAAAATTATATCTATCAACTTTTTGGAAATTCCCTCTTCGGGGGCAAAAGACAAAAACAAGCTTGTCCAGGTATCACTTGAGAACCGGCAGACGGAAATCAACTGCGCTTGGCAGAAATTTAGGTCTTTACCCAACTTAAAATTATATCTATCAACATTTCCAAAATTTCCCCCCGTTCCCCCTCTGTGGTGGGCAAAAGACAAAAACACGTTTCTAAGCATAACTCAGCTTCTAATTCCTTCATAATAAAGAAATTCCACATGGGGAGACCAGGGGCGCTCCAACATTGTCAGGCGCCTGTGTGCAGAGTTCCAGTTGGCACCCTATATTACCAAGAGAAAAAAATCTTATACAGGAAGTTGCAAAAACACGAGGTACAATTGTGAAGGCAAATAGAGGAAATGAAAATAGGCAGATTTAGTGTTAATTTGGGTGCAGAAATCCCGCGTTGAGGCATTAGAATAGATGGCTTAGATGAGAGCTGTAAGTGTAACGTTTCTATTTGTGTGGGTAATTTTAAGCAAATATTTAAACACACACACACACACACACACAAAAAAAAGTCTTACAACGAAACATTCAAAAGGTGTCATCTTCAAATAATATTGAAAAAAATTCATGTGGTTTTACTCTTCACAAAACACCAGAAAGTGAAAAAATTATCGGATGAAATTAATTACAGCGACCACAAAAAAATATCAAAATTAAGCATATTTGCTGATTTCACACTGTTATTAGGCGATTGGTTTTGAGTACTTGGCGGAGAAGCAAAACATGGTTCTGTTCGTACACGTCAACCTCTGTGCTGGCAAACTTATCGCCTAATAGCGCTAAATCGCCAAAAATTGTTGATATTGGATGCGGGTTTTAACTGAGCATCCAATCTTTTATTGAAAGCACAAAAATAAATAAAAGATAAACTTAAATATATATTGACAGATTAGCAGAGTTATATGCAGGGAACCGTTTTGGTTTAAATGCTTTCTCTTTTAAAATAAAATATGAGTTGTAACTAAACTTGTAAATAAAACAGAGAAGGTTTTAAAAACGAAATATAAATTTATTGATATAAAACAAAAACAAAAAAAAAATATATATATATATAAACTTTTAAATTAAACAAGGAAATAGATAAATAAACATATTTAATTTAATTAACTTCTGACTGTAACAATGGCCAGTACACAGCCTTGAAACTATATTCATATTATAAGCAGTTAATCTTCATCACTAGACAATGGAGCTTTTATCATATAAAAATAAAGATAGAATAAAACTGTTATTTTATAAATACATCTTCTAATACGATGAAATCTTTTACTTATTATAAACAACTGCCGGAGATTCCAATATCTTATTACTATAACATGACAGCTGAACTTTAACACAAAACAAACAAACGGAAAATGAAGTACATAACAGCAAAAGTAAAACAAAAGCCGGAACCGCCCCTAGCCACGTTCCTCAACACCTTTTATACTATTAAGAGAGGATTGTGGTTAGAGTGACGTAATCACCGTGGCGTCGAATTAGCGTGATGATTTCATCCGCGAAATTTGATGCCGCCTAGTGAGTGATAAAGTAAACAGTCATTTGCATTTACCGGTAAGCTGGTGTAACATGATATCACAGCTAAAGAAAAACAACATATTTTCCTAGTAATTAAAGAACAGATAAAGCTGTCAGCTAAAATGCCGTAAGTAACAAAAACATATTTTATTTTTAATAAAGACAATAAATAAAGTTACTTCACTTAAATTAACTGAATATTTTCTTTTAATAACATGTTTAACTTAAACTTTAGACTTGATACCTTTTATACTTTCAATCCATATAAATTAAATAAGTTTATACATTTTATATATATCAACTGTATATGCAAATTGCACAAAGTGATAAGATTAAATATATTACCAGGCCAACATGGCCCCCCCTCTTATCACTTTGGGTGAAAAAGAGAGGAAAAAAAAAACTAGTTAACACCACTAGCAGTATCCACATGGATAAAAAAAACCATATCTATAAATGACACAGCAAGTCTTCTTTAAAATTCATCAACCCAATTCCATCACTAATTTAATCTACTTTTATCCTTACCAATACACACTCCAAATTAATCAGTCAACTGTAAAATTAACAAACTCCATTAGTCTATTACAAGAAAAGAAGATACATACAATGATTTCAATAATAAGGTTAACAGAAAACAATAAACTAGTGGATAATTTATCATATATTTCTTGACAAAGGTTCTTCACAGTCTTTAAATTACAGGTACAGACGCAACAACAGAAAATTAACCTAAAAATCAAATAACACATTCCTCACTATCATACTACACATTTATTCTTCAACTGTTGTACGGGGGCCCCCATTCTCACTTCATGTACACATAAACTACATATGTACCTGCAATACAGAAAAGAATATATAAATATAATGCAAATTACGTCAATTTCTATTATAAAGAGTATAACTACAATACAATACAGTAATTCAGAAGTATTACAGACCTCACAGACAAGTGACAAACATGAGTTTAAAGACTACTTTAAGTTAACATTTTTGAAGAGAGGAAAAAAAAACTTTATACTATAAGCGGGACATAGTGGCATTTCCATTATCAACATAATAAAACAGGGACTTACAAAAATATAATACTTAACATGCCCGCAAAAAGGCCATAAGATGGCAATAACCACACGGTGGGTACTATCCCATGGAGGTTATCTGGCAATTACATTTGCACTCCTGCGAGTCGCTTCTTGGAGCTGCTCTAACCAACTGTGAGTGACCCTGCGAGTGGCATTAACCACCCTCTGACGGGAATTAATTTGCTTAAGTATAAAGATACAATAACAGAATAATTAAATATCACATGAATTCATATTATAAATATACTTTTATATAAAACAAGGTGCATTACAATATAAAACAATGTGCAATACTAATAAAAAAAAATAAGACGCAATTCTCATAATATATATATATACATAAGCATATAAAACAATGTGCCCAACAAGAAATATGTCTAAAACAATGTTCAAGACATTTCAAAAAGGAGTTTTACTAATATAATTTTACATAATTCATTTTAAAAATATTTGACAAATAAATTGTTGCAGTTGCTGTTTAGTGAGTGGCTTGGTAAAAGGATCTGCAACATTATCCTTACTTCTAATAAAACTAAGTTTAAATTTATTTTGAAACACTAAGTCCCTTACAAAAAATAATTTCACATCAATATGCTTTGATCTATAATTCTCAATAGGAGATTTTGTAAAATCTATTGTAGCAATATTATCTACATATAAAACAGGTTTTAACTTATTACCAGAAATTAATTTAAAATTGTAACATTCACTTAGAATTTCATCAAACCATAAAAGTATTCTAGTGGCCTCAGTCATAGCAATAAATTCCGCCTCCATTGTTGAGAGACTTACACATTTTTCTTTAAAGGTTCTCCAACTAATGGGGGAATTGCCAAGAAAAATTAGCTGGCCACCAAGTGATGTCCTATCGTCTCGATTTGATGCAAAATCTGCATCAGAAAATGCAATAAGATGTGGTTTATTACAAGATAGATTTAATTTCAGTTCTTTTGTATGCACAACATAACCAAGTAATTTCAACAATCCATCCCAATGAGCTAAACCTGGGTTGCTTTGGAATTGGCTTAGAATATTTACTGCATACGCAATATCTGGACGTGTTCTATTTGCTAGGAATGAAAGACATCCAAGAACACTCCGATATGGATAAACTGACATATCCTTAATTTCAGATTCTGTTTTTGGACAAGATTGTTTACTATACACAGTACCTTTACTAATTGGCAAAGAACAAATAGGGATTTTAAATTTCTGAAATCTTTCATACACTTCACTAATATAGGTATTTTGGTGAATTAACAGATTTCCCTTTTCTTCCTCAAATTCTACTCCTAGAAGTTTTCTGGTACACCCCAGAACTTTAATATCAAAACGTTTTCTTAGGAGAGATAAAACTTTATCTATTAAACTTTGGTTCTTGCCAAAAACAACAAAATCGTCAACATATAAAACTAATACAATATTATTATCAAAAACATATGTACAATTACACCAAGCAAATTTAGTAAAACCAATTTCAACTAAAACATTATTCATTTCGTAATACCATTGCCGACCGCTCTGGTGTAAGCCATAAAGAGCACGGTCTAACTTACAATATTTATTTTCAGATCCTGGTATTACAAAACCTGGTGGCTGAGTCATGTAGATGTTTTCATCAAGTGGAGCATATAAGTATGCACCTGTAACATCACATTGTGTATGTGACCATCCTTGTAAAGATACTAGAGAAGAAAAGAAGAAACGAATAACGCCAAAGTCTACTACAGGGCTGAAAGTTTCATCAAAGCTTTCACCTTTTACTTGTTTAAATCCCTGTGCGACTAACCTGGCCTTAAAACGTACAACATTTCCCTTGTCATTTCTTTTCACAGTGTATACCCACCTACAACCTATTGGTGTTGTATTTGGGGGTAAACTTTCAAGGTGCCAAACACTACGATCATACATGACTTTCATTTCAGTTTCCATAGCCTTTTGCCATTCAGTACGTTGATCAGATTTTACAGCTTGGTTAAAAGTTCGAGGAATTACAACATGATCTAGTCAACTAGAAACATTAAAACTAGCATCTATTTCATCATCACTATTACTTGAAGTAGTACCTCGAGCACCTGTTACTATTCCTCTGTAAGTATTACTACCAGTAAAATTAAAAATATCAGGATTAAATAAAATTTTATGTTTTGCACAATACTGTTTTACATCTCCAAGTGATCTCAACCTTAAAGTTTTTCCTTCTTCAAAATAATAGATATCAGTGCGTGACCCATCACGCCTTAACACTGGCTTTCTAATCCAATTTACAACTTTTAAACCTGTATCACCATCGCTTTCATCATCCGATGAAGATGTCACATCCCTACTAGTAGAAGGCCTCACTCGATCAACAGGGGACTGAGAACTATCACTATTACTATCATCATCCTCCTCGTCCTCACTAAGAGAGTCGTAATGGCCTATAGGGACAACAGATTTAGATTGTAAATCAGGGCCCAGCACTGCTCCATCAGGCGCACCTTTATAAAAATTTTCCTCATCGAAAGACACATTTATTGTTTCAACGACTTTATTCTCATTCGGAAACCAAATGCGATAACCTTTTGTTCTGAAAGCATAGCCTATGAGAAAACCTTTACTAGCACGTGGTTCAAGCTTTTTACGAAGTTGCCTCGGGATTCCTACATATGCAGTTATGCCAAAAGGTTTTAAGTGTTTAACAGACGGTTTATTCCCACCAAACAATTCGAAAGGAGTCTTATCTAGTTTGCCATGGCACACACGATTCCATGTATAAGTGAAATGCAACATGGCATCGGGCCAAAAACTAACAGGTAAACCAGACTCACTTAACATTGTTCGAGCAGCACCAGTGACGGTTTGATTATACCTTTCACAGACCCCGTTCTGTTCTGGAGTATAGGTATTCGTCACCTCATGAGCAATACCCTTTTCAGTAAAGAACTTTTCAAGCAAACTATTTAGAAATTCGCTTCCATTGTCAGAACGGAAAGCCTTTACCTTTAGACCAAGAAAATTTTCAGCTCGTAGAATGTGGTGCTTCACCTTTTCAAACACTTCAGATTTCTCTTTTAAAGGGTACAAAGCTACTTTCCTACTGAAGTTGTCAATAATAGTTAAATAATACCTTTCACCATTTCTACCTTTTACACTATAAGGCCCCCACAAGTCTGCATACAGTAACTCTAATGGTTTTCTGGACCTTATTTGTTGAATGGAACTAAAGGATACACGCCTGTATTTATTCAATATACAATTTTCACATTTAAAATCTTTACAATTAAAATCTGATTTATATTTGAAACCCCTCACTTTATCACAAGTTTTTACCAAAGTTGAAGGACTAATGTGGGCAAACCTCCTATGCCAGAGTTCCACATTTTTATCTACACTAGTCGACGCAGAGAAAGAAACTTTCTTTTGTGGACCATTTAAAACTTTAGGAGTGACAACATAAATACCATTTTTTAAAACAGCTTTAAACAATAATTTACCATATTCATAAATTTTTACACAGCCATCTCCACCAACAAATTCTGCCCCAGCAAGGTCAAATTTAGGACCCGATATCAAGTTACGCCTTAACTTAGATGAATACATTACATTAATTAAATTTATACACCTCAATCCAAACCTAAGTTTGATAGATCCTATTCCCTCAATTGGAAAGTTAACACCATCTACAGCTACATTCATATTAGTATCAGACACAGGATTAAGTTCATAAAAAAAGTTCTTGTCTTTACAAAAATGATGACTTGCCGCCGTATCGAAAATGAATTCTTCCACTAAGTCAGACTCGTTTAAGTAATTACAGGAAATAAAATAGTTTGTAAAAGACTTACAGTTTGGTTGAAACGATGAGGATGACTCAGGTCGTCGTCGTTGGGGACTCTGTCGCTGTCGTCTGCCTCTACCAGAATAGGGAGATGGACGTCGCTGTCTAGAAGAGTCACGGGATGGTCTCCGTCTGGACTGTGTCTGTCTCCTGGATCTTCGGAATCTGGGCTTGAATGGAGTGGTGTCAGTGTCGGAACTGGACTCAGAAGGGTATGAGTAGACTGGGCAGGTACGTGTGGTGGACTCCTGTTTTCCTGGCTTCCTCCAGCATTTATTGGCATAGTGTCCAGGCTTGTTACACTTAAAACAAACTTTAGAAACACTGGAACTAGATGCTTGTACTGCAGAAAGTGTAATGCTATCAACACCAGAGTCTGCCTCTTTCAAAAGAATGCGGCTTTCTTCAGCACTAAGTGCCTCTAGTATTGACTTGTAGTTAAAATTTACATCTTCACTTCTCAAAATAATTTGCACGATGGAATTATATTTTTCAGGTAAAAATCTTATAAGCTGGAAGCACAGGTATTTTTCATCAAAATTCTTGTCCAGAGCTTTCAATTTTTGAAAAGTTCGAGATAATCTAGCAGCGAAAATTTTAATGGATTCCTTATCTTTAATTTTTGTAGCACATAACTCACTAAATACAGTTATGTGGTAGGCTCTGGAGTCGGGCTGATAGAAAGGTTTCAATTTGTTCCAGGCTTCATTCACATCATCAATATTTTCTATAATTTTACGGAACTGCTCAGAAATGTTTAAATATATTAAGGATAAAGCAGTATTAGCTTTTAGCTTCCATTTCTTCAAACTGCTTAAATAGAGAGGATCATCAGGCTTGTCTGGAGGTTGAATAGGTTTAGGGTTAGAACCATCAACAATTTCCCATACTTGCTTTTCCATCAACACATATTTCATATCATTTCTCCAGCTCTCATAATTTGATTCAGCTAATTTTTCAATAGTATAATTACTGGCCATAGTCAGAAGTTTTTAATTTTTTTCTAATTTAATTTAATAAGGGGAAAAAAAAAATCAATAGAAATGTCAAATTGGAAAAAAAATTTCTATTCCTGACAATTTCTAAAAAAAACTTAAAGTTCTATTAAATATATATCTATAAATAGAACATAAACTACTTATTAATAAAAAAAACTAATTAAACTGACAGCCCCCCCGTCTAAAATTATCTAATACACACTAAAAGGGATGTCATAACATTAAATATCTAACAGAAAGAAAACCCTCATTTAATAAAGCAGACAGAGTTCAATGACCTCCTTTCATACACCGGGAGTAGAGAGAAAAGAGGAACAGTTATCACCTAACCCAGTGACCTACTTTCTCCGGCTTCAGAACTGATAAACAAGTTAATCAAAGATTCTTTCCCCCCTCTTTTACAGATCAAAACAGATGTTCAAATAACTGATAAAGGAAAAGAAAAACAAGTTTAGGAATGATTTATTTACTTTATATAATTACTATAGCCCATAACCTTTAAAGATGTTGATATTGGATGCGGGTTTTAACTGAGCATCCAATCTTTTATTGAAAGCACAAAAATAAATAAAAGATAAACTTAAATATATATATTGACAGATTAGCAGAGTTATATGCAGGGAACCGTTTTGGTTTAAATGCTTTCTCTTTTAAAATAAAATATGAGTTGTAACTAAACTTGTAAATAAAACAGAGAAGGTTTTAAAAACGAAATATAAATTTATTGATATAAAACAAAAACAAAAAAAAAATATATATATAAACTTTTAAATTAAACAAGGAAATAGATAAATAAACATATTTAATTTAATTAACTTCTGACTGTAACAATGGCCAGTACACAGCCTTGAAACTATATTCATATTATAAGCAGTTAATCTTCATCACTAGACAATGGAGCTTTTATCATATAAAAATAAAGATAGAATAAAACTGTTATTTTATAAATACATCTTCTAATACGATGAAATCTTTTACTTATTATAAACAACTGCCGGAGATTCCAATATCTTATTACTATAACATGACAGCTGAACTTTAACACAAAACAAACAAACGGAAAATGAAGTACATAACAGCAAAAGTAAAACAAAAGCCGGAACCGCCCCTAGCCACGTTCCTCAACACCTTTTATACTATTAAGAGAGGATTGTGGTTAGAGTGACGTAATCACCGTGGCGTCGAATTAGCGTGATGATTTCATCCGCGAAATTTGATGCCACCTAGTGAGTGATAAAGTAAACAGTCATTTGCATTTACCGGTAAGCTGGTGTAACATGATATCACAGCTAAAGAAAAACAACATATTTTCCTAGTAATTAAAGAACAGATAAAGCTGTCAGCTAAAATGCCGTAAGTAACAAAAACATATTTTATTTTTAATAAAGACAATAAATAAATAAAGTTACTTCACTTAAATTAACTGAATATTTTCTTTTAATAACATGTTTAACTTAAACTTTAGACTTGATACCTTTTATACTTTCAATCCATATAAATTAAATAAGTTTATACATTTTATATATATCAACTGTATATGCAAATTGCACAAAGTGATAAGATTAAATATATTACCAGGCCAACATGGCCCCCCCTCTTATCACTTTGGGTGAAAAAGAGAGGAAAAAAAAAACTAGTTAACACCACTAGCAGTATCCACATGGATAAAAAAAACCATATCTATAAATGACACAGCAAGTCTTCTTTAAAATTCATCAACCCAATTCCATCACTAATTTAATCTACTTTTATCCTTACCAATACACACTCCAAATTAATCAGTCAACTGTAAAATTAACAAACTCCATTAGTCTATTACAAGAAAAGAAGATACATACAATGATTTCAATAATAAGGTTAACAGAAAACAATAAACTAGTGGATAATTTATCATATATTTCTTGACAAAGGTTCTTCACAGTCTTTAAATTACAGGTACAGACGCAACAACAGAAAATTAACCTAAAAATCAAATAACACATTCCTCACTATCATACTACACATTTATTCTTCAACTGTTGTACGGGGGCCCCCATTCTCACTTCATGTACACATAAACTACATATGTACCTGCAATACAGAAAAGAATATATAAATATAATGCAAATTACGTCAATTTCTATTATAAAGAGTATAACTACAATACAATACAGTAATTCAGAAGTATTACAGACCTCACAGACAAGTGACAAACATGAGTTTAAAGACTACTTTAAGTTAACATTTTTGAAGAGAGGAAAAAAAAACTTTATACTATAAGCGGGACATAGTGGCATTTCCATTATCAACATAATAAAACAGGGACTTACAAAAATATAATACTTAACATGCCCGCAAAAAGGCCATAAGATGGCAATAACCACACGGTGGGTACTATCCCATGGAGGTTATCTGGCAATTACATTTGCACTCCTGCGAGTCGCTTCTTGGAGCTGCTCTAACCAACTGTGAGTGACCCTGCGAGTGGCATTAACCACCCTCTGACGGGAATTAATTTGCTTAAGTATAAAGATACAATAACAGAATAATTAAATATCACATGAATTCATATTATAAATATACTTTTATATAAAACAAGGTGCATTACAATATAAAACAATGTGCAATACTAATAAAAAAAAATAAGACGCAATTCTCATAATATATATATATACATAAGCATATAAAACAATGTGCCCAACAAGAAATATGTCTAAAACAATGTTCAAGACATTTCAAAAAGGAGTTTTACTAATATAATTTTACATAATTCATTTTAAAAATATTTGACAAATAAATTGTTGCAGTTGCTGTTTAGTGAGTGGCTTGGTAAAAGGATCTGCAACATTATCCTTACTTCTAATAAAACTAAGTTTAAATTTATTTTGAAACACTAAGTCCCTTACAAAAAATAATTTCACATCAATATGCTTTGATCTATAATTCTCAATAGGAGATTTTGTAAAATCTATTGTAGCAATATTATCTACATATAAAACAGGTTTTAACTTATTACCAGAAATTAATTTAAAATTGTAACATTCACTTAGAATTTCATCAAACCATAAAAGTATTCTAGTGGCCTCAGTCATAGCAATAAATTCCGCCTCCATTGTTGAGAGACTTACACATTTTTCTTTAAAGGTTCTCCAACTAATGGGGGAATTGCCAAGAAAAATTAACTGGCCACCAAGTGATGTCCTATCGTCTCGATTTGATGCAAAATCTGCATCAGAAAATGCAATAAGATGTGGTTTATTACAAGATAGATTTAATTTCAGTTCTTTTGTATGCACAACATAACCAAGTAATTTCAACAATCCATCCCAATGAGCTAAACCTGGGTTGCTTTGGAATTGGCTTAGAATATTTACTGCATACGCAATATCTGGACGTGTTCTATTTGCTAGGAATGAAAGACATCCAAGAACACTCCGATATGGATAAACTGACATATCCTTAATTTCAGATTCTGTTTTTGGACAAGATTGTTTACTATACACAGTACCTTTACTAATTGGCAAAGAACAAATAGGGATTTTAAATTTCTGAAATCTTTCATACACTTCACTAATATAGGTATTTTGGTGAATTAACAGATTTCCCTTTTCTTCCTCAAATTCTACTCCTAGAAGTTTTCTGGTACACCCCAGAACTTTAATATCAAAACGTTTTCTTAGGAGAGATAAAACTTTATCTATTAAACTTTGGTTCTTGCCAAAAACAACAAAATCGTCAACATATAAAACTAATACAATATTATTATCAAAAACATATGTACAATTACACCAAGCAAATTTAGTAAAACCAATTTCAACTAAAACATTATTCATTTCGTAATACCATTGCCGACCGCTCTGGTGTAAGCCATAAAGAGCACGGTCTAACTTACAATATTTATTTTCAGATCCTGGTATTACAAAACCTGGTGGCTGAGTCATGTAGATGTTTTCATCAAGTGGAGCATATAAGTATGCACCTGTAACATCACATTGTGTATGTGACCATCCTTGTAAAGATACTAGAGAAGAAAAGAAGAAACGAATAACGCCAAAGTCTACTACAGGGCTGAAAGTTTCATCAAAGCTTTCACCTTTTACTTGTTTAAATCCCTGTGCGACTAACCTGGCCTTAAAACGTACAACATTTCCCTTGTCATTTCTTTTCACAGTGTATACCCACCTACAACCTATTGGTGTTGTATTTGGGGGTAAACTTTCAAGGTGCCAAACACTACGATCATACATGACTTTCATTTCAGTTTCCATAGCCTTTTGCCATTCAGTACGTTGATCAGATTTTACAGCTTGGTTAAAAGTTCGAGGAATTACAACATGATCTAGTCAACTAGAAACATTAAAACTAGCATCTATTTCATCATCACTATTACTTGAAGTAGTACCTCGAGCACCTGTTACTATTCCTCTGTAAGTATTACTACCAGTAAAATTAAAAATATCAGGATTAAATAAAATTTTATGTTTTGCACAATACTGTTTTACATCTCCAAGTGATCTCAACCTTAAAGTTTTTCCTTCTTCAAAATAATAGATATCAGTGCGTGACCCATCACGCCTTAACACTGGCTTTCTAATCCAATTTACAACTTTTAAACCTGTATCACCATCGCTTTCATCATCCGATGAAGATGTCACATCCCTACTAGTAGAAGGCCTCACTCGATCAACAGGGGACTGAGAACTATCACTATTACTATCATCATCCTCCTCGTCCTCACTAAGAGAGTCGTAATGGCCTATAGGGACAACAGATTTAGATTGTAAATCAGGGCCCAGCACTGCTCCATCAGGCGCACCTTTATAAAAATTTTCCTCATCAAAAGACACATTTATTGTTTCAACGACTTTATTCTCATTCGGAAACCAAATGCGATAACCTTTTGTTCTGAAAGCATAGCCTATGAGAAAACCTTTACTAGCACGTGGTTCAAGCTTTTTACGAAGTTGCCTCGGGATTCCTACATATGCAGTTATGCCAAAAGGTTTTAAGTGTTTAACAGACGGTTTATTCCCACCAAACAATTCGAAAGGAGTCTTATCTAGTTTGCCATGGCACACACGATTCCATGTATAAGTGAAATGCAACATGGCATCGGGCCAAAAACTAACAGGTAAACCAGACTCACTTAACATTGTTCGAGCAGCACCAGTGACGGTTTGATTATACCTTTCACAGACCCCGTTCTGTTCTGGAGTATAGGTATTCGTCACCTCATGAGCAATACCCTTTTCAGTAAAGAACTTTTCAAGCAAACTATTTAGAAATTCGCTTCCATTGTCAGAACGGAAAGCCTTTACCTTTAGACCAAGAAAATTTTCAGCTCGTAGAATGTGGTGCTTCACCTTTTCAAACACTTCAGATTTCTCTTTTAAAGGGTACAAAGCTACTTTCCTACTGAAGTTGTCAATAATAGTTAAATAATACCTTTCACCATTTCTACCTTTTACACTATAAGGCCCCCACAAGTCTGCATACAGTAACTCTAATGGTTTTCTGGACCTTATTTGTTGAATGGAACTAAAGGATACACGCCTGTATTTATTCAATATACAATTTTCACATTTAAAATCTTTACAATTAAAATCTGATTTATATTTGAAACCCCTCACTTTATCACAAGTTTTTACCAAAGTTGAAGGACTAATGTGGGCAAACCTCCTATGCCAGAGTTCCACATTTTTATCTACACTAGTCGACGCAGAGAAAGAAACTTTCTTTTGTGGACCATTTAAAACTTTAGGAGTGACAACATAAATACCATTTTTTAAAACAGCTTTAAACAATAATTTACCATATTCATAAATTTTTACACAGCCATCTCCACCAACAAATTCTGCCCCAGCAAGGTCAAATTTAGGACCCGATATCAAGTTACGCCTTAACTTAGATGAATACATTACATTAATTAAATTTATACACCTCAATCCAAACCTAAGTTTGATAGATCCTATTCCCTCAATTGGAAAGTTAACACCATCTACAGCTACATTCATATTAGTATCAGACACAGGATTAAGTTCATAAAAAAAGTTCTTGTCTTTACAAAAATGATGACTTGCCGCCGTATCGAAAATGAATTCTTCCACTAAGTCAGACTCGTTTAAGTAATTACAGGAAATAAAATAGTTTGTAAAAGACTTACAGTTTGGTTGAAACGATGAGGATGACTCAGGTCGTCGTCGTTGGGGACTCTGTCGCTGTCGTCTGCCTCTACCAGAATAGGGAGATGGACGTCGCTGTCTAGAAGAGTCACGGGATGGTCTCCGTCTGGACTGTGTCTGTCTCCTGGATCTTCGGAATCTGGGCTTGAATGGAGTGGTGTCAGTGTCGGAACTGGACTCAGAAGGGTATGAGTAGACTGGGCAGGTACGTGTGGTGGACTCCTGTTTTCCTGGCTTCCTCCAGCATTTATTGGCATAGTGTCCAGGCTTGTTACACTTAAAACAAACTTTAGAAACACTGGAACTAGATGCTTGTACTGCAGAAAGTGTAATGCTATCAACACCAGAGTCTGCCTCTTTCAAAAGAATGCGGCTTTCTTCAGCACTAAGTGCCTCTAGTATTGACTTGTAGTTAAAATTTACATCTTCACTTCTCAAAATAATTTGCACGATGGAATTATATTTTTCAGGTAAAAATCTTATAAGCTGGAAGCACAGGTATTTTTCATCAAAATTCTTGTCCAGAGCTTTCAATTTTTGAAAAGTTCGAGATAATCTAGCAGCGAAAATTTTAATGGATTCCTTATCTTTAATTTTTGTAGCACATAACTCACTAAATACAGTTATGTGGTAGGCTCTGGAGTCGGGCTGATAGAAAGGTTTCAATTTGTTCCAGGCTTCATTCACATCATCAATATTTTCTATAATTTTACGGAACTGCTCAGAAATGTTTAAATATATTAAGGATAAAGCAGTATTAGCTTTTAGCTTCCATTTCTTCAAACTGCTTAAATAGAGAGGATCATCAGGCTTGTCTGGAGGTTGAATAGGTTTAGGGTTAGAACCATCAACAATTTCCCATACTTGCTTTTCCATCAACACATATTTCATATCATTTCTCCAGCTCTCATAATTTGATTCAGCTAATTTTTCAATAGTATAATTACTGGCCATAGTCAGAAGTTTTTAATTTTTTTCTAATTTAATTTAATAAGGGGAAAAAAAAAATCAATAGAAATGTCAAATTGGAAAAAAAATTTCTATTCCTGACAATTTCTAAAAAAAACTTAAAGTTCTATTAAATATATATCTATAAATAGAACATAAACTACTTATTAATAAAAAAAACTAATTAAACTGACAGCCCCCCCGTCTAAAATTATCTAATACACACTAAAAGGGATGTCATAACATTAAATATCTAACAGAAAGAAAACCCTCATTTAATAAAGCAGACAGAGTTCAATGACCTCCTTTCATACACCGGGAGTAGAGAGAAAAGAGGAACAGTTATCACCTAACCCAGTGACCTACTTTCTCCGGCTTCAGAACTGATAAACAAGTTAATCAAAGATTCTTTCCCCCCTCTTTTACAGATCAAAACAGATGTTCAAATAACTGATAAAGGAAAAGAAAAACAAGTTTAGGAATGATTTATTTACTTTATATAATTACTATAGCCCATAACCTTTAAAGATGTTGATATTGGATGCGGGTTTTAACTGAGCATCCAATCTTTTATTGAAAGCACAAAAATAAATAAAAGATAAACTTAAATATATATATTGACAGATTAGCAGAGTTATATGCAGGGAACCGTTTTGGTTTAAATGCTTTCTCTTTTAAAATAAAATATGAGTTGTAACTAAACTTGTAAATAAAACAGAGAAGGTTTTAAAAACGAAATATAAATTTATTGATATAAAACAAAAACAAAAAAAAAATATATATATAAACTTTTAAATTAAACAAGGAAATAGATAAATAAACATATTTAATTTAATTAACTTCTGACTGTAACAATGGCCAGTACACAGCCTTGAAACTATATTCATATTATAAGCAGTTAATCTTCATCACTAGACAATGGAGCTTTTATCATATAAAAATAAAGATAGAATAAAACTGTTATTTTATAAATACATCTTCTAATACGATGAAATCTTTTACTTATTATAAACAACTGCCGGAGATTCCAATATCTTATTACTATAACATGACAGCTGAACTTTAACACAAAACAAACAAACGGAAAATGAAGTACATAACAGCAAAAGTAAAACAAAAGCCGGAACCGCCCCTAGCCACGTTCCTCAACACCTTTTATACTATTAAGAGAGGATTGTGGTTAGAGTGACGTAATCACCGTGGCGTCGAATTAGCGTGATGATTTCATCCGCGAAATTTGATGCCACCTAGTGAGTGATAAAGTAAACAGTCATTTGCATTTACCGGTAAGCTGGTGTAACATGATATCACAGCTAAAGAAAAACAACATATTTTCCTAGTAATTAAAGAACAGATAAAGCTGTCAGCTAAAATGCCGTAAGTAACAAAAACATATTTTATTTTTAATAAAGACAATAAATAAATAAAGTTACTTCACTTAAATTAACTGAATATTTTCTTTTAATAACATGTTTAACTTAAACTTTAGACTTGATACCTTTTATACTTTCAATCCATATAAATTAAATAAGTTTATACATTTTATATATATCAACTGTATATGCAAATTGCACAAAGTGATAAGATTAAATATATTACCAGGCCAACATGGCCCCCCCTCTTATCACTTTGGGTGAAAAAGAGAGGAAAAAAAAAACTAGTTAACACCACTAGCAGTATCCACATGGATAAAAAAAACCATATCTATAAATGACACAGCAAGTCTTCTTTAAAATTCATCAACCCAATTCCATCACTAATTTAATCTACTTTTATCCTTACCAATACACACTCCAAATTAATCAGTCAACTGTAAAATTAACAAACTCCATTAGTCTATTACAAGAAAAGAAGATACATACAATGATTTCAATAATAAGGTTAACAGAAAACAATAAACTAGTGGATAATTTATCATATATTTCTTGACAAAGGTTCTTCACAGTCTTTAAATTACAGGTACAGACGCAACAACAGAAAATTAACCTAAAAATCAAATAACACATTCCTCACTATCATACTACACATTTATTCTTCAACTGTTGTACGGGGGCCCCCATTCTCACTTCATGTACACATAAACTACATATGTACCTGCAATACAGAAAAGAATATATAAATATAATGCAAATTACGTCAATTTCTATTATAAAGAGTATAACTACAATACAATACAGTAATTCAGAAGTATTACAGACCTCACAGACAAGTGACAAACATGAGTTTAAAGACTACTTTAAGTTAACATTTTTGAAGAGAGGAAAAAAAATCTTTATACTATAAGCGGGACATAGTGGCATTTCCATTATCAACATAATAAAACAGGGACTTACAAAAATATAATACTTAACATGCCCGCAAAAAGGCCATAAGATGGCAATAACCACACGGTGGGTACTATCCCATGGAGGTTATCTGGCAATTACATTTGCACTCCTGCGAGTCGCTTCTTGGAGCTGCTCTAACCAACTGTGAGTGACCCTGCGAGTGGCATTAACCACCCTCTGACGGGAATTAATTTGCTTAAGTATAAAGATACAATAACAGAATAATTAAATATCACATGAATTCATATTATAAATATACTTTTATATAAAACAAGGTGCATTACAATATAAAACAATGTGCAATACTAATAAAAAAAAAATAAGACGCAATTCTCATAATATATATATATACATAAGCATATAAAACAATGTGCACAACAAGAAATATGTCTAAAACAATGTTCAAGACATTTCAAAAAGGAGTTTTACTAATATAATTTTACATAATTCATTTTAAAAATATTTGACAAATAAATTGTTGCAGTTGCTGTTTAGTGAGTGGCTTGGTAAAAGGATCTGCAACATTATCCTTACTTCTAATAAAACTAAGTTTAAATTTATTTTGAAACACTAAGTCCCTTACAAAAAATAATTTCACATCAATATGCTTTGATCTATAATTCTCAATAGGAGATTTTGTAAAATCTATTGTAGCAATATTATCTACATATAAAACAGGTTTTAACTTATTACCAGAAATTAATTTAAAATTGTAACATTCACTTAGAATTTCATCAAACCATAAAAGTATTCTAGTGGCCTCAGTCATAGCAATAAATTCCGCCTCCATTGTTGAGAGACTTACACATTTTTCTTTAAAGGTTCTCCAACTAATGGGGGAATTGCCAAGAAAAATTAACTGGCCACCAAGTGATGTCCTATCGTCTCGATTTGATGCAAAATCTGCATCAGAAAATGCAATAAGATGTGGTTTATTACAAGATAGATTTAATTTCAGTTCTTTTGTATGCACAACATAACCAAGTAATTTCAACAATCCATCCCAATGAGCTAAACCTGGGTTGCTTTGGAATTGGCTTAGAATATTTACTGCATACGCAATATCTGGACGTGTTCTATTTGCTAGGAATGAAAGACATCCAAGAACACTCCGATATGGATAAACTGACATATCCTTAATTTCAGATTCTGTTTTTGGACAAGATTGTTTACTATACACAGTACCTTTACTAATTGGCAAAGAACAAATAGGGATTTTAAATTTCTGAAATCTTTCATACACTTCACTAATATAGGTATTTTGGTGAATTAACAGATTTCCCTTTTCTTCCTCAAATTCTACTCCTAGAAGTTTTCTGGTACACCCCAGAACTTTAATATCAAAACGTTTTCTTAGGAGAGATAAAACTTTATCTATTAAACTTTGGTTCTTGCCAAAAACAACAAAATCGTCAACATATAAAACTAATACAATATTATTATCAAAAACATATGTACAATTACACCAAGCAAATTTAGTAAAACCAATTTCAACTAAAACATTATTCATTTCGTAATACCATTGCCGACCGCTCTGGTGTAAGCCATAAAGAGCACGGTCTAACTTACAATATTTATTTTCAGATCCTGGTATTACAAAACCTGGTGGCTGAGTCATGTAGATGTTTTCATCAAGTGGAGCATATAAGTATGCACCTGTAACATCACATTGTGTATGTGACCATCCTTGTAAAGATACTAGAGAAGAAAAGAAGAAACGAATAACGCCAAAGTCTACTACAGGGCTGAAAGTTTCATCAAAGCTTTCACCTTTTACTTGTTTAAATCCCTGTGCGACTAACCTGGCCTTAAAACGTACAACATTTCCCTTGTCATTTCTTTTCACAGTGTATACCCACCTACAACCTATTGGTGTTGTATTTGGGGGTAAACTTTCAAGGTGCCAAACACTACGATCATACATGACTTTCATTTCAGTTTCCATAGCCTTTTGCCATTCAGTACGTTGATCAGATTTTACAGCTTGGTTAAAAGTTCGAGGAATTACAACATGATCTAGTCAACTAGAAACATTAAAACTAGCATCTATTTCATCATCACTATTACTTGAAGTAGTACCTCGAGCACCTGTTACTATTCCTCTGTAAGTATTACTACCAGTAAAATTAAAAATATCAGGATTAAATAAAATTTTATGTTTTGCACAATACTGTTTTACATCTCCAAGTGATCTCAACCTTAAAGTTTTTCCTTCTTCAAAATAATAGATATCAGTGCGTGACCCATCACGCCTTAACACTGGCTTTCTAATCCAATTTACAACTTTTAAACCTGTATCACCATCGCTTTCATCATCCGATGAAGATGTCACATCCCTACTAGTAGAAGGCCTCACTCGATCAACAGGGGACTGAGAACTATCACTATTACTATCATCATCCTCCTCGTCCTCACTAAGAGAGTCGTAATGGCCTATAGGGACAACAGATTTAGATTGTAAATCAGGGCCCAGCACTGCTCCATCAGGCGCACCTTTATAAAAATTTTCCTCATCGAAAGACACATTTATTGTTTCAACGACTTTATTCTCATTCGGAAACCAAATGCGATAACCTTTTGTTCTGAAAGCATAGCCTATGAGAAAACCTTTACTAGCACGTGGTTCAAGCTTTTTACGAAGTTGCCTCGGGATTCCTACATATGCAGTTATGCCAAAAGGTTTTAAGTGTTTAACAGACGGTTTATTCCCACCAAACAATTCGAAAGGAGTCTTATCTAGTTTGCCATGGCACACACGATTCCATGTATAAGTGAAATGCAACATGGCATCGGGCCAAAAACTAACAGGTAAACCAGACTCACTTAACATTGTTCGAGCAGCACCAGTGACGGTTTGATTATACCTTTCACAGACCCCGTTCTGTTCTGGAGTATAGGTATTCGTCACCTCATGAGCAATACCCTTTTCAGTAAAGAACTTTTCAAGCAAACTATTTAGAAATTCGCTTCCATTGTCAGAACGGAAAGCCTTTACCTTTAGACCAAGAAAATTTTCAGCTCGTAGAATGTGGTGCTTCACCTTTTCAAACACTTCAGATTTCTCTTTTAAAGGGTACAAAGCTACTTTCCTACTGAAGTTGTCAATAATAGTTAAATAATACCTTTCACCATTTCTACCTTTTACACTATAAGGCCCCCACAAGTCTGCATACAGTAACTCTAATGGTTTTCTGGACCTTATTTGTTGAATGGAACTAAAGGATACACGCCTGTATTTATTCAATATACAATTTTCACATTTAAAATCTTTACAATTAAAATCTGATTTATATTTGAAACCCCTCACTTTATCACAAGTTTTTACCAAAGTTGAAGGACTAATGTGGGCAAACCTCCTATGCCAGAGTTCCACATTTTTATCTACACTAGTCGACGCAGAGAAAGAAACTTTCTTTTGTGGACCATTTAAAACTTTAGGAGTGACAACATAAATACCATTTTTTAAAACAGCTTTAAACAATAATTTACCATATTCATAAATTTTTACACAGCCATCTCCACCAACAAATTCTGCCCCAGCAAGGTCAAATTTAGGACCCGATATCAAGTTACGCCTTAACTTAGATGAATACATTACATTAATTAAATTTATACACCTCAATCCAAACCTAAGTTTGATAGATCCTATTCCCTCAATTGGAAAGTTAACACCATCTACAGCTACATTCATATTAGTATCAGACACAGGATTAAGTTCATAAAAAAAGTTCTTGTCTTTACAAAAATGATGACTTGCCGCCGTATCGAAAATGAATTCTTCCACTAAGTCAGACTCGTTTAAGTAATTACAGGAAATAAAATAGTTTGTAAAAGACTTACAGTTTGGTTGAAACGATGAGGATGACTCAGGTCGTCGTCGTTGGGGACTCTGTCGCTGTCGTCTGCCTCTACCAGGATAGGGAGATGGACGTCGCTGTCTAGAAGAGTCACGGGATGGTCTCCGTCTGGACTGTGTCTGTCTCCTGGATCTTCGGAATCTGGGCTTGAATGGAGTGGTGTCAGTGTCGGAACTGGACTCAGAAGGGTATGAGTAGACTGGGCAGGTACGTGTGGTGGACTCCTGTTTTCCTGGCTTCCTCCAGCATTTATTGGCATAGTGTCCAGGCTTGTTACACTTAAAACAAACTTTAGAAACACTGGAACTAGATGCTTGTACTGCAGAAAGTGTAATGCTATCAACACCAGAGTCTGCCTCTTTCAAAAGAATGCGGCTTTCTTCAGCACTAAGTGCCTCTAGTATTGACTTGTAGTTAAAATTTACATCTTCACTTCTCAAAATAATTTGCACGATGGAATTATATTTTTCAGGTAAAAATCTTATAAGCTGGAAGCACAGGTATTTTTCATCAAAATTCTTGTCCAGAGCTTTCAATTTTTGAAAAGTTCGAGATAATCTAGCAGCGAAAATTTTAATGGATTCCTTATCTTTAATTTTTGTAGCACATAACTCACTAAATACAGTTATGTGGTAGGCTCTGGAGTCGGGCTGATAGAAAGATTTCAATTTGTTCCAGGCTTCATTCACATCATCAATATTTTCTATAATTTTACGGAACTGCTCAGAAATGTTTAAATATATTAAGGATAAAGCAGTATTAGCTTTTAGCTTCCATTTCTTCAAACTGCTTAAATAGAGAGGATCATCAGGCTTGTCTGGAGGTTGAATAGGTTTAGGGTTAGAACCATCAACAATTTCCCATACTTGCTTTTCCATCAACACATATTTCATATCATTTCTCCAGCTCTCATAATTTGATTCAGCTAATTTTTCAATAGTATAATTACTGGCCATAGTCAGAAGTTTTTAATTTTTTTCTAATTTAATTTAATAAGGGGAAAAAAAAAATCAATAGAAATGTCAAATTGGAAAAAAAATTTCTATTCCTGACAATTTCTAAAAAAAACTTAAAGTTCTATTAAATATATATCTATAAATAGAACATAAACTACTTATTAATAAAAAAAACTAATTAAACTGACAGCCCCCCCCGTCTAAAATTATCTAATACACACTAAAAGGGATGTCATAACATTAAATATCTAACAGAAAGAAAACCCTCATTTAATAAAGCAGACAGAGTTCAATGACCTCCTTTCATACACCGGGAGTAGAGAGAAAAGAGGAACAGTTATCACCTAACCCAGTGACCTACTTTCTCCGGCTTCAGAACTGATAAACAAGTTAATCAAAGATTCTTTCCCCCCTCTTTTACAGATCAAAACAGATGTTCAAATAACTGATAAAGGAAAAGAAAAACAAGTTTAGGAATGATTTATTTACTTTATATAATTACTATAGCCCATAACCTTTAAAGATGTTGATATTGGATGCGGGTTTTAACTGAGCATCCAATCTTTTATTGAAAGCACAAAAATAAATAAAAGATAAACTTAAATATATATATTGACAGATTAGCAGAGTTATATGCAGGGAACCGTTTTGGTTTAAATGCTTTCTCTTTTAAAATAAAATATGAGTTGTAACTAAACTTGTAAATAAAACAGAGAAGGTTTTAAAAACGAAATATAAATTTATTGATATAAAACAAAAACAAAAAAAAAATATATATATAAACTTTTAAATTAAACAAGGAAATAGATAAATAAACATATTTAATTTAATTAACTTCTGACTGTAACAATGGCCAGTACACAGCCTTGAAACTATATTCATATTATAAGCAGTTAATCTTCATCACTAGACAATGGAGCTTTTATCATATAAAAATAAAGATAGAATAAAACTGTTATTTTATAAATACATCTTCTAATACGATGAAATCTTTTACTTATTATAAACAACTGCCGGAGATTCCAATATCTTATTACTATAACATGACAGCTGAACTTTAACACAAAACAAACAAACGGAAAATGAAGTACATAACAGCAAAAGTAAAACAAAAGCCGGAACCGCCCCTAGCCACGTTCCTCAACACCTTTTATACTATTAAGAGAGGATTGTGGTTAGAGTGACGTAATCACCGTGGCGTCGAATTAGCGTGATGATTTCATCCGCGAAATTTGATGCCACCTAGTGAGTGATAAAGTAAACAGTCATTTGCATTTACCGGTAAGCTGGTGTAACATGATATCACAGCTAAAGAAAAACAACATATTTTCCTAGTAATTAAAGAACAGATAAAGCTGTCAGCTAAAATGCCGTAAGTAACAAAAACATATTTTATTTTTAATAAAGACAATAAATAAATAAAGTTACTTCACTTAAATTAACTGAATATTTTCTTTTAATAACATGTTTAACTTAAACTTTAGACTTGATACCTTTTATACTTTCAATCCATATAAATTAAATAAGTTTATACATTTTATATATATCAACTGTATATGCAAATTGCACAAAGTGATAAGATTAAATATATTACCAGGCCAACATGGCCCCCCCTCTTATCACTTTGGGTGAAAAAGAGAGGAAAAAAAAAACTAGTTAACACCACTAGCAGTATCCACATGGATAAAAAAAACCATATCTATAAATGACACAGCAAGTCTTCTTTAAAATTCATCAACCCAATTCCATCACTAATTTAATCTACTTTTATCCTTACCAATACACACTCCAAATTAATCAGTCAACTGTAAAATTAACAAACTCCATTAGTCTATTACAAGAAAAGAAGATACATACAATGATTTCAATAATAAGGTTAACAGAAAACAATAAACTAGTGGATAATTTATCATATATTTCTTGACAAAGGTTCTTCACAGTCTTTAAATTACAGGTACAGACGCAACAACAGAAAATTAACCTAAAAATCAAATAACACATTCCTCACTATCATACTACACATTTATTCTTCAACTGTTGTACGGGGGCCCCCATTCTCACTTCATGTACACATAAACTACATATGTACCTGCAATACAGAAAAGAATATATAAATATAATGCAAATTACGTCAATTTCTATTATAAAGAGTATAACTACAATACAATACAGTAATTCAGAAGTATTACAGACCTCACAGACAAGTGACAAACATGAGTTTAAAGACTACTTTAAGTTAACATTTTTGAAGAGAGGAAAAAAAAACTTTATACTATAAGCGGGACATAGTGGCATTTCCATTATCAACATAATAAAACAGGGACTTACAAAAATATAATACTTAACATGCCCGCAAAAAGGCCATAAGATGGCAATAACCACACGGTGGGTACTATCCCATGGAGGTTATCTGGCAATTACATTTGCACTCCTGCGAGTCGCTTCTTGGAGCTGCTCTAACCAACTGTGAGTGACCCTGCGAGTGGCATTAACCACCCTCTGACGGGAATTAATTTGCTTAAGTATAAAGATACAATAACAGAATAATTAAATATCACATGAATTCATATTATAAATATACTTTTATATAAAACAAGGTGCATTACAATATAAAACAATGTGCAATACTAATAAAAAAAAAATAAGACGCAATTCTCATAATATATATATATACATAAGCATATAAAACAATGTGCACAACAAGAAATATGTCTAAAACAATGTTCAAGACATTTCAAAAAGGAGTTTTACTAATATAATTTTACATAATTCATTTTAAAAATATTTGACAAATAAATTGTTGCAGTTGCTGTTTAGTGAGTGGCTTGGTAAAAGGATCTGCAACATTATCCTTACTTCTAATAAAACTAAGTTTAAATTTATTTTGAAACACTAAGTCCCTTACAAAAAATAATTTCACATCAATATGCTTTGATCTATAATTCTCAATAGGAGATTTTGTAAAATCTATTGTAGCAATATTATCTACATATAAAACAGGTTTTAACTTATTACCAGAAATTAATTTAAAATTGTAACATTCACTTAGAATTTCATCAAACCATAAAAGTATTCTAGTGGCCTCAGTCATAGCAATAAATTCCGCCTCCATTGTTGAGAGACTTACACATTTTTCTTTAAAGGTTCTCCAACTAATGGGGGAATTGCCAAGAAAAATTAACTGGCCACCAAGTGATGTCCTATCGTCTCGATTTGATGCAAAATCTGCATCAGAAAATGCAATAAGATGTGGTTTATTACAAGATAGATTTAATTTCAGTTCTTTTGTATGCACAACATAACCAAGTAATTTCAACAATCCATCCCAATGAGCTAAACCTGGGTTGCTTTGGAATTGGCTTAGAATATTTACTGCATACGCAATATCTGGACGTGTTCTATTTGCTAGGAATGAAAGACATCCAAGAACACTCCGATATGGATAAACTGACATATCCTTAATTTCAGATTCTATTTTTGGACAAGATTGTTTACTATACACAGTACCTTTACTAATTGGCAAAGAACAAATAGGGATTTTAAATTTCTGAAATCTTTCATACACTTCACTAATATAGGTATTTTGGTGAATTAACAGATTTCCCTTTTCTTCCTCAAATTCTACTCCTAGAAGTTTTCTGGTACACCCCAGAACTTTAATATCAAAACGTTTTCTTAGGAGAGATAAAACTTTATCTATTAAACTTTGGTTCTTGCCAAAAACAACAAAATCGTCAACATATAAAACTAATACAATATTATTATCAAAAACATATGTACAATTACACCAAGCAAATTTAGTAAAACCAATTTCAACTAAAACATTATTCATTTCGTAATACCATTGCCGACCGCTCTGGTGTAAGCCATAAAGAGCACGGTCTAACTTACAATATTTATTTTCAGATCCTGGTATTACAAAACCTGGTGGCTGAGTCATGTAGATGTTTTCATCAAGTGGAGCATATAAGTATGCACCTGTAACATCACATTGTGTATGTGACCATCCTTGTAAAGATACTAGAGAAGAAAAGAAGAAACGAATAACGCCAAAGTCTACTACAGGGCTGAAAGTTTCATCAAAGCTTTCACCTTTTACTTGTTTAAATCCCTGTGCGACTAACCTGGCCTTAAAACGTACAACATTTCCCTTGTCATTTCTTTTCACAGTGTATACCCACCTACAACCTATTGGTGTTGTATTTGGGGGTAAACTTTCAAGGTGCCAAACACTACGATCATACATGACTTTCATTTCAGTTTCCATAGCCTTTTGCCATTCAGTACGTTGATCAGATTTTACAGCTTGGTTAAAAGTTCGAGGAATTACAACATGATCTAGTCAACTAGAAACATTAAAACTAGCATCTATTTCATCATCACTATTACTTGAAGTAGTACCTCGAGCACCTGTTACTATTCCTCTGTAAGTATTACTACCAGTAAAATTAAAAATATCAGGATTAAATAAAATTTTATGTTTTGCACAATACTGTTTTACATCTCCAAGTGATCTCAACCTTAAAGTTTTTCCTTCTTCAAAATAATAGATATCAGTGCGTGACCCATCACGCCTTAACACTGGCTTTCTAATCCAATTTACAACTTTTAAACCTGTATCACCATCGCTTTCATCATCCGATGAAGATGTCACATCCCTACTAGTAGAAGGCCTCACTCGATCAACAGGGGACTGAGAACTATCACTATTACTATCATCATCCTCCTCGTCCTCACTAAGAGAGTCGTAATGGCCTATAGGGACAACAGATTTAGATTGTAAATCAGGGCCCAGCACTGCTCCATCAGGCGCACCTTTATAAAAATTTTCCTCATCGAAAGACACATTTATTGTTTCAACGACTTTATTCTCATTCGGAAACCAAATGCGATAACCTTTTGTTCTGAAAGCATAGCCTATGAGAAAACCTTTACTAGCACGTGGTTCAAGCTTTTTACGAAGTTGCCTCGGGATTCCTACATATGCAGTTATGCCAAAAGGTTTTAAGTGTTTAACAGACGGTTTATTCCCACCAAACAATTCGAAAGGAGTCTTATCTAGTTTGCCATGGCACACACGATTCCATGTATAAGTGAAATGCAACATGGCATCGGGCCAAAAACTAACAGGTAAACCAGACTCACTTAACATTGTTCGAGCAGCACCAGTGACGGTTTGATTATACCTTTCACAGACCCCGTTCTGTTCTGGAGTATAGGTATTCGTCACCTCATGAGCAATACCCTTTTCAGTAAAGAACTTTTCAAGCAAACTATTTAGAAATTCGCTTCCATTGTCAGAACGGAAAGCCTTTACCTTTAGACCAAGAAAATTTTCAGCTCGTAGAATGTGGTGCTTCACCTTTTCAAACACTTCAGATTTCTCTTTTAAAGGGTACAAAGCTACTTTCCTACTGAAGTTGTCAATAATAGTTAAATAATACCTTTCACCATTTCTACCTTTTACACTATAAGGCCCCCACAAGTCTGCATACAGTAACTCTAATGGTTTTCTGGACCTTATTTGTTGAATGGAACTAAAGGATACACGCCTGTATTTATTCAATATACAATTTTCACATTTAAAATCTTTACAATTAAAATCTGATTTATATTTGAAACCCCTCACTTTATCACAAGTTTTTACCAAAGTTGAAGGACTAATGTGGGCAAACCTCCTATGCCAGAGTTCCACATTTTTATCTACACTAGTCGACGCAGAGAAAGAAACTTTCTTTTGTGGACCATTTAAAACTTTAGGAGTGACAACATAAATACCATTTTTTAAAACAGCTTTAAACAATAATTTACCATATTCATAAATTTTTACACAGCCATCTCCACCAACAAATTCTGCCCCAGCAAGGTCAAATTTAGGACCCGATATCAAGTTACGCCTTAACTTAGATGAATACATTACATTAATTAAATTTATACACCTCAATCCAAACCTAAGTTTGATAGATCCTATTCCCTCAATTGGAAAGTTAACACCATCTACAGCTACATTCATATTAGTATCAGACACAGGATTAAGTTCATAAAAAAAGTTCTTGTCTTTACAAAAATGATGACTTGCCGCCGTATCGAAAATGAATTCTTCCACTAAGTCAGACTCGTTTAAGTAATTACAGGAAATAAAATAGTTTGTAAAAGACTTACAGTTTGGTTGAAACGATGAGGATGACTCAGGTCGTCGTCGTTGGGGACTCTGTCGCTGTCGTCTGCCTCTACCAGGATAGGGAGATGGACGTCGCTGTCTAGAAGAGTCACGGGATGGTCTCCGTCTGGACTGTGTCTGTCTCCTGGATCTTCGGAATCTGGGCTTGAATGGAGTGGTGTCAGTGTCGGAACTGGACTCAGAAGGGTATGAGTAGACTGGGCAGGTACGTGTGGTGGACTCCTGTTTTCCTGGCTTCCTCCAGCATTTATTGGCATAGTGTCCAGGCTTGTTACACTTAAAACAAACTTTAGAAACACTGGAACTAGATGCTTGTACTGCAGAAAGTGTAATGCTATCAACACCAGAGTCTGCCTCTTTCAAAAGAATGCGGCTTTCTTCAGCACTAAGTGCCTCTAGTATTGACTTGTAGTTAAAATTTACATCTTCACTTCTCAAAATAATTTGCACGATGGAATTATATTTTTCAGGTAAAAATCTTATAAGCTGGAAGCACAGGTATTTTTCATCAAAATTCTTGTCCAGAGCTTTCAATTTTTGAAAAGTTCGAGATAATCTAGCAGCGAAAATTTTAATGGATTCCTTATCTTTAATTTTTGTAGCACATAACTCACTAAATACAGTTATGTGGTAGGCTCTGGAGTCGGGCTGATAGAAAGATTTCAATTTGTTCCAGGCTTCATTCACATCATCAATATTTTCTATAATTTTACGGAACTGCTCAGAAATGTTTAAATATATTAAGGATAAAGCAGTATTAGCTTTTAGCTTCCATTTCTTCAAACTGCTTAAATAGAGAGGATCATCAGGCTTGTCTGGAGGTTGAATAGGTTTAGGGTTAGAACCATCAACAATTTCCCATACTTGCTTTTCCATCAACACATATTTCATATCATTTCTCCAGCTCTCATAATTTGATTCAGCTAATTTTTCAATAGTATAATTACTGGCCATAGTCAGAAGTTTTTAATTTTTTTCTAATTTAATTTAATAAGGGGAAAAAAAAAAATCAATAGAAATGTCAAATTGGAAAAAAAATTTCTATTCCTGACAATTTCTAAAAAAAACTTAAAGTTCTATTAAATATATATCTATAAATAGAACATAAACTACTTATTAATAAAAAAAACTAATTAAACTGACAGCCCCCCCGTCTAAAATTATCTAATACACACTAAAAGGGATGTCATAACATTAAATATCTAACAGAAAGAAAACCCTCATTTAATAAAGCAGACAGAGTTCAATGACCTCCTTTCATACACCGGGAGTAGAGAGAAAAGAGGAACAGTTATCACCTAACCCAGTGACCTACTTTCTCCGGCTTCAGAACTGATAAACAAGTTAATCAAAGATTCTTTCCCCCCTCTTTTACAGATCAAAACAGATGTTCAAATAACTGATAAAGGAAAAGAAAAACAAGTTTAGGAATGATTTATTTACTTTATATAATTACTATAGCCCATAACCTTTAAAGATGTTGATATTGGATGCGGGTTTTAACTGAGCATCCAATCTTTTATTGAAAGCACAAAAATAAATAAAAGATAAACTTAAATATATATATTGACAGATTAGCAGAGTTATATGCAGGGAACCGTTTTGGTTTAAATGCTTTCTCTTTTAAAATAAAATATGAGTTGTAACTAAACTTGTAAATAAAACAGAGAAGGTTTTAAAAACGAAATATAAATTTATTGATATAAAACAAAAACAAAAAAAAAAATATATATATAAACTTTTAAATTAAACAAGGAAATAGATAAATAAACATATTTAATTTAATTAACTTCTGACTGTAACAATGGCCAGTACACAGCCTTGAAACTATATTCATATTATAAGCAGTTAATCTTCATCACTAGACAATGGAGCTTTTATCATATAAAAATAAAGATAGAATAAAACTGTTATTTTATAAATACATCTTCTAATACGATGAAATCTTTTACTTATTATAAACAACTGCCGGAGATTCCAATATCTTATTACTATAACATGACAGCTGAACTTTAACACAAAACAAACAAACGGAAAATGAAGTACATAACAGCAAAAGTAAAACAAAAGCCGGAACCGCCCCTAGCCACGTTCCTCAACACCTTTTATACTATTAAGAGAGGATTGTGGTTAGAGTGACGTAATCACCGTGGCGTCGAATTAGCGTGATGATTTCATCCGCGAAATTTGATGCCGCCTAGTGAGTGATAAAGTAAACAGTCATTTGCATTTACCGGTAAGCTGGTGTAACATGATATCACAGCTAAAGAAAAACAACATATTTTCCTAGTAATTAAAGAACAGATAAAGCTGTCAGCTAAAATGCCGTAAGTAACAAAAACATATTTTATTTTTAATAAAGACAATAAATAAATAAAGTTACTTCACTTAAATTAACTGAATATTTTCTTTTAATAACATGTTTAACTTAAACTTTAGACTTGATACCTTTTATACTTTCAATCCATATAAATTAAATAAGTTTATACATTTTATATATATCAACTGTATATGCAAATTGCACAAAGTGATAAGATTAAATATATTACCAGGCCAACAAAAATGCTTAATTTTGATAATTTTTAGTGGTCACTGTAATTCATTTGAGCCGATAATTTTTTCACTTTTTGGTGTTTTATGAAGAGTAATATCACATATATTTTTTCAGTATTTTTTGAAGACGACACCTTTTCAATGTTTCCTTGTTAGTAAACTTAACGTTCCTTCACTTCATTACACCTTTTGCGAGTATTGCGCATATCATATTGATCCAAAATATCCGTCTCTCTCCATATTGTAATCAAAATGTCGATTTTCTTCCGTAAGAAATGTAATTGTAAAGAAACGCGCAGTTTGTTGTCGAAAGGTACACTTTATTCAAGGATTATTCTCGAAAAAACCAGTAAATTATTGTACTCAAATTCATACCTCAAAAAGTCATAAAACAACATTAAAAACACCACAGAGTGGAATTTCACTCATTTAAGAATAAATTAAACATTTAAACCGAAACGAACGTTCAGAACAGATGTCCGAATACAACCGGTGTCTTTGGAAGTGTCTCTACTGTTTTTATAATTTCTGCCATCATTTGGCGAACTTTCGAGGTTATTATGCGCCAGAAGCCAATTAATGAATCCAGAAAATTCCAGAACTCTGTTCTGATTGAAGATAGAGCTTCTAAGCTTTGGAAGCACTAAATTATTACTTCTCACCAAGTTTGGTCGCCAGCCATGTCGCCAAATTCACTACTAAATTACCAAGTCTGTATCCAAGGCTGACACTTACCTCCCACCCCACCCCCGTTAAAATTGAATGAACACTCTTTACATGCACTTTAATTGTAAATCTACTTTTATTGCAACAACACCTTTCATTTAGGACAGTGGTTTAACTCTTTGCAATACTATAATAAAAAAAAATCTTTAAATTAGTCGTACTATATTGCAGTATGTTTGCACATATAAATGAGTTTAACATTTTGTACTAGTACAGACAAATAGAATTTATAAGTATATAAAATTAGAACTCATAATATTTAAAAAAAAAAAAAAAATCGCGTAGCGAGTTCTATTTTTCTCAATTTCATTGTTGAAAACTCTTGAAATACTCTTAAGATTAAATTAATATATGACTATCGATATAATGACAAGATTTAACTTGGTTACTTATGAAAGTTTTATTTATTTATTTTTTTTAAGAAACAAATAAATTTATAATACATAAAATAAAAGAATATAATAAATATACTTGGTAAATATAGTTAAAAAATACTTAGCAGGAAAAAAAAAAATTCTAGTAAAAGGAATTTTGCCCATTTTCATTATCTAAACTTTTTATGTAAATAGTATATAAATTTATATGTGGTTTTCCATATAGTAGTACGATACAAAAATCTGTTTTAAACTATTTTGCCGCAATGTTTGTACGCTCTATTATTAATATATATCCATTTGATCCAAAAAATCTTATATGTACTATCGATGTAATTACAAATTTAAAAATCTGTCTGATACCGTTGTGGAGCGTAAGTATTTTTTGATTATTTTAAATTTAGAAAAAGATTGTTCCACTGATACTACTGATAATTATGACAAAATAATCTCGAAAACAATTAATCCACACATAAAATTTATTCCTGCTGAGATAATTTGGAGTAAGTTTACGCTTGGAAACGTGTTTGTGGCTTCAAGTAAGGAAAGGCGTAAAATGCCGTTACAATAGGTGTCGGATAAATAATTTACGTACCGAAATCCAGGACCGCAATTCCCATAGATTTTACACGACAAATTTAGCGCTGGAAAAAAAAAAAGGGGGTGGGTCTCGAATTTACCTCCTCTTTACACCCCCACCCCCCTCCTAATCAAAAATTACATTAAAAAAAAAAAAAAAAAACAAGAATTTTTAGAAATAATTTAAAAGAAGACGCATACATGTTTTCAACATCTTTGTACAATTTTTAGTAGAATTCTTTTAATAGAATTTTTTGGTCGAATCCGGAATTTGCGAAATTTCCTCCCAAAACGATTCTCCCTCTCCCCCTTTAAAAATCAAAAATTCCAAAATTCCAGATTTTTTTTTTCTTTTTTTGTACTCAAGTATAGTCTCTCCATATGCAATTTTCTCACCGCGAAGTAACTTTGTACCGAGTTCTGCTTAGAAACTTGTTTTTTGGCTGCTTTTTTCCTTGAAAAGGGTGAGGGGGAATTTCGTAAAATCTCGACAGTATAGGCATCGGATACATCTAGCCAATACACGCACAAAAATTCGTGACCGGGGCTCCTATAAACTTCCAGCAGGGCCAATTTAGCGTTAATAGGGAAGTCTCGAATTTCCTCCCTCGTAAGCCTCCCCCCCCCCCCCCCTCCCTCAAGATCGAAAATCACAAACACCAAAAATTGGTTTTAGGAAATTACCTATAGAAGATGCATGACTATTTTCAACATTTTTGTACCTTTTTTGGTAAATTTCTACTCAAAAATCCGGAATTTACGAAATTCCTCCCCCCCCCCCCCCAATTATTATTTGTACTCAAATCTAGACTCCTCATGTGTAATTTCTTCACTGTGAAGTGAAATAATTTGAAGCTAAGTTATGCATAAAAACATGTTTTTGACTCCTGCCCCCCCCCCCAGGGTGAGGAACGCGGTGGGGAAATTTATAAAAGTTGATAGATATAATTTTAAGTTTCTGCCAAGTGTCGTTGAATTCTGTCCAGCTGTTCTCCCGTGATATCCAGACAAAAATGTTATAGACATGAAGACACAACGACTACACATGCACGCACACACAGACAATTTTCTGAAGTCAGATTTAGCTTTCACGATGTGTGAAACGTGAAGATATCGAATTTTTTTTCGAATTTGAGAAATTTACAGACAAAAATCTGATTTTATTAGTATAGATGTTACTTTGATAATGCAAAGGGGAAAAACTACTCTAAATGAAATCTCCGGTTCTATTAAATTTTAATTTTTGCACTCGAATTATGTTGTCTTTATACTAACCTAAGTGGCCTTTTTCGGGCAGAAGAGGATGGTGGGTATTAACGTTCCCTTTTAAAATTCAATGGAATGCTTTGATATGTTAAAAAAATTCAAAGAAAATTTTGCTGAAGGTATAGGCGCATCTTTACAAAGTTATTCCACTTTTAACGTGCCCTTTCACAAAAAAATCGTAAACTATTTGAGGAACACAAGATTTGCCAGTCTATTTTTCAAGGTGCCTCATTTAGCCACACTAGTCGCATTGCTTCAGACCGGCAATATGAAATCATATTTAATAAAGGAATAAATAGATATATATACAGGGTGATCAGTTTAAAAGAGTACCCTTGGGATTTTCTTATAACCCGTAAATCTGACGGATGTGGATCTGACGGAAGTATGATTGTTTCAACCTTGTTTAAGTTTGTGAGACAATTTCTAATACTGTTGGACTGTTACAATTTTATTTGTGAGGTAGAAAAGAAATGGAGACGCACAATTTTTTTAACCCTATAATAATTTTATTTTTGAAAAACGTAATTTAATTATTATTTTTTTTTTTACATTATCATTCCTCACACACTGTTAAAAATTTCAACAGAAAACTCTGTGTAATCTATTATCTTACGTCTTGCGTAAAATTACAGAGAAAACTAAATGGAGATATTAAAAAACATATTTTATACATTCAATTTAATAACTAACATTAATTTAATGAATTATTGGTGAGAATATACTTTGGACATGGAATGCTTTTTCTAAAGTAGAAACGGTCATTTTTAATTTTAATTAAAAAATTAAACTAGTATGTTGTGGCCCCCACGAGACTTTCTTCTATATTTTTCTATAAAAATTCACTCAGTAACAATAATTAAAAAAAAAAAAAAAAAAAAAAAAAAGTGGGACTTTGACAAAATTTTGGGTAAAATGTGAAAATTATTCTAAGTTTGTCAAAACACGGAAACCGTGGGACTTTGACAAAATTGGGGGAAAACTGCAAAAATTTGTTTAAGTTTGTCAGAACACGGAAACCGTGGGAGTTTGATAGAATTAAAAGGAGAGATTAAAGAAAAAAAAAAGTGGGACTGACAAAATTTTGGGTAAAATGTGAAAATTTGTTAAAGTTTGTCAAAACACGGAAACCGTGGGACTTTGACAAAATTAGGGGGAAAATGCAAAAATATGTTAAAGTTTGTCAAGACACGGAAACCGTAGGACTTTGACAAAATTAGGGGAAAAAAGCAAAAATTAGTTTAAGTTTGTCAGAACACGGAAACCGTGGGAGTTTGATAAAATTAAGGGGAGAGAAAAAAAAAAATTCTAAGTTTTTTTTCGTAAAAAGTAAAAAAAATCGATAACTTTGTTTTAAATTATCACAGATTTATAGTTCAACCATTCGTTGACGAGACCTTTCGAAAGATACCCATCTTGAAAATTTTTGCCCTATATTACCCTGTTAAAAATTTAGAAAAAGTGGGATGGCAACGCAACCTGTAAGACGATTTTTACCAAAAGTTGATAGGCACTAATTTATGTCAAGGTGCAACTACATACCAATTTGTATGAAATTCTGTGCAGTAGTTCCAGAGATACAGTTGCCACAAAATTTTGTCACACACACACACGCAGACAGACAGACAGACATTTTCTAAAAATGGTAAAATCGTGTTCTACAGCTCTCAAAACGTGTAAATCCATCAAAAACCAGAAATCGAAAATTTTTACGAATCCAATACTTTCTTCTATTGAAGATAGAAGAAAGTAATAATAAATTAAGTAAAAATACAGAATAAAGATTGAGAATCTCGATTATTCACTTTTAACTAAGAATAACTGTAGATTTACAGAGAATTTGGATAAATATTTACATTAAATTTACAGAAATTTTTAACAATGCAGAAAATGTTGAAAATGTTCGCCACCATTTTGAATTCAAACATGAACACGTTGAATCAAGTTTTTGACACACTTCGCAGCATTGTTGGTGTTATCAGTGGCGTCGCTAGAAAATTTTTCAGGAGGGGGCAAACTTAAAAGTGCAAAATTTCAGAATATATATATATATCTAAATTTTCATAACCTATAAATGCAAGTCGGGTTGGTTTGACTCAAAAATGAGACTGTGACATAAACTTTATTTGGCTAATCATTTCAAATCTAATGACATAATTTTAAAGCTTTAAATGTAATTTTTTTTTCAATAATTTTTTACTTATTAGAATTTTCCAGGAGGGGGCAAGTGCCCCCCCTTGCCCCTATGTGCCGACGCCCATGGGTGTTATTAACGAGATTTCTTCAGTTATGATCTGTTTTAATTCATCGATGTTTGCAGGACTTCTCTGGAAAAGCCTATGAAACGATAATGTAAAAATGATAATGATAATGTAAATATAATGTAGGAATAATAATGTAAAAAAATTTAATGAAATTTCGTTTTTCATAAATAAAATTATTAAAGGATTAAAAAGAAACAATGTGGGTCTCCATTTCTGTTTTACCTCACAAATAAAGTTGTAACAGTCCAACAATGTTGGAAATTGTCTCCCACACTTAAACAAGGTTCAAACAATTACAGTTTAGTGTTAGACTAGTTGCCACATCCGTCATATTTAAGGGTAATTAAAAAAAATGAACGGGTACTCTTTTAAATTGATCACCCTGTATATATATATATATATATATATTAAATAATTTATCCTCGGCAGGCGCCTTTCTTTACTTGGCGCCCGTGTGCGCCGCACACTTCGCACACCGGGTCGGCGCGCCCCTGGGGGAGACTACACATGAGTACAAATAAAATGTTATCTGTGATTTAGGAATTTTCGATTTTTAAGGGAAGGGAGGGGGAAAATAATTTTTTGGTGGGATTTATCGAAAATTCTGGATTTTTGTGTACAACTCTACCCAAAATGGAACAAAGATCTTAGGATATTTCCTAAAACACATTTTTAGTTTTTTGTGGTTTGTGTTTTTTTTTTTGGTTGTTGTTGTTGGAGGGGGGGGGGGGGTATGAGGGGGCAAAATCGAGACACCCCTTTTAGCACTAAATTTGTCCTGAGAAATCTATGGGAGCTGTAGGCATGAATTTTGGTGCTTGGATTGTTTATATGTATCCGACATTTAAAGTAACGGGATTTATCAAAATTATCCCCGTTCCCCCCATGGGGGCGACAGAAAGCAAAAACAACTTTGTAAGCATAACTCGGCTCCAAATTACTTCACAGTGAAGAAATTGCACATGGAGAGACTAGATATGAGTACAAATAATATCTGCAATTTAAGAATTTTCAATTTTTAAGGAGAGGATGGGGAAAAAATTGATTTTTGGCGGGAAATTTCGCAAATTCCAGTTTTTTGAGTAGAACAAAGTTGTTGAAAAAAGCTATGCAACTTCCTTAGGATATTTTCAAAAGATGTTTTTGATTTTTTGTAGTAATCTGCCATTTTTTTTTTTTTTTTTTTTGGGGGGGGGGGGGGGGGGAGAGAGAGAGGTATGTGTTATAAATGGCAAATTCAAGACACCCTTTTTAGCGCTAAATTTGTCTTGGGAAATTTATGAGAGCTGCGGTCACGAAGTTTGGTGCTTGGATTGTTTATATACATCTGGTACCTAAAGGAACAGGAACAAGAAGCAAAAAAATGTTTGTAAGCATAACTCTGCCCCAAATTACTTCATGGTGAAAAAATTGCACATGATAAGACTAGACGTGAGTTTAAATAGAACATTATGTACGATTTTGGAATTCTTGATTCTTAAAAGAGAGAGGGGAGAAATCATTTTTCGGCGGGGAACTTTCAGAAATTCTAGATTTTTTAGTAGAGCTCTACTAAAGATGTTACAAAGGTATTGAAAACAGCTATGTGTCTTCTTTAGAATATTTCCAAAAACACATTTTCGTTTTTTTGTGATTTTCGATTTTTTTTTGGGTGGGGGTGGGGGGACTATTACGAAGTAGCAAATTCAAGACCCCCCCCTTCTTTTAGCATTAAATTTGTCTTGGGAAATCTATGGGATCTGCGGTCACGAAATTTGGTGCACAAATTGTTTACATATATCCGACACTTATTGCAACAGGATTTTACGAAATTTGCCCCCTTACCCCCTTGGGGTCGGAAGGGATATGTGTGCAATAAACACGCGTAAAAACACGTTATCCTGTTTAAATTCGCCTTACATTATCTTAGAATGATGAATTTTGGTATGTGGATGTTGATTACGTATACGCATTAAGTACTTTTGTGAGATTTTGCAAAACTTCTAACTTAGCCGCTGGGGAACGGGAAGTAAGAAGCGAGTAAGTTGCTGCCGAAGACAGTGTGAACTCGGACTCCTCACGTTGCGAGCGGGATAAACCTCTATGGAATACAGAGAAAACTTTAACTTAGGTTATTAATAATGATATGAAATTTTGACAACTCATTTAAGTATAGTGCTCAGCAAAGTGGGCATAGCCTGCTAGTAAGTTTTATATAATTACAGAATATAGATGCTGGAAGATAGTCTTCCTGCAAACAGAAGAGAATAGCAGCACCCTTTGTTTGGTGACATGTACCAAAAATTGATGAACACTAATTTATGTTAAGGTACAACTAAATATATGCTTTTATAAAATTTTTTATACATTCTTTGTCTAAAACTGCCACAAACTTTTCTGTCACACTACAGGACCTTTAAAAACATATAAAACTGTCTAGGCTGGTAAATGCAAATATTTTTAAATGCAACACTTTCTTTTATTGGAAATAGAAGGACATTCTGAGATGTTCACCGGGTATACCTATAGGGTGAAATTTTAAGCGACAGATTTTAACCTTAACATAAGTCATAATCTTCTAAAAAAAAAATATGTATATATATATATATATATTTTTTTTTTTTCAGATTTTTCACACCTCAAAATGTGTAAAATTGTCAAAAAATCCAGGAAAAATATTTTCTCATATGTATAATATGATGGGAAACTTAAGAAAATAAAGGCTAAATTAATCCCTAAGCATTGAGATATTTTCAGCTTTTCATTGCTTAGAATTAATTATGAGTAAATTGTTTAATTTTGACACTCAGATAAAATAAAAATTGTAATTATACAATATTATATTACTACTTTTTTGGCAGAGTACTTTCAACTTGTAATCACGGTCTCATCAGTACAGTTAATGGCTTCTTGTTTTCATTTTTCCTGGTAGATATCTTCTCCGAGTTCATTTCTTCATTTCAGTTCATTGATGATCAGTTGCAGA
Organism: Salticus scenicus; assembly: GCA_963930645.1. Taxonomy (NCBI): domain Eukaryota; kingdom Metazoa; phylum Arthropoda; class Arachnida; order Araneae; family Salticidae; genus Salticus; species Salticus scenicus. Next base: position 266,728,515 of record OZ005653.1, on the reverse strand, counting down.
ATTATACTATGTTCACAGTCGTTAATTGCATCAGGGCAGGTTAGAATTTAAAAGGGCTTTGCAATTAAGAGCATAAGAGTGGGAGTTATAATTAGCTATTTTATGGGTAGTGATCATCAATGAACAGAAACAAAGAAATGAACATAGAGAAGATATCTACTGGAAAGAACAAAAACAAGAAACCATTAATCGTACTGATGACGATTGTGATTATGAGTTGAGAGTACTTTAATAAAGACAGAAAGGTAGTAATATAATATTTTATGATGAAATTAGACCTTATTAAAATGTTGATCATTTATAAAAACTGCATTTTTAATTTAATAATTAAAAGAAAAAAAAATGAACTTCCAATTTCAACATTTTTATTTTTATTTAACACTTTAAAATATTTTTTACAACAATGATTAATTTTCTTACAGTTACATTTATTTTACTTGTTTGATGAATAATTATGAAGCAAATTTCATTCAATCAAGGCATGTTTTAAGTACACTTAACAAGTTTTGAATATATGTAAAAAATGTTTTGCAAGATCAAATTTTTATGCAACAGATATAAGAACACAAAAGCAAATATAAAAAATTATAGAAATAAAATATGTCATGCGTACACATCTATAATTATATTAATTAACTCCAATAGAGATAACAATACAGTACTTCTTACAGAACAATATAAAATAATATATTCATATTACACTAAAAAATGATTAAAAAAAAAAAAAGGCTGTTGCACTAAATGATTGCACATAACAGGAAAATCTAATCATTTGACATCACAAAAGATGGTATTTTAAACAAAGAAATACGCATTAGATGATTGGAGATGGATCCTGAGGCTTGAAGAAACTTCTCTGGATTTTATGGCGAACAGTATTGCGATAATAGATTTTATTGGCTGAAAGAAAAAAAAATAATTTCATAAATTCTTATATTTAAAAAGAAATATAAAGACAATCAAACAGTGAATACAAGACTACTTTATGAGATGATGGATGTTAATACTTTTTGTAAATTGCTGTCTCAGAGTTCTGAAAATTTGTATATGCATACATGAAAATATATAAAAAGAGTATATAAAAATATATATAATAGTATATAAAGTATATAAAAACTATTTAAATTCATGAAAATAAATTTTAATTAAAAAAAAAAAAAAAAAAAGCTCCCAATATTCAATTTTTTTTAAACGTCAGTTTTACATTATTATAATTTAACAATATATTCTAAACATATTTGACTATTTTTTATGGATTCATTGATAAGTTAATTTTTTTAAAGATAATTAAAAAAAAAAAAAAAACATTTCAAAGAAATTAAATTTATCTAAATTCACAGTATAAAACCTAAATATGTTTAGAATATATATATGTTAAACAATAATAATGTTATAGCAAGGGAAAAGATTAAAAAAATAGTTAGCAAGGAATATTTTAAAATTTTGAATTCTATTTTATTAAATTTAAATAGTTTGAGAAATTTTAATATACTTAATTTTGTCACATTCCAATGCATACGTAGACAAAAGTAACACAATAATTTACAAAAAAGAAATATATAACATCCCATTAATACATTAGCACAACATAGTGTGAGGCTATAATTACTAAAAATGCATTAATGAAATAATAAAAATAGATATAAGAAAAGCACAAACAATAAATTTAATTTAGAGTAGTTCCATAGCTTCAAAAAAAGAAAACCTTTCTTCAATCTGAAACGGAAAATAACAGAGTGAAAAACAGCAAATACCTATAATTTTTTTTATCCTTTCAACACAAAAGAAGAAGTGGGGTGTGGGGAGACACAAATATTTAGTAAATGTTTGCCAAACCTTTGAATTAGACAGATTTTTGGATACTACAATAATCCTAAATAGGGATTTTTTTTTTTTTTTTTTTTCGCAATTTAGATTAATTTACACATTTATTAAAGACTACATTACAAAAATCCCGAAATTCAACATTGAAATCAAATTATTATTATTATTTTTAAATATGCAGTACACAATGTTTTACAAATGAAAACTTGGCTGAACTTTGTATAAAAACATAACTTTCTTGTGTTCTTAAGTTTCTAACATTATTATTATATTATTTAGTACATTTAAATAAAGATTCTTAATGGTAGATATTTCTTTAATATTGGCAAAAACCAAAGGGTATTAGGTAAAATCCAAAATTGGCAGCTATATGTTCTCCATTCATCTTTTCTATTTTTTTTTTCTTTCTTTTTTTAAATTAAAAAATGCGTACTTTTCATAAGACAAATAAACTATATTTATTTCACATACTACATTTATTTTATATGTTTGTCTTCTATTTAATTTTACACTGTTTTTTACTAACAGGGATGAGATTGTGAAAAAGACAAAACAGCTGATACTATACAAAAGAAAGTTACTGAAATTAAATAGTAGAATTTTGATGACAAAATCACTTTTCAAGATATATATAATATGAAAAATAAATACATATATTTAACATAAGAACTAAAAACTATGTGAAACAAGGGTAATATCCAAAGAAATGAAACTAATAACAATAAGGAGCAGAGGCAACCACGTCTTAAAAAAGGTGGAGTGAGTTAAACAAGTTTTACAGGTAATAAGAAAGCACCACAAAACTGGCGTTTTAAAGTAATAAGTACAAAACTATGAATAAACACCATAAAATGCAATAAACTCACAACAATTGTTTCAGGTCAAAAGGAAACATGACCCTTCGTCAGGCAAACAAAGTAGGCATGAGTGCTGCAATCAAAGCAGCACTGCACCAATTGTACTTAAGTTTTACAGGTGCCCAACTTTCATCAAAACCTCTGTAAGACCATATAATAAGAAAGAAAAAGTAAAACGAGAATTTTTATATTATTAGGTGAAAAAAATTATTTTATAAATATTGATAATTATAAACCAACTTTATTTTTATTTAAATCAATCATATATATTATATTTTAAAATATTACTCGCTCTGTACAGAATACTCAATGATGACATATGGTAAAACTAGTATGGTATGGCCACCACAAGACTTTCTTCAATATTTTCTTATACAAATTCACTCCGTATAAATAATTTATTAAAATTATCAACCAAGAAGACTGCAGATGATTTTCATCTTTGAGAAAACAAACACAAAATATCCAAAGAAAGAGAGTTTTATTCTCTATAATTAATATCTTAAAAAAAGAATTTTCATAATGGTTATCCACATTTCAAATTTAGTACAATTATAGTTATACGTCTTAGAAGATGAGATATTATTTTCCCGTTCTCAGAGAATACTGCAGTATAGCAGTGCCACCTATTGGTCGATATGTATAAAAATTGAATTAGCATAATGTCTCATAATGGCTTTACAACATATCAAGTTTTGTTTGATTATACGCAATAGAACCTGAGATATATAACCTTCCCTTGAATTGTAGAAATCGCTCTACAGCAGCACCGCTTGTCGAGAAATGAATACCAAAACCTAATACACACTTATTCAAGTCAAGGTGCATCTACATATAAATTTATATGCAAATTTATGCAGTAGTCCTGAGATATAGAATTCCTTAAAACTGAGGAATCGCTATATAGAAGCGCCACCTGTTGAGCAATTGACAACAAAAGCTGATAGGCACTAATTTAGGTCAAGGTGCATCAACATATAAATTTATATGCAATTCACTGTAGTAGTTCCAGAGATACAGTCCCTACAAAATTTTTGTCACGCATACAGACATTTTCTAACTAGTATGTTGTGGCCACCACAAGACTTTCTTCTATATTTTCCTATACAAATTCACTCAGTAACAATATTTAAAAAAAAAAAAAAAAAAAAAAAAATACGACATTTTTTTTTCAAAGTTTTTTTTTCGTTAACAGTAAAAAAAATCGATAACTTTATTTAAATTATCACATATTATAGTTCAACCATTCGTTTTAAAGGTATTGACGAGACCTTTTGAAAGATACCCATCTTGAAAACTTACCACCCCCCCGGGGGGTACTTCCCCCAGGGGGAAACGATGCCCCTACATGCACAATTTTTTTTCCTAATTAACTACTACTATTATCAATAATTCATATTAATTTTACAATCACAGGTTAAGAATAACTCTCATTATGTACATTTATACGAAATTTTGTCCTATACTGCCATGTTAAAAATTTAGAAAAAAAATACGATTCGTTAAAAGTAAAAAAAAAATCGATAACTTTGTTTTAAATTATCACAGATTTATAGTTCAAGCATTCGTTTTAAAGGTATTGACGAGACCTTTCGAAAGATACCCATCTTGAAAATTTACTGCCCTCGAGGGGGGACTCCCCCCCCCAGGGGGGGGTGGCGAGGCTCCTACACATACAAAAATATTTTCCCAGTTGACTATCTTTATTATAAATAATTCTTGTAAATTTTATAATGATTACTAAAAAATAATTCTCTTTATGTACATTTATACAAAATTTTGTCCTATATCAACATGTTAAAAATTTAGAAAGAGCAGGATGGCAACGCAACCTGTAAAACAATTTTTACCAAAAGTTGATAGGCACTAATTTATGTAAAGGTGCAACTACATACCAATTTGTATGAAATTCTGTGCAGTAGTTCCTCAGATACAGTTGCCAGAAAATTTTGTCATACACACACACACAGAGAGAGACAGACATTTTCTAAAAATGGTCAAGTCGTGTTCTACAGCTCTCAAAACGTGTAAATCCATCAAAAACCCAAGGTCGAAAATTTTTACGAATCCAATACTTTCTTCTATTGAATATAGAAGAAAGTAAAAAAGATACATACAGCAAATACAATTTTCCTTCATGTTATATTTATTTATTTTTAAACATAGTTTCAAGTAACCCACCAAACCAACCAAGACAAACAACGCTACCTATCCTACATAATATATATTCATAAGAACCACGATAAGAACAAATGATTATGCTTCAGTATTCAATGATTGATATAGATAGATAAAAGTTTTATGACAGATATAATAAATACACATTAGAAAGTGAAAAAAGCTGAAAAACTAAATAATCCACAAACCACAAAAAGCTAAATAATACTTTCTTCTATATTCAATAGAAGAAATATTGAATTCGTAAAAATTTTCAACCTCGAGATTTCGATGGATTTACACATTTTCAGAGATCTAAAACACGATTTGACCATGTTTACTTTCTCCTATGTTCAACAGATGGCTTCGTAAAAATTGTCGACTTATGGTTTTCGAAGTATTTACATGTTTTGAGAGGTCTAGAACACGATTTGACCAGTTATAACTAGAATGCTATGGCCACAACATGACTTTCTTCTATATTTTCCTATACAAATTCAATCAGCAAAAAAAAAAAAAAAAAAAAAAAAAAAACGACGATTTCCATATTAGAGATGTAGTATAACACTAAATATATAAAAAAAAATTGATTACTTTATTTTAAATTATCGCAGATCGATGGTTCAACCATTCATTTTAAAGGTACTGGCGAGCTCTTTTGAAAGATACTTATCATGGAAATTTATTCCCTTCGAGGGGGGACTTCCCCCCCGGGGGGGGGGAGGCGATGCTCCTACACACAAAAAAAAAAATTTCCCAGTTGACTATCTCTATTAAATAATTCTTGTAAATTTCATAAGGATAATAAAAAATTAATTATCTTAATGCACATTTATTTAAAATTTTGTCCTATACAACCATGTTAAAAATTTAGAAAAAGCGGAATGGCAACGCAACTTGTGAGGCAATTTTTACCAAAAGTTGATAGGCACTAACTTATGTCAAGGTGGAACTACATACCAATTTGTAAGAAATTCTGTGCAGTTCTTGAGATACAGTTGCCACAAAATTTTGTCACACACAGAGAGATATTTTCTAACTAGTATGTTGTGGCCACCACAAGACTTTCTTCTATATTTTCCTATACAAATTCAATCAGCAAAAAAAAAAAAAAAATCGATAACATTGATAAATTATCACATATTTATAGTTCAACTATTCGTTTTAAAGGTATTGACGAGACCTTTCGAGAGATACCCATCTTGAAAATTTGGTTCCCCAAATATCCCCCCCCCACGGTTAATTACACAAAGGGGGGAGGGAAGCGAAGCCCCCACATGCACAAAATTTTTTTCCTAATTAACTACTACTATTATCAATAATTCATATTAATTTTACAATCACAGGTTAAGAATAACTCTCATTATGTACATTTATACGAAATTTTGTCCTATACTGCCATGTTAAAAATTTAGAAAAAATACGATCAAAGCGCCAACAGAGCTCAACAGAGCGATTGATCCCCAAATCTAATCAGCACCAGTTTATGTCAGGGGCCAACTAAATACCAAGTTTGGTTAAATTTAGTTTAAAAAAAAATTGATAACTTTGTTTTAAATTATCACATATGTATAGTTCAACCATTCGTTTCAAAGGTATTGACGAGACCTTTCGAAAGATACCCATCTTGAAACTCGAGGGGGGACTTCCCCTGCAGGGGGGGGGGGGGGGGGGTTGGCGAGGCTCCTACACATCCAAAATTTTTTTACCAGTTGACTATCTCTATTATAAATAATTCTTGAAAATTTCATAATGATTACTAAAAAATAATTCTCTTAATATGCATATTTATACAAAATTTTGTCCTATATCACCATGTGAAAAATTTAGAAAGAGCGAGATGGCAACGCAACCTGCAAGACAATTTTTACCAAAAGTTGATAAGCACTAATTTATGTCAAGGTGCAACTACATACCAATTTGTATGAAATTCTGTGCAGTAGTTCCTGAGATACAGTTGCCACAAAATTTTGTCACACACACACACACAGAGACAGACAGACATTTTCTAAAAATGGTGAAATCGTGTTCTACAGCTCTCAAAACGTGTAAATCCATGAAAAAACCGAGGTCGAAAATTTTTACGAATCCAATGCTTTCTTCTATTGAATATAGAAAAAAGTAAAAATGGTCAAATCATGTTCTACAGCTCTTTAAAAAAAAAAAAAAAAAAAAAATGTAAATCCATTAAAACCCCGAGGTCGAAAATTTTTATGATTAGAATCCAATACTTTGTTCCACTGAATATAGAAGAAAGTAAAAATGTCTGTCTGTGTGTGCGTGACAAAAATTTTGTGGCAACTGTATCTACATAAGTACTGCTCAGAATTGCATATAAATTTATATGCAGATGTACATAACCTTGACCTAAATTAGTGCCTATCAACTTTTAGTGTCACCTGCTGAACAGGTGTACATCGATTTTCGCAATTTAAAGGAAGGCTATATCCCATGTTCTATTGCTTATCATCAAACAAAACTTGATATGTGAGAAGGCCATTATTTAGACATAATGCTGATTCAATTTGAATGCTTATTGGACAATAGTGGGCGCTGATATACAGCGATTTCCGCAGTTTAAAGAAAGGCTATATCTCAGGAACTACTGCACATAATTACACATAAATTTATATATAGATGCACCTTGATATGAATTAGTGCCTGTCAACTTTTAGTGTCAACCGCTCAACAGGTGACGCTGCTACACAGCGTTTTTCGGAATTTAAGGGAAGGCCATTATGAGACATAATGCCGATTCAATTTGGATGCTTATCGGCTAATAGGTGCTCTGCTATACTGCAAATTTCCTCGATAATGGGATGGCTATCTATCAACTTCTATGGCATATAACTGTACGAAACTTGATATATGAGATAACCATGATAAAAATGCATTTTTTAAGATGTTACTAAAAGGCATTAAAAATGTTTTTCTCTGGATATATAGTGTCATAGCCTCCTAAACTAGATGCCTTCCGCGTGGCTCGGAAACTTGGGCAGTAGACAGCGCCGCCTGGTACAGCCTGCGCGACTTTTTTATTCAACCGTCACCAATAAAAAGTGAACCGTTAAAAAGTGATGTATGATATATATAATCGACGTTTCTTCGATTCTATTCGTTTTTTATGTATATAAAATCTTACTTTTAAAAATTTTTGGTGGCTGTTGTATAAAAAAGACGTGCAATCTGTACCAGGTGGCGCTGTCAACCGCTTGAACTATTGCAAAGTTTTCGAGCCACGCGGAAGGCATCTAGTTTAGGAGGCTATGATAGTGTTTGTTTTCTGTGAGATGAAAATCATTTGCATTTATCATGTTAAAAAATATTTAATAAATAATAGTTTTAATAAATTATTTGCACTTAGTGAATTTGCATAGGAAAATGTAGAAGAAAGTCTTGTGGTGGCAACAATATACTAGTTAGAAAATGTCTGTGTGTGACAAAAGTTTGTGGCAACTGTATCTCAGGAATTAGTGCACAGAATTTCATAAATTTTGATACGTTTTGCACCTTGACATAAATTAGTAATTATCAACTTTTGGTGAAAATCGTTCAACAGATGGCGTTGCCATTCCGATTTTTCTAAATTTTTAATATAGCGATATAGGGCAAAATTCCATATAAATGTACATAAAGAGAATTATTTTTTAATAATCATTATGAAATTAAAAATAATTATTTATAACTAATAGGCTTTGCCCGCTTCGCTGGACACAATACTTAAGTAAATTGTCAAAATCCCATATCATTATTAATAACCTGAGTTAAAGTTCCCGTTGTGTTCGGTAAAGATTTTTCTCGCTCGCAATGTGAGGAGTCCGTGTTCCCACTGTTTTCAGCTATCGGCAGCAACTTACCCGATTCTTACTTCCCCTTCCCCAGAGGCTAAGTTCGAAGTTTTACGAAATCTCACCAAAGCACATAATGCGTACAACTAATCAACATCCACACACCAAAATTCGCCATTCTAAGATAATTTAAGGCGAGTTCAAATGGGAAAAAGTGTTTTTATATGTGTTTATAGCCCCCCCCCCGACCTCAAGGGGGAAAGGGAGGGGGGAATTTCGTAAAATCCCGTTACAATAAGTGTCGGATACATATAAACAATTTACACATCATATTTCGTGATCGCGGATCCCATGGATTTCCCAGGACAAATTTAAAGCTAAAAGGAGGAGGGGTCTTGAACTTCTTACTTCGTACTCCCCCCCCCCAACTAAAAAAAAAAAAAATGTGTTTTTGGAAATATTCTAAAGAAGACACATGGCTGTTTTCAATACTTTTGTAACATCTTCTAAATCGTAGATAATGTTTTATTTGTACTAATGTGTAGTCTCCTCTAGTGCAATTTCTTCACTGTGAAGTAATTTGGAGCAGAGTTATACTTACATGGGTGTTTTTGCCGTTTGTCCTCACTCTGGGGGGGGGGAACGGGGGTAATTTTTATAAATCTCTTTACATACTTGCCAACCAATTTTAATAAAAAAAGGGAAGATTTTTGTTGAAAAACCAGAAGATTTCATAAAAAAAGGGAAGATTTTTTTCTTTCTCTTTGACGTATTAAACAATACAGTTTTACAATTTTAATATTTAGAAGCAATCTATAAAAACGTTTTACTATAGATTGATTATACTAAATATATAAAAGTTTTAAATGATGTTATTCCTCTTCAACATATAAATATCTACAAAACAGAATCTGTAAGAAATTTATTTAACAATAGACAAAAAAACTTAGTTAAGTTAAAGTATAACTAATTTTTTAAATAAATATAGAATATGATTTTTGTGTATGTACATTAATCATACATATAAGAAATAGTAGCAGTAGCTAATTATCAGTTTCAAACATGCATAAAACCAACTGAGTACTAATATTCTTAAATTGATTTGGGAAAAATTTTCCTACCTGAAAAAATTATTCTTCATTTTTTCCCCATGTTTACACATTTGGTATAAATATGACATACAAATATTTAATTTAATTGAGGAAAAATAAACAGATTCATTAAATTCAGCAATAAAGATCTAAAAATAATTACATATGCGAGAAATATTGAGCACTTCCATTGCTTTATTGTTTCTAGAATTGATCACAATCCGGGGAAAGGATGGGGGGGGGGGGAATACAAAAATAATTACAGAGTAAAAAATATTTAAACTCTTTCAACTCTACTTCTAGAATCTAATGTAATAACTTTAAAATTAATATTATTATTTATGTTGCAGATGGATAAAGATTAGGAAAGAAAAGACTTCTGCAGAACATTTGATTGCTGATCACTAATTGTAGATAAATAAAGGGAGGGGGGGGAGCAAAAAATAATTACACCAGCAAGAAATATTTAACAATTCTATTTCTTTAAATGTTCTAGAATCTCATAAAGCAAGTTTGAAATGAATATTGACATTTATGTTATGGATGGAAAAAGATTGGGAATCAGAAGTTTTCGTAGAACATTTGGGTTTCTTTTTAAAACGAACGATATCCGCGATTTTTTTTAAAAACGGAAGATTTCATCATCTGTCCGGAAGACCGGAAGATACGTTATAAAACCGGAAGTCTTCCGGGAAAACCAGAAAAGTTGGCAAGTATGTCTTTACTTTAGGTGCCGGATACATATACACAATCCAAGCATTAAAATTTGTGACCGCAGCTCCCATAGATTTCCCGGACAAATTAGCGTTAAAAGGGGTGCCTCGATTTTGCCCCCTCGTAACCCCCCCCCCCCCAAAAAAAAAAAAAAAAAAAAAAAAAACAGAAATGTGTTTTTGGAAATATCCTAAGGAAGTCGCATAGGCTTTTGTCAACATCTTTGTTCATTTTTGGTAGCGTTCTACTCAAATATAAGGAACTTTCGGTATTTCCCGCCAAAAATTGATTTCCCTCTCCCTCCCCTTAAAAATCGAAAATTGATAAATCACAGATAAGGTTTTATTTGTACTCATGTTTAGTCTCCCTATGTGCAATTTCTTTACTGTGAAGTAATTAGGAGCTGAGTTATGCTTACAAACGTGTTTTTGTCTTTCGCTCCCCCCCCCCCCCCCCCCAAGAGGGGAATGGTACGAAATTTCGGAAAAGTTGATAGATATAATTTTATGTTGGATAAAGACCTAAATAAATTCCTGCGAAGAGCCGTTGAATTCTGCCCAGCCGTTCTCAAGTGATACCCGGACAAACGTGTTTTTGTCTTTTGTCCCCCCCCCCCTCCCCAGGATTGAATGTGGGGGAATTTCTAAAAAGTTGATAGATATAATTTTAAGTTGGGTAAAGACCTACATTCCTGCGAAGCGCCGTTGAATTCCAACCAGCCGTTCTCAAGTGATACCCGGACGCATACTTTAAAAGACTCACGTTTCCGGCAACTGTTGGCGCAGGAACATCGTTGGCGTGAATGTAGTGTTACATACCGACTACGGCACTCCCCTATCCCTACTTCCAATGTACAGTGCACAACAACTCTATTCCGTTCCTCGAAGAAGAGGTTTTTGCTAGTTAGTTGTAAGAGGGAATAATGCTGGTTTTCATTTAATTTGTTGCTATAAAAAAAGAAAGTCTTTTCAGAAGATGAAGATTTGAACAATTTAAAGTAAAATACATAAAAATTACTGAAATGTAAAAAAATTTTTTCCTTCCACTTTACGCTTTGTACCAATTTGTTTTTAAGAGGTATAGAAACAAAGTATAAGAGTTATATATATATATATATATATATATATATATATATATATATATACACTAGCTGGCTTTGCCCGCTTCGCTGGACACTATACTTAAATGAGTTGTCAAAATCACATATCTTTATTAATAACCTAAGTTAAAGTTCCCGCTGTGTTCTTTACATATTTTTCCCGCTCGCAACGTGAGGAGTCCGGGTTTCCACTGCCTTCGGCAGAACTTACCTGCTTCTTACCTCCCCTGCTGGTATGTCCGAAATTTTGAGAAATCCCACCAAAGTGTATAATGTGTACACTTATTCAACATCCACACACCAAAATTTGAAATTCTAAGATAATGTAAGGCGAATTCAAGCAAGAAAACGTATTTTTACACGTGTTTATTGCCCCCGACCCCAAGGGAGTTTAGGGGGGGGGGAGGATTTCGTAAAATCCCGTTACAATAAGTATCGGATACATATAAACAATTTACGCACCAAATTTCGTGACCGCAGATCCCATAGATTTCCCAAGTCAAATTTAGCGCTAAAGGGGGGATCTCGAATTTGCAACTTCCAATGTCTCCCCCCCCCCCCCCAAAAAAAAAAAAAAAAAAAAAATCGAAAATCACAAAAAAGAAAATATGTTTTGGGAAGTATCCTAAAGAAGTCATATAGCTGTTTTCAATATCTTAGTAACATTTTTAGTAGAGCTCTACTCAAAAATCCGGAATTTCTGAGATTTCCCCCCGGAAAACGATTTTTCCTCCTCTCTTCTTTAAGAATCAAGAATTCCAAAAACGTACATAACATTTTATTTATACTCAAGTCTAGTCTCCTCTTGTACAATTTCTTCACCGTGAGGTAATTTGAGGCCGAGTTATGCTTACAATAATTTTTTGCTTTCTGCCCCCCCAGGGGGAATTCGATAAATCCCGTTACTTTACGTTTTGATTTCATATAAACAATTCAAGCACCAACTTCGTGACCGCAACCCTCATAAATTTCCCAGGATAAATTTAGTGCTTAAAAGTATCAATTTCGAGGACCCCACCCCCTTTTTAACGCTAAACCTGTCTTGAATTTGCCCTTCGTAACACATACACCCCTCCCCCCCCCCCCCAAAAAAAAAAAAAAAAAAAAAAAAAAGGAAAGAAAGAAAAACGTTTTTTGGAAATATCTTAAGGAAGACTCATGGCGGTTTTCAACATCTTTGTTTCATTTTTGGTATAGAGTTCTACTCAAAAATCCGGAATTAGCAAAATTTATCGCCAAAAAGTGATTTCCCCCTCTCTTTCCTTAAAAATCAAAACTCTCTAAATCGCAGATAATGTTTTATTTGTACTCATGTGTAGTCTCCACATGTGCAATTTCTCAACTGTGCAGTAATTTGGGGCCGAGTTATGCTTACAAAGCAGTTTTTGCCTTCTGTCCCCCAAAAGGGTGAACGTGGGTAATTTTGATAAATACCGTTACTTTAGGTGTTGGATAGATATAAACTATCCAAGCACCAAAATTCCTGAACGCAGCTGCCATAGGACAAATTTAGACTCAGGACAAATCTCGGAGGAAGGATAGATATGGAGAGGGCGAGAGCTCGTTTAAGTGAAGCTCCAACTGTAACCGGTTCAGCCATATTGGTGCACTCAAAACATTTCCGAAGAACGTGTTGGGTAGTGCAAATTATGATCTATTTTATTAGTGTTTTTGTTAATTTTAGCGTATTTATAATTATATGTATAATTAATAATGCCGTCTTGTTCGGGGGGGGGGGGGGGGGAAGGGGGGTTATTATTTTTTGCATTGAATATTAATGCGCTTAGTTTCATATCTAATTTTTTACAAAAATCTGCAATGTAAATTCTTTATTATTATTATTATTATTATTCAAACAAAATTGTTTGTTTTTATTGCATAAGAAAACAAATTGCCACAAGTAACTCATTCCAGTGCAAGGGTTTAAAACAACTGATATGAAATAAAACAATTTTTTCATATCATTATAACTAACAGGGATCAATAAAACTGTTTTAGAAGGGTTTTATCAACTTCTACATACTTGCCAACCTTTTAGTTAAAAAAAAAAAAAAGTATATTTTAAAAATTGACATTTTAAACAATATAGACCTGAATTTATATAAATATATATTGATAAAAAGGAAAATATATGAATATTTACATAAGATTTTCTAAAAATGGTAATATTCTTTAAATAAATAGCCCATCTTTCAAATAAAATATTGAGATTATGTATATTAAAGAATTAATTTCAAATCCCAAAAATAGGACAAAGAAAATATCGCCTTACATTTGTAGCAGATTTTGCTTTATTAAGGAAAGAACAATTAAATTTTTCATAACAAATTTAAATTAAATTTTCATTAAATTTCAGATAATGAGGATCAGAATTTAGTTTTTAACTTAGTTATCTTGCTGAAAATACACTCACAATGACTATGTAAATATATTTAATTACAAAAGCATTATTTAAAAAACCCAAACATTTAAAATTATTTTGAGATAATTAAAATCAATATTGCAAATTTTACACTTACATTTAATAAGCCTCACAGCATAGCAGTGCCACCTGTTGGGAAATTTACTACAAAGTGTTATCAGGATAAAATCCCATTAAGATCCAATTAAATATAAAATTTTACGAAATTATACACAGCAGAAGATGAAATATCGCTTTATCTTAAATGGGAGTAATATGCGTAGTAGCGCCACCTGATGGGCGATTTACTCCGAAATATAACCAGTACCAATTCATATGAAGATTTAACTAAATATAAAGTTTTGTGGAATTCCGCCCATTACTTAATGAGATACAGCAATCACAAATTTTGATGACACATACATATATGCATAGTAGCGCCACCTGATGGGCGATTTACTCCGAAATATAATCAGTCCCAATTCATATGAAGATTTAACTGAATATAAAATTTTGTGGAATTTTGCCCATTCCTTAATGAGATACAGCACCCACAAATTTTGATAACACATACACGATACACAGTCAGACTTGCATTTTTAAAAATGGTCAAATCATTTTCAAGGCTTTACAAAACGTGTAAATGCATCAAAAATTTTCACGAATTCAATACTTTCTTCTGAATAGAAGAAAATAATAAATATCATTATTTTTATCATTATCACAGTTTCAAATAGAAAGCAACCTATGTTCTCGCCGATTTAACATAATCTTAAAAACTATATTTCTTATAAGTTTTTAGCTTTTTCAATGTGATATTTAACTTTAAATAAGAAAGTTTTTCTAGGGCGCTGTGTTGTGTAATTTTACGGCATGAAAAAGGAAAAGAATATTTAACGATGAAATGCTCCTGCTTTTATTTCATTATAAAAAAAGTTTACAATAATCTGGTGTGTCACTCACACGACTTTCTCTTATCCTGAAATTTAATACTATAAATACATTTTGGAGATTAAGAGGTAAGATAACGATGTTATGTAAACCTATGTTAAACAATTCAAATTAGGCTTCGGGAGAGATTTATATGATAATTAGTTCTGTGTGAGGGGGCTACCGCCCCTCTCAACCCGCCGTTTCATTAATGCACCTACATTTATATATAATTTAATTTGGTTATTAAAAAATAATTTTGTTTTTAAAAAATAATTTATTATAATTATTATTTAAAAAAATTATCTTTTATGATAATGCAGACGATTTCCTTATTAGAGAAGTAGTATAACACCAAATATATAAAAAAAAAAAAAGTCCATTTTATTCTCAATATTAAAAAAAAAAAAAAAAAAAAAAAAAAGTTTTTTTTTTTGTTAAAAGTAAAAAAAATCGATAACTTTGTTTTACATTATCGCAGATCAATGGTTCAATCATTCGTTTTAAAGGTATTGGCGAGCTCTTTTGAAAGATACCCCTCATGAAAATTTACTCCCCTCAAGGGGTCTTCCCCAGGCGAGGCTCCTGCATACACAATATTTTTTACCCCTGTTGACTATCTCTATTACAAAAAATATATATTCGTTTCATTTGATTGATTGCAGTCTATAGATGTTAAACTCTACTTACCTGCAATTTCCTCCATAGACGTAATGTATTTGAATACTTTTCAGTGTCCCTGTACACGAACCATTTGCTTGATCTTAACGAAAAGTTTAGTGTAGCATTCTTATACGATACAAATGTAGAATACCAAGTTTGAACTTTCTGCCATAATTTGTTTTTGAGATATGCTGATAACAGACAGACACACACACAGACACACACAGAGACATACACACAGACCATTTGCTAAAAACATGATTTTCGTATTTAGGGGACTTAGAACATGTAAATATAACAGAAACTCGCGTTCGAAATTTTGACTCAAAACCAATACTTATGGGTAAGAGAAAGTAAAAAAAAGATTGATACACTAAACAAAAAATATTTCTCAGTATTTTTGAAGAATAAACCGGGATTTATACCGTTTTTTCGTACGTTTAACACTAACGGCAATAGAATTTAAGCGAATGTTTTGGGTGCACAGTTAAAGGGACACGAGTTAAAGGGACCTGTTACAGTTACTTCACTCTTTCTCCATTGAAAACCGGCTCTCGCCGTCTCCATTCTTATCCTTCCTCC
Source organism: Salticus scenicus (assembly GCA_963930645.1). Taxonomy (NCBI): domain Eukaryota; kingdom Metazoa; phylum Arthropoda; class Arachnida; order Araneae; family Salticidae; genus Salticus; species Salticus scenicus. The sequence goes on along the minus strand of OZ005653.1, from coordinate 266,712,409 downwards.
GAGGGACAAATTTAGCGCTAAAAGGTGTGTCTCGATTTTGCCCCCTCGTAACCCCGGAAAAAATCGCAAATTACAAAAAAAAAAAAAAAAAACCAAAAATGTGTTTTTGGAAATATCCTAAGGAAGTTGCATAGCTTTTTTTTTCAATATTTTTGGTAGAGTTCTACTCAAAAATACAGAATTTGCAAAATTTACCGCCAAAAATCGATTTTCCTCCTTTCTCCCTTTAAAAAACGAAAATTCGTAAATCGCAGATAATTTTTTAGTTTTACTTATGTCTAGTCTTCTCATGCGCAATTTCTTTACTGTGAAGTAATTTGGAGCCCAGTTATACTTACAAACGTGTTTTTGAAATTTGTCCCCCCCCCCCCCCAGGAGAGGAACGGGGGGTGGATTTCGAAAAAGTTGATAGATATAATTTTAAGTTGCGTAAGCAGCAAAATTCCTGCCAAGCGCCGTTGAATTCCGTTCAGCCATTCTCACGTGATACCCAGACAAAAATAGCGTTACAGACATACAGACACGACGCCACACACACAGACAGACAAAATTTTCTAAAGTCATTTTTAGCTTCCATGGTATGTGAAACATGAAGATATCGCGAAGTTTTTTTATTCTGACAAATTTACAGACAAAAGTCTGATTTTATTAATATAGATAATATTAAATTGAAAACCTACTTACAATTACCTTATGTATGTAATTATTTTTTAAATTTATAATTTGTTACATTAACATTTATGAGTTGTTCGAGAGAAGAAAATCTCAAATAGCTTAATCCTCACATAGGCAATCTTTTCGTCACACAATGTGTATTCATCGCCAAATACCGTGCAGCGTAGCTTAATTTACATTTTAATTTTCTAAAGTCTATTATTACTTTCTTCTATATGTAATATAGAGAAAGTATTGGATTCGTAAAAATTTTCGACCTCGGGTTTTTGAAGGATTTACACGTTTTGAGAGCTGTAGAACACGATTTGACCATTTTTAGAAAATGTCTGTCTGTGTGTGTGTGTGTGTGTGACAAAATTTTGTGGCAACTGTATCTCAGGAACTACTATACAGAATTTCATACAAATTGGTGTGTAGTTGCACCTTGACATAAATTAGTGACTATCAACTTTTGGTAAAAATTGTCTTACAGGTTGCGTTGCCATCCCGCTTTTTCTAAATTTTTAACATGGTGATATAGGACAAAATTTTGTATAAATATGCATAAAGAGAATTATATTTTAGTAATCATTATGAAATTTACAAGAATTATTTATAATAGAGACAGACAACTGGGAAAATTTTTTTGTATGCGTAGGAGCCTCGCCACCCCCCTGGGGGGGAAGTCACCCCTCGAGGGGAGTAAATTTTCAAGATGGGTATCTTTCGAAAGGTCTCGTCAATACCTTTAAAACGAATGATTGAACTATAAATCTGTGATAATTTAAAACAAAGTTATCGATTTTTTTTACTTTTAACGAAAAAACAGAAAAAAAAAATCTTTTTTTTTTTTTTTTAAACGAAATTTAACCAGACTTGGTATTTAGTTGGCCCCTGACATAAACTGTGGCTGATTAGATTTGGGGATCAATCGCTCAACAGGTGGCGCTGTGATCGTATTTTTTCTAAATTTTTAACATGGACAAAAGTAGTACAAAATTTCGTATAAATGTACATAATGAGAGTTATTCTTAACCTGTGATTGTGAAATTAATATGAATTATTGATAATAGTAGTAGTTAATTAGGAAAAAAATTTGGGGCATCGCTTACCCCCGGGGGGTACTTCCCCCTAGAGGGGGGTAAATTTTCAAGATCGGTATCTTTCGAAAGGTCTCGTCAATACCTTTAAAACGAATGGTTGAACTATAAATATGTGATAATTTAAAACAAAGTTATCGATTTTTTTTTTACTTTTAATGAAAAAAAACTTTGGAAAAAAATCATATATATATTTTTTTTAAATATTGTTACTGCGTGAATTTGTATAAGAAAATATAGAAGAAAGTCTTGTGGTGGCCACAACATACTAGTTTTTCCTTTTGTTTTTTTCATCGAAAAAGCTTTAGTATCACATCCCCAAGCAAAATTTGAAATTTGGCATCGAAGTACCTAGGACATTTCTCGTTCTCGCCAACTTCCTTAAATCCGACCACGGAGTAAAAAGACAGGAGAAGAAGGTAACGCTGAAATTTTGTGATGTTGTTTTCTAATGTTTACAGATGGCGCCAGCGTGCAATCCTTCCTTCTCTCCAGCTTCCGCAATGTTATTCAATGGGGAAATGTCTCGTTTTAATTATTTTTTTAAAAATAATATCAAGCTGAAAAATTTTCGATTGAAAGCAAATTTCATTAAATAGAGTATTCTAACCAACATGTTTTTTTTAAGAGCCATTTTATACTAATTTTACTTTGAAAGAAAGCTTTTAAAAAATGACGATTCTTATGAAGCGAAGCTAGCTAAAACAGACAATTGGGAGGAAGGACAATGGATGAAATTTTGTAAAGAGAAAAAATAAACTAACTTTAGGTGCAGAAAATACGAACTCGGACTTTATTTTTCTCCTAGGGCTTTTTCTTGTTTTTCTTATCACTATCATAGCCTGTTTTACAACTAGGAACGAAGTATTTATTTGAAACATCTGAATTATGCAGTTTTAAGAACTTACAAAGAAATTAAATTGCTTAAAATAAAAAATTTTAAATGTACTTCAGCAAAATTCTATTGAAAACAACAGTATATCCGCGCCGAAGTAGGGAGGAATGACAAGTGGCGCCCTCAATATTTCCCAAAAATTTAGATCACAGTTTCGTAGCTTTCTCCCATTGGACCTTCAACTCCTATTAATATTACTCCGTGAATCCGACTCTGCTATAGCCATTATAATTCATTGCCAAAATGAGAAAAATAAAATAAAATAAAAAGTTGCCAAGAGGGTCTTATACTAAAACTGTATCTTTTCTTAAATATTCAACTGCATCGGCAATCTATTAGAGTTTTCTGCATTGAAATTTTGTCAAATGATAACTATATAGCGATATTTGAATTCGGTATCGATATCAGGTGGTGTATATATATATAAAGAGTATAAGGTGTATATATATATACCTGTTGTTTAAAGCGTAAAGATAACTTTTTTCCCCCCCATTCAGAGCGTTTTACTGACAAAATCTTTATGGCGCATGCGCTGGATTTTACCCACAATTCAAAAACTAATCAAAATTTTGAAAATTTCTATAGATACTATAATTTTAAGTTGGGTGAAGTGAAGACCTAAATTCCTGCCAAGTGCTGTTCAATTTCGTTCAGCGATTCTCGCGTGATACCCGGACAGAAATAGCGACATACAGACACGATGACTGACACACACACACACACACACAGGCAAAATTTTCCGAAGTCACTTTTGGCTTTCATGGTGTGTGAAACATGCAGATATCGCAAAATATTTTGATTCTGACAAATTTACAGACAAAAGTCTGATTTTATTGATGTAGACATTAAAGAATATTATTAGTATTTAAGCGTATTTTCAAGGTTATTGATTCGAACCTTCAACAATTTGTGTACGTAATTTAAAATGATAAAAAGACTTGATTAATAAAAAGCAATAAATTACCATATATTTTTTTAACGTAATAAAATGTTCCATTTATTTTATAAACAAAAAATTTCTTTGATTTTTATGTATTTGTAAATTTATGTACAAGTTAAAAATAAATATTTAAATTACAATCTGAATAAACTGTTTTTCAATTAATATTTAAAAAGAAAATTAAAAATAATAAACTTATTGGGATGACAGGAATATAGCTTTCAAGCAAAATACACCATTTAAAAATGGCTTTACTTTAGTTTACCTTTTTTTCCCCCCCTTTCGAAAACTAAGTTAAATAATCTGGTATGGCACTCACCCAACTTTCTCTTACCCTGCATTTCAATATTACTAATGACAGATTGCACATTAAAAGGTAAGATAAGAAGTACTTTAGATAAGCCTACGTTAAAAAGAATTCAATCTAGGTTTAGGGACAGTTTTATTGGACAAATAATTCTGCGTGTACTTTCACCTGCCATTCCATGGAACTCATAAATCCTAATCAAACTTTTCGCGTAGCAATATCATATGAACTTTAAAATGCGACAATTAAATTGACTGAAATTATTATTTCACTTAAGTTGCGTTGACAGAATATACAAAAATAAACACTTAAATTAACTTTAGTATTCAGGTAACCTCAAAACGCATAATTATACAAAAACAAGTACTTAAAATTTAATTAAAAAAATACTTTATTTACCGTATGTATAAAATAAATTAATTTTCATACCTGAGCATTTTTATGCAATTCCATATATAGTACTAGCAGGCTTTGCCCGCTTCGCTGAGCACTATACTTAAATGAGTTGTCAAAATTCCACATCATTATTAATAACCTAAGTTAAAGTTTTTCTCTGTATTCCGTAGAGGTTTTTCCCGCTAGCAACGTGAGGATTCCGGGTCCACACTGCCTTCGGCAGCAACTTACCCGCTTCTTACTTCCTCTTCCTCAGAGGCTAAGTTAGAAGTTTTGCGAAATCTCACCAAAGTACATAATGCGTACACCTAATCAACATGCACACACCAAAACTCATCATTCTAAGATAATGTAAAGCGAATTCAAACAGAATAACGTGTTTTTACGCGTGTGTATTGCCACCCCCCCCCCCCGACCCCAGGGGACAAGTGGGCGAATTTCGTAAAATCTCGTTACAATAAGTATCGGATACATATAAAAAATTTGCGCACCAAATTTCGTGACCGCAGGTCCCATAGATTTCCCAAGGCAAATTTAGCGCAAAAAAAAGGAGGGGTTTCTTGAATTTACAACCCCCGCCCCTTCCCACACACACACACAAAAAAAAAAAAAAAAAAAAAAAAAAAAAAAACGAAAATGTGTTTTTGAAAATATTCTATAGAAGACACATGGCTATTTTCAATACCTTTGTAACATCTTTAGTAGAGCTCTACTAAAAAATCCGGAATTTCTGAAATTTCCCCCTCGAAAAACGATTTTTCCCCTCTCTCCTTTAAGAATCAAAAATTCTAAAATCGGACATACTGTTTTATTTATACTCAAGTCTAGTCTCATCATGTGCAATTTCTTCACCGTGAAGTAATTCGGGACCGAGTTATGCTTACAAACGTTTTTTTGCTTCCTGTCCCCTTGGAGGAAAGGGGGTATTTCGATAAATCCCGTTTCTTTAGGTGCCGGATGCATATAAACAATCCAAGCACCAAACTTAGTGACCGCAGCTCTCATAAATTTCCCAGGACAAATTTAGCACTAAAAAGGGTGTCTCGAATTTGCCTTTTGTAACACTGAATGATATGACACACCCAGTAGGCTGCCCTAACTACGCTTCGATATATTTACCTTATCCTAATTTATTGTTTAATCTTATTTAGGGTGTTTCCCATTTCAGTTTTTACGCGACTCCATAGTATTTCCAATTCAATAATCCCCGTAATGCAAGTTTATGTGAAACGTTGCCCTGTTCTTCCACGTTAAGAAAATCGTAATTTTTGAATAAATTACAAAGTTTTCAAAGTAGAATGTTTACAGTTAATGGTGTTCATGATAGTATAATCTCTATATATAAAAGAGTAAATTCACTGATTCCCTGATTTAACACAGCCGTGGCGATTCCATGGGACATTGAGTCACGATTTTTGGTGAGTTGGTTGATTTTAGGACCCTGACATCCACTAAGACGGGACTTTGCGGAATATCCCCTCCGCCCCCTCCGCCCCGGGCAGAAGGCAAAAACTCTTTTATAAGCATAACTCGGCTCCAAATTACTTCACGGTGAAAAAATTGCAGTTGGAAAGACTAGACTTGAGAACAAAAAATTCATTTCTGCGATTTTGAAATTTTGGATTTTTAAGGGGGAGGGGGTAAAAACGATCTTCGGAGGCAAATTTAGCCAAATACGGATTTTCGAGTAAAACTCTAACAATAATAAATAGCACAAAGATATAAAAAACCGCCAAACATTTTCTTCAGGATTTTTCCAAAAACTTATTTTTGGTGTTTTGCGATTTTTTTTTTTTTTTTTTGGGGGGGGGGGGGGGCAGTTACGAGGGGGCAAATTCGAGTCCCTTAGTATGGAGCTTATTTACGTGTATACAACACCCATTGTACGGGATTTTGAGGAATTCTCCTTTTCCCTCCTTGGAAGTGGGGTGGAAGGGGGCAATAAACACGTTTCCAAGCATAACTTCAAATTACCTCAGTGAGATTAATTTTTATGTGTGGGTTGTTTATGCGTTCCCAACATATACTATAAAGGGATTTTACGAAATTTCCCCCTCCCCCCCTTTAAAGGTGGGGGGGCACACTTTTAAGAGTAACTCTGCTCCAAATTACCTCAAGAAAGCGATTTTTTGATACGTCGATTGGTTATGCTTACTCAAGACACACACTAAAATGGGATTTTGTGAAATTCCACCCTATCCCCCTTGGGGGTGGGGGCAAAAACAATGTCACCATGCGTAACTCTGTTCCAAATTATCTCAGAATGGAAATTTTTGATGAGAGGGTTGCTCAACACATACTACAGAGGGATTTGGTGAAATTCCCCCTACCGTCCCTTTGGGGGGTGAGGTGGGGCAAAAACATGTATCCATGCGTAATTCTGCACTAAATTATCTTAGGAAGGAGGTTTTTGATGTGTGGGTCGGTTATATGTATCCAACTGATAGTATAAAATGACTTTGTGAAATTCCCCCCCCCCCTCTCCCTCCTTTAAGAGCGGGAAGGAGGGTAAAAAAAAAGTTTTAAAATATAACTGTTTCAAATATTCTCAGAATCTCGATTTTTTGATGCGTCGTGTATGCAACATGCACTATAAAGGGATTTTGCAAAATTGTCTTCTCCCCTTTGGGCCGACGAGGCAAAAAATAGTTTTCAAGCTTAAATCTGCTCCAAATTACCTCAGAATGGCGAATTTTGGTGTGTAGGTGTTGATTAAGTGCACGCAATATGCACTTTGAGGGGATTTTGCAAAACTTTTAACATTACTCGCGAGAGAAGGGGAGTAAAAAACAGGTAAGGCCCTGGGGCTCCAGACTTTACGTGTGGTGAGCGGGAAATTAGATTTTGATATTTTTTTTTAAATCATTATTAACGATATGGTATTTTGAGAATTCATTTCAATGTAATGACCAGCGAAGCGGGCAAAGCCTGCTAGTAAATGATATTTTAAAACTGGCTTAGTATTTTTACGATTAAAATAATACTCATAATGCACGTATATACGAAAATTTTCCCTATCCTTCCATGTTAAAAAAACCCCGCAAATTTTCAATAACTTACGACGTTTTCAAATTAGAATATTAAAAACAAAGATAGTTCTTGCTAGTGTCAGAACTGATACTTTGAAACTGATCGAACATTTCTGTGATCGTTTGCTCTTGAAATATCGTGTACGCTGACTAACAAACTAACACCATACTGATTTTGTGCTTTTTAGATTCTTCGCTCCATAAAACGTGCAAAAACACCAAAAAACTCGGGTCGAAAACTTTCACGAATACCTTACTCCATGGAGTAAGGTATTCGTGAAAGTTTTTGAATGCCTACCGTATAATGGGGAAACAAACAATAAATTTGGAGGATATTTTTAACAATGTTTATGACTTGGATTTAGTTTGTCTGTCTGCGTTTTTATTTCGCAATTATTTATTTATTTTTTAATCCCACAATGCCAATAAGTAAGTCAGATTTTTAAGATATACTAGCGAGCTTCGCCCGCTAGCGGGTCAGTATTTTCAAATGAATCACTAAAATTAATGAATCACTAACAGAAACTTTTAGCGTTAAGAAAATAAATTAAAAAAAAAAAATCATTTCTGATTGGGTAAAAAGTCGGGCCGGGTTCCCACTGCCTTCGGCAGCGCAGTCGCGTGCGTCAGTAAGTCAGATTTTTAAGATATACTAGAATGTTACCCATTATAAGTCATACATTTAGAGAAACTGGTTTGTACACAGAGACTAACAAAATAATTCGAATGCACTACATCTAAAAGGCGCATTTATTATAAGCACATTGCTAACATTTTTATACTGCGCTAAACACACAAAAACAACACACTATTTTTTGAATGCAATAAGTAATGTTTTCTATAGAAAATAATGTAATTAGCATTAATGATTCATTTAGTACCACACAAAAATATTCGAGATTCATGACGAGAGATCGCTGAAGGTGCATTTCAGATGTTTTTTTTAATGCTTTCCAGTGATATGGAAAAATGTTTATGAAATAATATTTACGATGTGTTCATTCATACTATGTCTAAACTGTGCTAAACATTCAGAACGTGTTCTATGGAATTCTAAAAATATTTATAAAAATAAAAACGCGGACAGACAGAGATGCAAACTTAATTTTAGAGACAATTTTATTTATATATTTTGATGTGAGTGGTTCTACAATTTACTCAAATCCCCTGATCGTGCCCAGTACATATATTCATTAAAATGAATAATAATAAAACTTTTTATATATACCATGTTTTTTAATTTTTTGTTGAATCAGCTACAGAATTATATTAGCACTTTATCAATGTGTATAAAATTTTTAAAGTGATAATGACGTCAATTTTTGTGAGATGCATAATTTAATTTTTTACTATTTTTACCATGTTACCATGTTTTTATTAACTTCGATTCTTGTTTGTTTGTCCGGTACAAATCTTGCAATCTATTTTTAACTAACTTCCTTACCAGCTAGACATTTGAAACTTTCACAGAAGCTCAGAACCCGGTGACAACACAATACTTCGAAGTCAGATTTTCGAATTTTCAAATAGTTTTCTTTTAATTAATTAAAATATGAAAATAATAAGCTCTTAACAGCAATAAAATAGCCATTAAAATATATAATTTAATAGTTGCCAAAAAAAAAAAAAAAAAAAAAAAAACGAGTTCATTTTTTTTTCGACATAAAAATAAATACATTTAATTAAACGTGAACCTTAAAAAATTAACTTTTTTTTTTTTTCATTATTATTATTAGTTCACTGAACTGAGTCCGCGTGCTTAAATATTGCTTATATATTATTTTTTATCCTCGCGTATTTTATAAAAGATTCATCAGAAAATTCAAAAACATGGTATATAAAAAGTTTTTTTTTTTTTTTTTTTTTTTTTTTTTTAATCTTATAATTATTATTTTTATTGACTTCTATTCTTGTTTGTTTGTCCGGTACAAATCTTGCAATCGAATTTGTAATGGTCAAACAAACAAACAAGAAAGCGAAATAATAAAAACATGGTAAAATAAAAATAAAGCTGTTACTAAATTTAAAATTAACTCCAAATTCTCCAGCACTCAGGCCTAGGACCCTAGTGCAGTCAATCGGCCTTGATCTCAACAATCCAACCCTTATTCTTCAGATTCCAACCATACAGCTGCTTGAAACTTACGAATTTCGATAGCTGTTTGAAACTTAAACTTTTCAAAAGGAAACCCTCATATGATTATTAAAATACCCGATTTGAATTTCCAGCCAGTGTTGCCAGAATTTGCCACATTTTTATTCAATGGTCATTGGCCACCAATAATTTTGAGAAATGATATTTGATGCACATAAGAGACGACGCATATCAAATATCACTCCTCAAAATTATTGCTGACTACTGAAACAAATAATCTGGTGTGTCACTCACACTACTTTCTCTTACCCTGAAATTTAATACTATAAATACAGGTTGGAGATTAAGAGGTAAGATAACGAGTACTGTTATGTTAACATATGTTAAACAATTGAATTAGGCTTAGGAAGAGTTTTACATGATAATTAGTTCTGTGTGAGGGGGGCTACTGGCCCCCTGAACCCCCCGTTTCACTAATGTATAAAAAACAAGCGATGAATATTTAGCTTAAAACATACATTATTTAACATATCTCTATAAGGAATTTATTTCAATTCCCGAACAGCTTTCCTGGAAATGGTAAAATATTATTAGTAAAGCACATCCACTAACAACAAATAACTAGTGTGTTGTGGCCACCACGCGACTTTCTTCTATATTTTCCTATACAAATTCACTCAGTAAAAACAATTTATTAAAATTATTACTTAAAATAATTATCTTCCATGATAATGCACACGGTTTCCATATTAGAGAAGTAGTATAACACTATATAAAAAAAAAGTTGAATTTATTCTAAAAAAAAAAAAAAATCGGTAATTTTATTTTAAATTATCGCAGATCGATGGTTCAACCATTCGTTTTAAAGGTACTGGCGAGCTCTTTTGAAAGATACCCATCATGAAAATTTACTCCCCTCGAGGGTGGACTTCCCCCCAAAAGGGGGGGGGGAGGCTCCTACATACACAATTTTTTTTTCTCAGTTGACTATCTCTATTACAAAAAATATATATTCGTTTAATTTGGTTTAGTGTAGTCTATAGATGTTAAACGCTACTTACCTGCAATTTCCCCCATAGAGGTAATGTATTTGAATATTTTTGGGTGTCTTTGAATATTTTACGAACCATTTATTGTATTTGAATTATTGTATTTTGTATTTGAATTGTACCATTATTTGTATTTGAATATTTTACGAACCATTTGCTTCATCTCAACGAAAAGCTTACTGTAGCATCCCTATACGATACACATTTAGAATACAGAGTTTGGAATTTCTGCTACTATTTTTGTACTGATAAGTATAAAGGATTTAAGTCCAAAAATGTCGATTTTGAGTTAAGTACATAGTCAGACCCAGAAAAAAATTCTCTATCGATTGGTATAAAGGATTTAAATCCATGTCATTTAGTCTTTGAGAAAATCCATTGGTAAAAAAAGATTCAAGTCAGAAATTTAGCATTAATCTTTGTATAAAATATTTAATTCAATTTTTTCCCTTTATTAAATGAAGGTTGACAATCACTGAACGATATAAATCAACATAATCCTTTTTTCCTAATCGATTCTTCTAATTAGTTTTGTTTTTAGTTAAATTTTATTTTTCATCTCCTGAAAAATCAAGAATATGGACTTAAATCCTTTATACTTATCAGTACAGATTTGCTCTTGAGAAATGCTGATAACAGACACACAGACCATTCGCTAAAAACATGATTTTCGTATTCAGGGGACCTCAGAACATGTAAATATAACAAAAACTCATGTTCGAAAATTTGAACCCAAATCAATACTTTCTCGACCCTATGGGTAAGAGAAAGTAAAAAGTCGCAAAGTCTGGCAACACTGTTTCCAGCAGTTATCTGTTTTTAAGTTAAGCTGATAGCAGACATATAGTCTATATCAATTGATAAAAACTGCGTGATTACAGCAAAAAATTAGCTTTGAAATTTAGAATCCGAATTACTAGTTCTTTTTACTTTCTTCTATATGTAATATAAAGAAAGTATTGGATTCGTGAAAATTTTCGATCTCCGGTTTTCGATGGATTTACACGTTTTGGGATGTCCTGAACACGATTTGATAATTTTTACAAAATGTCTGTCCGTCTGCCTGTGTGTATCACGATTTTTGTGGACATATGAAAAACACGTAACACAACTAACTGAAATGTACAGGTGTTGGACAAAATAATGGAAATATTTTTGCTTTTTACTTTCTTCTATATGTAATATAGAGAAAGTATTGGATTCGCGAAAATTTTCGACCTCCGTTTTTTGATGGATTTACATGTTTTAGGATGTCCAGAACACGAATTAATAGTTTTTAGAAAATGTCTGTCTGTCTGTTCATTTTTTTGTGGACGCTCTATCTCACGAACCAATGAATGAAATTTAACCAAACTTGGTATTTAATTGCACCCTGACATGAACTGGTGCTGATTAGATTTGGGGATCAAAAACTCAACAGGTGGCGCTGTGATCGCATTTTATGCAAATTTTTAACATGGCAGAATAGGACAAAATTTCGTATAAATGGGCATAATGAGAGTTATTTTAAACTTGTGATTGTAAAATGAATATGAATTTTTGATAATAGTAGTAGGTAACTAGGAAAAAAATTTTGTGCATGTGGGGGCATCGGTTCCCTTCATGGGGGGAAAGTACCCCATCGGGGAAGTAAATTTTCAAGATGGGTATCTTTCGAAAGATCTCGTTGATAATAGTAGTAGATAACTGCGAAAAAAATTTTGTGCATGTGGGGGCATCGGTTCCTCCCCCCCCCCGGGGTGCAAAGTTTCAAGATGGGTATCTTTCGAAAGGTCTCGTCAATACCTTTAAAACGAATGGTTGAACCATAATTATGTTTTAATTTAAAACAAAGTTATTGATTTTTTTTTTTTTTTTTTACTTTTAACGAAAAAAAAACTTAGAAAAAAAATTGTATTATTTTTTTTTTCTTTTCACGAAATTTAACCAAACTTGTTATTGATAATAGTAATAGTTAACTAGGGAAAAATTTCTGTGCTCCTGGGGGAGGGGGGGGGGGTAAATTTTGAAGATGGGTATCTTTCGAACGATCTCGTCAATACCTTTAAAATGAATGGTTGAACTAACTATAAATCTGTGATAATTTTAAACAAAGTTATCGATTTTTTTTTTTTACTTTTAACGAATCGTATTTTTTTTCTAAATTTTTAACATGGCAGTATAGGACAAAATTTCGTATAAATGTACATAATGAGAGTTATTTTAAACTTGTGATTGTAAAATTAATATGAGTTATTGATAATAGTAATAGTTAACTAGAAAAAAATTTCTGTGCATGTGGGGGTATCACTTCCACCCCGGGGGGGGAGGGTAAATTCTGAAGATGGGTATCTTTCGAAAGATCTCGTCAATACCTTTAAAATGAATGATTGAACTATAAATCTGTGATAATTTGAAACAAAGTTATCGATTTTTTTTTACTTTTAACAAAAAAAAAAAAATCGTAATTTTTTTTTTTCTTTAAATATTGTTACTGATTGAATATGTATTACTTTTAACAAAAAACAAAACAAAAAAAAAAAAAAAAAACCTTAGGAAAAAAATCGTATTTTTTTTTTTTTTTTTTTTTTATTGTTACTGATTGAATATGTATAGGAAAATATAGAAGAAAGTCTTGTGGTGGCCACAACATACTAGTTTAAGTTTTGTCGAATATCTTAAAAAATACTTACATTGTTCTTGAATTTTGGGAATAACTAAAACAAGTCTTTCTTCATATTTTTCAGCAAAAAATTTGTCCCGAAAGCTCTTAGGGGACGGACAACAAATCCAATAAAATAAAAAGTATTTGGGATTGCCTTGTAACTGGAAAAGCGTCGATTCATCTGCGAACTTTAGATATGGTTACAAATGATATATTTTATACTATGTGTGAAGAGTTTTGTTAGCGGCATGCACGGACGGCCACCACATGACTTTCTTTTATATTTTCCTATGCAAATTCACTCAGTAAAAATAATTTATTAAAATCATTATTTAATAAAATTATCTTCCATGATATAATACAGTACGATTTCCATTTTAGAGAAGTAGTATAACAGTAAATATATATATAAAAAAGTTCATTTTATTCTCGATATTACATTGAAAAAAAAAAATCGATAACTTTATTTTAAATGATCGCGGATCGATGGTTCAACCACTCATTTTAAAGGTATTGGTGAGCTCTTTTGAAAGATACCCATCAAGAAAATTTATTCCCCTCGTGGGGGGACTTTCCCCCCAGGGAGGGGGGGAAGGCGATGCTCCTATTCAATTCTCTTTCGAACCATATAAACATTTTAACAAAATACGGATTAGCGATCCATATTTTTAGATTTTACGAAACATCAATTTTTTCACAAAACATTTTAGAACTCAAAATCTATTAGAGATAAATCATTTTTTTTTTTTTTTTTTTTTTTTTTTGGCACTAGACCTCGGTTAGACAATTCACTTCTCAAAAGATTGAAAGATTTTTCCAAAAACTGAATGAGTTATAATTTTTTTAATTTTAGGCATAAAACCATTGAGTACCGCGTTCTTGATCCATTCGTCTCCATGTGGTAGGTTACCATCAACTCCCATTCACAGAGAAAACGATATCTGGCGAACGAAAGAAATCTTTTACCAATTGAGATCACATGCTTTTTGTACTGGGGATGCAAATTTCAAATTTCTTCCAAACATACTGTGCACTGTTTACAGCACAAGGGATAGTTGCAGTTCAAATTTCATCAATTTTGGAAAAAAAAATTACATTTTATTTGCAAATTAAATTTTATTCGAATACGCGTATTTTAAATTCAATTTATTATTAAATTATTTTTAATACATCGAAAGATATTTTAAAGTACTTTTATATTATTGAATGTGGAATTCTAGATTTCACCCGATTTACACGTTTTGAGGTCTCCTGATTAGGTTTTCTTTTGTATCTTAGCTACTAATTAAAATAATTTCATAAGTAATACATCATTTGAAAGCTTTGTTGATTTGGAATGGAACAGTAGATTACAGAAATTTCTACCGCCAGATGTCGTTGTAATATTTTAAAATTTCAATATTTCAAATTCTAATTATGATTTAATTATTTTTAATGCATCATTCGAAAGATATTTTAAAGTACTTTTGTAGCGCGCCAAACCTCAGCGCCCCCTAGCGACCCTTTTTGGCTGAGAGACCCAAGTAGAGAACATTCAGATTCCAGCAGTTTCCAGAGAAGGAAGTACATGTGTGGTCGGTGTTTTGCCGAAAATGGCCCACGACCACAAAATAACACATCTTGTAGGGTGTGGAACTCTATTTCTACCAATTCAACAAAAACCTCTAACTTACCCCTGTAAATAGTGTCTTTTATGTGTTGTGTGTAACTTAAAGTGAAAAAAAAATAATATTTCACTAAAATTAGCCTATTTTCTGAGTTCCGCCCCTATAAATTGGCGCCCAACATTGTAGCGCGCCTAACCTCAGCGCCCCCTAGCGACCCTTTTTGGCTGAGAGACCCAAGTAGAGAACATTCAGATTCCAGCAGTTTCCAGAGAAGGAAGTACATGTGTGGTCGGTGTTTTGCCGAAAATGGCCCATGACCACAAAATAACACATCTTGTAGGGTGTGGAACTCTATTTCTACCAATTCAACAAAAACCTCTAACTTACCTCTGTAAATAGTGTCTTTTATGTGTTGTGTGTAACTTAAAGTGAAAAATAAATAATATTTCACTAAAATTAGCCTATTTTCTGAGTTCCGCCCCTATAAATTGGCGCCCAACATTGTAGAGCGCCTAACCTCAGCGCCCCCTAGCGACCCTTTTTGGCTGAGAGACCCAAGTAGAAAACATTCAGATTCCAGCAGTTTCCAGAGAAGGAAGTACATGTGTGGTCGGTGTTTTGCCGAAAATGGCCCACGACCACAAAATAACACATCTTGTAGGGTGTGGAACTCTATTTCTACCAATTCAACAAAAACCTCTTTAACTTACCCCTGTAAATAGTGTCTTTTATGTGTTGTGTGTAACTTAAAGTGAAAAATAAATAATGTTTCACTAAAATTAGCCTATTTTCTGAGTTCCGCCCCTATACTTTTATATTATTGAATGTGGAATTCTAGATTTCACCCGATTTACACGTTTTGAGGTGTCCTGGTTAGGTTTTCTTTTGTATCTCAGCTACTAATTAAAATAATTTCATAAGTAATACATCATTTAAAGCTTTGTTGATTTGGAATGGAACAGTAGATGACAGAAATTTCTCTCGCCAGATGGCGCTGTAATATTTTAAAATTTCAAATTCTAATTGTGATTAAATTATTTTTTATATTATCGAAAGATTTCATTAGATTTACACGTTTTGAGGTGTCCGGATTAGGTTTTCTTTTGCATCTCAGCTAATTGAGTTGACCGTTCAAAATTGGTATATGTAGGTTAATTAGGAGGGGCTGGAAGGGCGGGGAATAAATAGGCGCACCCAGCGCGCACGCGACTGCGCTGCCGAAGGCAGTGGAGACCCGGTTCGACATTTTACCTGATGAGAAATGATTTTTTAAAATTTTCTTAAGAATAAAAGTTTGACTTTAGAAGGAATATGTGCGCGCAGCTTACGTATACCTTCACACGTGCGCGCGCATGGGTCTCCGCTGCCGAAGGCAGTGTGAGTTTTTTATCCGGTGTGAGTTTTTATCCGATCAGAAATGATTTTTTTTTTAGGGGGCACGAAGGGTTAGGGAAGGATATGCGCTTAACTTGTGCGAGCGCAGCGCGCACGGGACTGCGCTGCCGAAGGCAGTTGAGTCCCGGTGCGACTTTTTACCCGATCAGAAATATAAATATATATATATATTCTTTTCTTAAGAATAAAAGTTACTGTCAGTGATTCATTAATTATAGTGATTCATTTAAAAATAGTGGCCTGCCCGAGCCCGCTAGTATCATTATTAATAACCTAAGTCAAAGTTCCCGCTGCGTTCGGTAGAAGTTTTTCCCGCTCGCAACGTGAGCAGTCCGGGTCCCTACTGCCATCGGCAGTAACTTACCCGCTTCTTACTTCCCCTTCCCAAGCGGGTAAGTTCGAAGTTTTGCGAAATCCCGCAGATCCCATAGATTTTCCAAGGTAAATTTAGCACTAAAAGTGGGAATCTCGAATCATCTTCTTCGTAACGACCCCCCCCCCCAAAAAAAAAAATAAAAAAAATAAAATAAAAAAAAAAATAAAGTTTTTTTGGAAATATCTTAAAGAAGTCACATGGCTGTTTTCAATACCTTTATACCATTTTTTGTAGAGCTCTACTCAAAAATCCGGAATTTCTGAAATTTCCCTCCGGAAAAACGATTTTCCCCATTCCTTCTGTAAGAATCAAGAATTCCAAAATCGTAGACATTTTATTTATACTCAAGTCTAGTCTCCTTATGTGTAATTTCTTCACCGTGAAGTAATTTGAGGCCGAGTTACACATACAAACTTTTTTTTTTCTTCCTGCCCCCCACGGGGAAATTTCAATAAATTCCGTTACTTTAGGGGCCGGATACATGTAAACAATCCAAACACCAAACATTGTGACCGCAGCTCTCATAAATTTTCCAGGACAAATTTAGCGCTAAAAGGGATGTCTCGAATTTGCCCTTGCGACACATACCCCCCCCCCCCCCCGAAAAAAATAAATAAATAAAAGGCAGATCGCAAAAAATCAAAAACGTGTTATGGAAATATCCTAAAGAAGACGCATGGCTATTTTCGACATCTCTGTTCCATTTTTTGCTAGAGTTTTACTCAAAAATCCGGAATTTCCAAAATTTACAACCAAAAATCGATTTTTCCCCTCCCTTCCCTTAAAAATCGAAATTTCCAAAATCGCAGATAAAGTTTTATTTGTACTGATGCGTAGTCTCCTCATGTGCAATTTCTTCACTGTGAAGTAATTTAGAGCCAAGCAGCCAAGTTACGCTTAAAAAAAAAAAAAAAGTGCTCTTGAAAATATCCTAAGGAAGCCGCATAGCTTTTTTTCAACATCTTTGTTTCATATTTAGTAGAGTTTCACTCAAAAATCCGAAATTAGCGAAAATTCCTAAATAGCATATAGTTTTATTTGTACTTATGTCTAGTCTTCCCATGTGCAATTTCTTTACTGTGAAGTAATTTTGAGCCGAGTTATGCTTACAAACTTTTTTTTAGGACTGAGGGCCTATTAGTCTCAATATGATTTTTGCGTTGTCGTTTTCGATAGTTGGACATTTGTCGAAATCTAAAATTTATCGAAAATATAATTGAATAATTTGAAAGCGATGTTATAATTTGAAAAAAAAAAAAAAAATAATAATAATCCGCGTTTGTAATGATCGATAGATGGTGCTCTCTGAACTGCAGTTGTTTGTAAATATAATAGCCACGTGTATTATTATTGTTCTTTCTCCGCCATTACACCATGGAAAATCGATTGCATAATATGATGATATGCAGTGGTGTGATAATTTTACATTAGCCCACCAGAGGGCGAGCATTTCATTACAATCGCGGATAGTCCTCCGTCCTAAACTAAATTCTGCTTTTGCCAGAATTTCATCAAAATCTTTTTTTTTTTTTATTATTATTATTATTGAAAGAAAAAGAAAAGAAAATTAATAATGATCAGTATTGTTACAAGCGATATCGAAAAAGTTTTTTTTAATAATTTTGAATTAGGAAATAAAAAGTGCGCGTGAAATATGAAATAAAAATAAGTAAAAAAATGAATTTAATGATTTAATGTTTTTGTTTTCGGGGGCTGCTCATGCATATAAAAAATGCGTATTAAAACGAGTCGAAGAAGGAAGCGAAATAAGTATTGAGTTATATTACGATAAATTAGACCTATCGTACAGGGTTAGTTGGCATTTTCGTTGAAAGAAATAGTTTGTTCGTTCGGTGCAACTTGCACATTAGTCCCGTGAGCATAGGCGTAGCGTGAACGAAAATTTGGGGGGGGGGGGGGGGGCACACATATATGAAAAACCAATAAAAAAATTTTTTAAAGTTTCCTCTATGCTATAAGTATGGAAATATTAAATATTGATGAAAATTTCAGAACTCAATTCTTAAACAATTCTTAAGGTATGAGAAATCCAAAAATCATAAATTAATGTGGTGTCAGTGTCTGTGTAGACATCAACTTAGAAATGATTAATCGTGAAAACGTCTAATTTTAAGTGACAAATTTTAGTTTTCATGAATTCAGAAATTAGGACAAAAATTTTACAATTCAAATGTTATTTTACGGCATCTAGACCTGAAAAATCCCTGTCATTACTCATTAAATAATACATAATTTTAAATTTTATTTTCACATTCAGAAAATTCCTGAATTCTCTAAATTTCGTCAATATTCCAACTTTTAAATTCGAAAAATGTAAGAAGAAACTAGTTGGCATAGGTGGACTCTGCTCAGTTCCCCATCATATTTATGTTCTCATAAATTTCTAGTACGAGACATATAATCATGTTAAAAGAAATGAATTTCACCAAAGCTTGATACAGTGACAGAATGAAATCCCCGCATAACAGTCTATTCACCGTTCTCTTCGATATATTTATCTTATTCTAACGTATTAATTTATTTTATCAGGGTCAATTCCATTGTTTAGTTTTCATGCTAGTATTTCCAATGCAATAATCCTCAAAATTCATACTTATATGAAAAAATTACCATTTCGCTAAATTGATAAAATCGTAAATTACGAATAATTTACGAAATGTTCCTATTAGAATATTTGTATTCAATCATGTTCAAACAAATATTATAAATGTAATTTTGAAATTGTCTAATGTATTTACGATCCTCAAAATGGAAGTTTATGCTTAATTTTGCCTTATTCTGATATGTTAAGTAAATCGTAAATTCCAAATAACTTACGAATTTTTTTAAATTGGAAAAATCATACTCTATGATATTCATGCCGGTATCCTAAATAGTGGTTTGACATCTTTACGATGAATATATCCCTCAAGATTGACGGTCATGTGAAATTTTCTTTATTCTGCCATGTTAAGAAATTCGTAAATTTTCAATAACTTACGAATTTTTTATATTGAAAAATTCATAGTCGTTAATATTCATGCCAGTGTCCTAAATAATATTTCAAAAGTAGTCTGACATCTTTACGAAGAAAATATCTCTCAAAATTGACGTTTACATGAAATTTTGCCCTATACTGCCATGTTAAGAAATTCGTAAATTTCCAATAACTTGCGAAATTTTCAAAGTAGCATATTTATAGTTTTTGATGTTCATTCCGGCATCAAAACGGATATTTTAAAACTGGTCTGACATTTTTACAGTAAAACGTTTCCATTTAATGCACGTTTAAGTGAATTTTTGACCTATTCTCCCATGTTAAGAAAATCGTAAATTTCTAATAACTTACGAAGTTTTTTAATTCGAATGTTGCAAATGAATAGGGTTCTTGCCAGTATCGAAAGTAATATTTTAAAACTGATCTGAGCTCTCTGCGATCAATTGTTCGTGAGATATCGTGTAAACAGACTAACAAACTAACACACTAACGGACACCATACAAATTTTGTCATTTTCGGATTCCTCACACCTGAAAACGTATAAAAAAGTCAAAAAACCGAGGTCGAAATCTATCACAATTACCTAAGTTCCCCATACCTATAGTATGATGGGGAACTAAAAACGGCAATGAGAAAAATTTAATTTTTCAGGATATTTCAGACACAGAAAATAATGATAGTAACGATACAGAATATTTAAAATTTTAGTGTTATTTCCCATCAAAACCGAAAAACGATTGGGTAAAGGTGAAAAATTTACAATTTCGGAATTAATTTACGTCTTTAAATGCCAAAAAATATTTTGAGTAAAGAAAAAAACCAATGAAATTTTAATATTTTATACGGCTATTTTAATATTTTATACGGCTTTGGGATCAGTAGACTCTTATTTTTTTTTTTCTCTCTCTCTCTTATTACTTTCCGAACACTATAGTGAGGAAAGTATTGTAATCATGTCAAAAATCCGAATTTGAGATTTTGATGTTTCTATACGTTTCGAGGTCCCCTGAGTCAGTTTTCACTATTTTTACAATGATGTATGTGTGTGTATGTGTGTGAGTGAACATGCTAGCGTCTAAACGCTTTGTTCGAATGAGCTGAAAGTTGGTACGTATATTGTAAGTCACCCTAGTACGAACCCTATTGATTTTGGTGAATCTAGCACTTATAGTTTTTTTTACAGGGACACAAAGAAAAATTACACAATTCAAAAATGCAGTATTTTGGAAAAAAAAAAAAAAAAAAAAAATTGTAAAGATGACGATAAATCATTGATTAGCCTACAATAATGCTGATACAACTGCCTCTTAGGTCGATAAGTTACCGAATAGAGAAGAGAAGTGACGCTTTTCGTGCCCATTGGGGTACTTCATATACATTTTTTAATTACATAAACTCATAATTGCTATTTCTTTTTTATTTGGGTCTTTTTTTTTTTGTTTCACGGTGTGTGATAAGACAATTTTTTAATTGACTTTATCACATTTCCTAGTCTAAAAATTTTTTAGGTTCTGAAAGATTGAGGGGGCACGTGCCCCCCCCGACGCTACGCCTATGCCCGTGAGGTACAACTTTCACATTAGTCCCGTCAGGTACAACTTGCACATTAGTCCCCTTTAAATATAGTGTTTTATTTATTTTTTTATTTACGCAAAAAAAAAAAAAAAAAAAAAAATCTTAAACGTGAATAATAATAATAAAGTTAAACCTGTATCATAAAAAAATTCTGATAAAATTGACTTCATAATAGCTTCAAAATTTTGGTTTTTATTTATTATTTAAATATTAATTTCAATTAATTTAAATATTAATTTCAATTTAAACCAAATGATCTTATATGTTTTACTTTTTTTTTTTTTTTTTTTTTTTAATTTTGCCCCCTCCCCCAGGGTGGGGACGGAGAAGAATTTCGACAAAGCTGATAGATATAATTTAAAGTTGGGTAAAGATCTAAATTGCTGCCAAGCGCCGTTGTATTCTTTCCAGCCGTTCTCAAGTGATATCGGGACAAAAATAGCGTTACAAACATACAGACACGACCACACACACACACAGACGATACTGATTTTTTTTTATTTTTACAGGCATCAGCCGGATGTTTAATACCTAATTATTACGGGATTTTTAATTAAAATGAAGATTTTTTTTTTTTTTTTTTTAAATCAATAAAATGTATTATACAGGGGTGTGATTGTGATGCAAAGGAAAAGCACCCTGAATATTAGAGCCTCAAATAAAATACAAAACCCCACCCGACGACTAAATGTTTTTCTTTTGCAGGCCGGGTGCACTGATTTATTTTTCGTGCGGATCGGGTTCAGTTTTCAACGAGTCTGGTCGACTTAAGAACATCTTAAAAAAAAAAAAAACCTTAATAAGCAGAAATTTGTTTGCTATATATACTTATAATGAATATACACTTACCTAAATTATTTTAGTAAAATAAACATCCATATCCCACTGAAACAAGCAACAAGAAACATCAAATACTATTATTATTATTTAGAACTAGCAGGCTTTGGTCGCTTCGCTGGACACTATACTTAAGAGTTGTCAAAATCAGATAACATTATTAATAATCGAAGTTCCCGCTGCGTTCGGTAGAACTTTTTCTTCTCGCAACGTGAGGAGTCCGGGTTCCCACTGCCTTCGGCAGCAACTTACCCACTTCTTACTTTCCCTTCCCCAGCGGGCAAGTTCGAAGTTTTGCGAAATCCTACTAAAGTACATACTGCGTACTCCAAATCAACATCCACACACCAAAATTCGCCATTCTAAGATATTTTAAAGCGCATTCAGACAGAAAAACGTGTTTTCACACGCGTTATTGCCATCAGACCCCCAAGGGGGGTAAGTGGGGAATTTCGTAAAATCCCGTTACAATGGGCGCATTCGAAAGTATTTCCCGGTCACTTCCCGAGTTGAGAAATGACGTCACGCGGGAAGTTCGGGAAATTAGAACTACCATATAGGAGCCATGTTTGTTTATATATTTGTTTCCCAGGAAGATGAGATGTGTACGGAAGTAGTTATATCTCGGTCATTTTTCGTAAGGCTCCAATATGGTAGTTCTAATTTCCCGAACTTCCCGCGTGACGTGATTTCCAGTGACCGGGAAATACTTTCGAATGCGCCCAATAAGCGTCGGGTACATATAAACAACTTACGCACGAAATTTTGTGACCTCAGAACAGGCCCCGATCATAACAGAATGGGGCCCTGGGCAAAGCGAGATTGGGGGGTCGCTCGAAACCATCGCAACACCATTTATGTACGATAGAGGATCAGTTGTATATATAATGCATAAAAGTTATTTTCGAGACGTTCTGGATGTTTAAATATGTTAACATTTTTTACATCTTTAATTACTGTTGTTTCTTATGCCACTCGGAAATTCCGAGCCCCGGTAGTGGAACTAACCGGGTTTAAGGCAGGAGGGGTGCGTCATTCCGTTTTTCAGAGGAGCGCCCACTAGGGAGGAAGTACGTCTTAGCTCCAGAAGCTGGCGATAGATGGCAGCACCAGCAAACAACAGGAACTCGAATTTTGATCCGGGACAAGGCTGAGTTAAAACCCATGTTCCGGTACCCCCAGAGGTATAATTTTTGATGGGAACTTGGAGGACTTTGCGACCACGACGGAATTTAACGTGCACCAGTCGCCATTAGCGTACACGACGGTCTTCGGCCGGTTCGAGGACCAAACCCGCAATCTTTCGATCACGAACTCGCTGCTCTTACCGACCAGGCTACCGCGGCCCTTCTACTATAACTTACTATAACTGTTATGCAACTACATGCAATTGAATATGGAATGGGTTTGTTCTGCTGAACCCCTCATGACATCTTGTCTGACAAGCGAAAACAAGAAATCACTATATAACATGTTTATTTTACACCAAACAGGATCTGACATATAAATTTAGTAGTCATAGTTTGCTAACTTTGGATTGTTGCTCTACTACCATTTTTTATACATTATAGGATTAATTACAGTGAAACCTACTGATTAAAATAAATTTCGAACCACTGCGATCTCTTTGTCTAAACAGGATACGAACACGCTATCTGTTGATTCAAGGCTCACTATTCAGATACTAGATGAGTCAGCAGAAATAAGAAAAGCAAAATATATTCAAAATTAAAATTCTGTTTTCGAGAAAGTTCAACACTTTTTAAAGAGAAATTTCATATACGCAAATGTATATATAAATATTTAAATTTTCATTGAAATAAAAGGGAATATTTTGCAATCTAATATTATGGTTCTTGGGGGCCCTAGGCAAAGTCCCGGTTTGCCCATGCGATAATATGGGCCTGCCTCAGATTCCATAGATTTTCTCAGACAAATTTAGCGCTAAAAGGAAGATTGAGGGGTCTCGAGTTTGTTACTTTGTAGCTGTTTTCAATACTTTTGTACCATTTTTAGTAGAGTTCTACTAAAAAATCCGAAATTTCCCCTCTCTCCTTTTAGAATCAAGAATTCCAAAATCGTACATGTTTTATTTATACTCAAGTCCAGTCTCCCCATGTGCGATTTCTTTACTGTGAAGTAATTTGGAGTTGAGTTACAAACGGGTTTTTGATTTTTGACCCCCTAAGGGGAACACGGGGGGGGGGATTTCGAAAAAGTCGATAGATATCATTTTTAAGTTGGGTAAAGACCTAAATTTCTGCAAAGCGCCATTGAATTCCGTCCAACCGTTCTCACGTGATACCCGGGCAAAAATAGGGTTACAGACATACAGACACGGCGACACAAAATTTTCTGAAGTCATTTTCATTTTTCATGGTGTGTGAAAAGTGAAGATATCGTAAATTTTTTTCATTCTGACAGATTTCATTAATATAAACAGAAGCTGTGAAAAGTAGGCTCCATCTCTGAGAATAATCAGATATGTGATTCTTGTATTTTGATTAATCACATCCTTTTGAAATAAGACTTAATTCAAACTGATAATATATTTTTTTCTCTTGCAGATGTTTTTAAGAAGTTATTGAAATGTATGTAGATTTAGATGAGAACGGACGTTTCGTAGGCGTCCGCAGCACTGTATTATTTATATATTTGTGTGTGTGATAAGCATTAAACAATAAACTACGAACGCTAAACTTGAAACTAATTTTTGTACATTTGAAATACACATCACATATAAAGAATTAAAAACTATTATTAATCTATTTTATATATTTTTGAATTTTTAACTTAGTGTATTAGTAATTACACTTTTAATTCTTTTTAAAATGATTTACCAACTATATCACAATGAAAATTTATTTTATAACTTAAAAATGCTTTGCGTGATTTTTAGATTAATTATTAATTTTCATTTAGATTCAGGTGAAAAGAAATCGGGTTCGGGTCGATTATTATTATTTTTTTGTCTAGTTTGTGTTGATTTAAAATTCACCTATCGGGTTCAGGTCGGGTTTTTTACCTGAAATCAGGGGTAGCCCTTTAACACAGTCATTCATGACTATAGCCTATATTACTCAGGGATTAGTGGATTTTTTACTTCCATTACCCTACTACCGTAGGTAATGGAAGTACTGTATTCGGTCTGAAAATTCAATATCGAGATTTCGCCTGATTTACACGTTTTAAGGTCCCCTGAGTCCAAAAAAGTGGATTTTGGCAATTGGTCAGTGTGTGCGTGTGTGGGGAATCTGGCTATTATATCTCAGAAATTAATAAAGATAGAACTACGAAACTTAAGAAAAAATTAAACAAGTTTGGTGTACAAATGAAATTTCCACATTTTGTTGACTTTCCACATATCTGTCTGTTATCAGCATATCTCAAGAACAAATAGTAGCAGACATTCCAAACTTGGTATTCTAAATGTGTATCATATAGGGATGCTACCGTAAGCTTTTCCTTAAGATCAAGCAAATGGTTCGTATTCAGGGACAATCAAGAGAATTCTAATACATTAAGTCTATGGGGGAAATTGCAGGTAATTAGAGTTAAACGTCTATAGACTGCACTAAACCAAACGAAACGAATATATATTTTTTGTAATAGAGATAGTCAACTGGAAAAAAAAAAAAAAAAAAAAAAAAAAAAAAAAAATTGTGTATGTAGGAGCCTCACCCCCCCCCCCCCCCCGGGGGGAAAGTCCCCCTTCGAAGGGAGTAAATTTTCATGATGGGTATCTTTCAAAAGAGATCGCCAATACCTTTAAAACGAATGGTTGAACCATCGATGCGATAATTTAAAACAAAGTTATCATTTTTTTTTTTTTTTTTTTTTTTTTTTGTTACTTTTAACGGGAAAAAAAAAAAAAACTTATAGAAAAAAAAATCTTATTTTTTATTTTATTTTTTTTAACACTGAGAATAAAATGGACTTTTTTTGGATATTTGGTGTTATACTACTTCTCTAATATGGACATTGTCTGCATTATCATAAAAGATAATTTTTTTAAATAATAATTTTAGTAAATTATTTTTTTTAAACAGAATTATTTTTTAATAACCGAATTAAATTCTATATAAAAGTAGGTGCATTAATGAAACGGGGGGAGGGGGTGTTTCTGTGTGAGGGGGGCGGTAGCCCCCCCTCACACAGAACTAATTATCATATAAAACTCTCCCGAAGCATAATTTGAATTGTTTAACATAGGTTTACATAACATCGTTATCTTACCTCTTAATATCCAACCTGTATTTATAGCATTAAATTTCAGGGTAAGAGAAAGCCGTGTGAGTGACACACCAGATTATTTTAAATATAGAGATGCTAATGTTAAATGAATGCAATAGATATTAATTCATGTCTTCCCAAAAAATTAATGTATTAAAATTTCTTCTTCTTTCTTTTTACTTTCTTTTACACTTACGGTAGAGAAAGTACTGTTTTAGGGTCAAATTTTCGAAAGTGAGTTTTTGTTATATTTACATGTTCCGAGGTTCCCTGAATACGAAAATCATGTTTTTAGCGAATGGTCTGTGTGTGTGTGTGTCTGTTATCAGCATATCTCAAGAACAGACGGTAGCAGAAATTCCAAACTCGGTATTCTAAATGTGTATCATATAGGGATGCTACACTAAGCTTTTCGTTGAGATGAAGCAAATGGTTCATGTACAGGAACACTCAAAAGTATTCAAATACATTACGTCTATGGGGGAAATTTCAGGTAAGTAGAGTTTAACATCTATAGACCGCACTAAACCAAATGAAACGAACATATATTTATTGTAATAGAGATAGTCAACTGGCAAAAAATTTTTGTGTATGTAGGAGCCTCCCCCCCCCCCTGGGATGGAAGTCCTCCTCCCCTCGAGGGGAGTAAATTTTCATGATGGGTATCTTTCAAAAGAGCTCGCCAATACCTTTAAAACGAATGGTTGAACCATCGATCTGCGATAATTTAAAATAAAGTTATCGATTTTTTTCATTTTTGACTATTTTTAAAAAAAATGTAATATTGAGAATAAATTCAACTTTTTTTGGATATTTAGTGTTATAGTACTTCTCTAACATGGAAATCGTCTGCATTATCATGGAAGATAATTTTTTTAAATAATAATTTTAATAAATTATTTTTACTGAGTGAATTTGTATAGTAAAATATAGAAGAAAGTCATGTGGTGGCCACAACACACTAGTTATTTGTTGTTAGTGGAAGTGCTTTACTAATAATATTTTACCATTTCTAGGAAAGCTGTTCGGGAATTGAAATAAATTCCTCATAGAGATGTATGTTTTAAGCTAAATATTCCTCACTTGTTTTTTGTATATTTACACGTTTTGAGACTTCCGGATTACCGTAATCAAGTTTTTTAACGTTTGATCTTTGTCTCTGTCTCTTAGAGTAACTTAAAAACGAATAATTTTAGGAGATCCAAATGTTGTATTTTGAAGTTAATGTAAGTTTGTTGCTGGAAAAGTTTGATCAAGATTGATAAGTTTCAATGATGTTGCGTGTGGAAACTGTCAGTATAATTGTAAGTAAAGTTTTAATTCTAATAACAGAATTAAATTCTATATAAATGTAGGTGCATAAATGAAACGGGGGGTTGAGAGGGGCTACCGCGCCCATCACACAGAACTAATTATCACATAAAACTCTTCCGAAGCCTAAATTGAATTGTTTAACATAGGTTTACATAACAGTACTCGTTATCTTACCTCTTAATCTCCAACCTGTATTTATAGTATTAAATTTCAGTGTAAGAGAAAGTCGTGTGAGTGACACACCAGATTATTTATGTTAGAATGAAGTAACCCAAATATATTCCATGCATACTTTTGATTATTATTTTTTTTTTTTTTTGAATTATGAAAATCATTAATAAATTCATATTTTAAAAAATTATGATTTATGACCTACTTTAATTTTTGCATGAATAGAATGGGCATCATCAAAAATATGGGTTTCTAAATTTACAGTGTATTCCTATCATTATTTTTCGAATTATAGTGATATTTCAATTTTTATTGCTCTTAGGGAGCTGCCACTTATTATCATTTGTGTCATATATATTACTTTACTTGCGCATGATTTAAAATAGTTATTGAAGTTAGTTTAGACGTGCACATCATTTCTTAATTAGCATTACTTTATTTTATACTTAAAATTATTATATTTATTTTCCGATTATCACCTGAATGAATATAATATTTTTCTGTGTGATATCTTAATTTTTTTTTTTTTTTTTAAATATAGAGTTTTACCCCTGATCAATTTTTGCTTGTAACTCTATGAAGACTGATATAAAGAACATAAACTATACCTCTTTCCGAAGCGCCTTGACCTCAGAAATTCGAATATGCAGTCAAAAATAGGTGTTACAATTCGGGGGGGGGAAAAAAAAAAGAGAGAAGTTTGTACTAGTACAGGGTGACAAGAAATAACTTGGACGAAGTTTCAAACGAAATATCTGTAACTACCACTAAAGTTATAATATTTATTTCATTAAGTATTGATCCTAGAAAGCTGCTAAACAGGTGTAAGTAAGTTAGTTGTGATAACCATTATGGTTAACAAATAATATGCCATACTTGAATTACATAAGCAAGGAAAGAAATAATGTGAAATTATTCTACTATTGAAAGTGTCTAAGCAGACAGTTTTATACACAATCAAAAGGTTTAAAGAACTCGGACACGATGGTGACAGTCCAGGAAGAGGAGGAAAGCGCACAGTTAACACATCAAGAAACAGGAACGTTATCAAAAACCGAGTTCAACGAAATCCTAGGATTTCAATGAGAAAGGTTGCTAGAGAGATGAAGATCAAAAGAGAAACCGCACGTTTGATGGCAAGAGTAGAGCTTGGTCTTCGCCCTTACAAAATGAAAGAGGCTCAAAAGCTAACAGCAGAGAACAAACGCACAAGACTTCAAAGGTGTAGAGAACTGATGAAGCGGGCCGCAGGTGATCGATGGCAAACGTTTGTCTTCACAGATGAGAAACTGTTCTCGATTGAACAAACTCACAATAGCCATAATTATAGAGTTTGGTCAGCAGAAGCACTTGGACATTCTTGGATTGTTAAACGGCGTCAACGACCCCAATCTGTAATGGTTTTGGGTGGGATATGTGCTAGTAGGAAAACACCACTTGTTTTTGTTGATCAAGGGATAAAGATTAATCAACAAACATATCGCAAACTCATTTTGGAAGATGTTGTCTTACCTTGGTCGCAAAAGTTCTTTGGAAACAAAAGATGGACCTTGCAACAGGATTCCTCACCTGCACACAGAGCTAAACGCACTCAAGATTGGTGCAAGAAAAATTTTCCTGACTTCATTGGAGCTCAAGAATGGCCACCGTATTCCACAGATTTGAACCCAATTGATTATTCTGTTTGGTACACCTTGGAGACAAGGGTGTGTGCTAAACCTCATAAAACTTTGGCATCCCTAAAGAATTTCTTATGCAAGGAATGGGATAAAATATCAGTAAGTGAGTTGCGGGCCATAGCCGAAAATTTTGTGACACGTTTAAAGCTCTGTATTAAGCCTAAAGGTAGCCACTTTAAAAATTTGTAAATATATTAGACAAAATAATGTATTCATATTTATTTTGAAGTTTGGTCGTAATATTTTCATTGGCATTAAAGTTATAACGTATTATGTGTGTCCAAGTTATTTCTTGTCACCCTGTATTAATATGAAGATGACACCCTAAACAAAATTTAGCAATTGAATTAAAAAAAAATCTGGTGTGAAACAACCATACGACTTCCATTACCCACTATTACACGTATTATATGCATTTTTGAGAGATAATGTGATCAGAAAACATAAAAGTGATCTAAAGAGAAAATCGTTAGAGCCGTTTTTGAGATACCAACTTTTACAAAAAATAAATTATTGACCGGAAAACACTAATTACATACAAAAACATACTTAAAAGTGAGTTAAAATGGCGAGATTGAAAAAAATCCGCACAACCGTTTTTAAAGGAACGCTTTTGCGAGGCCTGAAATTGAGCTATTTATACAGGACGCCTATCAATTTTCCTGAACTAACCAACTATATCATTCGAAAGGACAGCTAATAGAGTGTTTATATAGCAAATTTGAAGAAAATCGTTAGAGCCGTTTTTGAGATACGGACTTACGGTCCCACTTCCAGTTAAACTCAATTATTGACAGGAAAACAATAATTACATACAAAAGCATATTTAAAAGTGAGTTAAAATAGCGAGTTTGAAAAAAATCCGTACAACCGTTTTTAAAGGAACGCCTTTGCGAGGCCTGAAATTGAGCTATTTATACAAGACGCCTATCAATTTTCCTGAACTAACCAACTATATCATTCGAAAGCAAATCTAATAGAGTGTTTATATAGCAAGTTTGAAGAAAATCGTTAGAGCCGTTTTTGAGATACGGACTTCCGGTTTCCGATGTCCCACTTCCGGTTTTTCAATTTTCACCAAAATTTGGAAATTTGATCTGTACACCAGACGTATTTCAATTCTAAAGTTTCGTAGCTCTATCTTTATTAGTTTCTGAGCTATAATAGCCAGAAAATTCTCCACATACATACATACACACACACAGACCAATTGCCAAAAACTACTTTTTTGGACTCAGGGGACCTTAAACCGTGTAAATCAGGTGAAAACCCGATATCGAATTTTCAGACCGAATACAATACTTCCATTACCTACGGTAGTAGGGTAATGGAAGTAACTAGATGTTATTACCAATCATTAGGCATCAGTTGTTGGTTTCTACGATAATTTACGGCAAAATTAGTCGGGGAAGGAAATTATTATTTTATGACTGTACATATGCATGTATGTTTGTGAGTATATGATTCATGTATGTATATAATTTTTTCGCGGAAGGGTAGGGTGAAAATTCGGAACAGAATACATTAATTTAAATTATTTTCATTCATAAATTAACAATAGCATCGTGAAAAAATTATGACTATATATTAAAACTATAATAAAATGAATGAATAATGGATCTAATAATATTTTATTACAACAGTTCTTTAGCTATCATAATCGTTATAGTCTCCTCGCGGGCCGCAAGAAATACTCGGTGGGCCACCCCTGCTATAGAGTTTAATAACACATAACTTAATATGTAAGAGAGTTAATAATAATAATAATTATATAAAAAAAAAATGCCGATTTAATTTTTGTGCATATGGGCTGGCAGGTGTTATACTGCAATGCTCATCGTTCATGTTAAGGTTATGTCTCTGTTTATACAGCGTATTAATACACCAAACTTGATGTTGGCCATTATAAAATAAATTAAATTAAAAATGCTGACTTAATTAGGGTGTATATAGGCCGACAGGCGGTGCTGCTGTTACTAGCTTTAAGCTATTTTCCATAAAACTATATCTCAACATCAATTGGTTAAAATTGCACTTAACTGCACATGTAAAATCTTTATTGTTATGACGTTAGGTTGATTAAATTGTATACGTTAATCGGTAGGTGACGCTACTGAACATAACGATATAAGAGTTTTATAATGGGCGTAACATACTAGTTTTTATTATGAAAATACAATGTTTTTTTTTTTTTTAACTTTGCAGTAAAATATGATTTTACTCTTCTCAACTTAATTAAAGAGATTTCGTTTAAATAATAACACAAGTCTGAAGATTTTTTTTTTTTTTTTTTTTTTTTTTTTTGGGGGGGGGGGGGATATAAACTTTGTTTTTGAGGATGCTGAATCCAAATATGATCTTCATATCTGTCCATCTCGTAAATGTCTTCTTTTACTTTTTGCAATATAATTAGGGGTTTACAATAGAAAAATTACTAATTTTATTACACTAAACTAACCATATTCTTTCTCATAATTAAACAATTTTTTCATGATACATTTAACATTTTGTGTTCCCTCTTTTTGTCTGTGAAATAGTTTCTTCTTTTCGATGCCTTTCCAAACATATTTCTGCTTTCATCCTTTCCACTGCCCCCACCTCTATCTGTCCTATTTTCAATCTTGTATATTTTTACTTTCTTCTATATTCAATAGAAGAGAGTATTGGTTTTATAAAAGTTTTCGATTTCTTGTTTTAGATGGATTTACAGTTTACGCATTTTGAGAGTTTCGAAGCACGAGTTGACCTTTTTTTAGGAAATGTCCGTCTGTCTGTGTATATGAGATGCAGCTCTAGCTTGAGAACTAATGCACAAATGTTATATAAATTCACATGTAGTTGTGTACCTTGGCAATTAGTGCCTATCACCTTTTGGTGCAAATCGCCCAACAGGTAGCGCTACTATACTGCGATTTCTCCTAGTTAATAGAATGCTATATCTTAACATCAATCGTGTATAATTGAAACTTGATATGTTTGACGGTTATTAAGAAACATTATGGTGATTCAGTCTGGGTACATATCGGCCGATAGGTGCGTCTGCTAAGCGACAATTTTCCCCATGAGCTGAAAAGCTATATATCAGATTCTAATATTTATAATTGCACAAAACTTGGTATGTGAGGGAATCATAATAAAACAATATCCTGATTCAATTTGAGTGCATATCAGCCGATAGATGGCGCTGCTGGGTTACAATTTACTCCGTGAATAGTATGACTAAATCTCAACATCTATGGCCTATAAATGCAATAAACATGACATGCAATATAATCATTATGAAAACGGAAGCTGACTTAATTTGAGTATATATCGGCTCACAACTGGCACTACTATTACTCACCTTCTGTGACTTTCTACTAGGCTACATCGCTGCATCTGTTGATTAGAATTGTACCACACTTCGTATATGTAAAACTTGATACTTGATTAACTAAGATACTTGATTTCACGTTTGCAAAAAAAAAAAAAAAAAAAAATTTTTTTTTTTTTTAATTATTCTAGTGAGTAAAAATCTATAAGAAACTGGGGGAAAAAAAAAATAGTATGGTGTGGCTATTACATGACTTTCTTCTATATTTTCATTAAAATTATTATTTAAAAAAAATATCTTCCATGATAATGCAGACGATTTCCGTATTAGAGAAGTAGTATAACACTAAATATTCAAAAAAAGTCAATTTTATTCTCAATATTAAATTAAAAAAAAAAAAAAAATTTTTTTTTGGTTAAAAATGAAAAGAAATCGATAAATTTATTTTAAATTATCGCAGATCGATGGTTCAACCATTCGTTTTAAAGGTATTGGCGAGCTCTTTTGAAATATACCCATCAAGAAAATTTACTCACCTCGAGCAGGGGGGGGGGGGGGGGGAGACAAGACTCCTACATACACAATTTTTTTTTTTTTTTTCCGCCAGATGACGATCTCTATTACAAATAATTCTCTTTATGCACATTTACACAAAATTTTGTCCTATACCTTCATGTTAAAAATTTAGAAAAAGCGGGATGCAAAATTTTGTCTCTCTCTCTCTCACACACACAGACAGACAGACATTTTCTAAAAATGGTCAAATCGTGTTCTACAGCTCTCAAAACGTGCAAATCCACCAAAAACCCGAGATCGAAATTTTTTATGAATCCAATACTTTCTTCTATTGAATATAGAAGAAAGTAACCCGGGTTTTTGATGCATGTACACGTTTTGAGAGCTGTAGAACACAATTTGACCGTTTTTAGAAGATGTCTGTGTGTGTGTGTGTGACAAAATTTTGTGGCGACTGTATCTCAGATACTACTGCACAGAATTTTATACAAATTGGTATGTAGTTACACATTGACATAAATTAGTGCTTATCAACTTTTGGTAAAAATTGTCCAACAACCTGCGTTGCCATCCCGCTTTTTCTAAATGTTTAACATGGTGGTATAGGACAAAACTTTGTATAAATGTGCATAAAGAGAATTATTTTTTAATAATTCTTATGAAATTTAAAAGAATTATTTGTAATAGAGATAGTCAACTGGGGAAAAAAAATGTGTACGTAAGAGCCTCGCCTCCCCCCTGCGGGGAGAATTCCCCCCCCCTCGAGGGGAGTAAATTTTCATGATGGGTATCTTTCAAAAGAGCTCGTCAATACCTTTAAAACGAATGGTTGAACCAACGATCTGTGATAATATAAATAAAGTTATCGATTTTTTTTTTTTTTTTTTTTCATTTTTAACCAAAAAGAAAAAAAAAGATAATAAAATGACATTTATTTATTTTTATTTATTATTTTTTTTTTATGTTATACTACTTCTCTAATATGGAAATCGTCTGCATTATCATGGAAGATAATTTTTTTAAATAATAATTTTAATAAATTATTTTTACTGAGTAAATCTGTATAGGAAAATATAGAAGAAAGTCACGTGGTGGCCACAACAAACTAGTTAGGATATAATGTGGTCAGAAG
Source organism: Salticus scenicus (assembly GCA_963930645.1). Taxonomy (NCBI): domain Eukaryota; kingdom Metazoa; phylum Arthropoda; class Arachnida; order Araneae; family Salticidae; genus Salticus; species Salticus scenicus. Next base: position 266,678,153 of record OZ005653.1, on the reverse strand, counting down.
ACGTAAAATTGATTAAAAAAGTTAAAAAATCTTTCCGAGAAAAAAAAAAAAAAAAGATAATAAAATGACATTTATTTATTTTTATTTATTATTATTTTTTTTTAATGTTATACTACTTCTCTAATATGGAAATCGTCTGCATTATCATGGAAGATAATTTTTTTAAATAATAATTTTAATAAATTATTTTTACTGAGTAAATCTGTATAGGAAAATATAGAAGAAAGTCACGTGGTGGCCACAACAAACTAGTTTGGATATAATGTGGTCAGAAGACGTAAAATTGATTAAAAAAGTTAAACACCTAACAATCTAACTGTGAGAGAAAACTGATACATGTGTAAAGACATAAAACAGAGTTTACATAGCGAGTTTAAAAAAAGTTTTATCTCTTTGTTGAAACACCCATTTCCGAGATCTAAAGACCGACCAACCTAATCGGGATGACTGTCAGTTTTCCTGTAACAACCCTGTAATACATGCTAAAAAGAGTATGTAGTTATCTTCAAGATAATCGGAAGAGCCGTTTTTTAGATATCGACTTCCCTTTAAACTTGCTAAACTGAATTATTGACCGGAAAATAACAATTACATAGGAAAGGATATCTAAAAAAGTGTTAATATGGTAAGTAAAAAAAAAAAAAAAAAAAAAAAAACTAGTTGGCAAAAGTGGACTCTGCTCAGTTCCCCATCATATTTATGTTCTCATAAATTTCTAGTGCGAGACATATTATAATCATGTTAAAAGAAATGAATTTGACCAAAGCTTAAAACAGTGACAGAATGAAATCCCCGCCTAATAGGCTATCCACCGTTCACTTCGATATATTTATCTTATTCTAATCTATTAATTTATTTTATCAGGGTCGATTCCGTTGTTTAGTTTTCATGCTACTATTTCCAATGCAACAATCCTAAAAAAATCATATTTATATGAAAAATTTACAATTTCAAATAAATAATATTTCAAAAGTAGTCTGACATCTTTACGATGAAAATCTCTCTCAAAATTGACGTTTATGTGAAATTTTGCCCTATACTGCAATGTTAAGAAATTCGTAAATTTCCAATAACTTGCGAAATTTTCAAAGTAGCATATTTATAGTTACTGATGTTCATTCCGGCATCAAAACTGACATTTTAAAACTGGTCTGACATTTTTACAGTAAAAAGTTTCCATTTAATGCACGTTTAAGTGAATTTTTGTCCTATTCTCCCATGTTAAGAAAATCGTAAATTTCTAATAACTTACGAAGTTTTTTAATTCGAATGTTGCAAATGAATAGGGTTCTTGCCAGTAGCGAAAATAATATTTTAAAACTGATCTGACCTCTCTGCGTGCGATATCGTGTAAACAGACTAACAAACTAACAGACACCATACAAATTTTGTCATTTTCGGATTCTTCACACCTAAAAAACGTGTAAAAAAGTCAAAAAACCGAGGTCGAAAATTTTCACGATTACTTAAGTTCCCCATACCTATAGTATGATGGTTAACTAAAAAACGTATATCCGTTCTTAAAGAAACACACTTGCGAGACCTCAAATTGGTCTACTCATACAGGACGCCTATCAATTTTCAAGAACTAACGAAGTATTACATACGAGAGGACATATAATAGGCTGTTTATATAGCAATTTTGAAGAAAATCGTTAGAGCCGTTTTTCAGATACGGACTTAAGGTCCTACTTCCGGTTTTATATATCCCAGTTCTGGTTTTTCAATTTTCACCAAAAATTAAAAAATTCATCTGTACACCAGACTCAACTCAATTCCAAAGTTTCATCGTTCTACCTTCATTAATTTCGGAGAAAGTCAGAAGATTCCTCACACACACACACACTGACCAATTGCCAAAAACTACTTTTCTGGACTCAGGAGATCTTGAAACATGTAAATCCGTCGGAAACTCGATATGGAATTTTTGGACCGAATACAATACTTCCATTTACGGTAGTAGGGTAATGGAAGTAAAAAAAAAAAAAAAATCCATGCAGATTTTTTGTTGCAGACCAGTATAAATAAATACTAGGGCTGTTAACAAGTGCGTTCCTTTAAAAACAGCTATACGGATTTTATTCGAACTCATTATATTAACCCCCTTTTACACATTTTGTATGTAATTAACAATTGAGTATGCCAAATTTTGCTAAAAGTCGGTCACCTCAAAAACGGCTGTAACGATTTTTTTTTTCTTTTTAATCTATATAAATAAAATCGGCAGTCCTGACAGAGTGAGTGACTGATTCATCATCGCCCAGCCCAAACCCCTGCGCCTAGAAGCACAAAACTTATTAAAAGCACTCACTCCTTTTGGGCAGCAGACATCCTCTAAGAAGTGATTTTAGAAAATTCGCCTCCTATTTTAAAGAAAAAACAGATATCCGTAAAATTTTTACTTTAAAATATAGGTAAAACACAGGGCCGGCGCTAGATATTTTGCCGCCTGAGGCAAGCATTAATCTGCCGCCCATATGACGTCATCACTAGTCAAATGTTTATTAGCATAAGAAAATCATCATGCTAACTATAATTACTTTCTTTTACCCATATATATGGTAGAGAAAGTTTTGTTTTGGGGTGAAATTTTCGAAATTGAGTTTTTGTTATATTTACACATTTTGAGGTGCCCAGAATCTGAAAATCATGTTTTTAGTGGTTGATCTGTGTGTGTCTGTGTCTGTCTGCTTGTCAGTGTGTCTTATTAGCATATCTCAAGAAAAAGTATTAGCAGGAAGTCCACATTTGGTATTCTATATCTCTATCATGTAGTGATGCTACACTAAACTTTTTGTTGGGATCAATCAAATGGTTAGTGTACAAGGCCATCCAAGAAAATTTAAATAGATTACGTCTATAGGGCAGGCCCCGATCATGACTGTTTGGGGCCCTGGGCAAGGCAAAATTAGAGGCCCCCTCGAAACCGTTTCAACATCATTTATGTCCGATAGATGATCAGTCGTATGTGCAATGCATAAACAATATTTTCGACGCTAGATATTTAAATATGTTAATATTTTTTACATTTTCAGTTACTATTTATGGTAGCTACAAACAGTTGAATATGGAATGGATTTGTTCTGCTGATCCCTTCATGATAGCCTAATTGACAGGCGACAATAAAAAAGTATTGTGTAGTATGTTTAATTTACACTAAACAAGAACTATAGAGCTAATATATAAATTTAGTAGTCATGGATTTGCCAGCTTTGGATTATCTATCTACTGCCATTGTTTACACACTAGGATTAATTACAGCGGGATTTACTGATTAAAATGAATTTCGAACCATTTCAAACTCTCTGCCTGCAGGCATATGTTGATCCAAGGCCCCACTGTTTAAGGAATTAGATGAGCCAGCAGAAATAGAAAAAGCAAAATATATCAAAAATGAAATTCTGTTTCCGAGACCATTTAGTATTTTTTAAAGATAAATTACATATATGTAAATATACACTGTTCGACATTGAAAATGCAACACCAAGAAGGAATGATAATAACGGAATGAAATTTGTTGGACACATACATTATAGTAGGAAGAACAATTGATTAAAATTTTAGGAAATTTGGAGTAATATGTACTGAGAAAACAGTACATAAAGCAGCGACCTCTGTGAGCAATCACAGCACATATCTGCCTAGGCATTGAATCGAACAGGGATTGGATGACATGTGCGGGTAGAGCACTTCATGAAGTTTTAACACGATGCCACAATTCATTGATCGAAGTTACTGGTGAGTGGTGGGGGGCCAGTCGCTTTTCAACGATTAAACAATCATTTACATTGGTGCGAGATCAAGAGAACGCGCTGGCCAGAGCAACAGTCGAACACATTCGGCATCAATGAAGGTCCAGACAATATGGACAACTTTCGGTCGTGCATTGTCCTGCTTAAATGTTGTGCTTCGGAGGCCTTGAACATAGGGCAGAGCTATGGGCCTTAACTCGTCAGAAATGTAATGGCTGGTATTCAGAGTGGCGGGAATGAAAACAAGAGGTGACCGGGACGTGTATCCAATTGTACAACATACCATCAACCCAGGTAGTGACTCAGTATGCGGCTACAAAAATTCTGATTACCCTCAAAACTGCATCACTGATATGGGCGCCATTAATGTGTATCAACGATGAACCTGGACGCAGGAATGGCGTGAAGTCACTTTTCGGACAAATCACAATCCTGTTTACAGCATCAAGATTGTCTTATCCGTATTTAACGGCATTGTGAGTAATGCACATTGCGAGCTGGGATTCGACATCATCATACTGTCCATCATTTGCAATGATGTAATGGGTTCCCATTGGATACACGTCTCCATTACTTCATGTTCGTATTCCTGGCACTCTGAACAGCGGCCATTAAATTTCTGGTGAGTTAAAGCCCACCCCTCTGCCCTGTATTCGAGGCCTCCGTAGCGCAAAATTTAAGTAAGAAAATGCACGACCGCAAGTTTTTTGTATTATCCGGACCCTCTTTGACACAGAATGTGTTCGACTGTTGCTCTGGCCAGCGCGTTCTCCTGATCTCGCACTAATGAAAATGACTGTTTAATCGTTGAAAAGCGACTGGCCCTCCACCACTCACCAGTAACTTCGATTGATGAATTGTGGCATCGTGTTAAAACTTCATGAAGTGTTCTACCCGTACATGTCATCCAATCGCTGTTCGATTCAATGCCTAGGCAGATATGTGCTGTTATTGCTCACATAGGTCGCTGCTTTATGTACTGTTTTCTCAGTACATATTACTCCAAATTTCCTGAAATTTTAATCAATTGTTCTTCCTACTATAATGTATGTGTCCAACAAATTTCATTCCGTTATTATCATTCCTTCTTGGTGTTGCATTTTCAATGTCGAGCAGTGTATATATAGATTTGAATTTTTACTGAAATAAAAGGGAATATTTTGTAAATTAATATTAGGGCTTTTGGTGGCCTCTCAATATCCGGGCCCTGGGCAAAGTCCCAGCTTGCCCATGTGATAATATAGGCCTGCTATGGGGAATGAGGGAAATTTCTGGAAAGTCCAGGGTAACATAGCCTGCCCTACAGAAAATGAATGAAACGAACTTATATATATATATATTCATAAAAATGTGTTTTGTGTAGATTGTGGTATGGAAATCAATAAACATTCGTTTGCAGGGCTACTCAAGTATATATTAAGCATATTAAAATATACAGGATATTTTAGGTCAATAATTTGAAACTGCTGGATGTGTTTTTCATATAGGACTAATTTTAAGTGAACAATATGGTGTGCATATACTTTATAGTAAATATGCAGGATTACTCAAAATACCTACACGTTCTTTTTTATTAAATGTAATTGATGAAACTGCTTTACCTGCGATTTATCTTTATAGCATTGAAATGAAGGATAACGAAAATTGTGTGAGCGACAAACCAGATTATTTATTTTTAAAAAGAAAATCTCAATGACTTAACCTTTGGTGAAAGTTATTTATTGCATCAATAATATAAATGTAAAAAATAAATAAATAAATAAATAAAATTAAAAGAATAAATAAAAAACTTAGTCTGATAAAAAACCAAAGTTTTAAAAAGCATTAACGAAAAAAAAAAAAATATATATATATATATATATATATATATGTTGGTGCATTAAAAAGCAGTCCTACTTCGTTGTAAAATTTTAAATAACAAATCACTATTATAATAATACAAGTTATAGAGCTTTTTAAAATCTTGTAGTAGGCATAAATAAAAACATTTTTGATAACCTTTTAATAATAAAAACCAAAGTTTCTCGAAAGTAAAGCTCGAAACTGATGCCATTGCTGAACAATAAATTGAAATAAAGAAAAAAAAAGGTTTTTATCCTTGTTTTTGAGGAATTCTTCAAAAAATTTATTTAATTATTAAAATAAGTATTTATTCTTGGTTTGGAGGAATGAATAAAATAATTGAAAAAACCAAAATATTTTTTTTTTTTTTTTTTGTAATATATTGATGCTACTGTGTGTTTTATTGAACAATATTTTTAACCCAGACTTCCTCGTACTGGATGTCTGGTGCTATAAAATCTAAATGCTAATTTGAAGGACTGGTGTAATTCTATTTTAAAGAGTGCCAATTGGCGATTTTCTTTCTTGGCCACAATGTAAATGATAATATATTACAACAGAAAACAATTATGGTTGTTTTCTCTGTTATCGGCATTGGATTCAGGTATTTTTTTTTTCTTAGCACCAATATAATTAGACAGAAACAATGATAGTAAGAAGTAACTAACAAAGGGCTTATAGTCTTCAGAATTTCTATGAAATTGTCACCACTTTATTGGTTGGATTCTTTCATTTTCATATTTAAATTACAGAAAATAAACTTACATTATATAATGAAGGAAAGAATATGGTAAAACTCTCCAGAATTCGCACATATCCGTTTGAAATAATGAAAAATGCTATCATTTACGTATTTTTCAAAACAAGTAAAATGTTTAAACAAGTCAACATGTTTTTAAAAGTTTTTATAAATTTATGTAATAAATATAATCGTATTTTAAAATTACGTGTTCATTTACAGTTAAATATACATATGCATTAAATAAACATATTCATTATTAATAATATACTCTATAACAAAAAAAAAAAAAAAAAAAAAAAAAAATCGACGCACCAAGAAGGAATTATTCAAATGATACGAAAATTGGTAGATGTGATGTACATACATACGAAGAAAAACAAATGATTAGTTTTAGAAAATTTGGATGGTTCAATCAAGAGAACGGCCTCACAAAAGTCAACAAGTCAATAACGCATTGATCCACTTCTGACCCTTATGTAAGCAGTTGTTCGGCTTGGCATTAATTGATAGAGTTGGCAGATATGCTCCTGCGAGATATCATGCCAAATTCTGTCCAATTGGTGCGTTAGATTGGTGAAATCCCGAGGTGGTTGTAAGACCCTTTTCATGAGGCTCCAAACGTCCTCAGTGGGAGAGAGATTTGGCGACTTTGCTGGCCAAAATAATGTTACGCAAGCAGCAAAAACAAGCAGTAGAAAGTATCTCTGTGCGCGGGCGGGCATTATTATGCTAAAATATACGGTCAGGATTGCGTGATATGAAGGGAAACACAAAGGGACATATAATGTCTTCGACGTACCGCTGTGCTGTAAAAATGCCACGGATGACAACCAAAGGGGTCCTGTTATGAAATGAAATGATATTCCAGATAATCGATCCTGGTTGTCGGGCCTTATAGATGGCGACAGTCGGGTTGGAATCCCCCCTTTTTTCAGGGCTTCTCCTGACACATCTTTGCTGGTCATCGGGGCTCAAATCGGAGTGGTACTCATCACTGAAGACAATTCTACTCCATTGAGTGACATTATAGTTCGATCAATCCTGATATCACTGCAAACGTGCTTGTCGATATACAAAGTTTAATAGTAGTCCGCACAAGGGGCTACGTGAGCTCAACCCCATTTTTCTGAACCTCCTATTAATGGTCTGTGAAGTCACTGAAGTATCAGTTACACGTAGGATCAATGATAATGATGAATTGGGGCTTTGAGTACCGCTCTGACGATTGATCGGTCCTCACGTTCTTCCCTCTCTCTAGGCCGACTGCTTTCACCCTGACGCTGCGTTCGGCCATGGTTCACCCATTCTTGTCAATATCATCTAATAGTGGCATCACTCCTATCAAATTGTCAAACAATTCGCAGATTAAACCAACTGGCTTCTTTGAGCCCAACTACACACCTCTCTCAAATGCTGTCATCTGCGCATATTGTTTGCGCACCTGTATGCGAGGCATAGTTACTGTCTATCTGAGTAGACAGAATGAAATTCTTGAAGAATTTTTGACATGGAATCAAACCTTCTCATTTTTAATATTCTGGCAGTTCGCAGTTAAGATGCGCTGCAGCGTCACATGCTCATTCGATGGCTGCCAAACTTTAAAATTTTGCATTTTCCATCGAAATCTGTATGCATATCAATTTGTGTCCAGTTTACAATATTCCTTCTTGGTGCGTCTTTTTTTTTTTTTTTTTTTTCGTTATAGAGTGTATTTACAAAAATTTAATCTGACAAAAATTAAGCATTTTCTTTTAAAATTTGACACGCCTTGCCTTTAATTTTGCAAAATCATTAATTATAGTCGTACTAACACTTTTTAAAGTTAAAGAAGTTATGTGTTTTTTTAACACTGACCATCTAAACGTAGATGTCGAAAAAAAAAAACAAAGAGCTCTTGAATAGGTAAAAAAAAGTTGCATAATTCACCGGATTTTTTAGTAGCATCGTTAATAATCAAATTCAGTGAATGACAGGAACAAGGTACATAAAAATATTTAGAGTTTTTTTCTAAAATTCTTTCATTCACCTATATGAGAACCTTTCATATTAGCGCCATTATCGTAACCTTAACCACGAATATTCGTCATTTCGAGGCTTAGCAGCTGACAGTAGATTGCAAAAAGTTAAATTTAAAGGTTCAAGGGTATAATAGTAAGAACATGCAGTTAGAAAATGTTTCATAATCTATATAAACCACGAAATAGTTTTTTTTCCTTCTCTTAACGAATTCTATGTTCAATGTAAATACGCCGAATGCCGCCCCTTGCATCATTGCGCCTGAGGCGGCTGCCTCAGTTGCCTCACCCCTGGCGCCGGCCCTGGTAAAACAAATACCTTTACACCAATTTCTGTAATTATAGAAATTCGGCCCCTAACGGGGGGGGGGGAACATAATTTCATATAATCCTTTATAAAAAGATGTACATGAGATTTTTGCTTTAAAATATAGCTAACACAAATACTTAAAAATCAATTTCTAGAATTTTAGAAATTCGATCCCCAAGGGGAGGGGGGCAAAATATGACTTTACATGTGCAATGTGCGATTTCACATAACTCTTAATATCTCAAAAAAAAAAAAAAAAAAAAAAACAGATATCAGTACGATATTTACTTTAAAATATAAGAAACATAAATACCAAGAAACAATTTTTTGAATTTTAGGTATTCGGTCTCATAGGGGGAGGGGGAAAACATGTTTTCACATGGACCAAAAAGTTTTCACATAATCCTTCATATCTCAAAGAAAAAAAAAGAGATATCAGTACGATTTTTGCTCTTAAATATAGCAAACACCTAAAAACTAATTTCTGGAATTTTAGAAATTCGCCCCCCCCCCAAAGGGGGAGGAGGCAAAACGTGATCTCACATTACCCTACATCTATACATATAAAAGTGTATACCTACTACTGAGTCAACACTACTGTGAAGATTCTGTGTGGGAGTAGGTCACGAATTTTGGCTTGAAGCTTGCTTCTAGCGCCCTGACACCCACTAAGACGAGGTTCTGTGAAATTCCCTCTTTTACCTGGGGGGGGGGGGGGGGGTGAGGGGTGCGGCAGAAACGTTTGAGAGCATAATTCCGCTTCAAATAAATTACTTTAAGGTGCAGAAATTACATACGTGGAAACTAGACTAAAAAATAAGTAAAATCAAATTTGTTGATTCTAGAATTTTTTATTTTAAGGAAGAATATTTATTTATTTTCTTTTTCGTGTGTGTGTGGGGGGGGGGGGGGAATTACAAAATCCGGATTTTACCATAGAATTCCAAAGATGGCACATAGAAGTTGAAATTGGCTGTGCGCCTCCTAAAGTCTCCCCCCCCCCACCACCACCAATTTTGAATGTTTTGTGATTTTTTTTGGGGGAGGGGGGGATTTACGACGGGTCAGATTTGACAGTCCCCTTTTTATGTTAAACTTGTCCTGGGGAATATATGTTAACTGATTCACAAATTTAGAGTGTGGGCTGATTATTTGCATGAAATACCAAATGTGATGGAATTTTGCTGAATTTCCCCCTATAGGGGTGGGAGTGGGGGCAAAAAACAGCTTTCCAAGCATAGTTCTGTCCCAAATTATCACAGGACGACAATTTTTTGGTATCTGTGTGTGCTATGTGTATCCAACGCACATTATAATGGGATTTTGTGAAGTGTTTCCCTCTCTCTTGGAGTTGGTAAGGGGGAGGGTTAAGAGCATGTTTCCAATTGGAACTTTCTTCTAATTTATCTCAGAAAGGTGATTTTTCGGTGTACTGATTAGTTATGTGTACATAACACACTCTATAAATGAATTTTATAAAACTTCTCCCAGCGAGATTAAAAAAAAAAATGTTTCAAAGTGTAACTCAATTTTAAAATTATCTTAGGAAAGCACTTTTTTGTTATGTGGCTGTGCTATATCTACTCAACATGTACTATAAGTTGATTTTGAGAAATATCCCTTTTCCCCTCTTTGAGAGGGGGGGGGGCAAAAAAACATGTTTCCAATAAGAACTGTGCTCTAAGTTATCTCAGGAATGTGATATTTTTATATGTGTTAGCTATTTATGTGTATCCAACATACACTATAAGGAAATTTTGTAAATTCCCTCCCTTTTGGAGGGAGAAAGGGAGAGAGACTGAAGTTTTTGTTGGATTTCAAATAATCTTTTTTTTTTTTTTTTAATTTTTTGATTTTATGTGATTTTTACATTAATAAGTTTTTTTGTTAATTTGTAATTTTAAGAATTAATTTAAATATAGTGACCAGCAAAGCGGGCAACACCTGCTATTTTTTTACATGAACCTATTTTTGATATTTTTTCTTTTCTTTTTTTTTACGTAGTTTTCCTCTGTAAGAAAATCAACAGTCATCCTTATCACATAGATCAGTTGTAGATCTCAAAAACTGGTGTTAAAAAAAAATTCTGGTGTGAAACAACCACACAACTTCCATTACCCACTATTACACGTATTATATGAATTTTTTTAGAAATAATGTGCTCAGCGAAGACATAAAATTGACCTAACGAAGTAGACACCAAATGAATTTCCTGTAAGAGAAAGCCAATATATATAAACAATTAAAACAGAATTTACATAGCGAGTTAAAAAATAAAGGGGGGGGGGGAATGATAGTTATTTTTTCAAACACCAATTTTCGAGATCTAAAACTGACCTACCTAATCAGGATGACTGTTATTTTTCCTGTAACAACCATATAATATATGAGAAAGGATATCTAAAATGGATTTATGTAACAATTTTCAAGAAAATCGTTAGAGCCGTTTTTGAGATACCAACTTTTACCAAAACTTGGCATACTCAATTATTGACCGGAAAACAATAATTACATACAAAAGCATAAAAAAGAAAGTTAATATGGCGAGTTTGAAAATAATCCGTACAGCCGTTTTTAAAGGAATGCACTTGCGAGACCTGAAATTAAGCTATTTATACAGGGCACCTATCAATTTTCATGAACCAACCAATTATATCATTCGAAAGAACATCTAATAGAGTATTTATATAGCAATTTTGAAGAAAATAGTTAGAGCCATTTTTGAGATATGGACTTACAGTCACATTTTCGGTTTCCGATGGCCCACTTCTGGTTTTTTAATTTTCACCAAAATTTGGAAAATTCATCTGTACACCAGATCAGTATTATTTCTGAATTTTCGTAGTTCTATTTTTATTAGTTTCGGAAATACGATAGCGCAAAGATTCCACACATACATACACACACACACTGACCAATTGCCAAAAACTACCATTTTGGACTCAGGAGACCTTAAAACGTGTAAATCAAGCGAAAACTCGACATTGAATTTTTGTACCGAATACAATACTTCCATTACCTACAGTAGCCGTGTAATGGAAGTAAAAAATCTGGAGTGACTCCACTTGACTTTCCGAACATTAAGTAATTAACGGTTGTATAAATAAAGCAAGAGAAGTTATTAAATAAACAAAAGGGAAAATGAAAATAGGGAATTTGATTACTTTTTTCTATATAGTATGTTGTTTAAATTAACCTATTCCCATTAAAACAATTTGAGCCCACAGATCATAATAATAAAGAAATTTTCGTTGAGTCCCTGTAAAATTCTATAAGTGCTAGACTCACAAAAATGTATACAGTTTGTGTGACAGTGAACTATAATATGTATATAAATTTTTAACTCAATTAGATGAGGCATTTAGACGCTATCGCACTTTAAATAATTTGAGCCCATAAGCTACAATGATAATGAATTTTTTTGTAAAAAACCTATAAGTTCTAGATTATCTAAAATTCTTATAGTTGGTGTGACAGTGATCTATAACATGTATATAAATTTTCAGTTTAATCGAATATGGTGTTTAGATGCTATCACACTTTAAAGAATTTGAGCCCATAGGGCATAATGATACAGAATTTTTCGTTGTGTTCCTGTAAAAAAAAACTATATGAGCTAGCTTCACCAAAATCTATGCGGTTTGTGTAAAGGTGAACTATAATATGTGTATAAATTTTTTGCTCAATTCAATAAGGCGTTCAGATGCTATCGCACTTTTAAAAATTGGTCCCATAGGCCATAATGATAATGAATTTTTCTTTGTATTCGTGCAAAAAAAAAACTATAAGTGCTAGATTCACCAAAATCAAATGGGTTCGTGCTATGGGGACCTATAACATACGTACCAACTTTCAGCTCATTCGAACAAAGTGTTTAGACGATATCATGTTCCCTCACATGCATACATACATCATAAAAATAACAAATATGAACTCAGGGCACCTCAAAAGGTATAGAAACATAAAAATCTCAAAGTCAGATTTTTGACATGATTAAAATACTTTCCTTACATATGTATGTTTGGAAAGTATAAATGGCTCCAACTTTTCTCCTTATTTTTTAACTTGCTATGTAAATTTTGATTTATATGCCTTTGAATGTGTATCAGCTTTCTGTTACTAGAAAATTTTTAGGTGTTTACTTTTTTAGCTTAATTTTATGTCTTCTGACACCATGTTTCCAAAAAATGCATATAATATGTGTAATAGTGGGTAATGGAAGTCATGTGGTGTAGTTGTTTCACACCAGATTTTTTTTTTTCTTTCCCTATAAAAAAAAATATCCATGCACTGTCATTTACTTGATAAATTTTATAAAGAAATTCCAAAAACTCGGAAATGAATTTATTCACCTATTCATAAAATACATTAAAAAATAACGCAGTGCACAGTTTTAATTTGAAAATTGAAAAAACTGCTCATAAAAAAACCAAACAAGAAGTTTTTAATATTTTCACCATTATTTACTTTACTTTTTTAATAAATTATCTTTTACTTTCTCCTATATTCATTCAGAGAAGATATTGTATTCGTAAAAACTGACTTCCTATTTTCAAAGTATTTCTACATATTGAGTGGCCCAGAAAACTCTTTGAACATTTTTAGAAAGTGTGAGTGTGGATGACAAAACTTTTATGACAGTTTCAGCGCGAGAACTGAGGTACCAAATTTCATATAAATTTATATGTAGTTCTACCTTAACATAAATTACAGTTTATCAACTTTTGGTGCAAAATTTCTTAACAGGTGGCATTGCCATCCTGCTTTTTTCCCCACAATTTTTAATATGGCAGTCATTTCCTTATTCCCTTGGACTAATTACATTTCCCTCAAAATTCCTTCACATTTCCAAAAACAGAAAATTCTCTGTTTTTCAGGTTGCTGGATATACTTATGATCTTTAAATCTGATTTTTGCACATAGAAAAATTTAAAATTACATCAAGAATCTAAAATGTTCAAGAAGCACATAATCCATATGCATCTAACGCTCTGAAAAGCACGTGTTAAGTTATACATAATATAGATAATCAAATTAACAGAAACGCAAAATGCTAGAAAGTATTCCATAATCTATGCATGATGCATATTTTTTCTTTAAATTATCTGTGGCTTACTTTAAATAAATAATTAGTATGTTATGGCCCCCACAAAACTTATATTTTACTATACACATTACTTACTACACTACAAAATATTAAAATTATTACTTAACAAAATTATTTTTGATGGTGAGAGCAGACGATTTTTCATCTTAAAACTTTTCCGAGATGAAAAATTGTCCATTATACAACACTTAATGTCGAAAGAAAATCAATTTTGTGCGTTAAAAGTAAAATCTTTGAATTTTTTTTTTTTTTGGTAAATATGAAAAAATTTAATAACTGTTTCAAATAATCGCAGTTCTATGGTTCCACAATTTGTTTTAAAGATATTGAAAATTTTTAACCCATACCCACATTCAATATTACTATTTCTCCCCCCCCCCCCCTCCAAATAATATTTGCTTTAAAATAATCTTTGAAGTGTACGTTTAAACTAAATTTTGTCCTATGCTGCTATGTTAAAAATTTTGGAAAAAAAAAAAAAGTTTACCATTTGTTGAGAGATATGCACAAAAATCTAATTTAGTCAAAGTTCAACCAAATATACATTAATATATTGGATTCCATTCATTGGTTCATGAGTTATGGTGTCTGCAAAACTATGTATACACAAATATGAAGACAAATTTCTAAAAAAGACAAAATCGTGTTCAGGACATCTGAAAACACGTAAATTTATCGAAGACAGGAGGTCGAACATTTACTCAAATCCAATACTTTCTTCTAATGTATATAAAAGAAAAGAAAAGAAAAAAGGCAACTTTTTTTTTTTTTTTTTTTAAAAAAAAAGGTCAGTATTGAAAATCTTATTATTTCTTTATGGGCAAAATAGACCCATACCTTCTCAATCCAAAAATTGTATGTAATGATAAAACTACTTTTCAAGAGGAAAGTTAATCAATATATATATATGGAAATTTCCAAGTCTTCATCATGTTACTGAACGTAACTGATATTGTAATTTAGAGAATAATACAGCCCTTACCCAGAGGTCTGGATGGGGTCGGGCTTGAGCCTAGACTGGCCACAACCTGAGTCTAGACTGGCCACAGGACAGGCTTGTGCCGAATATCTCAATTTAGTCTCAGACTGGGATGGAGTTAAAATTTTTTTACATCCTCAGGCCTGGATTAAAGGCATTAATTTAACATAATTTTATAAACTAATATGTCACATGAAATTTTGCTTTTTAAAAAAGTGTTTAGAACTTCAAATTGATTGTCTGACTGTCAATCTGTTCACGCTCTGATTTCCGCAAATATTTTTAGCATGTCTCAAAATTGATACATGTTATTTAAAGTAACTATAGTAAGTTTCCTATTAAAATAGTATATCCTTGTTGCTACTAGTTTGCGCACATGTACAAACAAAAGAAATTAGATATGTTACTGTCTGTATCCAATGGTCTGTAGAATCTAGGGACTATAAAGGATATCTTTAAGTACTTTTCCACTATATTCCAGGGCACTAAATGTAAGGAAATTAGTATAATTTTTCAGATGTACAAAAGCATCTTTTCCTTTGAAAATGGTTAGATTAGCATTACTGTTTTATTTTCAGGATCACATAAAAGGATTCGGATATATTAAGGGATATAAGTGGAAATGGATGAATGTAGATTTTTAGTATAGTATTAACAATTTTTAATACTTTCCTACATTGCCCGATAAATACTAATATTTTCGATTTGGCTTTCTGTCATTCTGCCTTCAGTAATAATGAATTTCTCTTTTTTTATGATTATTTACTGCTGCAAGAAAGACACTGTGTAATTATATCATATTCTAAATTATGTCCTCTGAACTTCAGCATTTGGGCATAGTCAGCTTATTCCATCGCTCTAAATGCATAATCTAAAAGCACAATAATTTTATTTACATAGGAAATAAAAATTATAAAACATATAATATTTTTTATTGATAAAGGAATTATAAATGGATATTATAGAATATCAGATATTAAATTTTCAAAAATTGAAAAACTGATTGTGTAAATAATGGCACTCAGAATAAGTTTATTTAATGTAAGGAGAAAAAAAAAAAAAAAAAAAAAAAAAAAAAAATTCTAAGCGTAACTCTGCTTTAAAGCATCTCAGGGAGTTGATTTTTAGTATGTAGGTTCTTAATGTGTACAGTGCCAAAAACTTAAGAATTAGAGTTAAAAATTAATATTACTAGGTTTTTGGGTGTGACGAATCGAATACCGATATTTTCGAATTAAATTTATTTGAGGAGGGGCAAAAATTTTAAAATAGAGATAGAGCCTTGAAAATTGGTATTGTTGAGTTTTGGGTATGCGGAATTTATTGCAAATACTTTCAAAAGAGTAAAATTATTAGGGGCGTTGGGTGTAAGCCGTGCACGGGGATATGTGCTGCCACAGGAAGTGGGAACCCAGACTGATGATTTCCCCAATGAGAAAAGAATTTTTTGTAATTGCTTTTGTTTTTTGTCTTACAAAAATTAAAGTGATTCATTTAAAGGTCAAACTTAAAAGGCCTTGTGCTTTTGAAGGCAGAGGAGACCTGGTGCAAGTTTTTACTTGATCATTAAGATTTTTATTTTTTCTGACATATAAAAGTACTGATAGGATGATGTAGGTTCTGAAAAGGGGAGAGGGCACAGTAGGCACTACCGAGGGGGAGTTGAATGTGATAAAATTTTTCAAGAATTGCAAACCAACTGGTCACCGAATGGCAGCTAGTATGTTAATAATCTGACCTAAGAGGACACATGGTTAGCAAGTTTTTGATGGTTGACAGTTTTTAGCATCATGTCAAAAATGATCAAAACCCCATTTTTTAACTAACATTATTTTCATGGATGTGATTGCTCAATTCAATAAAATTGTTTAGATAAAATCAGTAATTTCTTTTCATTTGTACTTTCTTCTATATTCAATAGAAGAAAGTATTGGATTCGTAAAAATTTTTTACTTCCGGTTTTTGACAGATTTACACGTTTTGAGATCTCTAGAACACGATCTGACCATTTTTTAGAAAATGTCCATCCGTCTGTCTGTCTCTGTGTGACAAAAATTTTGTGGTGACTGTATCTCCGGAACTATTGCTCAGAATTCTATATAAATTTATATGTAAATGCACCTTGACCTAAATTAGTACTTATCAACTTTTGGTGTCAACTGCTCAGCAGTTAGCACTGCTATACAGCAATTTCTGCAATTACAGGAGAGGCTATATTTCAAGTTCTATAGCGTATAATCAAACAAAACTTGATGCATGAGAAGACCATTATGAGGCATCATGCTGATTCAATTCGAATTATAGGCCAACAGGTGGCACGGTTATACAGTGATTTCTGCAATTTAAAAGAAGACTATATCTCAGAAACTACTACACAGAATTGTATTTAAATTTATATGTAGATGCACATTGAAATAAATTAGTGCCTGTCAACTTTTGGTATCAACCGCTCAACAGGTGGTGCTGCTACACAGCGATTTCCACATATCTCAGATTCTACTGCGTATCATCAAACAAAACTTGATATGTGAGAAGGCCATTATTAGATATGCTGATTCAATTTGGATGCTTACTGGCCAATAGGTGACGCTGCTATACTGCAAATTTCCTCGATACCAGGAAAACTATATCTCAACTTCTATGGCATATAACTGAACGAAACTTGATAAGTGAGATAACCATTATGAAAAAGCCTTTTTTAAGATGTGACACAGGTGTACATGATTTAAAGCATTCTTGTAACCATATTTTTAGAGATTAACTCAGTAGATTATTTATATTTGTGCTAACATTAACAAATAAAAGTTTTATGGTAGATAAGCTAAATTACTCAATTATCTAATACACTTTTATAAATTCTGTTTTCATATTCAGAAAATTCACAACCTTTAACAAAATAAGCCTTATTTTGTAAAAATATATTTTTAAATATTCATTACAAGACAAAAGGATTACAATTACTATTTAAAAAATTTTCATACCTTAAAATTAATCCTTAAAAAGCAACGAATATATTTCGGCTGCTGTCACAGCCATCTTCAACGTTGCAAATGATGAAACAATGTTTCGTCATTTGCAACGTTGAAGATGGCTGTGACAGCAGCCGAAATATATTCGTTGCTTTTTAAGGATTAATTTTAAGGTATGAAAATTTTTTAAATAGTATATTTTTAAAGTTTTTAATATTTCATTTTGAAGATATGAAGGGCAAAGTATGAACTAAAACAAATTAAGTATATTTTTTACAATTTGTAGCTTAAACAATATTAAAATCCCAGTGGCAGAAAGTTTTGTAGCTATCCGCGACAGGCTTTTAAAATTTCATAATCTGTCTGAGAAATTTGCGTGTAATCAGGGGTAAAAATTGCTTACACTCAAAAAGCCTGAAAGCTGACAGTGGCAATCTTTAGGAAGAAGGAGGGGGGGGGGGGGGAAGCTTAACAACAGTGGTGATCTCGTGCAACAATGCACAAATACAATTTTACTACAGAACAATATAGTATAAATAATTATAAAATAATAAGTTGAATTCATTCAATTAAATATTTATAGCAATGTTTGACATGACACAATGTAAATAATTATAAATAATAAAAGTATCAGTTTTAGTTTTGATACAGAAACTTTTATAAGTGAATTTTGAAGTGGAGGAGAAGTTTTGAAGCAGTTTTAAATGAAATTAGCTCTTTCCTACGTTACCGTAGAATCTCAGTAACAGGTATCAGGAGAAAAAAATACACGCATAATGCTGCCTATCAAGGGAGATCTAGGCTACCTAGGTTGCTGTTGCTAAGCACTGTTTTGTGCGTTCCTACCAAGGCACTTATATGGGGGCTCTAGAGTTTCTACCAGAGAGCGCCTAAGATGTCATACATCGGTAGTGCATTGTCACGGACGAAAAATGCCCGTAAATTGCAGACAATTTTTTATAAGTGCAGACAAAGACTGTCCGAAAGTTGTGGACTTTTTTATTAGTGCAGATACAAACTGTCTGCAAGCATTTTTTCTGTTTCAGCGATTATGTCGCCGTGTTTCTGCCACTGGGATTAAAATAATAATAAACTTTTACAGAACAAGGACTAATTTAACAATTGTGAATTTTTTGAATATGAAATTGGAGGTAAAAAAAGTTGTATTAGGTAACTGGTAATTTTGATTAAAAAATTTCCCTTAGAATAACATACCATTTAACTGCTGGCAACCACGAAGACAGGGATATGTTCCTTTAACCTGCATTAATTTAACAGAATCAAATTTTTCTGCCATTTTTTACTAGGACATCATATACTTGTAAAGTGGTACTTTTGAGCACTTTTATATGATAAATTATTATTATGAAGTTTTGAATATGTTCACAAAAACTTATGAGTGAGTTTTAATTATTGTTGCATAAGTTATACAGAATTTACAAATGAATATTTTTGAGTTTTATATGTTTAAATTTTGAATTGAAAACCCCAAAAATTCTTTAAAACCCCAAAAAATTCTTTAAAAGTCCAATTTTAGAGGAAATTTCAACTCAGTTCAATAATGAAACAAAATCAGAAAAAAGAATTTTTAGTCATTCAAATAGTATTCTTTGAATTTATTATACGTTTAAGTCAAATTATGCAAAATTTTCTGGGTTTAGTTAGAGAAAAAACAGAGGGCTTTGAGTACAGAAAAGAAAAAGGGTTTGAACAATTACTTCAAAAAAAAAAAAAAAAAGGAGTATTCAAAAAATAATTTCAATATAAATCCCCCCCCCCCCCCCCCAATATATATATATATATTTATTTATTTTTTCATAAAATTTTGATAAAGTGTATGGTTTTAAATAAGATTTGTTGTATTACTTTACTGATTCGTTTGTTTTGCAGGCTGTTAATTATTAAATCTGGTTTCTTTACCAGTTCTTTTCTGGTTTCTTTACGTGTATTACATCCACTGATAAAAAATTCTTAATCTTATTGGTCATTGGTGTTTTAGTGATCTTGTATTGGTTGCTTGGCTTCTACTATGCTTAATAGATCATCATTATTATATATATATATATATTCATTAAATTGTTAAAAAAGGATTTGGATTGTTCAAAGTTTGTTAATATTTATTGTTCATATTTTTTACAAAGAAATTGATGGCAGTAATAAGGAGTATTTCTGACCATTTTCCGAATAAAAGTGACACTGCTTCAAAAATTTGGATCAGAAAAGCAAGTCTCAGAGGAAATTGCAAACTGGCAAAGAAATACAATTTATAACATGATGTTTTAATTGATAACTTTGTTAATTAAGGTCTTAGAAATTAAGACCAAGCAAAACATATTTCTTGGCGTTATTTTGGAAATGTTAGTATCTCTCGTGACCTTGAGAACCATAGGCGGCTGGTGCACTAAAAAAGTGGGGGGTCAGAATCAGAAGAGGTGAGAGTGGGAAGGGGATGTAGTGGAGGCGGTGCCCCTAAAGCTTATTTATTTATTTTGTAAAATTCGGCTATAATATTGGATTTTAAATTCATTATTGATTAACTACATTACTGATTAATTTGACCTTCTCTGAAAAATTCGGGACATGGCCTAAAAATTTTAAACCGTAGGACTCCCTCCTTCCATTTCAGTTCTTATGAAATAATAATATGAGAAATATATAAAACACTTACTTATTAAGTCAGTTCTTTCTTTAAACTCATGAATCCATGAATGATGTCGTCACAAAACGGTGTACTCTCAAACAAGGAGAAAGTAGGTCAGTAATAAATTTATTTGTTACTGAATTATACACTGTACATCCATATTGCAAATTAAAAGAAAGATAGTCTACGATTTTTGTTTTTCGAAAATTATTCTATTACCATAGTAAAGTCAACATCTATGGTATTTTCAATCTTTAAAACAGCAAGTGCAGAAAGCCGCTCTTGACGCATTGTGTTTCTAAGGTATGTTTTCAAAAACCTTAAGCATGAAAAGCTTCTCTCACAGGATGCAGAGGACAGAGGTATTACAAGGAGAATTTTGATTAATTTTGTCAGACATGGAAATATATCACTGAGTTCATTTTCTACAAGAAAATTGCATCTTTTTTGCAGTTCTGATATCTCTGTGGATAATTCTATGGAGTTGATGTATTTTTTATACATTCTCTGAAAAAATTTGTATCTCTCCTTTAATTTTTTCCAGATCAAGATCATATGTTTCAGAGCCTTTTTGAATTGATGCATCATTTATAATCTTTGATGGATCGGAACATGTTACATCTTTTAGAGATTGAAAAATATCGAATTCATTTTCTTTGAACTTTTCATTGATTGCGTTTAAAGCAGCATCTATAACTAGAAAAGCAATTTCCATTTGATAGAATGATTTAACATCTTGTGACATGCTAAAGGAACTGCCGCCTAATTTTAAAGACACCTTTCTAGAGCGTGGAAGTTTTGGAGGAGGAAACGATTTTGCTTCACAAATATCGTTTACATATATCCACTACTTTTCAAAAAAATCTTCACTTTGGAATTCCTGCAAGCATTCTTTTGTTGTGTTAACCAGTTCTTTAACTGTTAAAAAAATCAGTGATTTGGATTGCAAAGCTTTTGAAAGTATATCTGTAGTTTTCAAAACTCCTTGGATCAAAAGTAGACAAAAAATGAACTGGAAACTTTCAATATTGTTCAGCAAAGCTTCAGCTTGCGATCCATTTTTAGGATCAGTTTCTGATATTTTCTGTAGAGTATCTACGATTTCATCAAAATTCTGCAACACAGTATTGCAAGCTTCTATGCGACAATTCCATCTTGTGTCACTTAATGACTTAAGTGACTTATTACCGCCAAAAAAGTCTGTTTTCTAACTTTTCTTTAAATAAAAATGTTCTTTTCGTTGACGCAGTAAAAAAGATGTGCAGTTCTTTTAAGATGCCCATAGAATTTCTAATTTGTGTTTGTTTGCTACATGTGTCAACAATGCACAAATTCAAGATATGGGCATAAAAGTGCACGTAGAAAGCTAGAGGATTTTCTTGAAGAATTCTCACGGCCACCCCTTTTATAACTTCCCCTCATATTTGCTGCTCCATCATAGTAGCATTGAGCACGAATTTTTGAGAGAGGAAGTCGAAATTTTTCCAATACATTTTTTATCAAAATTGCTAGCGTTTCTCCTTCAGTATTACGTGTTTCGAAAATCCCAAAAATCTTTCATGCACACTGAAATCCTCTGGTGTGATGTACTGAATTACAAGAGCAACATGTCCGTCGTGAGCTATATCGGCCGTTTTGTCCACAAGTATTGAATAACAATCCGACTTAACTGCTTCACTAGCTATTGCTTCTTAGACCTGTTTGCTCATGAGCTCCAAAATTTCGTTTTGAATTTCCTTACTACTGTAAGAAAAATATATATTTTTTTTTCATGAAGAATTTTTTCAACCAGATCGTTGTCTTTTAAGCGGAGATTTAACAACTCCAAAAAAAAAGTTCCTTTGTTACTTAAATTCTCTTTTTAATTGTGTCCTCTTAGCGCAATGCCTTGTCGAGCACAGAACAGCAAGGTTTTACAAATCGACTCTAGATATTTTTTGTTTTCTTCAATTTCAGACACTCTTTGGGAAATTAACTGGACTGTAACACTTCCTCTTCTTAATGAAAATTCATATGCCCGGAGTCTTTCAATAGATGATCTGTGTGCTTCACTGCTTTCATGGCTTTTAAATTTTTCAACGCCTTTTTTCTAGTTTTGAAATCCTATTTTGGGGACAGTTTTTTTAGAACATCCCAGAACTTCATTTTTAAACAGTCGACATGGGAGTAGTACTCTAACCATGGAAATTGTTCGAACCAATTTTTCTAGAATTTTCTTCCATTATTTACCAGATAGTTAAAGTCAAGAGGCTGGTGTGGGTCTTCGTTTATTTCATTTTTTCTGTATTCATGATGGCTGGAAGTTAATGTACCATCAACTGTTTTCAGTTCTGAATCCAAGTTATCTGCACTGCGACTTGATGTTGGCATAGGATCAGCCCGAAATTCCTCGAATTTTAAACCGTCATATTTTTCATCCTCATTTCTATAACTAAGCACGTTTTGACCTGCATTTTCCGCAGCTGAAATCTTACGGAAACATCAACTAATGGTAGATTGGTTTTTAAGCTGCTTTGCTTTTCTAAACATTTCGAAAACAAAGATTACAAATCAGAAAAACTTAGGCTGCACTGTCAGCATACTGCTTTGAATCTGCATATGAGAAGAAAATATTTATGTGATCCTTACACCTGGCTGGGAGTAGCGCAAATACAAAGATTGCAGTGGATGAATTTATTTTTCACTTGGGTAAAGAGGGCATGTAAGGGGAGAAGAGAATGGACGAATTCATTTCTGGATCGTGCAGGGAGTTTCTATAGTGGAAAGTTAGGTGGGGAGATAAGAGAAGAATCAGGGGTTGGTTTGATTGCTGCAGGGTCAGTAACAGAAGCGCTTAATAACGGCAAACAAAGCATAAAGAAGCTTTACAGGCAAATTGTGAAAATTTAGTTTTTAGTTTCGTGAAATAAACCAGTCTACATTGTCATCGATTTTTAGACTTTGAAAAGTGAGGGGGCATGGCCCCTCCCCTCGAGCCGCCTATGTTGAGAACCCTCACTTTCATGAAAAGATAGGACAAAAGACTCACAAAATAACCAACAACAACAGTGACTTTTTTTTAAGATACAGAGAAATAATTTTATTTCTAGAAGATTTTTAAAAGAAGCACCAACAGAAAATAATTATCATTATTTCTGGTTTTCACTCTCCCATTACTGAAATATGACAAACAATGACAAAAACATTTACAAAATCACTCTGCTGCTCCAAACTATTCTCACATAAATATTTTAAATTTCCCACAGTAAATATATAGACAGAAAATTCCATATTTAAAAATGTAATTGAACTTATGATGCAGAAATCAAAGCTTAGAACCAGTGGTGTCGCCAGAAATTTTTTCAGGAAGGGGCAAACTGAAAACTGTAGAAGTTCCGATATAAATTTGAAATGACATTCAACTAAATGGTTGATTGATTCAGGCGATTAAGCAAATCTATGTATATGTCCCAACTTTTTTTTTTGCATGTAATTTAAGTTATTTTATAAAGTTATACAGCTTGTTCCAAACCAACTTGAATCCAAAAATCTTACTGTCAAGTCGACTTTAACTATACTCTCAGGAAAAGATTAGAGCCAATATGATCCGAGAGACCGGTCTCTAGCTCTGTGATATAAATTTTATTTGACAATTCAGATAATCATCAACACTCTAATGACATAGTTTTAAAACTTTAAACATAATTTTAAAATAATATTTTTTTTACTGATTAGAATTTTCTAGCCCCTATGTGCCGACACCCAAGCATATATTAGGCTACCTAGTGACTAATCGAAAGTTAATTTCAAGAGTAAAATATTTTTGCATAATTTATAAAATATAGATAAGAAGAAATCTTTTATTATTAAAAAAAAGAAAAAGAAAAAAAATTAAACATTTTGATGATAAATATATAAACTGATTTAAAAGTTAAAAGCAGTTTGCTCCCCTAGCACCTAGCTACATTAATTATATAACTTTAAAATTTTCAGAATAACAACAACAACAAAATTTTTTTTAAAGATATTTTTATAGACATGAAATACAATAATCCCTTAACATTCGCGAGTTTTGATTATTCACGAACATAGAAATGCGGCAAGATTTAACATTCGCGAATAAGTGCCTCGATTATTCGCGAATTGCTTCCCCCCCCCCCCCCTCTCTCTCTCTTGGTTTTGAAGTGTGTAAAATTTGAAGGATTTTCTTTGGTCTGTGAAATACTTATCCATCAATTTTAAGTGTCAGTTGTAAAAAGGGAGTGAATATTTCAAGAGCATTAGTAATAATCCCACATTCCTTCAGTTATCAGTCACCCTTCCACATCCATTGTTCATGGAATCCACAGCTTGGCTTGTTTAGCAGATTAGCGCACTGTGGATTCCACGGTCACATGGAAAAAAAACGGTTTATCTGAGTTTGTTTGCTTCACTATAAGGATTGCAATGTCCACTCTATCAGTATCGGTGCTCGACAATCTTTTAACGTTATGCCGTGCGGTCAGTTCGTATGAATAGTTTGTCAAAAGCAATTGACCATTGGGCAAATCAGGATTTATTTTCATACGATTTTGCTTATCTAATTAGAAAAAATTCTTTCTGAAATATTTTGCTATGCCTCCTCCAGCAAAAAGAGCTAAAAAGGTTTTGCAACTTTCCGAGAAAATTAAAATTTTGGATAGACTAAAAACAGGGGAGAGTGCTTCTTCTACTGGTCGTTCATTTAATATAAATGAATTTACAGTTAGATCAATTAAAAAGAATGAAGCTGCCATTAGAGGCAGTGTTACTGCAAGTGCTCCAGCCTCTGCAAAAACTGTATGTCAGGTTCGAAATAAATCATTAGAAGAAACTGAAAGCGCCCTAAATATATGGATAGAGGATATGAATCAGAAGCAAGTTCCTTTAAGTTCAGGCTTAATTCGAGCGAAAGCGAAAAGAATATTTGATGTTATTAAAGATCCTGAATCATCATTTAATTTCCAAGCAAGTAAAGGATGGTTTGAAAATTTCAAACACAGATTTAGTTTGCACAATGTTAAACTTACTGGTGAAAATCATGATAGTGCGAAATAGTTTCAGAGAGAATTCAGTGAAATTATTGAAGCTGGAGGCTATGTTCCAGAACAAGTTTGTAACGCAGACAAAACTGGATTGTTTTGGAAAAAAATGCCGAATAGAACTTTTTTGTCTAAAAAAGAATGCTCTGCTCCTGGTTTTAAAGTAGCAAAGGATCGCATTTCTCTTTTATTATGTGCCAATGCTTCCGGAGATTTTAAAGTAAAGCCGATGTTTATTTACAGATCTCTGAATCCTCGCTGTCTCAAAAATAAAAATAAGAATGAGTTGCCTGTGTTCTGGAGAGCAAATAGTAAAGCATGGGTAACTAGTGCTTTATTTTTGGAATGGTTTAATTTATGTTTTATTCCTGGAGTAAAAAAATAACTTTCAAGTAAAAATCTTGATTTTAAAGTGCTTTTGATTATTGATAATGCTCCTGGACACCCAGTTTGTCCATCCAAATGTAAGTTGTTTTTCTACCGCCAAATACAACATCGCTGATACAGCCCTTAGATCAAGGCGTTATAGCAGCATTAAAAGTTTATTACACTAGAAGATGCATGAAAAGAATTTTAGAAACAATAGAACTAAAAGCAGAAGCAACAGTTATACAAGATTGGAAAAATTTCTCCATAGCAGATTGCATTCAAGAAATCAATGCTTCATATTTGGAGTTATCAGAAGATTGTATAAATGCATCGTGGAGAAATCTCTGGCCTCAA
Organism: Salticus scenicus; assembly: GCA_963930645.1. NCBI lineage: Eukaryota > Metazoa > Arthropoda > Arachnida > Araneae > Salticidae > Salticus > Salticus scenicus. The sequence continues at coordinate 266,652,034 of OZ005653.1, read as the reverse complement.
GTTGTTCGAAAAGAGAAAAAAAAATTCACCGTTTTCTGAAGAAATTACAGCAATTCTTGATCTAGCACATCAGATCGGAGGTGAAGGCTTCAGTGACATGAAAGAAGATGATTTAAGCGAATTAATAAAATCACATGATATTGGGCTAACGGAAGAAGAATTAATAGAGATCATAGAAAATAAAAATGTTGAAACTGATAGTGAAGATGAGAAACAAAACCAGAAAAACGAAGGTAAGTTTATTTCCCTCCTTTATTTTTATAGTCAATATGTATGAACACTTACACCCCAACCCTTCTACTTTTACTGTTGTTTGTTTCTAAAAGTTTTTAAATCTAGATAAAAAAATTTACTCCAAAACTGTTGGCGAGATAATAAAACTGAAGCAGCAAATAATTGATAAAGTAGAGACTGACCCTTCAATTGAGAGAGCTCTCAAGTTTAAACGTGAAATCGAGGATGCAACTCTGCCGTATATTGAAAGTTATAAGAAACAGAAAAGTTCTGCCAAACAATCAAAAATTACTAACTATTTCTGTTCACATAACTCATAAAATAATGTATATATTTATGTGTAGTAAGTGTAGATACATTATTTTTTGTACACGATAAAAATAAATATCTTTTTTGTATTATATACTTTGCTGTTTTAATTCAGATTTTATCCTAACCCCCTTTTTACTATAAGAAGATAGACTTAACATTCGCGAGATTTTCTTGGAACGTAACCCTCGCGAATGTTAAGGGATAACTGTACATAGCTCATTTAAAAAAACAAACTTTACAAATCATGTCATAAAAACTCAAAAATTGCAAATCAATCTCCCAACCCTAGTTTTTCAGTGCTCTTTTTATTTTTTAACTTCTCTCTCTCTCCCCCTCCGGTTATTTCCCCACCCTCTGAATTTACTGTTGCTTTATTTATTGTCACATTTGTATGAGAAAATACCTTTTTTTTTTTTTTTAAAGTTAAATACAATATATGTATCCAACAGTGGCGTAGCGTGACATTTGAATCTGGGCATGCTCTGAAGTCAACTATGGAAAGAACACGACTCATCAAGGCGATATCATTTCATCAAATTTAAGCTCGGATTTTTCCATTTTCTTTATTGGTTGATTGTAGGATTCAAGTCCGATTGACTGTACTTGGATCCCCAGGCCTATGGGTGGAATGCCGTCCGTGGGGGTCTTTGTAAGAGGTTCTAGCCAGTTTTACGCGAGTTTCGTAGAAAACCACGGAAATCTCTGAACGGCTCGGTTGATGAGTGCAACCTTGGATCGAACCCGACACTTCCCATCTACCAACTTTGAGCGCAAACCCGCTAAATCGCTGGTGGGCTTCAATTTCTCGGAATCTTATACAAAATTTTACATACAAATTTTGTCGCTTTAACTTTAAATCATACATCTAAAGAACTCTTATATTTACTTATTGAAGGCCGCTTCACTAATAGCTGTAATTAAATGAATTTTCAAAAAAATTTAATCACAATTTTTTATATCACTTTAGAAATACAAAATTAAAAGAAAAGAAAGACAAAAGGAATAGTGGGAACCGGAAAGAAAAAATCCATTAAAATCGCTGAAAACTTGGCTTTAGGCTCTCGCTGCGTTCTGCTGTGTCTTCCACAACCGCACAATGTCGGACTGAAGACCCCACTGATATTAGCACGCCTTAAGGGAGCGCTTGAATGTAGGTGCTTATCTGACCTCTGATAGTTCTTATACAAGAAGTTAATTGTTACAATTTTTAATAAAGTTAAATATTTTATAAGTTTAATTCTTTCTATCATATTACCATTTGATTTCGAGAAAAACAATGCATTAAAAATAATAAACGTTTCTCTTCAAAAGGAGGTATTACGCCTTTGCATAAACAATTATTTTTGAAAACGCAACTATTATGGTTTTTTTTTTTTTAAGAAAGAAAGAAAGAAAGAAAAAAGAAAGTTTCGCTCAGAAAAAGATATAACCAAATTAAAAAAGTGTTTCTTGTTCAAAACTAACGTTAACCCGTTAGTAGTCGCTAGTTGGTTGATTTGCCGCCCATCCTTCAATTTTGCAAGATTTTTTTATTCAATAGCCACCAAAAATATTTAGAAGTGGTCTTTGATATACATAAAACGTGAATAAAATCGAAGAAATGTCGATCACATCACTTCTTAAAATTATTGGTGGCATTTAAATAAAAAGTGCGCAATTTGTAATAGTTGGCGCTGTGTATAGCGACTACTAACGGGTTTAAAAAACAAAAAAAAAAAAAAAGAAGAAGCAGTATTAAAATTTTATTATATAAAAACTATTTAATGGCATGGCTTAATGTGAAAGAATGAAAAATAAATAGAATAGCGATCTTTACTAAGGAATGCAGGATAAAAAGAAAAACATACAAATTAGATAAGCGTTAATAAAATTAAGCAGAAAAATTAACGGAACATTCCAAAATAAATAAACAAATAAAATAATTAATTTAAGAAATTCCAGATTCGAAGATTAAGAAAAGAAAAGAATCAAAAAAAGAAACTGAAAAAAAAATCTATGACACCTGCAAGATCAAAGCTACGCATCTGCCAATTTTTTATAGATCTGCGATCAGTGACCATCATAGCGCATACGGGCACACATAAAAAAAAAAAAACATTAGGGAAAAAAAAAATTCTGGCACATAAAACAATTTTTGGAAATTTATCAAAATTTTATTTTGCAATTTAATCATCATTTTCAAATCAACATTTTTTTTTTTTTTTTTTTAAGTTTTTTTATTACATCATTGTAAAATGAAGTATAAGTTTTAATTTATCAATCAGTTGGAGAAACCAACTCTCTATGCGAACATCTCTACCGAAGGTAACAAAATCCCTAACACTGTAAAAATACCTAAAACTCCAGGATATGCTCTCCAAGGATCGCATGCCTTGAATCGTTTACACAGCGGAACTCACCTTGTACTTAGTACGAGAGAAAATTAGAGGGACGTTGAATTTTCCCTCAAATAGCAAAAAATCCCTATAGCAGGGCATGCTTTACAAAGGCAGCATGACCTAAGCAATAACCAGTCAGCAGGAGAAGAGGGTGACGGTATCTTTGGGATGATATTGGTCAGCAGATGACGCCTAAACAAAGCCGGATGGTACTACTAACGACAATAGTAAGAAAGAAAAAAAAGCACTCGGATTTATCCAGGAATAATTTAACAAAAGAAATTTCCTTTCACTATAATTTTTCAAAACTGAATGACGGATAATGTATAAATGGAAACGAGCATTTAACAAAATTAGTTGAAATAATTTATTTTTAAATACATTCTGTTTAAAATTTAGATAGTTTTTAGTGGGTATGCGGCGCATGCCTAGCATACCCAGAGAATACGCCACTGGTATCCAAGTTTGATGTATACTTAAAATAATTGAAGAATTTTATCTGCTTTGGAACACGAGCAATTTTAAAAGATTGTCATTATGTACATCAATAAAAATATATTTAAAAAAAAAACATCATTGATAACTTATTTGCATTATAATCTTTAAATAATTTGAATTTTAGTGAGAGCAATAAATAATAACAAATAATAATAATAATAAAAGTAAGATCAAGTACAATATTAAAATCTTGTAGAAGAAATGAACTTCAACCGTTGATTCTCAGTATTATATTTAGAAATGGATTTTAGAAAAGTAAACATTTAAAATTTAGATTTAGAAATCTGCTTTTAAACTCAGTTAGACAAATGATCAAGACAGATACACAAACTTAAGGTGGAAGGTGGGTGGAGAATTTCTAAATAAAAATAAGAATGGAACATATTAAACGGGGGATTTTTTTTTCTGCTACACATTAATATATATATATATATATATAATAAAGATTATCTATTAAGCATAGTAGAAGCCTGTATATATATTTAAATCTTTCAACTTCTAAATATCTGCTTCTGAAATTCAAACAAGACAAAAATGAAGCAAAAACAAAAACTGCAACTTTTTTATCTGAAAATGTCATTAAACACTGAGCTTTTTTTTTTTTTTTTTTTTTTTTAAATCATGTTAATATTGAAAAAATTAAATCATATTCAAATGTTTAATTGAGTACTGATAACTTCTAAAAGAACATACTCTGTTCCAGATTCTTTAATATTTCAATTTACATTTAAATGGCTGTAAATCGCAGTTAAATTAATCACAAACTAATCATATAGTAAAAATCTTAAAAAAAAAAAAAAAAAAAACTTTACCTTCTATTTTGCATTTGAGAACACATAAGTCAAAATATTTTGAAAGAGTAATGAAACATAAGTAAACTTGAATATCAAACATAAATTAGCAAAAGGCTTTCAACACTGCAGGTGTTTATTGCGTTCCATCCTAATCATAGAGGTGGTTCAATCAGTGCCCGCTCAACCTTGGATTTAGCCCACTCAATACTATAACTTTTGTTAAGGGAGAAAGTTGCACAATGAACTATTAAATTAATGCAGATTCTTGTCCCTTGCATCTCTTGGTCTTGATTAATGCACCCACTTTCTGTTATCAGTTTTGGTTTGATTTTGTTATGCTTTATATAGCTTTCATGTTTTGCTTTTATCTGTTTTTACAATGGAGTGATGCTTTAAAATCTATATAAAAAACCAAGTCGACAGAGTTTTCACCATAAATATGCAAAACGAGAGGTTATTTTATGAGAAATTAAAAATTATAAGCATTATGCTTTTTATAAACATTCTGTTTTTATCTATTTTAACAATGCAGTGATGCTTTAAAATCCATATTAAAAAAAAAACCATGACCATAGAGTTTTCACCAGAAATATGCAAAAGGAGAGGTTATTTTATGAGAAATTAAAATTATGAACATTATGCTTTTTGTAAACTATGTAGAATTGATATTACAGTCAGTCATGACAGACATAACACATAAAACATACTAAAATAAAAAAGCATACAACTAATGTTCAAAAACAGCTTAAAAATTTGCTTACTATTAACATATTCAGTTGGAGAACAAAAACTGGACTCAGTTTATATCATGTTTTTATCTTTGATGATAGTCAAATCAAAGGACTGATGCAGTATGGTGTGGAATGAAATTCTCCTCATGAAATCAGAAAGTGCCAATTAAAGTACACTAATTTGAGTAGATTAATGCACAGAAATTTAACAGTTCCTCGTAGCACAGTACAGCTAAAAAGGTTTTCAGCATAATAAGGAATAATATGAATTAATTAAGGCCTAATATGGGTAATGAAATTTTGAATGCTATTCTAATCGAAAAATTGAAAATTTTTAGAAAAATTTAACCAAAGAGATATAAGAAAAAAATTAAGGGAAGTAAAAAAAAAAAAAAAAAAAATTATAACTACACATCAATAATATTAAGAATCTATAATTATACATACTCATCAATAATACAATATTTTGTTACTGATAAGATTTCAAAGTGACATCTCTGAAAATGTACTAAACGTCTTAAAAAGAGAAGAAGCATGTGTAACTTAGATGTTATTACCAAATATGCAAAATCTTAATGCAAAAGTTAATTTTATAACAGATTTTTTTTTTTTTTTTTTTTCCGTTTTAAATACATTATTTGTATGTGTTTTATTTTCAACAAAAGTTTTGTTTATACTAATAATTAATAACTATTTTGTTTTTATCTTGTTATCTTCAAGCATTTGTAGATATAATCCTGGTATTGAATGTTGGATAAATAATCAAAAATGTACTTTAATGAATAAATTGCAGCTAAAGATTAAATTGCACTAATGAGCCCCATAGCAGAAAATGCGAGACACAAGACGTACATCTCAGTTTTTTTTTTTTTTTTTTTTACAGTCTGCAGATTATTTTCAAAACAGTATTGTGCAGAGATTCCAAGTTTCCCAATTTTGGAAGGAAAGATTGTTCTCCATCCATAGCATAAATGTTAATGTTCATTTTAAACCTGCTTTATTAGATTCTTGAACCTATAAAGAGGTAGAATTATTCAATATCTTTCACTCGTGTAATTTTTTTGTGGTTCCCACCCCCTCCCAACAATCGGCGATCAAATGCCACCCGTAATCCTTGCAATTTCTAATTTTTATCCATCTGCAACATAAATGCCATTTTTTTAATTATTATTATTTACCTAATTAGTTTCCAGAGCTTATGAAGAAGTAGAATATTTCAATGTCACTCACTCATATAATATTCCCCCCCCCCCCCACACACACACCTTCTTCTAATGATCAGAGGTCAAACACCCTGTAAAAGTATTACGATTTCTGATTTTTTCTCCATACAAAACATAAATATCAATGTTCTTTTTAAACTAACTTTATTGTATTCTAAAACTTATTGTTCAATAACACTCACTCATATTAAAAAAAAATATATATATATATATATATATCAGTGGCGTACCGTGACATTTGAATCTGGGCATGCTCTGAAGCGAACTATGGAAAGAACACTACTGATCAAGACGATATCATTTCATCAAATTTTTCCAGTTTCTTGGTTGGTTGGTTGGTAGAATTCAAGTCCGATTGACTACACTTGGGTCCTAGGCCTATGGGTGGAATGCCGTCCGTCGTGGGTCTTACTAAGGGGTCCTAGCCTTATTTACGCGTCTTTCGGAAAAAACCATGGAACCCGACACTTCCCATCTACCAATTTTGAGTGCAGAACCGTTCGGCCGCTGGTGGGCCTCCAATTTCTTGGTAATTTTAGATATATCATATATCTAAAGGACTCTTATATTAACTTATTGAAGGCCCATTTGGTCGCTTCATTGATCGCTGTATTTAAATGAATTTTCAAAGAAATTTAATCACAATTTTTTATATCACTTTAGAAACAAAAAAGAGAAAAAAAAAAAGAAAGAAAGAACAAACAGTGAGAACCTTCAAGAAAAAATCCACTGAAATCGCTGAAAACTTGGCTTCAGGTGTTCGCTGCTTTCTGCTGTTTCTTCCACGACCACACTATGTCAGATTGGGGACCCCACTGCTAGTGGCAGCGCCTTAAGCGAGCGTTTCAATGTAGGTGCTTATCTGATCTCTGATAGTTCTTACACAAGAAGTTAATTGTTACAATTTTTAAAAAAGTTAAAAATTTAATAAGTTTAATTCTCTCTATAATATTACCATTTGATATCGATAGAAACAATACATTAAAAATAATAAACATTCTTCTTCAAAAGAGGGTATTACGCCTTTACATAAACAATTTTTGAAAATGCAACTATCATGTGTATTAAAAAAAAAAAAAGAAAAGAAAAGAAACAGCATTAAAATTTTATCATATAAAAACTATTTGATCGCATGACTTAATGCGAAAGAAGGAAAAAATAAATAGAATAGCGATCTTTTATAAGAAATGCAGATGGATGAAAAAAAAAAAAAAACACGCAATTTAAATAAAATTTAAGAAAAAAAAAGCAGAAAAATTAACGGAACATTCCAAAATAAATAAATAAATAAACAAATAAAATAATTAATTTAAGAAATTCAGATTTGAAAATAAGGAAAGAAAATAAGCACACGCATACACACACAAAAAAAAAAGAAAAAGAAAGTAAAAAGAAAGAAAGAAAGAAATAATTCTATGCACACCTGTACGATCAAAGCTACGCATCTGTTAATTTTTTGTAAATCTGCGTCAGTGGCCTGACCTTCATAGCGCATACAGGCACACATGAAGAAGACATTTTGCTTTATTCATATTATTGAATAAACAAAATTTGTACATACTTTTATTTCTGGCGGAAGTCTTCGCTTAGAATAAGTTATTTAGATTTAAAATAATAATAATAATAAATAAATAAATACACAAAAAAAGCAACTTTTCTGGCACATAAAACAACTTTTGGAAATTTATCCAAATTTTATTTTGCAATTTAATCATCGTTTTCAAATCAATTCTTTTCTTTTTTTCACTATTGTAAAATAAAGTATAAGTTTTAATTTATCAATCAGTCGGAAAAAGCCAGCTCTCCTCTATGAGAACATCTCTACCGAAGGTAACAAATTCCCTACGCTTTAAAAAATACCCCCAAACTCCAGAATATGCTCTCCTAGGGTAGCATGCCTTGGGTCGTTTATACAGCGGAACTCTCCTTGTAGTTTCTACGAGTGAAAATTAGAGGGACGTTGAATATTCCCTCAAATAGCAAAAAATCCCTATATCAGGGCATGCTTTAGAAAGGCAGCATGACCTAAGCAATAACCGGTCAGCAGAAGAGAGGGAGGGTATCTCCGGGACGATACTGGTCAGCAGACGTCTCCTAAACAAAGCGGGAGGCAAGTAACGACAATAGTAAGGAAAAAAAAAAAAAACACTCGGATTTATCCAGGAATAATGTAACAAAAGAAATTTCCTTTCACTATAATTTTTCAAAACTGAATGATTGATACTGTATAAATGGAAGCGAGTGTTTAACAAAATTAGTTCAAATAATTTATTTTTAAATAAATTCTGTTTAAAGTTTAGATAGTTTTTAGTGGGTATGCGGCGCATGCCTAGCATACCCAGAGAATACGCCACTGATATATATGCCCCACCCCAAATGATTGGTGATCAAACGCTCTACAGAAATTTTGTGCTTTTCAATCTTTCTTCATTCACAGCATAAATAAATGTCGATAGGGATCACATATGACATGAAGGCTTTATACAAAAAAAGCTGTTGGTGATCTTTCAAAAAAAAAAACTTGTGCATAATAAGTTACTTATACACACAATTACAATCCCAGTATCACAAGCTTCCTATAAAAGTTGGGACTTGATCATTGAGAAAGTGTGCAAAATGCAATGACGAATAAAATGGAACTGTTGATGTAAGAGTGTGTTAATATTTCTTAATGGTTTCAAATTTTTCTAGTTATAATTCTTTATCTAGTTATAATTTTTGAAAGTTGCATTAATTTCAATTTGGAGTGTCGTGCTACAAACATTTTACTACAGTTATGAACAAAATCATGGACTTCATATTTCTTCTTGCGTGATATCAAGAATAATGAATAATGTCAACACTTTACCTTAATTAACATTTTAAAACTACAATGCTTTGATCGTATCTGATTAACTAACATTAGATAAACCCAAACTTGGGATCAAAAATATGTTTACTGAATCCCACCACATTTTATTCAGTTACTTACGGCGAAATTGTGCTGCAGATTATTTTCTAATACTTAAATAGCTGTCGCAGATTAACAGATAAAATTCTGCTACTGGGCTAATGAGAATAAATAAGTTGTGATATTTTAGTTATAACACAAATCATAGTCAAAACATAGCTTTAAAAAAAAAAAAAGAGAGAGAGAGAGAGAAAAGAATTCCATTATAAAAAGAAGAATGCACATATTTTTTCTATAGAAGTTTAAAGAATTTCAAGGTAGCTTTTTAAATTAAAATAAAAACTTACCTGATAGAGTATCATTTTTCGGTCATACAATAGTGAAATAATAAGTCCCCTACTCCCAAGAAAACAATATACCATGCAATGTTTTGGAGTAGAATATTTCCCCAACTATACATAAAGTTCTTATAATATACAAGATTTTTCTTCTTAATTTCATATTAAATTTTGAAAAATGAATGAATAAATTAAAAAAAAAAAAAAAAATATTTTAATAAAGTGCTATTTTAAACATGATTATTTATTTCAATCTGAAATAATGTCAAAATAAGAAGCTAATTAAAAGTTGCTCAGAAAATTAATACATTTATCTAAGCAATGAAAGCATAGCATACAATTTAATATGGCAAATTATATCAAAATTGCATAGCTAAAATACAATAAAGATATTTTAATGAAGCTACAAAACAGCAAGAGAAATAATTTCCTTAGTACTTTCTAAGGAAATTGAAATATCACACTTTTGCTCTCACAGCAAGTATATACAGGATATGAGCAGTGAAAATATTCAAATAAGTACATCAACTTATATAAAACACAAAACATGAAACAAATGTTGAATGCGAAATAATGTAAACATGGTAAAATTTAGTTAATGTGGCAATGCTGTAAAGCTGTTAGTGAACAATTTTTTTTTTTTTTTGGAGGGGAACACACACACCACTTTTTAAAAGTCAAATGGCTATACAATACAAGTGAGTTAAAATGTATGTATACATATATAATAAAATAAGTCAAATACACAATGGAATCTATAAAGGAATAATAATAATAACAACAAGCTATTCAGCACTTCATTATGAAATTCTAATGTACAATAAAATGTTGTTTTGAGTTTTTTTTTTTTTTTTAATAGAATATATGTCATTTTTTCCTTATCAATTATTTTTATCATTTTAATAAGCTTTTGTTGTCAATAGCTGAAAGAAGTAGGAATTATTTTGATGCAAATTGATATATTTTTTAAAAATATACCATATTCTATGATTGATTGTCAAAATACAGCCACATTACAAGGCTAAACATAAAATTTTCTTTTTGATTGCATCTAATTGCAGAAATAGGCTATTTTTACACTGTAAAAGAAAAAAATTAGTAAAAATACATATGTGTGTACTTTTCTTTTTCTTTTTTCCGGAACATTTGCAAAATATGTGATTATTTCATTGTAAAATTTTTGTGACTAGTTTGTTTTAAAGATGCCAATTTTTGTTAAGGGGCCTTAAGTTTGTTGATTTTTCTAAAAAAAAAAAAAAAAAAAAGTTGTTAGACCAAAATTTTATTAAATGGACCCTAAAGGAAAAGAAATATGAAAACCTGGATGGTTTATCGCGGAACATAATCATCCCAGTATATTTTATTTTTGCACTAATATAAAGATTACATTGCTATATTATTATAAAGTCATGTTTGTGTTGTTCTTAGAATGATCTTACCAAAGTTTGACTATATAGATACTTCAGATTTTTGTCTTTGAATATTTTTTTTTTACAGAATATATATAACAATATCATTAAAGTAACATTAACAAAGGAAAAAAAAAAAAAAGAGCTAAATATATATGTAACAGGAATGAATAGGTATGAACAGGGAAAAAAGGAAAAACAATTACTTAATAAACAGAGCAGTTGAAAAGATTTAATAGTTTACTTACTTGGGGGGGGGGGGGGTTATATTGAAGTTATAAGGTCAAAATCCAATATTAGATATAATGTTAAAAAAAAAAAAAAAAGAAATTATCAATTATCAGATAAGAGGAAAATGAAAACTTACTTAATGTAAAACATGTGGGGAAAAGTCACAAGTTTTCTTTTAAATACACCTAAATATCTTCTTTCATGTCTATTTTTCATTGCAAAGACAATTGGAAATATGACATTCAATGCAAAGAAAATAAAATGGTCCTCAAATAATTACACACGATTTATGCTGATTAAAATATACATTATTCATCCAATAAAAATACACACTTATAAACACTAAGTAGTAGAAAAATTTAATAAAATGAAAATAATAGTTCATCGAAATTAATCAAATTTATTTACAACTATCAAATAGATAAACTGTTTGGAATGTACAGTATAATTTAAATATTTTATAAGCCGTATAATTTAAGAAACATAATAATAATATTTGTTTATTTGAATAAGTTGAATAAGCTTTAATTAAATAAAAAAATCAATAAATTTACAGCATTTCACAGGCTCATCTGCAGTTATGATCATGATAGATATTGCTATAAATTACTGTTAAAAGAAAAAAAAAAAAAAAAAAAAAATTGGCTAAGCATGGAAAGGGTATTAATATATTATATATATTAAGAATGATACTAGATCAATTCAATACTATATATACTGAATTAGGAAGAGTACGGTGGTGAAGATATTATGCAATTATTTTCAGGTTACCTATAGTTCAATGCATTTTAGAAAAATATCTATTTGTAACACAACATGAAAATATTTTAGCAAAAAATTACAATTAAAAATTAAATTTACATTGCTAAGGCATTTTTAGCTTTCTAATTGACTTGAAATGCAAGTATGTTACAGTGTAAAAATAGCTGCAACACAAAAAAATATATGTTTAAATAATATATATGAAGTCAAACCATAAGAAGATTTCACAGTGCAAAATTTGCAATAAAGATAAACGATTGCTATACTCTTTTTTTACTGCCATACAGCAATTACAATGAACAATTTAGCAACAGATAATATATAAAAATAGGTAAAATATAACTCACAATAAATATATAATATATATATATATATACAAACCAAAGTAAAATTGTGTTCCTACACTTAACATGTCAATAATTACATTTAAAAAAAAAAAAAAAAAAATTAAAATTAAAATAATAATAATAAATAGGAATTTTGACTCATACAGCATTTCCCCCCCCCCCCCCCATTTCCACTAAAATTTCATAGTTACTTGAATTTAATCTCAAATACAGTGAAACTTGAATAATTCAAACTTGTTTAATTTGAAATTCTAGATAATTCGAATTTTTTACTTGGGCCCTTGCATTTTGTATTAAAATGTTAAAAAATCATGGATAATTCGAAATCTATTTTGGATAAGTCGAATTTTTCATACGATTACCTTTAAAATATTACAGTAAAATTTGTTCCAGAGATTTTTCTCAGCTAATGTGCATTATTTTTTTAACAGTCTTTCAAAAGAAGGATAAGGAAATACAAGAGTATTTCCTACCCAGTGCATCAGAAGATATGGTTCATATACATGAACTTTGAGGGTTTTTTTAATTGAAAGTCATGTCTCACTGTAAAAAAATATGTCCTATTTGCTGCCAGAAATTCTCTGTAATTTGAGAAAATACGGGTAATTTACGAAAAAATTACGTTGTCAGAATGTATTTTCGCAAATTACAGAGAATTTCTGGCAGAAAATAGGACATATATTTTACAGTGTAATGTAGAAAATTCTATTTTTGTTTCAATTGATAGGTTGAAGTCATATGCTATGACACAAAGATTGTACTTAAAGAAGCAATAAAAAAATCGGACTATTTTTTTTTTGAAGTGTGGAATAATTAAGCTCGTAAATAAATACTGATTTAATGGGGGAGGGCGTTGAATGTAGCAGTATTCTTAGATATAAAGTTTATTTGCTAAATCTTTGATCGGAGATTTATTTATTTTATTTATCTCTTCTTTTTGACAAAATAGTATATGTAATTCGAATTTTTGGATATTTTGAATTTTTCTCTGGTCCCTTCAATTTCGAATTATCCAAGTTCTACTGTATTAGTTATAAAATAAAAATTGTACCTCTTATATATTTGTCTGAGCACAGACATGTAACAAATACATGTTTATGAAGAAGTAAAAAAAAAAAAAAGCAGAAAAATCTCATTTTTGTGAGTAAGAATGTGGTATGAGATAAAATTTTTCAGCTATAACTAAATTATTCATCAATGAAAGTTGTTTATTTACCAATAAAAAATTACTTTTTTTTATGATACAATACCATATATAAAATGAATTAAACTTTAAAATACTTAATTGAAAATAATGCAAATATTTGAAATATTACTTATAGTATTGATTTGAAAAATAAAAAGGGTTGAACGGTACATTAATTTTACAAATGCCACCATGCATCCAATATAATGTTATTTAGTATTATCCCTTCTTCCTAAATTTATAACAGAAAAGTGCATTAAGGTATAGAATTTACTTGATTCTAAAAAAAGTAATACCAAAATCCTTTCAAAAGACACTTAGATTAATGAATAACTAAATTAAAATAATAATAATAATAATGATATTGGATACTTGATTAATATATAAATAAATAAATAAAATAATAATTAGATGCAGATTTACAAACTAAAGAAATAGTTAAAAAGATAATTTAAAATTATCTGAAAATGACATCAAGAAATTTTAAAATGAGAGCCTTAACAGACAATTGAAAATTTCTTAAATCCCTGAATTAATGAGAGAGAGGGGGGGAGGGGAGACACACACACAGAAAAAATAAAAGAGAAGAAATAAAATAAATATTAAATATTATTTAAAAAATTTCTTTTATTAAATGTATGTAATTTTTATACTAATTAAGCACTGTTTTTCTTTTTTTAATGCCTGTGCATATCAAATAATTTATTTATTTATTATTTTTAAATAACAAACTAACTTTAAATAACATGCTTACAATATTGGTAGGGAAATATTAGAAAAATAGAGAAAGCTTTAAGAAAATTGTGATTTTCGATTATTATAATTTATCTAAAATGTATATATAGTATCTGTAAATCACATAATGGTATAATTTTATAGCTAGTTTATGAATGTTATAAGGGAATTTCAATATATGAAGCACACATATAATAAAAAAATTTCAGCCATCTTTTGGTATCATTTAAATCATTTCTACAGTATATCACAAAAAGCTATGTTGAAGGGGAATTTTTTACTTTTTATTATTATTGGCTAAAAGCAAAAACATAAAAAATGTTGTAAACCAGAAACAAATAAAGAAAAAATTATAATATAAAGAGAAAAAAAAAAAAATCTTCTGCTCACACTATCTTAATCTTCATGAAAAGGAATTGAAGTAGGACATTTATATATGTATATCTTATATAAACTTCATATATGTGCAGGTGTAACAATATTTCTCAAGCTTACTTTTAATTTTGCAAAATTCTTTTTCACAATTACACAAAAAGAGGACCCAAGCCAAAAAGTTCAGAATAACTTGATTTTCCCTCTAAGTTTAGATTCACAAAAATACATATAAATTTTTAATGATTTCACAAAAACAAGAACCTGTCTGACTATATTATAAGCCCCCCCCCCCCCCCCCCCCCCAAAAAAAAAAAAAAAAAAAAAGTAATGTAAATCTTAAATAAATTCTTTTGATATATGCAAATATTTATTATATACATAATATTGTTATATATAAAAATTTTCCCATTACTTCTCGCTCTTTAACACTAGAACAACTAAAGCAGCCAAAATGACTGCTTTGGTCATTATCTTTACATTCAAAATGACATGCTCTACCTTTCTAGCGTTAAATAAAACAATATTTTTAAGAAATGAAGATTAAAAAAGTTCAAGAAATAGTAAATAAATTTCGGTGACATAAGCTATAAAAAATATCACATTATTTTGAATTCAACTGAAACATTCTTTCTGTAATTACGTAATTATTATTACTACTAGATGGGCCATGCAAATCTTCAATCATCAATATAAATCACAACACTAATGGAAAGAAACATCTTAAACATGCCACGAAAAGTGAAGAATGTACTATCTGTAAAAAAACATTTAAATAAGAAAACATGCTCAGAAATATAATCTGAGGAATTAATAAAAATTATTCCACAAATTCTAGCTAAGGTAATTTTTAAAAAATACATTAAAATATGTCTTTTCACTGCAATTACTCAGATTTACTTAAACATTTTTACCAATTCTTTGATTAAAATATAAAACATATAGCACAATATCAGTTTTACATTAGCATAAGAAGTACATTTTAGAAATCCTTAACAGTCATAAACTATTTTTTCTAAATCAATTAAATGTTAAATAAAGTAAGTAATATACAAATGCAACAATAAAGGAAGAATAAATAAATAAACAAGTATTTATTCACTTTTAATGACATTTACTGCCATAAAATTATTGGTACTTCTGATTAAAATTACAATTTATTTTGAAATAATTTGAAGCATTCATGAATGTAATATATGTATTGGTAAATATACAACAAAGAACATTTATAAAGTATTCTTTTTTAACAAATACAAACAGAGGTAAAAAACTTAGCACACAGAATCCTTGAAAATTGCTACTTGCATGCAGAATGAGTGGTAAAAAAAGCTTTATTGACACAGCATGGCTATTATTAAGAGTATTAGTTTACAACTACAATAAATGGTATCTAGATGGAAAGTTTTAAATACATTATGTCAAATTAAATATGAAATTTAGTGACAGCAAAAATTTCAAAAACCCTGAATCCAAGGATAGCTCCTAAAAAGTTTCACCTTTGACATCATCGTGCTAATAAATTAAACTGAGTAAATTTTACTTCTGTACTTTTTTTTTTTTTTTTTTAAGTACTTAAAAAAATAATAATAAACTGGTGTGGCATGCACTTTCTCTTACCCTACATTACTACAGAATTATTATTACAGTGTTTAAGGTGCAAGGTACAGCATTTGAACATTTTTAACAGAGATGAGAATGGAAAATAGACAAAAAATGTGAAAATATGTGCAAAACTCAAAGATAATTTAATTTTTGCAATAAAAAAAGAAACAGATACATGAAATCATACTTCCTATATGCAAAAATGGAGAATATATGACAATAAGTTGTTTAAGAACAGCCAAAAGAAAAAATAAAACAAAATAAGAATATTTAAAGACAAAAAATCTGAAAATTACTTTTAAAAATTTGAAATTCCTACTAAAGTCTGAAAAATCTCATCCCTGTTTTAAACAACAGTTAAAATCAATTTTAGAAACGGCCCACCAGTGGCTGACATGTTCTACTCTCAAAACTGATAGACAGGGAACAAACCCAGGTCGCACTTATCAGCCTAACCATTAGAAATCTTCTGAGGATTTCTTCGGCATCTCCTAGGAGTCTTTAGGAAGACCCCCTTCTCTCCACAGTTTTATTTAACATACATTTTTGTATAAAGGGGACAGCTGCTTACCCAAACTCCCTTTTAAATTTGTAATTATACTCACAAAATATTTAAGACTTAATAAAATTTAAAATACATCTCAAATTATTCAGAGAGTTTCTGTCCACACCATTCTGATACTTAATAGACTAATATTTAATAACCCTGTATTTTATCTATAAACTATATACACACACTAAGCAATGTAATGAAATTTATCATGCATACACACAAAAGAATGACGACTTGAAATAAACTTTAAACCACTTTTAAACATAGCACTAATACATCACAATTTTTTCTATGCCTCTGTAAATGAAGGACAAATATTTTTCATACCATATTCTATTTGCAGCACACTTTACTGCACATGGAAAATGTAATGTATGGCAATTTCACTTCGTTTAGTGTAGTCTAAAGTTGTTAAATTATGTCTACCAGAAATTTTGCCCATAATTGTAGGTTTCTGTACATGAACCATTTGTCTGATTTCAATAAACAATTTTAGTAACATCCCTATATGGTAGAGAATACCAAATGGGAATTTCCTGCTATTATTTATCCTCGAGTTGATAACAGACACACACACTTAAACACTGATAACCAAATTTTCAAATCGAGTACCTCAACATGCGTAAATACAGCAAAAACTCAATTTCAAAAATCAGATCCAAAAATAACATACAAGAGAAAATAATAAAGAAAATTTAATTGATAGGTATATGAATGCTCAGCTGATGTTTACATTATATGAATGTTTTGATTTACTAAATTTTAAAAACTCATCTCCTTTTAATTCAAAAGATAAATAGAACAATTTATTGACAGATCAACCATATACATAATAAATTTTCAAGAGTCTATTTCAACACTAAAATCTAAGAGACAAAATTTGTTAACAAAAAAGTTGATATTGTATTTTGTTATGTTTTACAGTGTCCCTACAAAAGCACAAGACTGTGAGAATCTCGTATGCTTTTTTATTTTCTCACATAAAATTTTTAACACTGAGAGATATTCACATAATCTTCTGGGGCCAATTTTTGGTCCAAAAACCGGTCATTCATAAGAAATAAACAATCTTGAAACGAAAAACTTTTCAGAAAAATCAGCAAATTTAAATAGATCCTTCACAAAAGCTGAATGATTTTGAAAAGATTCTAAAAAACTTTGATAAAAAAATTACCCCTTTTGCTGATCAGCTAAAAAATACATTATATTAATTAAAAAAACACCAGAAATTAAGCAAATAATCTTGTGTTAAATGTGTATAAAAAAAAAAAAAAAAAAAAAAAAGTAGTCTATAATTCAGTATCAGCAGTGAAGAAAAAAAAAAAAAAAAAATCGACATATTTAAGCAATTAAATTAAATTGTAAAATTAGACATCATTAGCAATTCACATTAATCCAGAATAAGTATTTTACTGTTCTCACTTTTTTTTTTTTAAGAAATCTTACTTTGTTTTTCAGGAAGGGCGAGACATTTTCAGCCATTTTTTTTTACCTCTGTTGATAACTCTTTTATATTGTTTCTGACATTATGGACAGTTTAATTTTAAAGAGAATGCATTTACTAAATAAAATACTATTCAATTTTTCAGACAAAAAGGATAAAATTTTCTTTTGAGTGTTCTGATTTTTTTTTTTTAAATAAAGAGAATAGTTTATTACTAACAATAAAAAAGAAAAGAAAAAGGACAAGTAGGTACAAACAAATAAATAAAAGCAAATCTGGGGGGGGATATATATATAAAGCTATAAAAATAACTACACCAGTGAAATTCTTCTCAACATATAACTGAATAAAAGAAATAATTAAAACTAAAAATCAAATGATGTTCCTTTCAAATAATAATTTAAATGGTGCATTAACATTTTTAATACACAAATATATTCACTTGTTGCATATTTTTTCCAAGATAAAAAATTATATATATTGATATAACTGAAAAGATAGAAGGAAAAGGGGTAATATTAAATCACTATCATTTACTACTATTGAAATTATTATTAGAAATTATTATATTTAATTACAATAAGGTAGCACATAAAAATTACAAAATATTCAAATTTTCAATAAATAAAACTTTGCATAAAATAAGTAAACACACAATAGTACATCAAAAAATATAAATTTTTTAAAAAGAAAATTAACATAATTTATTATATACTAAGAGACCAAAAATCAATAGTGTATCATTATTAAAGAAATAATGATGCATTCAGAAAATGTAAATACCTAATTTATAAAACCTCCTCCCAATATATATACATACATACATATTCAAAAGCACTGAGTGTTATTTGTTAATATTCACCAAATTTTCAAATTTTTAAAACTATATATCAGAGAAATATCCTGAAAATTAAAAAATTTAAATTTACGATTAAATATTTTCAAACATCAAAAAATACTACTTAATATTCTAATACAGATTGCAAAATGCATAGGCAGATCATTATAAATTAATACGATGTTACAATTCATTTTTCATAGAAGTATGATAATTTTTGAAAAATCCAAAATACAAGCAGAAAATTTCTAATTTTTATTTAATTTTTTTTTTTTTTTTAGTGTAACTGAACTTTGGCATATAAAGTTTGTGGAAGGGAAGAAAAAATGCATTTCTATTTCAAATAAATAAAAATGCCATGATATTTTTGTGGATGGTTAAATAAGTATGGGAAAAAAATGTCCCAAATAAAAACTTGAATGTTATAAATACAACAAATGAACTAAGCCAATAGTACAGAGAAATTACAATGCCTTTTTTAAAAATAAAATGTAATAGTTCAAATAGCAATAATAATTTAAAACTCCATATATATATGATAAACTGTTAAAGCCTAAAAACTGTTTTCAAGTAAATTAACTTTAAAATACTTTTCAAAATCATGATTTTAAAAAGGTAAAAATATCAATTTAAAAATATTTTTATAATTTTGTTTACTGGATTTAAACTGTACAGTAAATATTGGCAAATTTTAAGGTTTCTTCCGAACTTTTCTTGTTTATATATTTAGAAATAAACAGATATAATAAATATTGGTACTTTAATCTTTATAACACATGGCTGTATGATTAAATAATATCTAAAGCAAAAAGACTTTTGCTCTTGTAACTTAAAAAAAAAAATTAAATTTATATAAAAAATAAAATCTAAATTACAAAACTAATCCAATATTACCTAATGCTTGCTCTTTATAGGTAATGTAAATAATAATAATAGTAAATAAAAGTAATATTAAAAAAGTAATATTGTTTTTCAAACATTATTTCAATTTTTTAATACATATGTACATGAATTCACATTTATATTTACAAGTTCCCATCACAAAATTAGATATTAATACTATGAAAGCAATTATTTCTTAAAACCACATTGCAATATTGTTAAATTACAGCATTACTCTTTGCTTTAAAAAAATATAAAATTAAAAGAAAACTTTTTAGTACCTCCCTGTAATTCTCACAGGTGGTATTCCTGTTGGTCCTGCTTGCTGCTGGTTGATGTTTCCAGAAGGTCGTGGTCCACGTTCATGCTTCTGATGTTCCAATGGGAAACGTCTACCTGGATGTGGAGGTCTGTTAAAATCTTGATTGAATTTGTTAGGAGCTGGAGGTCGTCGATAGGTAGTATCTCTTGGAAAAGGTGGATCAAAATCATTATCTCTGCGACCACGAAAATTACCTTCAAAGCGAGGTCTATTGGTTGGATTATGGGTCATTTTGTCTGTTGATAACCTATTTCTCTGTTCAGCAGCAAACATTTCAGAGCTAGATCTATATAAACCATCTGGGGTCATATGATGAATTCCAGAAGGTGGATGAACACCAGGTGGAGGAGGAACATTATGAAAACTAGATATAGGAGGAGCTCCTTGAGGAAGAGAAGTGGGAGGAGGATGTTGAGTCATACCTGGTACTGGAGGCTTTGAAAGCAAATTAGGAGGTGGATGCCTTGGGGGAGGAAACTGGGAGTTAAATGGAGGTACCCCGGAAGGGGGAAGACCAGGAGGATACTGGTGAGGAAGTGGTGGAGGGTGTAATCCAGGAGGAGGAGGCAGATGTGATGTTGAAGGTGGGGCAGGAGGAGGGTGTTGAAATGAGACAGGTGGGCGTTGAGGGAATATCTGAGGAGGAGGCTGCTGAATATTAGGAAAAGCCTGATTTTCTGAAAAAAACTGAGGTGCTGCTTGAGTGTAAGTAGCTGACGGAGGAGGAATAGTAACAGAGAAAGACGAAACAGCCACTTGTGGTATATGTTGGGCTAATTTTGGGGCATTATTATCATTATGAATAAAAGAGGGATTTGAGGCAAAATTTGGTAGATTAGATGCAGTCAATCCAGATTTGTAAATAGGATCAGAAGTTATTTGTGGGACATCTTTGACAGCTTTCACAGTATCTTGAATGGGAGAAGATGGCGATGATGGTTGAGTATCTGATCCTAAGCTACTAGGAGCTTTCTTAGGAGATTGGCTAGATATAATAGGAATTGCTTTTCCTTCTGTTATACGAGGAATTTTATGAGCCTCGGGCACTGAATCTTTATTATCTGCTTTAGAAACTTTACGTTTCAATTCACCAGGTTCCAGTCTCGGAATTGGTTGGCCAACAGGAGGATCTTTGGGTTTTATTTGAGCTGGTGAAGTAGCTGTTTCAACAGGAGATGGCTGTGGGAGAAAAAAGAAAAAGCTATATACATAAATAAACAGCAATAATATTTTAACTTTTAACAACTCCCAATTGGGACCATGATATACGAACCTAAATAAAAAGTTCATTCAGTTTTGTTTGTTTCACCACCAACTTAATATTAGTGAATTAATAATTCTATATAATACGGCTACAAGTGCTCTAAAATATCTATTTGCAGACAACTTAGATTTAAAAGTTTAGGAGATTTGTGATAGTAATGACTATATAAATAAAATGGAAATTAACATAGGAAATGTAGATATTAATATAGTTATTAAATCAATAGCTCCTCTTAGTATTGCCTTAGTAAATAATTTTCTAGCAATTGTTGTAAACCAGGGATGTCACTAGACATTGGAAAATTTGTGTCCCTGGAATTCTAAAAAGTGGGTCTCTATATCCATAATAAAAATTCCTATTATTAATTTCAAATGTTTTTTTTTTTTTTTTTTTTTTTAATAGAAAGTAAAAATAAAAATAGGATTAGTTATTAATTGAAACTTGGTAATTGTTTTAATAATAATTTGATAACCAATTAATAGCATAAAAATTCCACAAACAGTTATCTTAAAAGCCCCAAATAAAGCAATATTTTTCAAAAAAAAATCAAGCAACACATCTTCTTTTTATAAATGTAGATATTCACACTATGCACATTAGTTCACTCAAAATTTCATTTTGTTAAGTGTAAAGAAGAAGAAAATATTACTGGAAACTGAAGTAAGAATAGTATGTATGCTACTAGGTAAAGTAATTCAAAACTAGCAAACTAATATTAACCACTGTAGTATGTGGAAGGCTACGTTTTTCTCGAGTTATCAGTTTTTCCCGAGTTAATCAGTGGTTAAGCAGCATGAGCATAATTTGAGATAAATAAAAATAAAATGACTGCATTTATATAAACATACATTAAAAGAATATTAGGAAGTTTAATTAATTGCTAAAATTAATTAATTATAATTAAACTTAAGAGTCCTCCTGAAAAATTCTAACTGGTAAAAAAGTATTTTAAAATCACACTGAAAGCTTTAAAACTATACAGTTAAAGATTTTATGATTATCTAAATTACCTACTAAATAAAATTTTTATCAAAGCCAATTAGAGAGAAACCGACCAGACACATGAATCAGGTTGGCTCTAATCTTTCTTATGAGTGGAGTTCGATCGACTTGACAGTAGACTTTTCGGATCTGGATTGGTTTAGAAGTAGTAGTATAATTTTCATAAATAAAATATCTTAACATAAATTATATGCAAAAAAAAAAAAAATTGATGCTTATACACAGGTTTGTTTAATCATCTGAATCAACCAACTAATCAACCTTTTGAGTCAAACTGAATTTCTAAAATATACCAAAACTTTTACAATTTTCAGTCAATTCTCTGCCCTGAAAAATTTTCTGGCAATGTCACTGGTGATAACCCCTGTGGTCGAGAGAAAATAATTGAATTTGGAATGACTGGATCTGGATGTTTGCCAAATCCTAATCCATCGGTTAATTCGGCACCCCTCCTAGCCTTTAGAATAATCCTCTATGTTAGAGATGCAAGAAACGTGGTTGGACTATACATTTTACAATGAAAATTTGAGTGACTTCTTTGTATGTGTGTGTACATATATATATGTGTGTTTAAACTATTGATTGTTGAAACAGACACTGTTATATTGCAAGTCGACAAATACAGCATTTTTTGCCCTAAAGCTGATTCCTAAAATAAGTGATTATTCAGCAACAAATAATTTTCTTTTCTTTTTTTGTTCTCAGCTACTAAAATATGCAATATTTTAAACTTCACCTTTAAAATATGCAATTTCCTTGTCTGAGCTTGTGATAGATCTGTTTCTGGCTCCAAATTCTTAAATAAACCCCTTCACAGTAAAAACTAAGCTGTCATGTACTCAATTATTCCAACAAAAGTCATGAGCATTATCACTTCTCTTCCTACATTTTGTTTATTAATCTTCAATTAGGTATGTGTCTATTATTATTTATAAGATAAATATTGGCATAAATTAATTTTGGCTAGAAATTTATATTTTCAAAATATCATTTATCATTAAGATAACCCTTGTGACTGTTCAAATGAAATAAACACTTCTAGAATGAGTTTTTCTTTCTTTTCTTTGTTTCTCCCGTTTCCCCTTCAGTTTTGATTTGGATTTTAATCATTTGATTTGTTTACATTAACCTGTTAATGTAAAACAAGACCTTATTTTTCTAGACTCTGTCGACTTTATAAAATACCTGGCACAGAAAGTATTTACTTATTTTATAGATATTGTGTGGTTATTCTTGTGACACTTCAGTTAAATTTAAAAATAATTAGATTTGTTATCTTGTCTAGCTTAAACTTATTGAGAGTGATCAAATTATTAAAATTTTTTTTATTATGATGTTTTTTCGATTATCTAAAAAAAAAAAAAAAAAAAAAAAATACTAGACGAAATGGTTTGAAACTTCATACATGCAAAAAACATTTAAAAACTCATATTTTCCACTATCGATTTAGTCCAGAGTGCAAATTAGAGGACCAATCACAAAAAGTTACAAATGACTTGCAACTTTAATATATTGTTGCAGGAACTGTGCAATTATTTAGGCAGATATATATATATATTTTTTTTTTTCAAAAATTATTAATTTTTTGATAAGTTTCTTGCTTATAACTAGGGATGTGGGTTTTCTGGAAAATTTTCTGGAAAATTTACCGAAAATTTTCTGGAAAATTTTCAATCTCTAAATTACGAAGGTTTTGTAAAATAAAACTAAATACATTAAAGTTACAAGTAAACAAAACTATTCAAAGAAAAGTATGAATATTTATTCAATTCAAAAAGAAATTAATAAACAAAACACAGAAATTATGATTTAATGGTTATTTAAACATGTATAAGGCTAGAAAGTTATAATTTTTAGTGACTTTTTTGCATGTATAATTGTTGAATAATCTATATAAAAAAGGTGTCTGTGAACGTTCTGTAGTGTCAGAGACCCTCACATATCGCTGCCAACATCTGAACAACATTTTATTATATAGGGAAAATTTTTATGAGAATTAAGGATTTTTTTTTTTTTTTCAATTCTGTTTTCATTATCAAAAAAAAATCTAGAAAAATTAAATTTGATTTTGCTTTCCCAAAATTTATTTATTTAATTTTTAATACTTTATACTGAAGTTACAAAGTGGAAAAAAATGATCAAAGTTCTTCTCTGCACTTTATAATTTCAAAATAAAACGTAAACAAAAACAAAAAAAAAGAAAAAAAAAAACTTTTTGAAAAACAAGAAAAAAATTTAACAATTGTAAATATTCTGAAACGAATTTCTTTTTAGAATAGTATGGGGTTTGGCTGCTAGTGGCAGCAAAAATATTGAAACACACATCCATATTTTTCTTTTTCTTTCTTTTTTTTTTTTTCTTAGTTTGATCGCTAATTTTTATCATGAACTTAATTTTTTATAAACAGTGTAAGACTAAGATCATGAATTGATAAATATTTACTTAACAAACTTGTGTTAGGTGCATATCTTTTAAATATAAATTATTCCTAGCGCATCAATAATTTTGCTGCCGACTGTACAAGCAGTGGCAGATCTAGGGGGAGGGGGGCTAGGGACCTGAAGACACCCCTCCCCCCCCTAAAAAAGCACTGATATTCACAATTGAATATTACAATTGTAAATTTTTCATTGATCTGGAATAACATATTGAAAAATCTTAGCCCCCCCCCCCCCCCTCCAAAAGTTAAGTTCTGGATCCGCCACTGGGTACTAGGTAATTAGTAAGGTATGCTCAGACCATGCAAGGGTTCATTTCATCAAAATTCTTTTGATTTTTACTTTTTTCGATTTGTTCTATTTTTAAGCATAGTTTGCGAACACAAAATCATATTTTTTAATAGTTGGTGGTATTGGAAAATGGATGTAATCCTCTATTCAAAAAAATTAATCTGCAAGCTTGTGATTTTTTTATTATTATTGTTATTATTTAACTTTAAGTGTGACACCTTTATGAGATTTTTCAAGCACAATTCAATTTCGGATATTTTAAGCAAATAAAGAAATATTGAGTTCTTTCAACTAAACCTCCAGTTACAAGATATGGTGTGATTCAATTTATCTATTTGATTTCCTTAAATTTTAATCAAAATCTTACTGTTTATTTATTTAGGCAATTAATTGTATTTCCTGTTGCTTGCAAAAAAAAAACTTTTTTTTTTTTTTTTCATATTAGAAATTAGTTTTAAAAAGTGATTTTAAAAAATATAATGTTTTTATATAAGATTTTCTTCTAAAATTTTCAACAATGCCAATATATAATTAAAGCAATTTTTTTTTATTTTTTTATTGAATATTTAACGAAGATTATGACAATGTCCTAACTTTCTGAGTCACTCTCAGAATCAAAGACCATAAGGTGACCTAAGAGAATTGCTGTCTGAGTTTGAAAAACATCAGCGTATCATCATTTATCAAATGAATATTTTGAAAAATAGATACACATGCTCAGCAATATAGTAGTGCATTAATTTATCAATGTATTCTTTTTTTTTTTTTTTTTTTTATGATGCCAAATGCTTTATAATTATGTTCTTACAAACTTATTGAATGGACATTTAAAATTCTGATTAGCAACCATAGATCTCTTGTATTATAATAAATAACCTCTTTCTGGAGCAAGTTGCTCGAAACATATATCTGGTAACTTTCTAAATGATGACTCTAATAAAAAACTTTTGTTTTTCACACTGTATATAGCATTACTATGACTCATAAAGAAAAATTTAAATATATCATGCAAAAGATTTACTAAAAAAATTGTTTTTTTTTTTTTTGGTTGGAAAATTTTCCGGAAAAACATAGTAGAAAATTTTCTGCGGAAAATTTTCCACCCCACATCACTACTTATAACTAGAACGGATTTCCATAAAATTTTACAAAAATTGCTGAAAAACTGACAAAACATTAGAGAAACATTATTCTGAAACATAAAATTCACACATGTAATATTTGTTGAGATATGAGTATTTTTAGTAAATATTATTTTACTGTGATGTGCGAAAGATAGAAAAATTTTTATTACATAAATTGAAAGCTAAATATATTGAGCAACTTTTGTCAAAAGTTCATTTGAATAGAGCAAAAATTAAGCAAATTGTAGGCAAAAGAACGACCTAGATTTTAGGTATATTCCAGAGTTGAAATTTCATAAGGGTGTCTTACACATGCCGTATATTTAATTTGAAGATCCAATTATTCCAACTACATTGCAAATATTCTTTTTTTGTGAAAAACTCCTTACAGGCTTGTAAATTTAACATATTTTTATTTATTTAATAAGATTTGTGAGTTCATAAGGGGTTTTTCACAAAAAAGAACTTATGCAACATAATTGAAACAACTGGATCTTCAAAGTAAATATGTGGTATGTAAAAACCCCTTATGAAATTTCAACTCTGGGAAATACCTAAAATCCCAGTGGCAGAAACACTGCAACATGGCGACATAGTCGCAGATACAGAAAAAATGCTTGCAGACAGTTTTTGTCTGCACTAATAAAAAAATAAGTCCGCAACAATCAGACACTCTTTGTCTGTACTAATAAAACAATTGCTCACAACTTTCGGACAATCTTTGACTGCAATCATAAAAAATTGTCTGCAATTTACAGACATTTTTTGCCTGCGATAATGTACTTCCGATGTATGATGTCTTACAGGCTCTCTGGTAGAAACTCTAGAGCCCCCATATAGGTGCCTTGGTAGAAACACACAAAACAGTGCTTAACAGCGGTGACCTAGGGAGCCTAGGTCTCCATTGTTAGGCAGCGTTATGCGTGTATTCTTTTCTCCTGTTACCTGTTACTGAGATTCTATGGGAACGTAGAAAAGTGCTAATTTCATTTAAAACTGCTCCAAAACTTCTCCTCCACTTCAAAATTCACTTATAAAAATTTCTGTATCAAAACTAAAACTTTTATTATTTATAATTATTTATATTGTGTTGTGTCAAACATTGCTACAAATATTTAATTGAATGAGTTCAACTTATTATTTTATAATTGTTTATGCTATATTGTTCTATAGTAAAATTGTATTTGTGTATTGTTGAACGAGATCACCATTGTTGTTAAGATTCCCCCCCCCCCCCCCAAGATTGCCGCTATCGGCTTTCAGGCTTTTTGAGTGTAAGCCATTTTCACCCCCTGATTACACACAAATTTTGCAGACAAATTATGAAATATTAAAAGCCTGTCGCAGACAGCTACAAAACTTTCTGCCACTGAGCCTAAAATCTAGTTCATTCTTTTGCTGGTGATTTGCTTAATTAAAAAAAAAAAAAATATCCCACAAAAAAACATATAAATGTATATGCAATAACGTATTAAAGTTACAAGTCATTTGAAGCTTTTTATGATACAGGGTGATCCAAAGCATTTTCACCCTGGACCAAATCGATAGTGAAAACAATGAGTTTTTAAATGTTCTTTGCATGTGTGAAGTTCCATGCCATTTCGTCTAATATTTTTTTTTAGATGATCGAAAAAGATGTCAAAAAAAAAAAAAAAAAAAAATCTAATAATCTGGTCACCCACTGTATAATGAAATATTAGCATATGCATAGTTCTGGGGGAGTTAAATTGTCTAAACTTTTTTTACACTTTTAACATGTCCTTGGGGATGTGTAATAATATTTTCCTTGCATCCATCCTCTAGAACAACAAATAAAAAAATATGTTTAGAAATTCTTTTATTCATTAGTCTTAAAATTTCATTACAGATAATCTATCTGTAAAAAATAAATAAAAATTTCTTCATTTGATTAACAAATCAACATATTGATATTCTTATATCGCTGGAAATCAGTAATATTGTTTTGTTAAACTACTGCACTTATGTTTTAATAAATGTAGTCAAGTCAGTGGAAAGATATTCACACAATCACCGATTAGGAAGAAATTTAAAATATACCACAGTTACATACAATTTATAAATATAATACTGTAACGGAGTGGAGCTGACTAGCTACATAAACCCTACAATACTTCCATCTCAGTGTTAGAAATAAGAATTTTGAAACTAGGCGTCAAAATGACGCCTGGATTAAATTTTTTGGGCGTCAAAATGAAAAATCTAGGTGCCATCTATAATTAAATATGTATATTTAAAAAAAAAAAATAATAATAAAGCATTAACTTATAAATAATATATGCAAGATTATATAAAAAATATTTATGTAATGAATGTAAGTACATTGACAGTATTAAACGTTCATATTTAAAATCTCAAATTTATTCTTCGCCCAGAAGATACATCATTCCACCACAATTTAATAGCATTTTCCAGGCAGAAATCTTCCAATTTAGGGCTGTTTAATTTAATCATTAACAAATCGTCAACTACTTTTATAGAGATATAATTTCTTAAATCAGTTTTTATTAGGTTCAATTGACTGAAATAGACTTGTTTACAGTCTGATGGGATTGGGAAAATTATTAGGTATGATGAGGAAAAAATCCAGGCGTCAAATATGGCACCTGTGATTGGAATTCTATGCATCAAAATGAAAAAACTGGTCGCAAAATGCGACTGACAACTGCTTATTTCTAACCCTGTTCCATCTTATTTCTCTGCACAGGATTTAAAAAAAAAAAAAAAAAAAAAAATCTCTGGCAATGTGCCAATATAATACAGACATAAACCAGATTATTTGTTAGAGTGAAAGTTACTCTTTTAATAATAAATGAATGAACCTGTGAAATATTCTCACCAGCTTTCATTTAACGACTTAAACAAATAATATTTATTAATTTTGTAAGTTTCATGTAAGACAAACAATCTTTTAAAATAAGAAATAGCTTTGGTTATCCTACGTCTTTCTAATATTTTGTTTATTTTAAACCAACTATTATGGTGCATTAGTTTAGTTTAAATATCAGTATAGTCTATGCCTGTGAAATTTAACTTTGTGAACTTCATAACAGTCAAATAATCTTTTGAAATATTAGCTTTGGCTATCCTTATCTTTTTAATATTTTTATTGAAAGTATTTTTTGAAACTGACTACAGTGAAACCCCAATCTATCGTTCCCGCATCCAACATTTTCCCACATTGATAGTTTTATTTCTATGATCCCTGCACAAACTGTATTTAAATAATGCTAACGGAACCCACATATGCTGTTCTTCAAAGAGTCATTTTCACGCATTCATCATTGTAAAATATTTCTTCTGTCTGACCGAAATGAAATTGAAAATCAATAGATTCCATATGACATTCAAACTGGAATTACTTCTTTTATCCTAAAATAGATCTTTTCCTCCATCATGGAGGATCAAAATTGTGATGGCATGTCTCCAGACCATCCTCAAAGGTGAGTTACAGACCGTCGCCATTTGCCTATATTGTAGCACTAGTGCGATGTAACCCAACTACTCAACCTTATGCTGTTTTAGGTAAAGAACAGGGATTCTGCAGATATTGTAGCATGTCTATGAATTACTGAAAACGGATTGTGCAGGATTGCCGCAAAAGAAATAGAACAAAAATAGTTGCTTTAGTAGCCTAGAAGCATTAAAATAGTTGCCTAAATAGTAGCCTAGCAACCAAAATACTAGCTTAAATATCACATGCTAACGACTATTAAAGGATAAAAAACATATACGCATTTTCTTACTATTCAATTTAAAATATACCATTAAAAAGTAAAAAAAAAAAAAATAAAATGTGAAAACTTGGGGGGGGGGGGGGGGGGGACATTAGGCAATGAGTCATTATGGAAACAAATTTTCCCATAGGATAACATGGGATTTGATTGTTGAAAAGATTAAGTATTGTCAGCTCTTAGGAGCTTACGTTTCCTTTGCTGTATTCTTCCTTTTTTGATTTACTGAAAGAGCTTTCTTTTATAATTTTGTTATTTTTTCTTACATGAAATCAGGATGAGGAAGGACATAGCAAGTCACAGGAGTGTACTAGTATACATTTGCAATAAGCAAATTGGCCAGCTTAATAGGTACATGAGTCATGTCTGGCGCTATTTCTACATTCTCATTGGATGTTCCACCTATTTCTGGGTCAACATCAGGTCATTATACCATACTTTAAAGTGATAAAAATAAATAAAAAGGCGAAAAGGTTAAGATATGAGATTGTTTATAAAATGAATAGAAAATATTTCTCTCAAAGATTTTCCTGATATTTCTGGAAGAATTTTGCAAAAGTTGAAAAATAGTCTCCCAATAGTTGCCTTTTTGTAAAAATAGTTGCTTTTTCAAGCTTTTCTGGTCAAAAAAGTTACCATAGTCTCCTCAGGCTGAAAATAGTCGCAAATAGTTGCCTTTTAGTAGCCTGTGGCAACCCTGATGTGTGAATAAGTTATTCTATTTTATGTAAAGAGGAGAATGAATGCATCCAGTATGGCCAGCTACTACATTTTTTCATTTTCCTGAGGTTGAGCCTACTACATTAGTGCCAAGTGTGTCTGATGTAATTACGGCATTTGAAAATGGATTTTTTTTTTTTTTTTATACGCACATTAAATTACAGAAAAGGACCAGAAAATGTTGTAAATCTGGAAAATACTCGTTTAATTTATAAAATGAACCAAAAATCCAACATAAAATTACTGATTTTTAAAAATAAATATCACTTAATGTTCTACAACTTTGATTTATTTCTTTGACAGTTTGAAGAGTAACAAATTAGTTTGTATTAGTAGTATACTACTACATATATTGCTTGTATTATTTCATAAACACTGTTTTATTTGTGTTTTGACTTTAACCTGCATTCATCGTTTTCCTGTTTTCCATTGTTTTTTTTTTCACACACCCCATGAAAAACGATGGATCGAGGTTCTACTGTATTATTATGGATTAGCTTCTGTTTAAATATTAGTAGGTCCATGGTTGTGAAATTTAACATCAAAGATACATAATATCACTATTTAATGAAATAATATCATTGAGATATTAATTTAGACAGCCATCATGAGATAAATTGGAGGTGATTTTTTTATGTTGATTATTTTGCCATTTGGATGAGATACACTTGTTAGATTTCTATTCACTTTACGTATTGTAACAGTGAGCTTTGAGAGATGGTAGAAGATGTTTAGAAAGGATGAGTGATAAGGAAGGGGAAGGATGAAGAGTGTTTGTTTATATCTGAAATTGTTCACAGCAGCTGAAAGAGCTGGAATTGAAAATGCGTAATTGCATATGGCATATTTGATTGTGTTGGCAAACGTTTTATTTATCTGTTGTGATTTTATCAAGATTATTGTTTGAGTTTAATCAAGAAAAATTTGATAAGAAAACTGAATATTTATTTTTTTATTCTTCAGTTATTATTATTATTATTATATATATATATATTTATCTGATTTTTTCTTGGGGCTAGTTTTAATGATTTAAAACGAGAAAAGGTGTCAAAAACTAGTTAATTATGGTCATATGTTACAATAAAAAATCAGAGAAACGGAATCCCTATATGCTATTTTTGTAAGCAAAATTTAAATTTTTAAAGCAACTGTTTCCAATTTGAGAAAACATCTTCAAAGCATCCATTTGCTAAATATGACTGAAGAATATTAATTCTCATGTTAATCTGTAATGTTCAAGTTCTTCTTAAAATCAAGTGAGACAGTGGGCTCTTCCCACCTGATGTCAGAGGTCACATGACAGGTGAAAAACAAACAGCAGACGAAGTTTTCCATATCTATAGCGATTTCTGAAATAACATATTTTATATTCTTATTTTTGATCAATCATATCTAATCTGTTTTTTTTTTTTTTTTTTTTTTTTTTTTTTATACATCATCATTTTTAATTCATTTTATATCATTACAGGGTTCATACTCAAATATGGGAAAAAAATTCCCTGAGTTCCCAGACAATTTTCTAGAAAAAATTAGCGACATATTACAAGAAACGCTCCTTTAGACAGGACAAAATACAGCTACTTCCACTGTATGATGTCATATTACTGCCGATCATGATAGAAATTCAGGTAAAAATCATTATTTACATGCGTATTTTTACAATACTTAATCATTTAAACTTTGATACGAAGCTAAACAAGAAAAACATAACTCGAGAGAAAAAAACATTTGTTTTTCCAGGTTTTATAACTTATTTTTCCTGACTTTTAATGAAAATGTTTATTTTCCCTGACTTTTTTTAACAAATTCCAAATTCCCTGAATATTCCCTGTTTTCCAAGTTTTCCCTGAGGAGTATGATTTGTTGTATACATTTACAATCATCATTTAGTTTAGTTGTTATTGATGTTCATGGAGAACATGTTAAATACTCTGATTTTTGGTACCTAAATCATTGACAGTGCAACATTGTATGGTGTAAAGCCATTTAGGCCAGTAACTAAGGTAATTAACTTGTTGTAACACCTTTAAATTTAATTGAAAAAGCTTTTAAAATTTCAAATTATAATCCATAAACATTCCACAAGAACAAGCTATTATTTATTGCTAGATCAGTTAAGGTAACAGTTACGCTTCAACATAGAAAAATCTATTCTTACAGGTGAAAATAAATAAACACATAAAGTGTTTTTTAAAAAATTATTAAATTTACAAATACAATTACTCTACTGTTTACAAATGCACAATATTACTTCTATTTTATTTTATATTAAATATTAACATTTTTTATTAACACACAATATTTAATTGAATTAGATTCTCAGAATTTGATTATTTGTTTTCCCTATCACATGATTGAGCAGACGATGCTGGGAAGAGCCCATTACTAGCTAGTTTAGAATTTGGGATGTTTTAAAAGCCATTTTTAATATTATTATTATTAGGAAGGAGGATTAATAGTTTCAATCTAGATTTTTTGTAGACCAGGTTTGTGTAACACCAAAATAAATTAGAAATATCAGTCCAATTGCTGCAAATTCGGTACCAAATGAAAGGGGCGAATTTTCTGAATCCGATAGTAGTATGTCCTGATAGTAGTATCAATTTATGCAAATGAAAAATTACATTCAAATTTATTATTTTTAATCTCAATTCATATCATTTCATAAACTTAAAAATAAACCTTTTATCATGTCTTACTACTATTTCTGATTTTACTCAATATTAATCAACTTGATTTGTAATCAAGTTGATTTATAAATTTTGCTGACAATTAATGTTATTCTATAGAGTAATGAAGAATATCTGGATACAGAATGAAAATATTTAGAATCCTTCTTTTAATAATAACAAATGAAAAGTTAAAATCAACAAAGCATACATAGCACAATTTTACTTACGGGTTGAGATGTTTTTCTAGTTGATTTAGTTGGTGGGGTTGCTGGTGGTGAAGCTTGTGGACTTTTGGGTACTGGCACAGAATAAAGATCAAGAACTTGATGACAAATATCTAATAAGAAAACAAGAAACAAAAATATTACTGTAAAATTTCAGACATAAGTTCAATTTAAGTACATAAGTTCAAAATGTAAAATTTACAACTCAAGTATTATATAAAATATATAGTTCATTATCTTATGAACTCACCTTCAAGTAATTCGATAGACATGCCTTCAACAAACATATCCCACCAATGTTTGTGCTTTGGCAAGCGCCCATTCCAATCAACAACTTCAAATTTGCTTAGCTTTCCAGCTAAATACATTAGAGCAATAGCAATTACTTCAGGTTCCCACTGAAGACATAAAGTGGTACAAAGGCTGTAAAAAATTATGAAATAATAATTTAATTACTTTAAAACTTTTATTTAATTTTCATTTAATATAAAAGATAATAAATCATCAAAAAAAAAAAAAAAAAAAAATTATTAATCGGATATCAAATCATTTTTTTAAATCTAATAGTCAAAAGTGAAACTCAAACTGCACAGTAATCCAACTTTCAGCACATAATATAGCAATAAATTTATAATATTAAAAAAAAAAAAAAAAAAAATCTATATTACATTGTGTTTTAAAATTAAATCAGTAGACAAATCATTTAATTGTTAGTTGAACACATAAAATTTATCCTGGAAATATCATTAATCAGTAACAACAAATGTTTTATCAACATTTAATCAACAAAATTAATGTTCTGCTTCAAACAATTAGCAGACTCAAAAGCATTTATGAGGCACATGATAAAGAGATTTGAAGATCTTTTATGGAATGTTTTATAATGTTAGGACATCGTTAAATGTTGAAAGCTAAGAAGTCTGGATTTAATGTTTCTTTGTTTAGGGCCAGGACTGTGCCATAGCTGCCAACATTTCTAATTTTTAAATCAGATTTATCAACACTATTTTTATAAAGGACATATAGATAAGATTAAATAAACTGAAAACATTTATAAAGACTTTCCAGTATGAAGTCTCTCTTAAAGATAATGGGAGACTTGGCGCCTATGCTGCGTTCCTTTCGTAATTTTGATGGCAAGTAGTTAGTATGTCAAAAGATGCTTTTCAGCGTATGTCTGTTGATTTATTCTTATAGTTTTGCCATGATAAACTAGAGAACCAGCACTTCTCTTTTGATTACTGCTGCTGCTTATTAACCAAATACATAGCTGCATTAATTTAGTTAAATAAATCGCTGTTATGAAAGCCATTTGCTATAAAATAAAAGCTAATATCAGAATTTTTTATCAATAAACTATAATTTCATTACAGTTAACTTGGTTCAGGCTGTTTTAAAACGGTGGAGCTGCAAAATAGTACAGGTAATTTTCATTATTCCAATTTGTAATTTATTAGATACTAATTTGAACTAAACCATTATATTTTAAAATGTTTACAAACATAAAACTATTATGACTTCTAGAGTACATTTAATATGAAGAAATATACTTTATGTGATTTAGAATACTTGTAAAATACATAAGATAACCAAAAACTAAAGCACATACAAGAGAAATTGCGATAACTGCATTTTATTAGGGAAGGGGAAAAAAAAGCATTTTAATTACAACTTATAAAAATACCTGTCATTGATAAATGTCCATGCCATTTGTACCATTTGTTGAAGTTTTGTTTTGTCACCTAAGGATAAAATGTTTAAATATTATTACATATTACTTTAAGATAGTTTTTAACAAGTCTGATTGTGACTGTACTTAAAAATTTTTTGAAATTACATGAAAAGGGAAAAAAGGCTAGTTTGTATTTAATAATTTTGACACCTGTAAACAATAAAATACATGCACATTTTTTGTAACTCTAAGAAATACTAATAAATTACAAAACATGTTCTATTTAAAAAAATAATAAATTACTATAAATTACAAAATATATACATAAATTTCTATTTATTTTACAACAATTTTCTCTTAACAGGCAATGAAAAATAACTGAAAAAAATCTGTAATTAGGAAATACATTAAGCAGAAATTTCTGAAATCAGGAAAAAGAATATATATATATATATACTACACACAATCACTCCTGTTTAAGTAGAAGGCAATACCAAGTTTATAGTTTATACATAATCTGTATATATATATATATGATTTGGATGTATCAGCATTTCTATTTTACCATGTTTTTATTAACTTCCGATTCTTGTTTGTCTGTTCGTTTGGTACAAATCTTGCAATCTATTTTTAAGTAACTTGCCTACTAGCTTGACATTTGAAACTTTCATAGTAGCTCAGAACCCGGTGATAACACAATACTTCGATGTCAGATTTTCGAATAGTTTTTTTTAATAAATTAAAATATGAAAATAATAGCTATAATTTAATTGTTGCAAAAAAAAAAAAAAAAAAAAAAAAAAAAAATTACGAGTTCATTTTCTCTGAACATAAATAAATACATTTAATTCAATGGGAATGTTAAAAAAAATTATGCATCTCACAAAAATTGACGTCATTATCACTTTGTAGTTTACGATGCTAATATACATTGTTCTAAAAGGAGTAATATTTTATAAGAAACTTTTTTTCCCCACTATTATTATTATTTCACTGAACTGAGTCCGTGTGCTTAAATATTGCTTAAACATTATTTTTTATCCCCGCATATTTTATTAATGATTCATCAGAAAATTAAAAAAAATGGTATAAAAAAAGTTTTTTTAATTTTATAATTATTTCTTTTGGGTTTCACTCGTGAAATTCACCATTTCTGTGTGGTTTCTATAATATAAAACAGGATTCATTTTAGTGAGAAATGTCGTTGGAAATAATGAGGAGTCACTGGAGTTGACTAATAATACTTTACCTCAGACTACTGATCATAGACCTACTAAAACTTTGCAGAGGGGTAGATGAGAACTTTCAGGGGTGCATCACATTAAAATTTTTTCAATTTTCGATTTTGGATTATTATTATTATTTTTTTTTTTTATTCACTGATTTTACTGTTTTATTTTCATAAATTTATTCTTTTATTTCAATTGTGTGTGTTCCTCAGCAACAGCTATTGTAAGATTTATTTAATAAATTTCTTTGAAAGAGGTATATGTATTATTGCTGCCAACATTTTGAATTTCTAAATTTGAATTAGCACCACTATTTTAAAAAAGAAATTTGTCTTTTTTATTTTTTAAGAAATGCCTAGCTGGTTATCAGCCAGGGTAGCTCAGTGGTAGAGCATCTGTGCATTAGGCGGAGGTGCCCGAGTTCGATTCCTGGCTCTGGTATTTTTCACATAGTTGGTATATAAAAATATCAACCTTTACACTCCAATTTACTAAAAAAAAAAAAAAAATGAATATTCACGGTTGATGAATTCATGAATAAACTAGTATGTTGTGGCCACCACAAGACTTCCTTCTATATTTTCCTATACAAATTCACTCAGAAACAATATTAAAAAAAAAAAAAAAAAAAATCCAAGTTTTTTTTTGTTAAAAGTAAAAAAATGGATAACTTTGTTTTAAATTATCACATATTTATAGTTCAACCATTCGTTTTAAAGGTATTGACGAGATCTTTCGAAAGATACCCATCTTGAAAATTTACCCCCCCCCAGGGGGGGGGAAGCGATGCCCCCACATGCACAAAAATTTTTTCCTAATTAACTACTACTATTATCAATAATTCATAATAATTTTAGAATCACAGGTTAAGAATAATTCTCATTATGTAAATTTATATGAAAGTTTGTCCTATAATGTCATGTTAAAAATTTAGAAAAAATACGATCACAGCGCCTCCTGTTGTGCGATTGATCCCCAAATGTAATCAACACCAGTTTATGTCAGGGGCCAACTAAATACAAGTTTTGTTAAATTTCGTTTAAAAAAAAAAAAAAAAAAAATACAACTTTTTTTTTTTCTAAGGTTTTTTTTCGTAAAAAGTAAAAAAAAAAATCGATAACTTTGTTTTAAATTATCACAGATTTATAGTTCAACCATTCGTTTTAAAGGTATTGATGAGACCTTTCGAAAGATACCCATTTTGAAAATTTACTCCAATTGAGGGGGGACTTCCCCCCCCGCTAGGGGGGTTGAGGAGGCTCCTACACATACAAAAAATTTTTCCCAGTTGACTGTCTCTATTATAAATAATTCTTGTACATTTCATAATAATTACTAAAAAATAATTCTCTTTATGCACATTTATACAAAATTTTGTCCTATATCACCATGTTAAAAATTTAGAAAAAGCAGGATGGCAACGCAACCTGTAAGACAATTTTTACCAAAAGTTGATAGGCACCAATTTATGTCAAGGTGCAACCACATACCAATTTGCATGAAATTCTGTGCAGCAGTTCCTGAGATACAGTTGCCACAAAATTTTGCCACACACACACACACACAGACAGACTGACAGACATTTTCTAAAAATTGTCAAATTGTGTTCTACAGCTCTCAAAACGTGTAAATCCATCAAAAACCCGAGGTCGAAAATTTTTACGAATCCAATACTGATAAACCGCGAAAGGAAGATCCCTGGCGTCATCTGCGCATGGGTGAAAAGGACTGGTCCATTTATAAAATAGGAATGTCCGTAGTACCTAGGGATGTGTTTGTTTATGGGTATGAAAAAATTATAAACTTAATGATTGCATTTCTTTTCCTTCTTTGAACGGATTCTTGAATATCTGGTTATATAAATATTTTATGATTAATTAAAAGAAAGAAAAACTGATAATATTATAAAGGGATAATTTTAGATTTCAATATAAATAGTACTCAATTAAAAATAAAAATAAAAGCTTTGTCAGTATTTTGAAACTTTTGAAGTTGAAACACTAATTTAAAAATGTCAATTATTATTTACAAACTAGTATATAACCCCGTCAAAAATGACAGAATGTGATATCAATTAAGGTAGTCAATCAATGAATGCTTTGCCAGCTTCGCTGGTCACTATATTTAAAGGGGACTAATGTGCAAGTTGTACCTGACGGGACTAATGTGAAAGTTCTACCTCACCGGACTAATGTGCAAGTTGCACCGAACGAACAACCTATTTAAAATTGGATGTTGCTTTAAATATTTGACACTAACTTTCATTTTAAGGTACAACTTCGATATACACCCACAACGATATTTGGCGATTTTTCTTTGGCGCCGTTTTGAATGATAACAATGTCGTTCTGGACTGTTTGCGATACAATATGGCAGCCTATATGTTGTTTATTTTAGATTTTAGATTTGTGATTTTATGATTTATGATTTAGATTATGATTTTATCATTTAATGTGATTTTATGAATTTTAGAATTATGATTTAGCCATAATCGCCAACAAAAAATCGCCAAAATCGTTGTGGGTGTATACTGAAGTTGTTCCCATTTTAATATTTATTATCAAAATTCTTGAAAAAATAATTAAAATTCTTCAAACAATAACTTCTCCTTCTAAAGCTTATTTATCGCAAAACTTAACGCACTACGGAGAGGTTTAATCCGAGAACTCGTACCAGACGTATAATCCATTGGTTCCAATATAAACAAACTGTTATACAGAAAAAAATAAAAGAAAACAAAGCAGGAGAATAAATGATTCTACTCATAACAGAAGAAATAAGAATAATAGAAAAAAATCCCCTCTCTCTTTCTTCTTCCTTTGCTGTGTCTCCCAGCGAGTGAGTGGAATCGTCCTGGCAATTTGCCAACCAGGTATCAGTGATCCGCGGGCACACAGTACTTTCTTCTATTGAATATAGAAGAAAGTAAAAATTTCTAAATTGAAATTTGTCCTGCTTATTTTGTACAATTAAAAAAAATTGAAAACTTTTTTATAAAAAATGTCTGGCATGAGGTCTCTCAGGAAAAATGGGAGATTTGACACTTATTACATATTTTATTTATTGAAATTAAATGGTAATATAGCAGAAAGGATTAAACTTATTAAATTTTTAACAATTAAGCTTATGTAATACTTATGATCTAATTAACAGTAATAAAGTTATAAATTTATTGTGCTAATGATTTTATGGTTGCCTCTGTAATACATTGTGCTAAACTATAATGTTTAATAGATAAGTAATGCTGAGATATAGCCATTTGTAAAATCATAATTCTTTAATAATAGCAGTGTCACCTGTTGATAAGTCCCAAATTAGAGTGCCTGAGTAAGGCATTGGTGCAGGGAATGGGAACCCAGACCCGAGGTAGCATGGGCATGCAAGATACTGCAGAAGGCAACAGGTACCCAAAACCAAGTTTAGAGGAATTTTAATGAAAAATCTTTTAAATTTTTTATTATAAAATAATTCAATTTTTTTTTTTAATTCAGTTATATATCGTGACAGACAAAGCCTGCTAGTAACAAATAATTAAAAGAAATAGCTGATATAGTAAAAAGGAATGATTTTATAGTAAAATTTAAATTAAAATGTAGCGGGGGAAAGCAGAAAATTATACATTTTGAGGCTTTTTTCCTTGACAATAAGGTATTTTAATTAATAATTAAAAAAATTATACAAAAATACATTACCTTTTAAAGATTTAGCATATTTCAACAAATGACCATACGGATGGTCAACCTGTAGGTCAAATTTAATAGTCTGTAGTAGTATTCGTTCCAGAGTCATTACTTCTTCCTAAAATAAACAATTTGATAAAAACATACATTAAGAAATGAAAGACAGGGAGTAAGGGAGAATGTTATCTGTGTACTAAAATTAAGATATCTGATTGAAGGTACAATTATGTAAAATATACATTGATAGAAAAAGTAATATAGGAGTAAGTTTCAATTTAAAATTTTGATCTTGAAAAGAGTTGCCCTTTTT
Organism: Salticus scenicus; assembly: GCA_963930645.1. Taxonomy (NCBI): domain Eukaryota; kingdom Metazoa; phylum Arthropoda; class Arachnida; order Araneae; family Salticidae; genus Salticus; species Salticus scenicus. Next base: position 266,611,574 of record OZ005653.1, on the reverse strand, counting down.
AATTTTTTTTTAAAATAAAATATGCAACAAACTCAATATTATGATATTATTCTAAGATTGCTTTTCACACACACACACACACACAGGAAGGAAAAAAAAAAAAGGAGGGGTTACAGTCAAATTACATAAAGGATACGTAAAATTATAATCACAAATTAAATGAGAATGTCTAAATGTGTGTGTGCTATAACTATTAATGAAAAGAAAGAAATTAGCACTGATGGTGTTACTTTGAATATAAAAAAAAACTTTCTACTTCCTCATAAACATATGAAATTATTGCTAATCATTTTATACTGTTTTTAAAAATAAATTAAACCAGTGTTAAAAGAAGGTTATTGATTCATATTATGTTAACAGTTTATGAGCAGTTTTTATAATGTACAGGTTTCTTTATAAGCAATATTTCAGTAGTAGGTTTATATGGAAATAAGGAATGAAATAACTTAAGACACTTAAATAGAAACTTTTTTTTTTTAAATAATTATAAAATAAAAACAACAAAATTATATCACTTGTTAAATAAAATGAAACCAAAATTTGATAATAAATATATTTTTAAAGAAAAAAAAAAAAAAAAAAAAAAATAGAATATTTAATAATAATATCTAGAATAGCATTTTAATGTATGCAAATTAATAAAAACATTAAATGCTTTATTATTTGTAATTCATATTTTGCACTTAATAATAACAGCCCTAATATCCCTTTCCTGTTTTCAAGAAATAAAATGAAAAACTGCAATACCTTAGGATCATCTCCAAATTGCGCAAATTGTGGTTCAGCAAGAAATGTTTTAGCTATACGAATAATATCTTTACATTTTTTAGGCGTTTCCTCAACTTTACCTGCAAGGAACAGACAGCAGCAAGCAGTAACCTAAAATATTTAACAATGGTGATTATTCAATATTAGTCTAATCTGTATGTCTCAAGTCTCAAATATAACATACAAAATAACAATAATAATAAATAAATAAATAAAAATATACCATTTCCGACCTTCTTTAAAGATTTACAAAACTAGCATAAAAAATAATTTCAGTTCCCTAAATTAGTATTCAGAGTACTTCAAAACTCATAATTATTCATTTTCTTTACTGCAGAACTTCAAAGGCCATCATATAGCTGGAATAACCTATAGATCACAGGTGGTACTTTTTTCTGTGCTATCAATCAAATTTAATGTTCATTCACAAATAAGTAAAACATTGTGCCCCCCCCCCCCCCCCCCACCACCCCCTGCTTACTGTAGATTCAAACTGTTCTTGTGTTAAGCCTTTTTTTCATTTACCAGTTTATTTATTTTTCTTGTTAAATTGCAAAAATATTTGTTAAATAATCCAAAAAAGAACTCAATAACACAAACACTCTTAACCAATATATGCAAGTTCAATATACACATTGACAAAACATAGACTCTGAATGAGAACTAATAATGGGCTAATAGGTTTAAGAAAGGCAACATACACACCAAATTATATTTCCTTCCGGCAGAGCGAAAAATTTAGGAGCACATACTTTTTTTTTAGAAAAGTTTATTCTTATAAATAAAAATACACAAATATCTAAAAAATAAAATGATAATGATAACACTATTTCACAATAACAACTATATGGCAACTTACATATCTAGGAAATGTTTTAAAAGAATGAAACATGTAGAATCTGTGGAAATAAACGACACCAGTAGCCATGGTGTCATAACGTCTAAAAAAATGTCAAGGTAGGTAATTATGAAATATAATTTATATAAATAAATCAGAAATACACACACACACAAAAAAATGCAGGGATAGTACTAGCATAAAATGAAATTTCAGGACAGAGTATATTTTTGAAAGTTTCAGGACAAAATTACTAATCTACCTACATATAAGTGAAACACCTGGAACCTACTGTGCATGGGCAAAAAGAAAACTAGTTTATTTAAATAGAGAAAAATATCCAATTTTTGAAAGTGTCTACATCATATTGCTTTTGACGATTGAAAATTTTACTTGTAATTAAAATACATATAAAACAAAATGGCAAACATAAATGGAAAATTAACTAGTATATTTTAATATATACAAGAAAATTTAAAATGGCATAAAAATGAAACATCTCGCTCACTATTTGAGAGTTTTAAAAGTCTAACTCAAGTCAGAGGAACTGAAATGCTACTAAAATATTTCACTTATAGTAATCATTTCAAAAATTTTCTTAGACTCATGTTTTTTCAGTCATCTCCATATCAAAAAGTGCAACTTTCTTACAATTTAAACTTAGAGACCAACTTTTAAATGTCTCCCACCCCCCTTTTTTAAAGGTGAGGTGGTGTGGGATGGGGGAAACAAACATAATTTATGACCAGAGTTTAACCTGGCAAAAAATTTTCTTTAGCATTTTAGCTAAAATACACAAGTATTCTTTTAGCTAAATACATAAACATTATTTTAGCTTTTTCGAAAATTAATTTAATTCTTTAGATACTGTTGGTTTCTTTTACTCAGCTTGGTTACTACAAATTTTGTTTTCTATTCTTTTTGTTCACTGATGATTTTAACCACGCATCCATACTTGTGATTTAAGAAACAAGAACAAGTAAAACTTTGTTTTGATTTTAACAATAGAAACAGAGGCAGCTGTGAGCTACGTCATATGTGTAAAATGAAAAAGCCATTTAAAAGGAGCATAATGAATAGGGTAGATAATCGTGCAATGTGTTAGTGCTGACACTGCTAAGTACGCTTCTAAAAAGCAAATTATGAACTCTGGCATACTTTTAAATATTTTTGCTTTTAAATTCAACCATTAAAAATCATAAATAATTCTAAATAAATAACTACTATAAAAAATTCGGGCATTTCGTGATTTTTGCCAGCAAAAAAAAAAAAAAACTATTAGAGATTATATATAACGATATTTTATAAAAATATCCAGTTTTAGCTTTTTAATGAAATTCTTACCAACACATTTTAGCAAAATACTAAAAAAAAAAAAAAAAAAAAACTAATGGCAGTTTAAATTCTGTTTATGACACATATTACAATAGAAACAATAAAAGAAAAAAAAAGTTTATCACATCTAGGTAATAAGAGCAACCTTTTTCCTGGATTCTAAAACTGGCTTTGTTTATTCATTTGCATCAGAATGTAAACATCACCCCATCAAGGCAATGACAGTAGAATGCACACACACACACACACACACCAAAAAAAAAAAAAAAAAAAAAAAAAAAAATCTGTGCTAAAAAGTAATAATTTTTGTAAACAAGCATCAGAAATTGCAAAAGGATCACATCAATTGCTTCTTACTTAAGGGGAAAAAAAAAAAAAAGCCTTAACTTTCATCAAGCAAAAAAAAGTAAGGTGCAGCTGTGCAGCATCAAAAAGTTGCTTACAACATTTTTAATTTATTATTTATTTTGTGATCACAACAACGTGCGGCAGTATAGAGTGAGTTTGGGTTTTGATTGCTTAATATGAGCAGTGTAGCAGTGTAAGTATCAGTATATAATATGAACCACTGATTGCAGAAAGGGGACATGTCCAATTTTTTTTAAACAAAAATGAGTTAATGCTACCACAGCGTGTTCCTAACATATAGATGCCTATTTTTTGTAAAAAGGAAACACACTGTCACATGCAATCCTTCCTGTATTTATTTAATTAATGTATTAAAAAAAAAAAAAAAAAAAAAAGAATTCAAATTCAAAATTTTATCATTATGAGAAAAGTAATTTAATTAATATTCCATGTTTTCTAAATTTGTTTAATTCTCTGTTTATTCTAAAATACGTTTTAATTTAAGATCGTTCAAATTCTTAAATAATTCATTTAATTCATGTTTTGTTAATTTTTTCTTAATCTGATCATATCTGCAATATTTTAAGTATAACATAAAAATATGTTATTTTCCTTAATTATCCTCGTTTTTAGTGTGCAATTTATTAATTATTTTCATAGTTTAAATGTTTCAAAACTCATATTTCAATATTTTATTTTATTCAGGTATGTCCCGTGAATTGGCGAACACGTGCTAATTTTAGCGTTCACCTGCTCATTTTCTAACTTCTAAAACTTAATATTTCTTTTTTCTCCATACCTTCAGGTACAGACATTTTATTTAAATTACATCATTGCCGTGAGTCAAGTCCACGTCGTTGCCGATTCGACGCGAGTTTATTGACGTCACGTCACGGGATACGGCTGGCTCCTCCTTCCATCCAATCAGCTCAGTGCTTGGGCGTCTCTCAAAAACTATCGGCGGTAATTTTTCAGTTCTGGAGATTTCACTAAGGTGTGCGCGCGAGAGGTTGTTTTTTTTTAACAATAACAAATGGGTTGTCTTTTGTACACCTATTTATATAATAGCTTAAATTTTAAATTTAAATAATCTTAACTTAATTTTTCGCGATATAAATATAATTATTATCTAAATAATTTTTTTTTTAATAAAGTAACTAGTTTTATTTAAGTATATATATTAATTAAATATTTTATTTTTGTGGTACCAATTATTCAAGACGTAGTTAACTCATACAAGGATGCTGACATATGTTTTGCCCCTACAAGGATTCTACAAATTGTTCTTAGGAACTAAAGTTTTTACATTATTTTCATTCTCCACACCTTTTTGCCTTTTATTCCTTACAGATGAAGAATCACGGTAAGAATGTTCTGATTTCTTTATTCAAGTACCATGTATATTTCTTAGAGTGAAATCGAACTAAAGTTGATCCTGTTCTTTAAAGAACTAAAGTAATTTTTTTAATGATTAGAAATATCATAATTAATTAACTATGTCCATTACATTCAGCATCCGCTGCAAAGAAGAAAAAAGAATCTGAGTACTTGAATTTGTAATCCGCTTGCATCTTTAAGTTATAAAACTAAAACTCTAAATTTTTACCATAATTACTTCAATATTTAATCAATTAATCAAAATATCTTATATAGAATTTAGTTTACGATTACAATTTAGACTTCGGCACACATATCCTTTAGATCTGTACGACAGAAAAAATTAGTCTGAAAAATAGTTTTAGGCAGAAAAGAGTCTGCTGAAACAGAAAGTGTCATATGACTCTGTTCTGTTCTCAATAAAATGGAAGTGATGGGTCAATTAGAATTTTTTCTTATGTCATACTCTCTGGCTGATAGAACTTCTATCCAAGGCGACGACCCAGAATTTCAACAACAGGTGACTAATGTAAGCCTAAAAGTAAATTGATAATATATCATATTCTCGTTCAGAAATAATGCCTACAAGTATGCAGAACAGCTGTTTAATGTGCATAATATTAACAGGAAACAAAGTGTGGGAATTGGAAATTTATTAATAAAAGGTGAATCACCAAAAGATTTAAGAGGCGTGAATGCTATGACTCTCAAACCTATGCTTTGATTCATGAGCATATTCATTCCATCCCTTTAAAATAGTCGCAATATTCTTCAAGGATCACAAAGCACCTACGTCAAACCTCACAGTAAAACAATGCATGATGTATTTTTGAAAATATATCCACATCTTCAAGAAAAAGTGAAGTGTCACTTCTACTGGGATTACTTCCATAAAATTTTTTTATTGGAGTTCAGGATACCTCCCAAGGATATGTGTGCTATGTGTGAGGAGCTAAACAAATGAAACTGCAAAGCAAGTTGTTGTGATTGAATTAATTGTACACAAAAGAAGTAGTCAGAAATTTTACAACTCTCATAAAGAAACTGCTGCTTCTTCCCAAACTTAGGGCAGCAAAGTTTTGGGACTGTGTTTTGAATTTATGGCATTTCTTGATTTGCCTAAAGTATCTGTCCAGGATCTTTATTTCTACAGACAGCTTGGTGTCAACAATTTCAATATTCATAACTCACGTAACAATACCATGACAAGTTATATTTATCATGAGGGAGTTGCAAGAAAATATCCTGATGATGTAAAATTGCTTGCACTACCTTCATTGTTTCGTTTCACAAACCCGAAGTTGAGGAGATCCATATTTTTTTGCAACAACTACAGGGGCAAAAACAAAAAACATGCCTTCAGTCGGACCATAATGGCATTTTTCGAACTCAAGATTTTTAAGAAAGTATTTTTTTTTGAAGAGTCAGAGAGATCACCCATACCTACCAGGAGACAGAAATCTTGGATTTATGAAGAGGAAAAAAAAAATAGTGATAGGATGTATACCACCGACAAGTACATTAATGTAGTGGCAAATGCTTCAAATCTAGGCGGCAAATTCAGAATGATCATAGACAATTATTTAATGGTTCTTGATTAGCAGCACTAGGCTTTCTACTTACTACATGAATAGTATCACGTCATTTGAATCAAGAAGCTTATCCATCAAAGACAGGAAAAAAATTTTGATTTCTTCGTATCATTATTTTGAATGTTCCTCCAAAAATCCTGGTACTATTGTAACATCTAAGTTTATTCGTGGACTCATCTCCAATCATTTTTGCTAAAGAAAGCATAGTGATTCTCATCCTTTCAAATTGCTGTCTATGAAACTATAACTGCAGAAAAATCCCATAAATACCAATAAAGACCTTAAAAGTCTAAAACAGTTCAATCTGGAAGAGAAATTGCATGCTTTTTGGATGGAACTTTATGGATGGCCAACTCATTAAGAATTTTACCAACCACTGTAATTAAATGTAATATAGTGTTTTTTATGTCATTTTATGGTTCTTCTACGTATACCATGTTGTATGAAGGAATACATAGATTTTCAATGAAGAGATTAGGAGTAAAGCAATGATTTTTGTGAATTACTGTAACATATAAAGAAAAATCTGGTCAACCATACGACTCCCATTATCCGCTATTACATATATTTTATGCATTTTTTGGGGGATAATGTGATCAGAAGAAATAAAACTGACCTAACAAAAGTAGACATCTAAAAATTTTCCGGTAAGAGAAAGCTAATACTCGTGTAAAGACATATAAAACTGATTTACATAGCAAGTTAAAAAATAAAAAATAAACTGGTAGAGTTATTTTTTTAAATATCAATTGCAAGAGCTAAAACTGAGCTACCTAAGCAGGATGACTGTTAATTTTCCTGTAATAATCATATAATACATGAGAAAGGATATCTAAAATGGATTTACGTAATAATTTTCAAGAAAATCGTTAGAGTCGTTTTTGACATACAGACTGTGGTGTATTTCGTCATTGTATTCCTGATTTAATCTATTGGACTGTTGGTAAGTGACGTCACGTCCAATCAATGATCTGTTCATTCCTTTTTACGTTTATCTCTGCTAGAACAGATCGCAGTCTTAAAAATGTAGTCGTTCATGTTACTTGTATTTTTCATCTGTAATTGTCATAGTCATTTATTAAATTTTATGTGTTTAAAATGAAACGCCTCGTCATATCCTAGTTATGGCTTATAAATCCTCTCCTATCCATAAAATACTATATTGGCGACGAAATGAAAAAGAAAAAAGAAAAAAGAAGTTTTGCTCTTCAACATTTTAATAATATCTACTTCAAGATGATTAAAAATGAAATCTGTAGTTCATAAAAAAAAGAACGGAATATCTTCTACACATGTGTTTATTCAAAATCTACTTATTTCATAAAGAAAATTGATATTTCGAAAGTAACGAAAAGCGATCGGAGACGAGCAGTTGGTGAGTTTTTGTCTACTGTCAGGCCGGAAATGCATAGGCGCCAGAGATAATTAGTTGTCTACGATTTTTTATTTTTTCGGGAAAGAGAGAAAAAAAGGTATTTACACATTTATTTTATTTTTTTTCTTTCTGTTTTTTTATTAGATTGCATGTTTTTATTGTTAGAACTAGTATATTTTCATTAAAAATGTTTCAAAATTTTAAAGAATTCAATGATTCGGTTGAATCGTTTGAGATTTATGTAAGGAGACTGGAACAGAACTTTATATTGTTTGATATTAAGGATGAAAAAAAAGTTAGTGCCTTAATAACTTTTATTGGACCGAAATTATATAATTTACTTACAAATTTACTGTTCCCAGATCTCCCTGAATCAAAAACTTACACTGAATTAGTAGATGTCTTAACAAAACATCTATGTAAAATTCCTAATAAAATCAGTGAACGCATTAAATTTAGAAAATGTTGTCAAGGAGATAACGAATCTGTGCAGGATTTTAGTGTTCGTTTAAAGAAGCTTACAACACATTGCGCGTTTACGGGCGATTCGCTGTCAGAAAATTTGTTAGAACAATTTTTACGCGGATTAAAAAATGAAACAATCCAAAGCAAATTAATGTCTCAGGTTGAAGATTTAACATTTGAAAAAGCAGTAGAACAAGCCGTAACTATGCAAAGTACTGAAAATGACATGATAGAATTACAAAATAAAAATTTGAATTTGAATAAAGTTTCTGTTAGTGTTAGGAAACCAAAACAAAATTATTCTCAAAATAACTTAAGTAAACAAAACGTGAACAAAACTGCGAGTGCAAATAAAAGTAAAACTTATTGTTATCGTTGTGGAAATAGCTCTCATTTAGCAAATGTTTGTAAATTTATTAATGCAGTTTGCAATTTTTGTAAAAAACGTGGTCATTTGAGTAAAGTGTGTCGGAACGCACAAAACAATGTTACTCAAAAGAAAAATGTAAATGTTCTTGATACTGTAGACATTTTGTCGTTACAATCTGAAGGCACTAAACCTATAAAAATTTGGGTTTTGATAGAAAATAGTGCTAAAGCAGAAATGGAACTTGATACGGGATCGGCGATTTCCGCCGTACCGATAAATCGTTTTCGGAGATTATTTCCAGAACACAAAATGTTTCCTGCTGATGTACAATTAAAGACAGCCACGGGAGAAATTTTCCAGCCCGAGGGATTTGTTAGAGTAAATGTCACTTACGAAAACAAAACTAGGAATGTTAAGTTATATTTAGTTAAAAAAGACAATTTTCCTTTATTGCTAGGTAGGGATTGGATAACTACATTTAATATATTCCCAAACAATTTACAAACTGTTCCGGTAAACAAAGTAGTACAAATCTCGGAAAATTTAAATAATTTACTAAATGAATTTACGGATTTATTCACAAATAACGTAGGTGAAATTAAAAATGTTAAAGCTGAATTACATTTAGAGAAAGACTCATCACCAATATTTTGTAAATCGCGAACAGTTACGTATGCATTAAGGAATGCGGTAAATGAAGAATTGGAAAGATTAGAAAATGAAGGGATAATAAAAGCTGTTAGTACTAGTAAATGGGCAACACCTATTGTTCCGGTGGTAAAACCTAATGGGAAAATTCGTTTATGCGGCGATTTTAAAGTCACGGTAAATAAATTTTTAAAGGTTGACAAATACCCGCTACCAAAAATTGAGGATATATTAGCAACTTTAGGGGGTGGATTACATTTTACAAAAATTGATTTAAACCAAGCATACTTGCATTTACCGGTAGAGGAAAATTCACAAGAATTACTTACTATTAATACTCCTAAAGGCTTATTTAAATTTACGCGATTACCATACGGAATTGCCAGTTCGCCAGCAATATGGCAGAGAACTATAGAACAAATTTTAAAAGGTATAGAGGGTATTTCAGTTTTTATTGATGATATATGCATCTCAGGGGAAACGGATGAAATACATTTAGAGCGATTAAAACAAGTGCTAGAAAGGTTACGTGAATATAATCTTAAAATAAATAAAGAAAAATCTTTTTTCATGAATGATGAAATTACATACTGCGGTTACAAAATTGATAAAAATGGCATACACAACGCAAGAAAAAATTTCTGCTATTTTAAATGCTCCAATACCTCAAAACGTAACTCAAGTAAAAGCGTTCCTAGGCTTAGTATCTTACTATTCTAGATTTGTTCCTAAATTATCTACGATTGCTTATCCTCTAAATGAATTATTACGTAAAAATGTAAATTTTCAGTGGACTAAAAAATGTGAAAATTCATTTAATGCAATTAAACAGGAAATTACTTCCGAAAGGATTCTCACCCACTTTAATCCTAAATTACCCTTAATTTTAGCCACTGATGCTTCTCCTTATGGAATTTTGGCAGTACTTTCGCATACAATGCCAGATAACTCCGAAAAACCCATAGCTTTTGCTTCTAGAACTTTGTCTTCTGCAGAAAAGCGGTATAGTCAGGTAGATAAAGAAGCGTTATCAATAATTTTTGGTGTAAAGAAATTTTTTCAATTTTTATATGGTAGGAGATTTACACTGTATACAGATAGTAAACCCCTAGTTTCCATATTTTCACCCGTAAAAAGTATTCCGGTACTTTCGGCAGCTAGAATGCAAAGATACGCATTATACTTACAGACATTTAATTATGATATTAAATATAAAAAATCTGCAGAGCACGGAAATGCCGATGCTCTATCACGTAGTGAAGACTTACTGCTGCCGTCGTCCGATTCGCTACAACCAGAAAAAGGGTCACCAACTTTGTCACCAAATTTATTTGGCAACCTTGATGAATCCGATTGTTTATTTATTCATCAAATCACATCGTTACCGTTAAATACAAAGATATTATGTGCAAGTTCTAAGCGAGATCCAACATTGAAAGAAATGTACCGACATTTAATATCAGGCACACAGATGCCAAATTACTTACTTTTTGGACATAAACAACAAGATTTTTCTATACTAAATAATTGCATACTACAAGGCAATCGTGTTGTAATTCCTACTGTTCATAGACAAAAAGTGTTGGAAGATTTGCATTTTGGCCATTTTGGCATAGTAAAAATGAAAGCACTGGCACGTAGTTTTGTATGGTGGCCAGGTATTGATAAAGACATTGAGAATTTAGCAAATAACTGTTCTGTTTGTATTAAATTAAAACATAATCCTCCTAAAATGGAAAATCATCACTGGGAATGGCCTACAACACCTTGGAACAGAATACATGTAGACTTTTTTGGCCCAATGATGGGGAAAATGTTTTTAATCGTAGTAGATGCCCACAGTAAATGGACAGAAGTGTTCATTGTTCCTAATACTACTGCTGAGAACACTATAAACTGTCTTTCTTCGCTTTTTGCCAGATATGGCTATCCTGTGTCCCTTGTGTCTGATAATGGGCCACAATTCACTTCAGGAAAATTCAAACATTTTCTACAAAGTAAAGGCATAAAACATAGTTTAACTGCACCATATCATCCCTCTACAAATGGTCAAGCCGAAAGATATGTCCAAATAATTAAAAAAGGATTGAAATCCTTAAGTTCAGAACCCGGAAATCTCCAATTTAAGTTAAACGAATTTTTATTCCAATACCGAATAATGCCTCATATTACAACGGGGGAGAGTCCCGCATCATTATTTCTGAAAAGAAATATCAGATCAAAATTAGATTTGCTTGTACCAAATGTTAAAAATTATGTTGAAAACAAACAACATAAAAATGTTTTTAACAAGAAAAAGATAAGAGAATTCGAAATAAATGAAAAAGTTGCAGTACGCAATTACACATCAGGAGATAAATGGAAAATAGGTAAAGTAATTGCCAGACTAGGTAAACTACATTACAAAATTCAAGTAGGTTCATGTGTATGGAAAAGACACGTTGATCAACTAAAAAGTGTAGGTTCCAGAGTACAACTGGAGGAAACTACAAATCCTGGAAACTACACTCTTGATGGAAATATTCCCATGGTTTCCGATAGCAAGAGTCCACACCTGCAAAGCAATGGAGAATCTAAGTCTGGTAGGAGGCCTGCAATAACACCAGATCCAGTGCCAACCGATCCTCCCACTACACCAGATCCAGGGCCAACCGACAGTAGATCTGTGTCTACAAAGCCTGGAGAAATTGACTGTGATAAAAATATCAACAGTACTCTAAATAAAAATAAACTAAAATCTGAACATTCAAAACTTAAAAACACTAATTTGTCTTTTTCTGAACAGGTTGTAAGAAGATCATCTAGAGTAAGAAAACCTCCCATCAGGTATGGTATACAGAATTAAGGGGAGGAGAAATGTGGTGTATTTCATCATTGTATTCCTGATTTAATCTATTGGACTGTTGGTAAGTGACGTCACGTCCAATCACTGATCTGTTCATTCCTTTTTACGTTTATCTCTGCTAGAACAGATCGCAGTCTTAAAAATGTAGTCGTTCATGTTACTTGTATTTTTCATCTGTAATTGTCATAGTCATTTATTAAATTTTATGTGTTTAAAATGAAACGCCTCGTCATATCCTAGTTATGGCTTATAAATCTTCTCCTGCTCACAAAATACTATACAGACTTTTATCAAAACTTGGCATACTCAATTATTGACCGGAAAACAATAATTACATATAAAAAGGATATTTAAAAGGGAGTTAATATGACAAGTTTGAAAAAAAAATACATGCAGACATTTTTAAAGGAACGCCCTTGCGACACCTGAAATTGTGCTATTTATACAGGACACCTATCAATTTTCTGAACTAACTAGTTACGTCATTCGAAAGGACATCTAAAAGTGTTTATATAGCCACTTTGAAGAAAATCGTTAAGAGTAGTTTTTGAGATATGGACTTACTTTCAGTTTTCCAATTTTCACTAAACTTTGGAAGATTCATCTGTACACCAGACCTGTCTCAATTCGGAAGTTTCATAGTACTATCTTTATTAATTTTGGAGACATGATAGATAGATGATTCCCTACATACATACACACTGACCAATTGCCAAAAACTACTTTTTTGGACTTTTAAAACAAGGATGAAATTAGCAAAAATACAAAAAAGCTGAAACTGTACACAAAAGCAAGACGTTGAAATGAATGAAATACTAGAATTTTGATGACAAAATTTATTATATTTGAGTAATAAATATTTATTTTAATCTTCCAATACATAAAAGAAGAACAAATGCACATCAGAAACAAAAAAAGCTGAAAAATCTCATCCCTGTTTAAACGTGTAATCAGGTGAAAATTCAATATTGAATTTTTAGACCAAATACAATACTTCCATTACCGATAGCAGTCGGGTAATGGAAGTAAAAAATAAATGTTAAGTGGAAAAAGGAAATATATCTACAGTGCAAAAATGATCACCATGAATGTATGTATTATTGAATTTTGATTAAAATGTGGTATTTGTGATAAGGATAGCAATGATAATGCTGTGTAATTTTTTTCAGAATTTTAAATTCACGTAAATTTGGTAAAAACAGTTTTTTATGTCTTCTGTAAAATTAGGTTTTTGCAACGTCTGATTTCCGCAATCAGCGATTCATATAATATCTGAAAATTTCAGGAATTTTAGGACAACCAGTGACAGAAATTGAGAAAGAAAGGGAAGGTGCCATGTAAATATTTTAGGCATCAAATTAAAATTTCTAGTTGCAATTTCTGAAATTCTTTTTTAACAAGACTAACCAAGAGTAGAGATGGGAATGGTCCGAAAAAAACCGGAAATTTTGAGAAAAAAAACCAGTTTTTTTTTTCGGTTTTTTTCCCGAAGGGGTTTATTTCCGCCCCGAAAAATTGAAAATTTTGAAATTTCTAGCATAAAATAACGTATTTAGAAATTCATAATATTTACATTTCAATACTTTTTTCTTGAAATATTTTTTCATGTTCAGTCTCTTACATGAAAACATTGATTTTGTTGTGACCTCCCTTCCATCACATTCATTTGAAATTACTTATTCTTTCAAGCTCCTTTATACTTCAGTCTTGGGAATTTTGACAAATTTTGTGGAAATAAGCCATATTTGAAAGTGCTAAATTGCTCGTTAATTTCGTGAAATTTTGTGGGAAATAAACAGCATAAGTCAGGAAAAATGCTGAAAAATAGTCTTTAAAAAGTCAGGGAATTTGGAAAATTTCTAATGGCCATCCTGTATAAAAAAAAAAATAATAAATCAATAATAAAATGTTTTAAATTTCTGAAGTTCAATTAACTTTAAATTAAACTTTTAATTTATCTTTGTGATTCATTTCATTTTAAATGAAAATCTGATTTAGAGTCCAGCATCAGGTCCGGTAACTGATTTTACCCGAGCCTGACCTGCAATCAGGTTTGGGTCTGGTATATATATATTTAATAGATCATCTTTATTATATATATATATATATATATTAAACTTAAAGCATATTTTTGTACACTTAAAGAACACAATACACATAAATGGTTAAAAATTATCAATCTATTTTTCAGATTTTTAAATAGTGTATCAGTAAATCCGTTTAAATTATTTTTTAAATTATTTACTAACTCTGTGACAATGAAAATTTATTTTATTTTATAACTTTAAAAAGTTTTGCATTATTTTCAGATGAATCATTAAATTTTATTTAGTTTTCGGGTCTGTTAAAAAAAAAAAAAAAAAAAAAAAAAAAGTTGGTTTGATTCTAATCTGAATTCATCAATGCTGCTGAGATATTAACATTCTATAGGAATGCACACTCTATGGAAAATTAATGGTTGAATGATGATTTGACTAGTTTTTGGTGTTTTGTACAAGGAAAGGTACTGGCATTTATGATACAGAAAAGCTCATTTTTTAATAGTAAAAGCTTTTTGTATATTTCTGTTAAGAAGAAATAATATGGATTGCAAGCATTTTTAAATATTTAACACTTTATATTTTCTAAGATATTATAATTATTAAGAAACCCTATTTTTATCTGTAAAAATTCAATTTTTTCTAGAAAAAAAAAAAAAAAAAAAAAAACGGAAAAAAAATGGTTTTTTTCCACCGCCTTAAAATTTCCGAAAATTTTACATCTCTAACCAAGAGTGACTCTGAGTAAAACAATATTTTCTGAACTACGCATCAAAATTTTTGTAACACAATTTAATTTATATATATGTATTTTTCTTATGCATTATTATCAGTATGCGCACACAGATATAATGTGTTGGTAGGTTATTTGTATGCATGTTTCATCTTGATTTTGAAATATGAACTGTCTTCTATAAATCAAAATGTTTCATTAGACTATTAGGAGTAAGACATTTTTGATAAAGCTTAAAGATGTATATGAAGAAATGATGTACTTCGTTTCACCATTTCACACTTGTAGTACCTTAAAATTTTAAGAAAATGGCACTCTATTCAATAAAATGTTTAACCAAACTTTAGAACAACAGGTTCGAGAGTTTTTAGAAAGAAATCTCCCAGGTCAGGTTTTATCAGTCATTGGTTACTTCCTGTGTCCATTTACCATGTGTCACGAACCTCTCTTCTTCCCCTCATTCTTTGTTTCAAATGCGGATGATTGACTTTTGAGGCATAAAACGAAATGTAGAATAACAAAAGGGCTTTTCTCCTTTTGTTATTCTGTATTTGGAAGAACCATGCATAGGAAGGAAAAAAAATACAATATGAATTTGGAGCTTTCAAAGTTAAACAAAAATAAGTCTTAAAAAAAAGCTAGGCATAAAATTTGATGACCAGAAATAATTTTATAGTCGTCAAATGCAATAATTTAGATGCATTGGACAACTCACAACTGCTAATTTCGAGCACTGAGATTGAGAACAACATATCATACTCAAGGAAATTTTTTTAAATTTTCAGGAATTTCAGGAAAATCAGGACAAGTACTATCCCTGAAAATGCACTTTTATTTATTAATGTTCTATTCCTGCAGGTACTTCTACTGTTATTATTCACAATTTAAATTATTTTATGCATCTGCTTCATATCAGCTATTTGAATATCTGTATTCCTATAAAAATATATTTATATATAGAATAGGATCTATTTATAACGAGTCTGCATTTAGAAAGAAATTTTATTTTCAGCTTGTTTATTGTTTCATATGTTTTTTTTTTTTACATTATTATGTTTGACATGGAAGGCTATAAGTCTATAATGGGTAACGTAGTGTGGGGAGCTGCTAGCATTAAGATAAAAATTAATAACATTTACAATAATGTACACAGTTTAACACTTTCTACAACAACAACAAATAAATAAATAAGCACTGCTAAATAAATAAAGATAATTTAACAACTACAAGTGGGCACGAACTATCAACAAAACTTCTCAATTTTGCTTTCACCCCTCTCACCCTTTCCTTTTTTTTTTTTTTTAAATAATAAGAATAAAATTCAAATAGTTTTTGTATAGTAAAATCCTGATATTATTACTATTATTATTATTATTATTTAAAGACATTTTTTAATAGGAATTGCATAGTATTAAATTCACATTACAAGTGAAGCAATATTTTTGATTTGTACGTTTGTAATGATGAAAAGAATGTAATTTTTAGTAAAACTTTCAATTGATAATGAACAAGAACTACAATTTTCCCATTAATTTGTTTTGTTAAAATCTATGATACTGATATCAGTAATGATAGTGACATGTGGTGTCAAAGTTTGTAGTATAAGAAAATCTCTCCAGATTGACATTTAAAGGTAAAGCATTATTATTAAATAGAACAAAATTGCTTTGAAACACAATAATATTTTTCAAGTGTTCAGAATAAAGCTCAAATAGTAGATAGTGTAATTGTTGCACTTTAATTATATTTTGCATTTGCTAAGATTGAAGTGTTTATGTTTATTTTTCATAACATTTTATGCATTGTGATAATAAATATTTATCTATCTATATGTATATATAAACAGCAATTATACTGTGCTTGTATTAAATTAAAAACATTTAGATTTACAGCTTAATGTTTTTTTTTTTTTTTTCTTTTAAGAATTAACAATACTGCTTAAAATTCAAATCACTAATATCAAATCTAAGAACAATAGAGTTATTACACAAGAGGAATTGTTACTCTACTATTTTTTAGACTTTATAAATATATCCAACGGATCTAAAAACTTTGAGTTTACAAAGATCACTGGCACATACATCCAGTAAATGAATTTATGAAAATATGTTTTAACAAATACAATAAAAACAAAAACAAAAGAAAAATATATACAATCACAAACATAGTAATTTACAATAATTTTTTCTAAGGATACAATCCCATTTTAGTCCCAACATTTATAATGAATCTTGCACCTTCTCGTCTATATCTATTTTCACGTTCAATATCGATGCCATCTGTAACAGATGGTGTGCGTTTAAGATCTTTCTTTTCGTAGTACCAGCTAGGCATTAGTACTGTCATAGCAACTGAAAGGAAAGAATAATAATAAATAAATAAATAAAATATAAATAATAAATGAAATAAATATATATTAAACATCATATTTTAATTGTGTAACAAACAAATAAACCCATGAAAATTAACATTAATAAATATTTTAAATAATGCATGTATATAAAAATTAAACATGAAAGAAAAGCAATAACAATAACCATTCAGGGTTTGTGCTTAACAAGTCAGAGACATTCTTTTTGGTCACAGATTAGTGTAGGAACTCTGTGCATGGTATATGAAAATGAAATTTGATTATTTCAGTTATCCCTGCTTCTGTTGAGTGTTTTTTCAGTATGCAAAAAATTTAAGTAAAAAAAAAAGTATGTGCGGTCGGGGGACCCCCGTCAGGAACGAAGTTCCTTACACCTTTTCTCCAATTCCGAATTTGATTTGATACAGAGATCTACATTGTTCATTCTCTCTCTCTCTCTTTCTTTTTTTTTTTTTTTCTCAATGCAAATAAGAATCAAATTAAGAAGTTGCATTTAATATTTTAGAGAACATATTTGTTTATTAAAAATTAAATATAAAAAAATGAATTATAAATTATATAAAAAAAAAAAAAATAAATAAATAAAACTAGTATGTTGTGGCCACCACAATACTTTCTTCTATATTTTCCGATACAAAGGGCAAATAATTTATTAAAACTATTATTTATTAAAATTATCTAACATAGTGAATACGAATGATTTTCCTCTTAGAGAAAACTAACACTAAAAATTCAAAGAAAGACAGTTTTATTGTCCATAAATAACATCTTAGAAAATGTCCATAAATAACATCTTAGAAAATGCGCTTTTATAATGGTTATCTCACATATCAAGTTTCGTACAGTTTTATGTCATACAAGATGAGATACAATCTTCCCGTTATCCAGGAAATTTCCAGTATAGCAGCTCCATCTATTGTCCTAAAAGCATCTAACTTGAATCAGCATAATGTCTCATAATGGCTTTCTCACATATCAAGTTTTCTTTGAATATACGCCATATAGTACAGTCAAATTAGACCAAAAAACACCAAATAAGGGAAAAAATTTATAAAGTTTTGAAACTTTGGAATAACATTCCTGGGGTCTCTAGTAATGCAAAACAAAAAAGTTCCCCCTTCCTGGGGGGGAGCTTTCCCCCATTTCCCCCCCCTTTCCCCTCTAGACCATATAGTTCTTTCATATTAGGAAAAACAGATATAATAATTTATAAACGCTTGGAATTTTAGGATAACATTCATGAAAAGTCTAATAATGGACAAGAAAAAAAATTCTCCCCCCCCCCTGTGCGTCCCCCCCCTTTTTCCCCCAAAATTGTTTAGCTCCTTCATTTTTTTTTTTTTTTTTTTTTAATGAGGAACTGTAAAAAGATTATATTATAGGAATAAATATTTATAAAGTTATAAAATTTTGAATTAATACTCTTAAGGGTTTCCCCCCCCCCCCCCCAAAAAAAAAACAAAAAAAAAAAAAAAAAAAAAAACAGAGGAAATAATTTATAAACATCTGAAACTTTGAAACATTGAGATAACACTCATGAATAGACTATTATTAAAAAAGAAGACATCCCCCTTCCCTGAATAAGCACCTCCCCCCTCCCCCTTTCCCCCAAAACATACAGTTCCTTCAGATTATGAAAAATAGGAGACTCTAAAGGATTAAAGGAATTTATGACAGAGGTATATATTTATAATGTTCTGAAATTTTTAAATAGTGCCCTCGAGAGCTCTAGCAATGGAAAAAAGAAAATTCCACACCCCTCTTCATCTGTCGGCAGAGGATACCTCTTTTCCTCCCGAATTTGTACAACTTTTTCAGATTAAGAAAAACCGAGAAAATAGTTTACAATGTTTTAAAATTTAGGATAGCACGTATGAATTGATTATCAATGGAAAATAGAATAGGTCTCCCTTCTTGGGGGAGTGGGGGGGGGGGGGGGAAGCCCCCACCCCTCTTTTTCTCGAAATCCCGTTTTCCTCTTTTCGATCTAAGGAAATCCAACCGTGACTTTTCAGTTTTTCATTTTTACACAAAATCGTTAAGTTTACTATTACAAAAAATAATTCTTTTTTAAGACCTCATATATGATACACACACACACATATATATATATATATATATATATTCATATATATGATATATGCCATATATATCATATATATATATATATATATATATATATATCGTATATATAAATACGATCAATCTTTTCGGAGTAATTGGCAACGGAGAAAAAAAAAAATGAGTACTTGATTTTGGTACGTTTTATATATTTTTTACAGATGAGAATAATGTACTCTCTTCTTTCAACTTGGTCAGATACAAAGAACGGGTTTTAAATATTTTGAATTTGCTCAATGCTTAGAAATTTCTGGTATCGAAGCAAGCATAGCAAAAGATGACGCAGATGCTTTGATAGTTAGGAAAGCAATTGATGCATCTGATTTAAACAAACAAGTCGTTATTGCTGGACAAGATGTGGACCTTATAGTTTTAATGATAGCACTTGCCTCAGAAGATGAGGACATTCTATTCATGAAAGAAGGAAAGGGAAATGTCAAAGCAAGATTTTATAGTTCCAAGGATTTGCAAAGTTCATCTGTTATTAAAAATGTCAAGGATTCTATTCTATTTCTTAATGCAATGAGTGGTTGCGACAACACTTCGGCCATGTTTGGAAAAGGGAAAGTGCAAGTAGTTCAATCGTTTAACCAATCTCACCTCCTCCATGATGTACCCAAAGTGTTCAATGATCCAAGATCGACTCGTGACTCAATTGAAAAAGCTGGTGAAAAATTTATTAGTGATATGTACAGTAAAGTTAAAAATAAATGAATAAATAAAAATGAAAAACGCATTTATAACTTCTGAAATGAAAAAAATTAATGATCTCAGAATTCAATGTTTTAATGAATCAGTAGGATAGGCAAGCAATGCTGTCATCCTATCGTGCTTGCCACCTACCACTGATGCTGCATTTTCATCGGGTTTACCTGCAAATACAGATGTGGTTGGGGAATCGCTTGAATCCAAAGACCTGTGGCTGGAAAGTATCTAATTCATGCTTGTCTCCTGTATATCTAAGACAAGCGCCTGCTTCAGACAAAATTCTAAATTTGATTTCATGTGGCTGTATGCAAGGTTGTGGAAGGAAATGCAAATGTGTAAAAGCAAATTTATTGTGTACAGAAAAGTATAAAAATTGTCATGGACAAAAATACACCAATAAAGAACCCACTAACATGACAGAGGAGTTTGAAGATGCCATTCATGATGAACTTGATTACTTTTTATTCGATGTTCAGACGATTTTTTAAGTAATAAATTATTGACTTACATTAAAATTACTTTATCTACATTTTACTTTATTATTGCTATATTTATTTTACCTAGTTATTACCTGAATTTCATTATTATCATTCCAATTTATTTTATTTTTTACAATTTAGTAGCTTTTAAAAACTTAAAGGAAAAATAATTTTTCGTTTATGCATAATGAAGAGGACATTTTGTGCAGAATTTTTCAAGGCATATTTTTTTTTATTATTATTTATTTATTATTATTATAGTAGCTGTCTTTGAAAACCAAATAATTTTGTGTTAATTAAAAAAAAAAAAAGGAAAACTGACGGAAAGTTTTGAAGTAGAGGGGACTTTTCTGTTTCCCATTGAGATACCCCATATGATTAATGCCCCAAAGTTTTAAATCTGTATGCTTCTTTCTAATTTTTTTTTTAATTGAAGGAACTGCAGTATTTTTGAGGGGGGGGGGGATCATCCTTCCTAGGGAAGGCTTTTTGTTTTTATTGAAAGCTTTTCAAGCATACAATCTAAAAAAATTCAAAATTATATAAATAATTTCTATTGTCTTACTTTCAATAGATTATACAATTATGGGGCAAACGGACAGAGGGAGAAGCTCTTGCTCCAGAAGAGGGTGAATTATTATTATCATTAGACCCCTCAACAATTTTGTCCACAAACTGTAAAATTCTACAAATTATTTCCCCATTTGTTTTAATTTCAACAAATTATACGATTTTTTTTTTTTTTTTTTGGTGGGGGGGGGGGGGGGGGGAAAGGGAACTTTTGTATTTTCTATTATTAGGCACTTCAAGAGAACTTTCCCCAAAACTAAAAACTCTTATATAACTTATTTTCGTATTTTTCTTAATTTCAGCAAAATTGAACTACTTTTTTATTGGTGGTGGGGGGGGGGGGGGGAGGTGAAGGAGGAGAGTTCCCACTGCATGGTGGAATTTTTTTAAATTTTGTATCCCATTATTAAGCACCTCAAGAATATGTTATACCAAAATTTCCAAACTCTATTTAACCATTTTTCTTATTTTCAATACCCTATATAATTTTTTTTTGAGGGGTGGGGGGTGGGAGGGGAGAAGGAAACTTTTACCCCAGGGTGGCAAATTTTTTTGTTTTCAATTATTAAATTACTCAGGAATGTTGTACCAAAATTTCAATACTCTATGAATTAATTTTCTATTTTTTTTTCTTTATTTAAACGAATTATACAGTTTTTTTTTTTTTTGGGGGGGGGGGGGGAGGAGGGGTAAACTCCCACCCTACGGTGGGGAACTTTTTTGATTTGCATTATTAGGCTCCTCAGGAATGTTATGCCATAATTCTAATGCTCGATAAATTAGTTCCATATTTTTTTCTTCGTTCCAACGAATTATACGGTTTTAGGGGGGGAGGGGGGGAAGCTCCCCCCTCAGAGTGGGGAACTTTTTTGTTTTGAATTATTAGACCCTTCATAAGTATAATCCCAAAGTTTCAAAACTTTATAAATTTTTTCCCTTATTTTTCCTAATTTGACTGTACTAATAGAACTTGAGATATAGCCTTTTCTTAAATTGCAGAAATCGCTGAGTGGCAGCACCACCTGTTGAGCGGTTGACATTAAAAGTTGAAACTAATTTATGTGAAGGTACATCTACATATAAATTTTTATACAATTCTGTGCAGTATTTAATAAACTAGTGGATCTGCAGATCAGGAGCCTCAACGTCCTATTTACATCAGACATTATTCAATAGGTCATTTTTATTTATTCCTTATTATATAATCGTATATATTGATTCGATC
The DNA here is from genome assembly GCA_963930645.1 of Salticus scenicus. NCBI lineage: Eukaryota > Metazoa > Arthropoda > Arachnida > Araneae > Salticidae > Salticus > Salticus scenicus. Next base: position 266,589,367 of record OZ005653.1, on the reverse strand, counting down.
GACTTGTTACCATAATCAGATACATTCCTGAGGGGGGCTGCCGCCCCCCTCAACCCCCCGCTATGTCTCTATTTGCATATCTTATAAAGTGTTGCGGAATTGTAAATAATTGCATTTATTTTTGTATCAATTCTTTCAAAGAAGTTTAGTAAAGTTAATAAAATGCTAACTTTGTGCATTTTTAGTCGTTTTAGCGTTAAAACAGCCTAGTTTTCCCTTAAAAACATTAAAAAAAGCTCCAATAAGGGAAGAAATGAATTTGGCGCCAAATTTGGCGACTGTTTCCCTCTTTGGCGATTTTTTTTGGCGACCTTTGCGAGAAAATCCTTATTAGGGATATACCAAATATGGAAGCTCTAATCTCATTATGAGATACGAGAATTTTCCAGAACAGTCTGTGTTCAATAGAAAAGTATAAAAGGAGCATTTTTTCGCCAAGGCAGTCAGTCTCAGATCTGTGTCAGTTTCGTGAAATGCTTGCTTTGCTTTGAGCCTCTTTAGATGAGACTTTCTTTATGTGTTATTGCTAAATAGTTTGTACCGTTGTTTTGCTGTTAACGGCTGTTGTTTAAGCTGTATTTACTGGTTGAATTGAAGCTGATACTTGGTTTATAGACCTGTATTTTTCTGGAACTTCCTGTGAATACACCACTGAATTTTTGCAAGTTTTGCCTTTTATTCTCGGATAACTTACGGACCCCCAAGTACGCAACAATATGTATTCTTAATAAACGACGGTCTTGTATTATTTCCCTGAAATTCATAAATACCAAATTTCATAACTACCAAATTTCATACAAAAAAAATTACATAGCATATCGGAAAAATTTTGCGTAACCTTTAAACTAATTTCCAATTCTATGCCCACAATTATCAACAAGAAAACATGCTTTTAAAATTCTAACATAAATTCATTATATTTGATGGGGTGTAACCATGTTAAAATAAACTTTTAAGAAATATCGACTATAGACCGTAATAGTACGAAATTATTTTATATATCCCGGAAAAGTAGCCACAGTCATTATAAACGCCAATAATAAGAATAAACTTAAGTAATTATAACTCATTAATTTTTTAAACTAATTTGACATCATTTGGATGATTACAGTACATACTCGGAATTATTTTGTGTGGTCCCATAAATTATTTAGTCTATACATAACCTTTTTTAAGAGTAAACATAATTTTAAGCATCTTTATAATGTATGTTAATTTTATTAAGTTCAATGCAGCATAAACGCATTAAAGTGCGCTCTTAAATAAAAGTTTGTCCATAGGCTCTAATGCTACGAATTTCTTTTGCGTGTCTCTGTAAACAAACCATAAACATTCTATACACCTGTAAAAACTATTCAGCTTACTTTGCGTTTAAAATGAATAATTGTTCCAAATTTAACATCGTTTGGATGACTACGTGACACTGTCAGAACAATTTTGTAAGGTCCTGTACATTAATTAGAAAACTTAAGAGCACATATTTTCTTCAAATAACATAAGTTAAACATCTTACTCATGTACGCTAGTTTAATTTTCTTGATTGCAAAGTAAAGATGGTAAAATGCGTTTAAACGCAATTCACCGCATACGCCGTAATGTGAAGTATTTTGGCGTGTCCCTGTATACAATCCATAAAAAGTATAGGCCTAAAAAAATAAATAGCTATTTCTATACCGAGCCTGAATATATGTGTTAATTTGCAAATCAATCGGAGAATTTTTGCGGCCGCTATTGCGGTACATACAAATTCTTCCCATAGGCCGTAATCGTAAAAAAAATTTGGCGTATCCCTGTACACGAACTACAAATGGAATGCACACCCAAAACTATACAGCTAATTTCGTGGGGATCATGAACATGTGTACCAAATTTCAAGTCAATAGCGTGATATTTGCGGCCGCTATCGCACGACAGACAGATGGACAGACGGAACACAAAATCCTTTTGAGTCTCAACAGAGGCCCTCCACTGACGTTTCGGTAAAAATTCGAAGTCAATAGCTTGATTTTTGCGGAGCTATCGCGGTACATACAGATTCTTCCCATAGGCCGTAATAATAGAATGACTTTGGCGTGTCCCTGTACACGAACTGCAAATGGTATACACACCTAAAACTATACAGCTAATTCCGTTGGGCTCATGAATATGTGTACCAAATTGCAAGTCAATAGCGTGATTTTTGTGGCCGCTATCGCGATACATACAAATTCCTCCCATAAGTCGTAATGATAAGAAAAACTTTGGCGTGTCCCTGTACACGAACTACAAATGGAATATACACCTAAAACTATACAGCTAATTCCGTTGGGCTCATGAATATGTGTACCAAATTGCAAGTCAATAGCGTGATTTTTGTGGCCGCTATCGCAATACATACAAATTCCTCCCTTAGGCCGTAATGATAAGAAAAACTTTGGCGTGTCCCTGTATACGAACTACAAATGGAATACATACCCAAAACTATGCAGCTAATTTTGTGGGGATCATGAACATGTGTACCAAATTTCAAGTCAATAGCGTGATATTTGCGGCCGCTATCACACGACAGACAGACAGACAGACGGACAGACGGAACACAAAATCCTGTTGAGTCTCAACAGAGGCCTTCCTCTGACGTTTCGGCAAAAATTGGAAGTCAATAGCTTGATTTTTGCGGTGGCTATCGCGGTACATGCAGATTCTTCCCATAGGCCGTATTGATAGAATGACTTTGGTATGTCCCTGTACACGAACTACAAATGGAATACACACCTAAAACTATACAGCTAATTCCGTTGGGCTCATGAATATGAGTACCAAATTGCAAGTCAATAGCGTGATTTTTGTGGCCGCTATCGCAATACATACAAATTCCTCCCTTAGGCCGTAATGATAAGAAAAACTTTGGCGTGTCCCTGTATACGAACTACAAATGGAATATATACCAAAAACTATACAGCTGATTTCGTGGAGCTCATGAACATGTGTACCAAATTTCAAGTCAATAGCTCTATTTTTGCGGCCACTACCGCAATACATACAAATTCCTCCCATAAGCCGTAATAAGAAAAACTTTGGCGTGTCCCTGTATACGAACTACAAATGGAATACATACCAAAAACTATACAGCTAATTTCGTGGGGCTCATGAACATGTGTACCAAATTTCAAGTCAATAGCGCTATTTTTGCGGCCGCTATCGCGATACGTACAAATTCCTCCCATAGGCCGTAATGATAAGAAAAACTTTGGCGTGTCCCTGTATACGAACTACAAATGGAATACATACCAAAAACTATACAGCTAATTTAGTGGGGCTCATAAACACGTGTACCAAATTTCAAGTCAATAGCGCTATTTTTGCGGCCGCTATCGCGATACGTACAAATTCCTCCCATAGGCCGTAATGATAAAAAAAACTTTGGCGTGTCCCTGTATACGAACTACAAATGGAATACATACCAAAAACTATACAGCTAATTTCGTGGGGCTCATGAACATGTGTACCAAATTTCAAGCCAATAGCGCTAATTTTGCGGCCGCTATCGCGCGACAGACAGACGGACAGACAGACAGACACAGCCCAAAACCGTTTTGAGTCTCAACAGAGGGCCTCCACTGACGTTTCGGCAAAAAGCACCACAAAACTGGCATTGTAAAAATTATTACTTACAAACTTTGAATAAACACCATAAAATGCAATAAACTCGCAACAATTGTTTCGGGTTGAAAAAACACACGACCCTTCATCAGGCGAATAAAGTAAGCACGAGTGCTGCAGTCAAAGCGGCAACGCAGAAAATCGTTTAAAATGAAAAGAAAAACTTTATAAAGTAGAAAGTAAATATAACTACTGATGTTAGTAGAATTGTACAAGAAAACAAGAAAATAAATAAATGAGTGAGATTAAACATATAACAAAATCTAAAGATATCAAAAATTAAATGAAAATCTAAGTTACGTGAGTAATTTCCAAGCATAAGAGAAGAATGGAGTGGAAGAAATATCATTAACAAGATTTTTCGAATTTTTAAATATGTAAAATGCTTCATGAATATCCAAATGGGAGGAACAGACAGGAGATGAAATTATGTTAGTTTTGGAAAAATCAAAACGATGACTTTGAGACCAGCAGTGGGAAGCAATAGAAGATTTGGTAATCTCTTCATTATGAACATTCCGATGGTGCTCATTTATTCTGTATTTCAAACGCCTCCTAGTTTGACCAATACAACCTAAGTTGCAGGACGAACACGGAATTAAATAAATTCCAGAGCGGTTTTCGGTGGGAATGGAATCCTTAAGAGAAGATAATTTAATTTTTTTGACGGGTTTGTAAATAACGGTGAAAGAATTTTAGAGATTTTAAAAGAGAGTGAAGAATAAAAAGGTAAAACAACTGGGATGAGGCTGTGATCGTTTAATTTGGGAGCAGAACGTTTAGGATTCTTAAATTTATATAGAGCTTTATCGATAATAGATGGGTTATAGCCACGAGAGAGAGCAAGAGATTTTAAATAATTAATTTCTTTCGAAAGATTAGACGGATCAGAACAAATGTGTAAGGCACGATAAACATAAGTGTAAAAAGCAGACATTTTTTGTTGAGGGGCGTGGTTAGAGAGAGCATGAGGCGGCAAAGAGACTGGGTATGGTTTTCTAAAAACAGTAGTTGAGAAACAATCCTTTTCTTTATTCACAAGAACGTCAAGGAAAGGCAAAGAGCAATCCTGTTCAACCTCAAAAGTGAATTGAATGCATGGGTCAATCGAATTGACCAAAGAAAGTAAATTGGACAAATCGACATCAGGGGAGACAAGAACGAAAGTGTCATCCATATACCTATACCAGTGAGGAAATTTATATACACCGAAGAGTTTTTCTTCAAAATAGTGCATATAAATGTCGCAAAGTAACGGAGAGAGAGGACTACCCATGGCCATACCATCATTTTGGGAATAATAAGTACCATAAAAAATGAAGGCAGTTTGCCTGATACATAAATGAACTAAATTTACAAGCTCCTGAATTTCAATAGAAGAATAGTGGAATTCACGTACGTCTGCATATAAATTTTTATGGAATTCTGTGCAGTAGTTCCTGAGATATAGCCTTCCCTTTAATTGTGGAAATCGCTTATATAGCAGCACCACCTGTTGGTCTATAAGCATTCAAATTGAATGAGCAAACATCTCAAAATGATCTTCTTACATGTCAAGTTTTGTCTGATTATACACGATATAAATTGAGATATAGCCTTTCCTCTAATTGCAGAAATCGCCGTGTGGCAGCGCCACCTGTTGAGCGGTTGACACCGAAAGTTGGTAGAAACTAATTTATGTGAAGGTACGTCTGCATATAAATTTTTATACAATTCTGTGCAGTAATTTCTGAGATATAGTATAGCCTTCCCTTAAACTGGGGAAATTGCTTATTTATCAGCGCCACACAGAGTTAGAAATAAGCGGTCGTTAGTCGTATTTTGCGACCAGTTTTTTTCCTTTTGACGCCTAGAATTCCAATCACAGGTGCCATATTTGACGCCTGGATTTTTTCCTCATCATACCTAATAATTTTCCCAATCCCATCACACTGTAAACAAGTCTATTTCAGTCAATTGAACCTAATAAAAACTGATTTAAGAAATCATATCTCTATGAAAGTATTTGACGATTTGTTAATGATTAAATTAAACAGCTATAAATTGGAAGATTTCTGCCCGGAAAACATTATTAAATTGAGGTGGAATGATGTATCTTACGGGCGAAGAATAAATTTTCGATTTTAAATATGTACATTTAATATTGTCAATGTAATTACATTCATTACATAAATATTTTTTATATAATCTTGCATAATATTATTTATAAGTTGATGCTTTATTATTATTATTATTTTAATATACATATTTAATTGTAGATGGCACCTAGATTTTTAATTTTGACGCCCAAAAAATCTAATCCAAGCGTCACTTTGACGCCTAGTTTCAAAATTCTTATTTCTAACACTGGTGCCACATGCTGGCCGATAAGCATTCAAATTAAATCAGTATAATGCCTCATAATGGCCTTCTTACATATCAAGTTTTGTCTGATTATATGCCATAAAACCTGAGATATAGCCTTTTCTTTAACTGCAGAAATCGCTGTGTGGCAGCGCCATCTGTTGAGCAGTTGACAACAAAAATTGATAGAAAAGTTTGTCTCATAATGACCTTCTTACATATCAAGTTTTGTCTGATTCTACGCCATAGAACCTGAGATATAACCTTTCCTTTAATTGCAGAAATAGCTGTGTGGCAGCACCACCTGTGAAACGGTTGACACCAAAAGTTAGTAGAAAAGTTTATCACATAATGACCTTCTTACATATCAAGTTTTGTTCGATTGTACGCAATAAAACCTGAGATATAGCGTAATGCATTTTTCATTATGCGACAATTTCTGCCAGTTAGGTCTTACCGCAATCCATGTTAAGGAACTTCGTTCCAAAAAACATTTTTTAACAGTAGAAGCTTTTTATTATGGAGCCCTGAAAAGCATAAAATGAAAATTTATTCTTAGAAAGACATGCTTTATAAATAAATGAAAGTTTCAACACTAAGAAAATTTTAGAGAAAAATATAGATATTTCGCTTTTGCCAGAGATATAAATTTTTAAATATTCAAAATATTTTAAAAAGCTATTGAGACCAATATTCTTAGTCATTAGTTTCTACATAAGTATTTGTTAAGCCATAAATTTCAAAGGTCTCGATAACTTTTTAAAATATTTTGAACATTTAAAAATTTTCATCTCTGGCAAAAATGAAATATCTATATTTTTCTCTAAAATTTTCTTAGTGTTGAAACTTTCATTTATTTATAGCATGTCTTTGCAAGAATAATTTTTTATTTCAGGGCTCCACAATAAAAAGCTCCTACTGTTAAAAAATGTTTTTTTACTTAAATTTTTATTTTCTGCTTTTTAGTTATAAAAAAAAGCTTCTGAAAAATGAATCAAAAACTGTGTAGACTTTAAAAGATTTTCTTTTATCAATTGACACCTTTTCTATTAATTATCTGCAAAAATTAACACATCGGTCCTTGCAGAATCGAACCCATGACATGCTCTAACCAAAAATCAAAGAACAACAAGTAAAAGTCATAGAATATTCTAAGTTTGCAACAAATACTTATACAAAAAGAATGTTGTCCTTGAATGCTTTTTAAAGTACACGAAAAAAAAAAACGGTTTATGGTCGTACTTTCGTGTTTGGCTGACAGTAAAAAGCTTCCTCCGATAATTATTTTTAAAAGAAAAACTTCGCTGAAAAACGTTACATTTCCATAAGGGGATTTTTTTTATGTGTCGGTTGGTTATGTGTACCCAACACGCATCATAAGGCAGTTTTGCAAAATTAACCTTCCCCTTTTCCACAAGTGGGTGAACCAAAAACACATTTTTAACCTTAGCTCTACTCCAAATTACCTCAGAAAGGCGAGTTTTGATGTGTGAATGTTGGTTAAGTGCATCACTTTGATGCGATATCACGAAACTTCTAAATTTACCCGTGGGGGAGGGGGGGAATAAAAAGTGGTTAAGTCGATACAGAAGGCAGTGGAAGTCAATCCTCATATTGTGGGCCAGAAAGCTATTACAGAAGGCAGTGGGAACCTTAACTGCAGTTGACTGATTTCAAAGATTTTTTTTTTTTTAATTATTGATAATGATATGGGAATTTTTGAGATTTTATTTAATATTCAGGGTAAAAATTACAGTCGCCTGGCTTTTTGAATTGTTTTTTGATTAGACAAGGTTGACGTTTTAATTAATATCTTCGGATCTAATTAAAATTTTAAAATTATTTTTGCACTATGCACTCGGGAAGGCTTCTGAGCACCCGTATGTCAATGTATATAGACAGAGATTTGCAATATGTACTCCTCAATTTCAGTTTAAAATACTTTTAAAATGATATTTTACTTATGAAATTATGTTAATTAGAAGCTGAGATATAAAGGTAATATAAGCATTATTATAACAAAATTTGTGTCTGATTTTTTCGTGGTTTTTATTTGAAACTTGCGTGTTAAAAATCCTTAATATGAAATGTGAACAGATTGGTTGTATCGGTTTTAACCATAGGGGTTTTAACCAGTGGTTTTAACTGTCCTGGTCGATATCAGTTTTGACTACTGAAATTCGTTATTGAATTTATTTACTACCAATCAAGGTCAGAAAATAGAATCTGCTACCAATGAAATATATCTTAGTATCATATGTTAAAACTAAGTAAACATTTGTTAAAAATGTCATAACATAGAAATGTTGTAACACAAATAATATCACCAAGAAACAACACAATTGTTTTAATTAATTTTTACACAAACTCTTTTTTGGAATTTATATTGAATTTAAAAGATGGTTACAAGTTGCAAGTTTTGCAGTTGTCTCTAAACTTAGACGGTTTCATAAATTGTTTTGAATAAGTCCAAACTTTGAAAATAGTCTTTCTATTGAAGACGAGCTGGCACAACAGTTCATTAGATGTAATGCAAAATCAACAAATTTTACATCAATGCCTTTTATCCTCTTCATTGCTGCCCACCAGACATCAGGTCCAAGTGTATTTTTTACGCTTTCAGGAAAAAAGAATTTCGGATATGGTAGTAAAGTAAAGACTCTCCTTGAAATGCAATCACAAGTGGCAAAAATGTAGGATCAATGTTATCGTGTAACCATTGTCTTGCTATTTCTTGCTTGTATTCATCAATACCTTTACCCATATAAACAGGATTCAGCATATGTGCAAAAAAAATGAACTGGAGTAACACTTTCTTTAAATCGAGACTGCAGCACATCAAAATAAGTTTCAAGTTCTTTTACTTTTAATAGTCTTATCCATTCATCACATGCGTCAGATATAGTGGCATCTTCTTTTTGAAGTTTGTCTAATGCAAGGGAAATAAGCATAAGTTGACTTTGCAGATGTTTTACCTCTTTATATATGGCTACATTGTGCATGATTTTAACAATGTTATCATCAATATCATCTTCATGTCTTTTGTCTCATAAATAAAAGGTGTTTGCTTTTAATCATCTTCATGCTCATCTACAATTTTTATGTAAAAATCTCTGTTTTTAAGAAAAGTTGTCAAACATTCGATCTGACTGTTCCAACGTGTTTCCCCTGGAAGTTGGGGTTTAACAGATTCTTCATATTCAGACAAGTAACCTGAAGGTCGATGGTTATTTCGGAAGTATTTCTGGACTTCAATAATGTTTCATTACTGAACTAACTTTATTTGTACTGGAGATTTTTTGTACTTAAAATCTTGCCCTACAAGCAGGGTTGGGTTTCTTCAGGAAGAAACCAGTTTCTTCCAGGACAGTGGAAGAAATGGAAGAAACCAACCAGAAGACAAAACTGATGTTCAAAATTAAAATTTATGGACTATATACACTGAGAGCATAAATATTATGTCAAATCTAAACTATAATTTAATAAATATTAAAAACATTTTTAGAAAAATAAGTTATTTGATAACAAACACTAAATATATAGAGGTGATTGGTTTTTACTTTTCAATGCTAATATTTTTAGAATTTTTTGCATAGATACTATCTCATATTACTATACCTTCAAACAGTGCAAGTGATAATTATGGAATTAGCTATAATATTTGCACTTTTTTTTTTTTTTTTTTTTTTTTTAAGGATACAATTATTTGTATAAACTTGAAGCTAGTACCCAATGAACTGTATCAATAAGTACTAAGATACCTATTTTTAAACTCTCCTGCAGGTTCTCTAGGATTAAAAAAAAAGATCCATAGTTTGTATTTATCGATTTTAAATTGAAAAATAAAGTGCAGTATTGAACTACTAAAAAACTTTTCATTTATTTTACAGTCAACTCCCTCTAACTCTCAAAAGTTTTGTCCAGAAGTTGTGCGGATTACAGGAATTTGCAGATTAGAGATCATTGCTTTTGTTTACAGTTTTCTTTTGCAGATACAGAGTTAGTTATTATTAATTCATAAATAGACATCAGAATGGAAAGACGATTTCTAATAATTTTAGAATAAAATATTTCTTCAATATCAATAAAACTAATCTATCATAATTCATATATGATGGTAAATAATTTAAGCATATTCAAATAATAGCCACATATAGAAATGTAAACAAACAAATTTAAAAAATACGAAACAAAATATTTTTCAAAGTTCGGAAATAATATTCATCACTGATTAATTTTGTTAAACGTTGATGCAATAGTGATTTGTTTTAAGCACTAGTCTGTATGAATTACATGATAATAAATACAAGACTGTTATTCTCCCTTCTCCCCAATTATGTTTCAAAATAAGGTTTAAGCTAAAAATTTGTTTTAAAAAAGAAACAATGTGAATTTTTTTGAAATATGAGATGTAATTTTCTTTTTCATTCAAAAAACAAAGTCATATTAGAAGGATTTGCAGATTATAAATCTGTGGATTAGAGGGAGTTGACTGTACTGTATATGACTATAAGGAAAATAAAGTTTTTGATGACATTTTGTAATACAGTAATTATTGAATATTAGTACTCTTAATTAAATGGATGTTTGTTAAGAGCTGTTTTATCAGAAAGTATAAGCAAGTGATCCAAACTATTATTTATTACCAGTTAAAGAAATAAAATCGTCTAAATTATAAAACTTTACACTGTTTAAATTGAAATTGATTTTTTTTTTTTTACTGGATTTTGAGTATTTTGGAACGTGATCATCAGATACCAAAGATCACTTCGGTAAAAATCTCATAATTATTAATTAAATATGTAATTAAATTTTTATAGGTATAATTAAAGTTACTTAAAGTTGTTTATAAGATAAATGAATCTACTGTATCTTACAAATCTGCAATTTATAGGATAAATTTTTAAGAAAAACGGTTTCTTCCATTTCTTCCACTTGGAAGAAACCTATTTCTTCCGGCTGGTTTTTTCCACCTCAGAAGAAACTTGCCAACCCTGCCTACAAGATTTAAATAATGTTCAGCGCATCCATAAGAAATAAACAGTTCATCTCTAAATGAATTTTGAAGATCTTCTCTCATGCGTTTCATCTTGTTCTCGTTGTCACTTACAAAACTTCTTACTTTACAAGCAAACTTGTTTTCTACCTCTTCTTTAGCATCAACTGCTAGTTTTAAACAATACTGGGAAGTTTTTTTAGAAGCTGCTGTATCAACAGCTGAAAGGAAGAATGATTTTTTCCCTGTTGATACAAAATTTACAATAATAGGACAATTATGTATGTTGCTCCATCCGTCTTGCATTAAAGTTACAGTTTTTTCATAAAGCTCTTTTCCCATTGCAGATATAGCTTCAGAATGAACGTTATCTAAAAGGTCACTAGCAAGTTTAGCACAATTAGGAGGTTCATAACCAGGTCGCAATTTGGAAATCATGTTTTTAAATTATTTAAATTTATTTCCAGCTGTGTTAAAAGGTATATTGCATGAATAAAAATACTTTGCTATTTGTACATCAAGATCTTTTTTCTGTATTGGTGTTGTAGTTGTCGCAAATTTTCCTATACTAGGTTGTTTTGTTTTACTTGGATTTGGAAGATCATTATTAATATTCATAACCGTTTGTTCAGAATTAAATAAACAAATACGCTTTGATGGTGGGGGGGGGGGGGGATTCATCAGCATCATCTGACAAATGCCCTTCAGCAGTTAACTTGCTATTTTCACATTTTTGTAAATGTCTTCCCAATCTCAATACTTTTGCACTTACAAGTTGGCCACATCCTTTACATTTACATTTATGACTTGAAATATTTTCATTTGAAGAATTTTCAGTTACTTCTTCATAAAAGCCCCAGACTGGATCTTTATGTCTTCCACCACCTTTACTGTTATTTAAGCTACTCATAACTTAATTATCTATTCCCACAGCAAAATAAATTAACAAAAGTATTGCAGAAACAATAAACAAATACTATATCACAAATAAAATGTGCTTATACAAACAACAGCCACAAATAACCATGTGGTTATGCAGTTACAGTTAAAAAGAAAATCATGTATTGCAGTTTAAGAACAAACTTTGGTATGGATACAATTATAACAAAAGTATGGTGACTGCAGTTAATATTATTGTAGACTTTAATAAAATTTTAACTGCAAACCACCTTCAATAACGAAGTGTGCAAGAATTGGTACTTTATTCCTCTCGTCTGATAAGTGAAATCGAGATGATATCGTCAGTGAAACGACAGTAAGTCTCTCCCTTCGAAATGACATAACAGCGAAGGAGGGGTTACTTTTAGCTTCTTCTTCGCATTTTTTAACCAATGAAAAAATAGAAAACTATTTTCCAAGATTCATAGCGAACATTAACTGTAATTAGCTTCGGATCGAACCTCCGTGTTGTTTGTTTATTGTCGAATTGTTTACAAATTGCATGCGTTTATTATTTTAATAATAATAATGCTCTCCTTCTAGAAAAGTGAAAACATTATTTATGTAATGGGCTTGGGGGTTCCTAGATGTACAAATTATAGAAGAATAGATGCAATCAAACTTAAAAATAAACTATTTTCTTAGATTTAAAATTTGTACTTTTAATTACAAACCTTTTTAGATACACTTTTTCTTTTATTTAACATATTAAAGTATTTATATTTTTAATATAAGATGTAATTTTTTGTGTGTGAGTGTGTTCAGTCTTTATTGCATTTTAACAATGCCATTGAGCCTATTTTAAAGCATGAAAATTTTCTTTCATTTAAATGCAAGAAGAAAATGTATTTAAAGTGACTGCAAGAAGTAAATGTATTTAAACTTTGTCAGTCTCAATAGAAACAATAAATTGAAAACAGGAATTTTTTTTCTAATACTTTTTTTTAATGATCATTAGTTGATTATGAATTTATCGTTAAGTTATCTTAATTTACATATTGCACTTTAATAATGTAGAAGTTGCTTAATAACATTAATACTTTAAATTAGCCATATTAAAGAAAATATAAAATGTATGGATATGAATACCAAATTGTTGCAATATGTATATTGCTTGTTTACTTCCTTTGTTTTGATTTATCGTAGAGTATCATAAATTGTAATGAAGAGAATTAAGAAGGAATAGAGATAAGTTTTAAGAATTAATTAAAAAATTAAATTTATTAGAGCTAGTAAATTTAATTGTTTTTATAATTCAACTTAAGTCATCAAAGGATAATTTTATTTGGTAAAAAGTAATTATTTTTGATCGATGTAGTATTCAGTGGCATTAAATCTTCTGTTACTCTGGTTATTGCTGCGTTTAAAAAAATACTTTACTATATATGTATGTAAATGCAGTCAAACTTCATTAACATGAACATTGTTAATGTGATTTACTTTTAACATGAAGTGTTTCCACAATCCTCATCCAAAATAAATGTTAGTTACTGATAGCATGAACAATTCGAGTACAATTTCATATACTCAAAGTATACACAAGTACCTATTACTGGAGCACAAAATTTTGTTTGAGATAGAGGTAATCAGTAATATTTTTTCTGGTACACAAAGCATGCAGACATGTCTATTACTTATTCCTACGATTGGTAATTTTGGGCATGTACATATGTGATTTGAGTTTTAATTTTTTTTTTATTTGTGACAATTATAATTCCATACTTACTCAGTATTTTTTTTTTTTAATGATGATTTTCTTTTTTATATGTATTGCTTCTGATCAAATTGCTTTTCTTCGATGTGTTTTCTTGTTTGGTTATTGATATCCATATCAATGTCCTCATATTAAAATTAAGGAACATTTGAATTTACTTATTTTCATCTTAAGAAAGTATTTAAACTTACCTTTATTTATTTGTTTAATCCTTTTTGATTTTTGAAATTTACTTTACATCTATCTTTTCAAACATCGTTACTCTGTTTACCATATCGGCGTTGCCATTTCCAGTCTGCATAATCTTTCCTATTTGTGCTGTTGCCACTTCTTGGGAATTATCGTTTTTAATTATGTTTCGTTTTTCTCCACCGGGTGTCGTGGCGCGGCGGTCAATGTTGTTATGCAGATCAACTTATTTAGAGAGTATATAATGCCGTGATGTTTGGAGATACGTTGGTTTTTCAGCTGTTTTTCAGTTGAGTTTCAGTTCTAGTTTCGATGAGCTTCAACTAGTTGTGACTTTGGATTTCCAGCTCTGTTGAATAGCTGCTGGCGGCTATTATGAGCTAGGGATATGTTGTAGAATGCTCATGTTTAATGCTGAACTCAAAAGTTTAAATAATTAAAGTAAAACGTTTTTTTTAAATTGTTGTTGTTAAAGTTTGAATAGTTTGATAATGTTGATAATTGTTTACACTAGTTCAAGTTTGTAATTTCTACCTTTAAAAATTTTCTTCATAAGTTTAAATAGACGAATTTCATGAGAACTTTTTTTTAATAAATGAACTTTGTTTTTTTCCCTGATCATTGGGATATCGTGGTCATTTGGCGACCGTCAATTAATTTGAATCTTCTACTAAAAAGTTATGCTGGATCTAAAATTGTTATCTGTTTTATTCATTGGTCATTTGGCGACCATGAAGTAGTTTTGATCGTTTAGCTGACTTTTCTTCATGATTCGATGGTGTTCGCTGGTCATCGGGCGACCGCGATCTTCAATATGTTTCGATTTAAGTTCTATTGGTTTAGTTTCCTCTTCAATATGATTTCTACAATGTGGTGTGTGATTAATCAATCGTCAATAAAATGGTAAAATGCTTGTGACAGTGTGAAGAAATGTTTTCTCATCCATTTTCCGCATTGGTCATGTGGCGACCATGTAATTGACTTGAATGCTATGTCAATGACTTTTTTTTGTCTTCAATGTGCCTACAAGTAACATTGTGTTGAATGAAGAGGTAATATAGTTTTGAATTGTTGTTAAAATTTTGTTATGCTGAATTTAAAAAATTGTTATATCGTTATATATATTAAATCTTTTCTATAGTAATTGTTTTGAATCTATTATATCTTCATGAATAAATTTATTTTTGTTTCAAATACTTTTGTCTTTACTGAGTCTAAAACTTTTATATGCTAGTCAAATTGAAATCTTCTAAACTTAAATAAATTCTGTTGCAGCTTTTATCTGCTTAATATAATTTTGTTTAAGATAGACCTTAAAGTGTCTAACATTCTGGGTTATGGGCCCAGTTTAAATAAAGTTCTTTTTGACTAGTTTTTTTTGTAGACTCAGTGGATTCAATTTGTTTCTTTTGTGGTATATTTAAATTGTTTAATCATGGCGTATAATTTGGTACCTCAAATAGTTAAACTTAATTCTCATAATTACTCTGGTTGGAAATGCAACATCAAGTTCCTTTTAATGGAAAAAAATGCCTACGATATCGTAACTGGTATCGAAGAGCAACCGGTAAAGAGTGATACGGTCACTGTTGAGTCTATAAAAGATTTTAAGAGAAGGCAGAATGCTGCTATGTCCTTAATCTATTTAAATATCGAACCAGAATATTGGAGTTTAATTAGCGAATGTGATGATCCCGCTAAAGCTTGGGAAATCCTTAAAGTCAATTTCCAACCAGACAGTAGAAGTCACCATATGAAGTTATATTCTGAATTAATGTCCTGTTTTTTTTACCCTGGCGAATCTATGGCAATTTATGCAGCAAAAATTTCAAAAATAGCAGATCAATTAAAATCTATTGGTAAACCTATAAATGACGAATATTTGTGTTTTCAGATTTTACGTTTTTTGCCTGATAAGTTTGACCAAATCGTCCAGCAAATTTTAAGATGGCCTGATTCAGATTTTGAGTTTAAAAATATTGTAACTGAACTGTGTGCTGAGGAGACTCGTCTCCAGCTCAGAAATATTGATAAATCTAGGGTTGATTGTAATATTGAAGCCCAGAGTGTCAAGTTTAAGAAAAGGCCTGTTTTTACTTGCTGGCGATGTGGATAAAAGGGTCATATCAGTAAAGATTGTCGGGTAAAGTTAAGTAATGATAAATCTGCTAGAGATAATACATTTAAAGGTAATTTTGTAAAAAAAGGTGACTCTGCTCAACAGCCAAAACGTGATAAAACTCCCCCCCATAAAAATAAAGGTTTTAAAGCTCAGAATTATATTGCTGAAGCTAATTTAAGTGGTTTTAATAGAGAGGGGTAGCTGGGCTTTTGATACCGCCGCCCCTCACCACTTCTGCAAAAATAAACCTTCTTTTTGTAATTTCACCGAAATTTCTGGTGATGAGTTGCACGTGGCTGTTGACGGTGTTACTTTCCCCATTACTGGAAAAGGGGATGTTGAATTAGATTTTAATGGTGTTATTATAAAACTTTGGAATGTCCTTTTCTCACCAAATTTAAGAAAAAATTTGTTAAGCGGTTCTAGATTCGACCAGGGTGGTGCTAAATTTACTGGAAAGGCTGGTAAACTAAATGTGGTCGATAAATATGGCAAGTTTCTTTTTTCTGCTAAGCGCTATGACGGGATTTATTATACTTTTCCAAAAATCATAAGAAATAATCATAATGTTAAAATGAATGGGGGGCAGAATTCCAAAACTAATGTTGATCTAAATTTTAATGCTGAAATTTCAGCTTCACCAGTAATTAAAACTGCCAATATTAAAGATATAGATACATGGCACTTGCGTTTTGATCACATTAGTCCTGATTTAATTTATAATACTATTCGTAATTCTGCAGTTAAAGGTCTTCCTCATTTAAAATCTGTTGATAATTTTTTTTGTGATCCCTGTCATTAGAGTAAGCAAAATCGTGTCTCTTTCAAGTCTCTTGGTTCTTCTTCATCTAAAAAGCCATTAGATAGAATTTTTCTTGATACTTGGGGTCCTGTTAAAATTTCTGGAAAGAAGGGTGAACGTTTTTTTGTGTCTATTATAGACGATTTTTCAGGTAAAACTTCTGTTTACTCCCTCCAGGAGAAATCTATGTGTTTCGAAGTCTTTAAAAGACACGTTCTACGAGCAAAAAGATTTCTAGGGACCAAGTTGAAAGCTTTGAGAACTGATAATGGCAAAGAATTTGATAATGAACTTTTTGGGGCTTTCTGTAGAGAAAATGGGGTAAAACATGAGTTGACTAATGCCTACACACCAGAAGAAAATGGGGTTTGTGAGAGATTTAACCAGACAATAATGAATTGTGTTCGGGCAATGCTCAAATCTAGTGGCTTGTCTGACGATTTCTGGCCTGAAGCATGTATGCATTTTACCTATACATGGAACAGGATTTGTCATGGCAGAAATTCTAAAACACCTCTTGAACTTTATTCTGGTAATAAGCCTTCAGTAAGACATTTAAGGCCTTTTGGCACTTTGGCCTATGTCGGTGTTCCTAAGGTCAGGCGCAAGAACAAGTTAGATGCTAAGTCCAAACGTGGTGTCCTTGTTGGATATGCCTTACGTACCCGTGGATACAGGATCTGGTTGGAAGAGGACAAGAAGATTGTTGAGACGATAAATGTTTCTTTTGTTGAGAGCAGTGATGTGTCACGCAGTGGAGCGGTGATGGGCGACTCTTCTTTTGAGTTGGTGCTTGTCCCAGAGGAGCAGCCATGGCCCGTTGACCGGTGTCATACTGATCCGGAGCCTGGACCCTCTGGTGTCTTGCCCAGCGAGACTGAAGATGTTGTTCCAACCGTCCTCCCTGCCACTCCTGCTTCTCCTGTCACTCCAGTTTCTCCTCAAGCTTCGTCTCCCAGCTGGAAGACTAATCCGATTTGGTACAGAAAGGTTGTGCCTAGGCCAAAAGGAAAGAAGATCGACATTTACTACTACCCTGATGGTGAAGGCAAAAGGTCATGTCAACGAACTCCAAAGGAAGTCGAGAAATTTTGTAATGATAATGGTTTAATTTTTAATTCTAATGACTTTGATTTTTCTAAATTTAATACTTTTTCTGGTGTTGTTAATCCTAGCATTATACCTTCCGCGTCCAGCACTACTAGCTGACTAGATGTGGTGGTCCCGCGAACGTATAAGCAGGCTCAAAAATCTAAACAGTTTGATAAGTGGCATGAGGCTATGCTTGAAGAATTGAATTGTATGACTACTAGAGGTGTTTGGCATCTTGTGAAACTTCCTGTGAATAAATCTGTGTTAGGAAACCGCTGGGTTTATACAGGCAAGCGTGACGAGTCTGGTACCATAGTTAGGTATAAGGCAAGGTTAGTCGCGCAAGGTTTCAACCAGGTCCAGGGAGAATCATATGATGAAACATTCTCACCTGTCATAAATTTTTCTGTCGTAAGGTTTTTCTTTTCTTTGCTGGTCTCATACTGCGGGTGGTTTAACGTACAATGTGACGTAAAATGCGCTTACTTATACGCTCCTCTGAATGAGGAAATTTACATGAATCAACCAACTGGATTTGCTGAAAAGGCAAAGAGGATTGGGTGTGTAAATTAGACAGAGCATTGTACGGGCTGCATCAATCTGGTAGGTTATGGTTTTACGAGTTAAATAAAGTATTGTTGGAACTTGGTTTTAATAAATTTGAAAATTGTAATTGTGCATATTCATATTTTGATTTTTCCGTTTTATTGGTTTATGTAGATGACATAGTTATTTTTTCTAGGACTGAATCACAGGCAAATAACATTTTAGACCTTTTACAGTCTAAATTTGACTTAAAAATTTTGGGTACCACTCGTAAGCTTTTAGGTGTGGAATTCGAGTACACGGATACTGGGGTTTTGATCCATCAGGGTCAATATATTGCCGAAGTTAATGAGAGGTTTCAAAACCATCGGATACCTGTCTCTTCCTTGCCTATAGTTAAGGGTGTACAATTTTCTAAGAGTGACTGTCCAGTCGTTCAGTCTGATATTGAAGAAGCATCTCATTTACCTTACAGGAATCTTTTAGGTTGTATTTCTTTTCTAGCAAACCGTACAAGACCTGATATTGCATATGCCACAAATATATTTTCTCAGTTCCAACAAAATCCTGGTTTTAAACATTGGCAAGGCTTACTTAAACTTTTAGGTTACATTAAATACACCAGTCATTATAAACTCTATCTCAATTGCACAGATATTAAAATAATTTCTTACTCTGACGCTGACTTTGCCGCTAATAGAGACGATTACGTTTCTATGGGGGGTCAGTTGGTATTGTTAGATCGTGCTGCCGTTTCGTGGCGCACAAATAAACAAAAAGGTGTCACTATATCAACCATGGAATCAGAGTTTATTTCTATGCGTGATTGTGTAAGGGAGCAGGATTGGTTTTATAATATTTTATGTGAGTGCTCCAATTTAAAACTTATAAATAATAACTTTGATATACCTACCTTATATGCAGATAATCAGGCAGCCATTCGTTTTACTAAATCCAGAATAGAAAACTTCCATACTCGACACGTAAATATAAAATTATTTTTCATAAGAGACTGGTTTGATGAGGGAAAGTTTAACCTCGAATATATTAATTCTAAATTAAATCTTGCTGACCCGTTTACCAAGCCTATGACTAAAGGTGACTTATTAAAATTTATAAAATTAATTTTTCTTTAAATACTTAAAATGATAAATAATTTTGCTATTTAATTTTTCCAGTAAATTGCTGCATCTTTCTTTCTTATACATATCTGTTAAAAGTTTTTTTGAAATTTTCCTTACCTTTGCAAATTTTTGTAAATATTGTACATAATGGTATGAATGAATGAAATGCAAGGCGCCTTGTGTATGTGTTATCATGTTTTTTTCATATTTATTGTATATTATATACCTGTACATTATCACTGTATATATAATCATTTCTCATACTGTTTTTTTTGACATATATATGTTTGATTTGCATTGTGTGGGGGAAATTATATGAATTGCATGTAATAGTACTTTGTCTCCTTAACTAAATTGTTCTTTCAGAGTATCATTGCTGATACCTCATTTTTCATTTTCTGTAAAGCCATGTGATACTTCGCTTTTTTCCCTGAAATTATGGACTTAAGATGAATAGATGTGCAGCAAATTCTTGGTAATATTTAAAATATTGTTTTTGTTATATAGTTCTTGTATTTTTTTTAATATTGCGGTGGGGGGCATTTGATATCCATATCAATGTCCTCATATTAAAATTAAGGAACATTTGAATTTACTTATTTTCATCTTAAGAAAGTATTTAAACTTACCTTTATTTATTTGTTTAATCCTTTTTGATTTTTGAAATTTACTTTACATCAATCTTTTCAAACATCGTTACTCTGTTTACCATATCGGCATTGCCATTTCCAGTCTGCATAATCTTTCCTATTTGTGCTGTTGCCACTTCTTGGGAATTATCGTTTTTAATTATGTTTCGTTTTTCTCCACCGGGTGTCGTGGCGCGGCGGTCAATGTTGTTATGCAGATCAACTTATTTAGAGAGTATATAATGCCGTGATGTTTGGAGATATGTTGGTTTTTCAGCTGTTTTTCAATTCTAGTTTCGATGAGCTTCAACTAGTTGTGACTTTGGATTTCCAGCTCTGTTGAATAGCTGCTGGCGGCTATTATGAGCTAGGGATATGTTGTAGAATGCTCATGTTTAATGCTGAACTCAAAAGTTTAAATAATTAAAGTAAAACGTTTTTTTTAAATTGTTGTTGTTAAAGTTTGAATAGTTTGATAATGTTGATAATTGTTTACACTAGTTCAAGTTTGTAATTTCTACCTTTAAAAATTTTCTTCATAAGTTTAAATAGACGAATTTCATGAGAACTTTTTTTTAATAAATGAACTTTGTTTTTTTTTCCTGATCATTGGGATATCGTGGTCATTTGGCGACCGTCAATTAATTTGAATCTTCTACTAAAAAGTTATGCTAGATCTAAAATTGTTATCTGTTTTATTCATTGGTCATTTGGCGACCATGAAGTAGTTTTGATCGTTTAGCTGACTTTTCTTCATGATTCGATGGTGTTCGCTGGTCATCGGGCGACCGCGATCTTCAATATGTTTCGATTTAAGTTCTATTGGTTTAGTTTCCTCTTCAATATGATTTCTACAATGTGGTGTGTGATTAATCAATCGTCAATAAAATGGTAAAATGCTTGTGACAGTGTGAAGAAATGTTTTCTCATCCATTTTCCGCATTGGTCATGTGGCGACCATGTAATTGACTTGAATGCTATGTCAATGACTTTTTTTTGTCTTCAATGTGCCTACAAGTAACATTGTGTTGAATGAAGAGGTAATATAGTTTTGAATTGTTGTTAAAATTTTGTTATGCTGAATTTAAAAAATTGTTATATCGTTATATATATTAAATCTTTTCTATAGTAATTGTTTTGAATCTATTATATCTTCATGAATAAATTTATTTTTGTTTCAAATACTTTTGTCTTTACTGAGTCTAAAACTTTTATATGCTAGTCAAATTGAAATCTTCTAAACTTAAATAAATTCTGTTGCAGCTTTTATCTGCTTAATATAATTTTGTTTAAGATAGACCTTAAAGTGTCTAACAGTTATATCACTGAAAAGCTCCCTTTTCTATGCTGCCAGTGAGGGTTACTATTCGGAACGGTGCCATCCAGGCAAATTCCAGAAAAATCGCCAAGAGGTGGGTAAAAGTAAATTTCCCCCTGTGTCAGGCTCTCCCCATTTACACAATGCAATTTTCATTATGTAACACCCAACCAGGGTTGGCAGGTTTTTGACACGTGACAGTTTTTGACGGTTTAAACCATGGTTAAAACCGTCATGTCAAAAACCTCCTTGTCAAAAATGTCAAAAACTGTCAAAAACCTATATTTATAATTTAATTGTCATATAAAAACTTAACTTAATAAAATATAGTTCATAAAGATATTTTGAAAAGTAAATAGATTGATGTATTTGAAAAACACATTGTTACAACATTTTGATTAATATAAAAAACAAAACTTTAGGCTTTTAAAATTTCATAATGAATTATTTCTATATTCATTCAAAATATGCTGTGATATTTTTATATATTATTACGAAATTTATTTATAACTATGCTTAATATAGTACATGTTAAACTTAGTTATGTGATTTAAAAATATAGTTATTTTCAATAAGATATTATTTATTTTATAAGTATGTTTTAAAAGGTAAACATATTAATGTTTTTGGAAAACATTATTATAACATTTTGAAATATAAAAACAAAATTTTATAGGCTTCTAAAAATTTATGATTTATAAATCATTGATAGATCATTTTGATTGACAAATCATTTTATTTGCAATACAACATTGTATATTTCAATTTTTTTAGGATTGTGCTTTTAGTATTATGTATTTTACCAGTAAAATATAAATGCATAACCTAATATTTTGTATTTAAATATTTTATAGAAAAATATAACTTTTTTTTTTTAAAAAAATGATTGCTGATATTGCAAGTTTTTTTTTTTTTTAAAGCAATAATTCTGAATGTTAAACAAGCTTGAATTGCTTCTGAAATTCTTATAATTACCGTGAGACAAGAGAAATGTGAATGGTTTCTGGACATGTATAAATAAATTTAATATTTACCCGTACAGATTTTAAAAAAAAATTATTAGTCTACGCTGTAGGGCCAAGCGGCTCTACGCTCAAAGCTGGCAGATGTGAGGTACCGGGTTCGATCCCAGGGCTCGCTTGTCGGCCTATCCGTTCAGAGTTTTTCGCGGTTTTCTCCGAAACTTGTATAAATACGGACTAGGACACTTTAGAAAAACCCACACTGAGGGCACTACCCCTTATGCCTAAGACCTAAGACACTAGAGTAGTCAATCAGCCTTACTCCCAAAATACCGAACTCCAATAGTCCAACAGGTACAAATATTTATACAATCAATAATTAATAATAAACAGATAAAAATTTATTAATAAATGATAAGTGTAATAAATGTAGATTATAAATATAATTATTTTCAAATTTATATTAATTTACTGCCCACATATATGTTTTACTTAAAGAAAAAAAAAATTAGTATTTTTGTGTTTTCATGGCTTATGTGAAAATTCATAAGTAACTTTGTAATTTTAGAATTTCATAAATATTAATATAAATAAACATAAACATACAAAATATATCTATGCATACTTTGTATATGTTTCATAGGCTATAAACCAGTATATTTACGTACATTTTTATAAATTATCTACAAATTGTTTTAAGATTTGTTAATTTATAAACAGCATAATAGTATTTAGATATTCACTTGTATATGGCAAAATATTACTAAATCCTATTTCTAACCAGATTCTAGCTCATTTATAGATGTTGAATTTTGACAATACAGGTTTTTGAAGGTAGAGGTTTATGACAGGTTTTTGACGGTTTAAACCAGGTTTAAACCTTTGTCATGTCAAAAACCACTTTTTGACGTCAAAAACCCAACCCTGCACCCAACCATGTTGAAATTTAAAATTTCATAAATATCTGACAGTGGTTTAACTACCAACTGCACTTCTTTAATTTATTCCCATTTAAAAAAACTATGAACTGCATGCAGATGTGCAAATGCCTCATGCTTTCTGAAACTCCTGCTATGAATTAGAATTATCTTTCTTAAAGTAATGAAATAGAAAAGGAAAAGTATAATATGATTGGGATACACCGAATATTCGGTATTCGGCCATACTACCGAATATTAAATTATTCGGCTAGTTGAAATGTATAAAAATTCAATTTTTAAAAAAATTTTAATTATTTGAAAAAAATTTGTGATTTTTAATTATGTAATTAAGATTTTTAGAGTAATTAAGAAATATAATAACTACAGAACTATGGATTAACACCATAAAATGCAATAAACTCGCAACAATTGTTTCGGGTTGAAATAACACACGACCCTTCATCAGGCGAACAAAGTAGGCACGAGTGCTACAGTCAAAGCAGCTACGCATTGGTAATAAGGTGCATTGCCACTTTGACTGCCACACTCGTGCCTACTTTGTTCGCCTGACGAAGGGTCGTGTGTTATTCCGACCCAAAACAATTGTTGCAAGTGTTGCATTTTATGGTGTTTATCCAAAGTTCTGTAGTGATTACTTTAAAACGCCAGTTCTGTGGTGCTTTATTATTATAATTAAGAAATAGTTTATATTTAAAGGATAACAATTATTTCATCTAATTTCAAGTAACATTAAAGAAAATTATTAGTTACATTAATCATAACAATTAATAATATCTAACAAAAGTTGTCTTTATCAATAACAGTATAACAATACATTAATCATAACAATTAATAATATCTAACAAAAGTTGTCTTTATCAATAACAGTATAACAATACGTTTCTAAGTTGAATTAAGAAAGAACGTACATAATTCATATGATTACAATTCAAGTTACAATCTAGGAAACTTCAAGAGATCAAACAAAGGTGAAGGTCGGATCCAAATCTGGCAAGAAAAATGACACAAGTCATAAATTAGCAGTTTTTAACTTGTCACTGAAAAATGTATATGAAGTGCCCCAACATGCACGAAGAGTATCGCATCTCTATCTCACAATTTATTCACATGAGAGTAAGAGACATCTACAACAGTTTTGATATAGGTTATCCAGTACGTTGTTACTTTTAAATTGATTTTTCTCAAATGCTGCGTTTCTGTTTTTTACTTTCTCTTACCCATAGGGTCGAGAAAATATTGTTTTAGGGTCAAATTTTTGAATGTGAGTTTTTGTTATATTTATATGTTCTGGGGTCCCCTGAATACGAAAATCATGTTTTTGGCGAATGGTCTGTGTGCCTGTCTGTTACCAGCATATTTCAAGAACAAATAATAGCAGAAATTCCAAACTCTGTATTCTAAATGTGTATCATATAGGGATGCTACAGTAAGCTTTTCGTTGAGATGAAGCAAATGGTTCGTGTACAGGGACACTCAAAAGTATTCAAATACATTACGTCTATGGGGGAAATTGCAGGTAAGTAGAGTTTAACATCTATAGACTGCACTAAACAAAATGAAACTAATAGATATTTTTTGTAATAGAGATAGTCAACTGGGAAAAGAATTTTGTGTATGTAGGAGCCTCGCCTCCCACCCTGGGGGGGAAGTTCCCCGCTCAATGGGAGTAAATTTTCATGACGGATATCTTTCAAAACAGCTCGCCAACACCTTTAAAACGAATTGTTGAACTATCGATCTGCGATAATTTAAAATAAAGTTATTGACTTTTTCCATAAAAAAAAAAAAAAAAAAAAAAAAAAATTAATGTAAAATTGAGAATAAATTAAACTTTTTTTTTTTAATATTTAGTATGATACTACTTCTCTGATATGGAAATTGTCTGCATTATCATAAAAGATAATTTGTTTAAATAATAATTTTAATAAATTATTTTTTAAAAACAGAATTATTTCTTAATAACTGAATTAAATTCTATATAAATGTAGGTGCATTAATGAAACGGGGGGTTGAGGGGGGCGGTAGCCCCCCCTCACACAGAACTAATTATCATATAAAACTCTTCAGAAGCCTAATTTGAATTGTTTAACATAGGTTTACATAACAGTACTCGTTATCTTACCTCTTAATCTCCAACCTATATTTATAGTATTAAATTTTAGGGTAAGAGAAAGTCGTGTGAGTGACACACCAGATTATTCAGTTGGAGTGGGTGGAACAAGATATTGTTACTTAAGAAAGTTTGCACGTTTATTAAGAAGCCAGACAGTTAATAATTTTCTTTGACTGTGAATTCAGCATTACACCACTACTTATGTTTGGTAATATTTCCTAATATTTTTCTACATTTACATAAACCATAGTTTCTGAATAGTAGTTTTTTGTAATATTTTTTTCACAATTAAAAAAATGAAATATTACTAAATGTAAATGATATTACTGAAAAAGTTCACAAAAAATTAGCTGATTGACACTTGAATATAAGGAAGAAGGAATTTCGCGAAATATCTTTGTATTATGAGTTAAATACATATAACTGACCCACACATTGAAAATCTTCTTCCTAAGATAATTTACTGCAGAATTACACATTTGTGTTACATGTTATTGTGTTACACAATACATGTTTTCTCCTCGCCCCCTTAGGGGAGGTAGGGTGGAGTTTCACAAAATCACCTTGTAGTGTGTTTTGAATACGCATATACAGTTCACACATCAAAAATTGCCATTAAAAAATTATTTGGATCAGAGTTAGGCATAAAAACATGTTTTTACCCCCTCCCCCACAACCCTCAAGGGGAGATAGCATGGCATTTCAAATAATCCCTTTGTAGTTTGTGTGTTTGAGTACGCATAACCAATCGACATATAAAAAAATCGCCTACCTGAGATAATTTGGAGGAGAGATACTCTTTAAAACGTGATTTTTCTACCACCCCTCGCCCTGAAAGGGGGAGGGGGGAATTTTCACAAAATCCCTGTATAGTGCATGTTGGGAACATATAACCAGCCAGCACATAAAAAATTGCCTAAGATAGTTTGGAGTAGAGTTTCGCATGGAGCAAAATTACTCTTATATTCGTGTTTTGCATCCCCCCTCCTTTAAAAGGAGGGGGGGGGGAGAAATTTCGTAAAATCCCTTTACTGTTTGTGTTGTGGAGGCATACACAACCCACACATAAAATTCAATTTTACTGAGATAATTTGAAGCAAAGTTATACTTGGAAACAAGTTTATTGCCCCTTATGCAAAATTTCATTACAATGGGTGTTGGGAACACGTAAATAAGCCACACACTAAAACTTGTGACCTCAGCTCCTATAGATTTCCCGGACAAATTCAGCGCTAAAATGTGGCTTGAATTTGTCCCCTCGTAACTCCCCCCCAAAATCAAAAAAAAAAAAAAAAAAAAAACGAGTTTTTGGAAATATCCTCAAGGTTCTTGGCAGTTTTCTATATCTTTGTGCTATTACTGGTAGAGTTTTACTCGAAAATCTGTATTTTTCTAAATTTGTCTCCGAAAATCGTTTTTACCCCCTCCCCCCCCCCTCTAAAAATCCAAAATCGCAGAAAATATTTTTTTTGTACTCAAGTCTAGTCTCTCCCTCTGCAATTTGTAGTTGAGTTATGCTTATAAAGGGGTTTTTGCCTTCTGCCCTCCCCCAGGGGGGAATGAGGGGATATTTCACAAAATCCTGTCTTAGTGGGCGTCAGTGTCCTAAAACCAACGTGGTTACTAAATTTGGCGACTCTTATCTTCCATAGAATCGCCACGGCTGTGTTGAGTCGGTGATTAGTGAGTTTACACTTTTATATATAGATAACTGTTTATAATTTATTTTTATGTACTGATACATTATTACATGTATCTACAGTACTGTACAACACCAGTTACAATAGTACTTAAATGTACTAATAAATTTAATTGTATTTGCCTGAGTATAAATCTCAAATTTACAATATTCGATTCCGTAGCAATTATTATCACAAGTGTATATATGTAAGCTTCACGAATATGAAAAACAAAAAATAAATAAACAAATAAAAATAAAAAAGATTAACTATGGAGGAAGTTCGAAGGCATTTTCGAAGTGGAACACTATAAATTGGTAACAATACAAAATACCAGATTGAAAGATATAGTCCTGTCGTACTAAAAAATAAAAAATTGTGTGCTGCTACTCTATTTTCTATAAATCTAAAAAGTGTGAGAAAATCTTTATTGTAGCAATCACTTTCAAGTATGTTTGTAAGCTACATGCACGAGAAAATTAAAAAAAATATATATCACTTGTATTGCTACCCCAGTGGCAGAAACACGGCAACATAGTCACGGACAGTTTTTGTCTGCACTGAGAAAAAAATTTGTCTGCAACTTTTGGATAACAATTCACTTATAAAAATTTCTGTATCAAAACTAAAACTAATACTTGTATTATTTATATTGTGTTGTGTCAAACATTGCTATAAAACATTCAATAAAATGAGATGAATTGAATGAATACAATTGTTTATACTATATCGTTTTGTAGTAAATTTGTATTTGTGTATTGTTGCACAAGACCACCACTGATGTTAACCCCCCCCCCCCCATCAGCTTTCAGTCTTTTTGAGTGTAAGCCATTTTCACTCCTGATTACACACAAATTTTGCAGACAGATTATTGAATTTTAAAAGCCTGTCACAGACAGCTTCAAAACTTTCTGCTACTGGGATTGCTACCTTATTGTGTATGAATTACAAAACTCGGTTCTGTAACAATTAGTACTATCATGCACATATGTACTCTTTTGCACGTAAAAAAAAAAAAAAAAAATAAAACAGCCTTCACTGTTTGCCGCTACCTTGCAGTGCATGAATCTAAAATATGCAGGAAAATCCATATTACTACATTCACCACTGTGCACGTATGCACACTTCACACACACAAAAAAAAATCACTGGGTTCTGATACCTTGCTGTGTATCAATCTCAAAATGCACAAAAATCTGTTTCGTAGCAATCACTATCATCAGGGTTCCCACTCAATTTCAAAAATGAAATTCCCTGACTTTTCCAGGTCTATTTTTAGAAAATTCCAGTCACAAAATTTGGTTCGTGACCAGTGGCGGCTCGTGAATGACGTTTTGGGGGTGCTGCATCGAAGCGTCTAGAAAAAGTACATGGAATGGAATCTTTATTCGTCTTATTGGCTCACTCTTTAAAGTGTTTTTAGTCAGTAGCTTGCAGCCCACCCAATACGTCATTCACCAGCCGCCACTGTTCGTGACATAAAAAATAGCTCACGGTATAAAACAAAACATAGCTTGCAACATAAAAGACGACATAGTAACGTGACTTGATATAAATTGAATGTTCAAAAAGCATTTTCCAGGTTCATATCATCATTTTCCCAGGTTTTTGAGCAATATTTACAATTTTCCCTGACTTTTCTCAGTAATTTCAAATTCCCTGACCCATGGGAACCCTGTATCATTCATGTATATACACTTCATGCACACAAAAACAAAAAAATTGTAATTTTTCTATTATACATGATTTTTCCTGCTTAATACTGTTCTATTAAATAAATCCTTATCAACATATTTAAAATAAACCTTTTATTAACTTCATGTCTTTGAGACATGAAGTTAATAAAAGGTTGTATATTTTAAATATGTTTATAATAAGTGCTTCATGGTATAGTTTTTTTAAAAATAAATCCTTGTCTAAGAACATGATTCAAAATGACTTTTTTGACAAAACAGTATTAAGTGCAGTATTTATTTGCTGACGACTGTAATATGAAATTGTAGTCAGTAAAGAGAAATTATATTAGTCATTCGAAAATAATTTAATTGCTAACAACTGTTGTGTGAGTATGAGTGATTAAAAATTTTCCGAAGTTAAAATGAAGGAAATATATTGTTATATATTAGTAAGGAAATATATTGTGTAAGGAAAATATATTGTTATATAGTAACAATTTTATGCCATACTTATATTTTTATATAATGTGGCATTTAATATTAATGAAACAGATATAATAGGTAGATGATGAAAAAGTTTGTCACTTAAAGATTTACCAAGTATTTATTATTATTAGAGCTATACCGAGTACTCATTATATACTCGGTGCTCGGCCTACTCGGCCAGTTTGCCAAGTACTCGGTACTCGGCCAAATATGAACTAAGTATTTGGCCAATACCGAGTAGTTGTAAGAATTTCATTAATTTTATGTATTATTGAAAGAAATGTATTCATATGAGTTGTTTATTAATAACTAAACTAAAAAATATGAAAATATAAACATAGTCATTAAACTTTTGCTGCAAACAGCTTTCTGCAGTTAAAACGAGCAAGCAGATTGCCACCAAACTCTGTATAGATATGAGCTTATTCATTTTAGTTACAAGAATTTGAGTATAACCAACTTGTATGCATGTAATATACAATTTTTTTTTATAAAAACTTATTGTATCTATAAAACAGACAAAAATAAAATATTTTAGAAAAAAGAACCCTTATATAATACTAATATAGTAAATAAAACTTCAGTTACATATTTGTTCAAATAAAAGTAAGACACTTTTAAAACTGTAAGAAAAGATTGGTTTTTAATTTAAAAAATAATAATTATGAAAAAAATAAATACACTCAAATTTTATTAAAAATATATTTTAATAATCAAAATGTTGTTTTTCAAATTATGGCCCAAAACCACGTATCTTTTTTACTCTTCTAGAATTTGAAGATTAATGAAATCTATCATGTTTGAAATGATAAAATATTTATTTTAATGTTCCCATTTCATATGTGAACTTCATGCATCTTAAATTAAGCCTGAGTGTATAGGAACTTTTATATTCTTTAAGAATTATATGAGAATGATTCGCATCTGAGAAAGACTATATAATAAAGAATGAAGTTATCAGTTATTATGGTTTTAATAATCCACTAAGCTGGAAGTATCAAATATAAAAATGAGCCTAATTGTGTATATACACTACAAAAATTCTGAAACGCTTCATGAAAACATGCTGTTTGCCATTTAACTTAATTTCGTGTTAAAAAAGCCTTTTTTAAATTTTAAGATGTGCGAAATTCTTCATGTCAATTATTCTTTCTTACAACTACTCGGTACTCGGCGCAGCACTAATTATTATTACTATTAATGCATCTGAATTAATTTGAAATTTATGTTAAAGTAAATAAAGATTATTTAGTGTCTATTAGAAAAATGTTAAAATCGAAAACAAACTTGTCCTGATAAAATGAAAACATAAACAATGACGATTACAAAGCATATAACAATTCAAAAACAATTTGAAACCATCGGAATTTTCATAACTATTCAGACAGAGAGAGAGAAAAAAAGCATAAAATATCAATGTAATAAATATGAAGGAAAAGAACTGAGAGGATGAAGTATTTATTTATGATAGTATGTAGTTATGATATGGGACGGTTTTATTTCGTCGCAGAGAAATATCACAGTTTCTTTATCCAGACTGAATAGTTTGGTGAATCTCACATCTGGATGATCAATTTCTTAAATAATTTCTCGGAATTCTTCTATTTTGTTCAAAATCCATTAAAAGTGACAGAAATAACGTAGACGCCATATTGAAAAATGCTTCTACAATTCGCTTTCGACAACGTCTCGCAAACACAGTAGGCTTCGTTTTGATAACGAATGTTTACTTTCGAGACCGTCTCGAAAAATGTGGAATAAAGTAGCAAACTGAGAAAACGGTATTCAGGTTTCGTTTCGGTACGTCACTCTCAATCTCGAGATGATCTCGATGCGAATAAAGTAAGCCCCTTTAACTACAATTCATGTGTTGTGTTATGCTTTTAACTGCAGCTCATGTGTTTCAAAGAAGATACAATTTCATCTTCCTTGATGTTTTTAACTGTAACTGGTTTATATTTTTATATTGCATGGTCCATTTTTAAATTTCTAACATTATTATTATATTAGTATCATTATTTTTAATAAATTGCTGTTTTTATTACTTATTAAGTTATTTTTAATTGCAAAAACAATTATTATTAAAATTAAAGCTGTTTAAAACCATTTTTAACATTGCTGATCATTTTTTACCACTTTTGACCATTTTTGGACGGTTAAAACCATTTTGACCAGCGTCCTGATCAAAATCAGTTTTGACCAGTCAAAATTACAACCCTGGAACTGGAACAGAGTATTGAAATGCAAAAGTCTGCATCATAATTAGAATTGGAGTTATTGTAATAAAGGTGTTCTGGCTTTTCTGTGGTTTTCTCTGAAACTCCCGTACGAATTTAATGGCTTATATCAGTTTAAAAGTCCGTAAATGATGTGTTATAAGTGATTTAAGCATAATTATAATTCTAGATATTGAATTTTTTAAATATCAAAGCGCCCTCTGGCGACTGAGATTTGCAGCCTGTACTCTTCAATTACAATTCAAATAACTTTTTAAATGATATATTACTTATGAAATTATGTTAATTAGAAGCTGAGATACAAAGCTAATATAAACAGTTGAATAATATATAAAAGGACAAAATTAAACTTTAAAAACATTTAAAATACCTTAAAATCCTTTAATTGAGCAGCATTACTATATATTTTGTCTCGCTAGTCGTGGTCGTCATCAGGTTGAAAACTTGCTGCTCTATTGACCATCTTGTCACCGGTTTCTTTATCCTCTTCTTCAGTGCTGACGTCAACCGTACAACCGTATTATGACAGCAGCACTGAAGAAGAGGATAAAGAAACCGGTGACAAGATGGTCAATAGAGCAGCAAGTTTTCAACCTGATGACGACCGCGACTAGCGAGTCAAAATATATAGTAATGCTGCTCAATTAAAGGATTTTAAGATTTTTTAAATGTTTTTAAAGTCTAATATAAGCATTTTTATAAAAATATTTGTGTCTGGCTTATTCATGGTTTTCTCCGAAACTTGCATAATTCCAGGCTATATAACGTTAAAAATCCTTAGTATGATATGTGAGCAGAAATTGGAATTCGAAACTCTTCAAAATATTAAAGAATAAAGGTGTTCTGGGTTTTCCGTTGTTTTCTCCGAATCTCCTGTTCCTTTCCTACATCTTTGCCCCTTCGCCCCCCCCCCCCTCCTTTCCGTCCCTACTAATAATTTTACACTCGAAAATATCCACAATCGATTTATCTTGCCTTAAAACCTAAACATACCAATTTCAAACACTGTATTTTTTTTTTTCCCTTTTCTCCCCTCCCTAATAATTCTACTCTTTCAAAAATATTCACCATCGAATTATGGGGCATTAAGACCAAATACTACAAAATTTTAACGGCATATCTCAATTTAAAATACTGCAAAATATAAAAGAAAACTTAATCTTTTACCAATAAAAATGTAATTTTTTTGTTTATTCATATATTTTCATGAAAATTGAACAGTAGCTTTATGATATGCTGTCTAAGCCGAATATTAATTTAAATGTAATGTGAATGAAAATTTGAAAAACTTTGAAAATTGCAATTTTTCCCCCACTATAAAACACGTGACATCTTAATTCATTACAATCATTTCCTTTTTCATCCAGACAGTCGTCTACAATCTGTTTTCATTGCAGACAGTTGAAATGATGTTGCCATCTAAATTTTATACTTTAATTTTAAAAATCTAATTGTTGTATCGATAAGCCACTTGCACTCTTAGATTCAGAAAAATTGCCGCTTTCATTTGGTACCAAATTCATAACGATCGGAGTAATATTTCTAATTTATTTTCCACTTTTTCTGCTTTTAATTCTGTTAAAATATCTATTTTTATGCAATCGCAGTGAATTCTCAGTCACTGAGATCGCTTTTTGATTAGACATAGGTCGACATTTTAATTAATATCTCCGGAACTAATTAAAATTTTCAAATTCTGTTTTCAGTATCCCCTCGGGAAGGCTTCTGAGCACCTGTATGTCAAATTTTGTACTTCTGCATTCAGTAGAGGCTGAACATATAGATGCACAGACCGACAGAGATCTTCTTTTATTATTATAGATTACACATTATTCTTATTCTACACATCAAGCTAATGTTATCAAATATTATGGATCTGCATCTTACAATTTTAATTATTTAAGAACAACAGTCAATCAGGGTAATTTTGATCAACATTTTAACTACATTTCCCATTCTTCTAAGTATATACTCAAAATATTTTCATAATAATTAACAAAGAATAAAAAAATATACACGTATTATAAATTAATCTTATTATACTTAGCAAATATTTCTGACATCTGTGTGTGTATGTGTATATTAGTGTGAAACTGCATGGTGCTTACTTATTGCTAAAACGTGGGTGAAGTGACTTTAACACGTAGAAATACAAAAATTGACCCACGGATGCTCAGAAGCTTTTCGGAGGGGATAGTAAAAAAAAAAAAAAAAAAAAAAAAAGAAAGAAGTAAATTAAAAATTTCAATTAGTTCTGAAGATATTAATTAAATGTCAACACATGTCAGTTAATAAACAAGTTACTTCTGAGCTTAAAATTAGAAATATTGGTCCGATTGTTTGTTACAAATTTGGTGCCAAATGAAAGGGGCTAAAGGAAATTTATTAAATATTTTATAGTATATGCGGAATGTAAAACTTTCTTTTTTATTAAAACCAGAGTACGTACTAGTTTTCTTTCAGATAGGAAAAATTTGCTTTCCTTGAATCTTTGCATAAGAAGAATTAATAGTCTCTTATAGATTCTAAGGATTTACAAATACCTATTGAGGAAAAGTCTGAGCAGGGATTAATCCAGCTTTTTAAAAATGGTCAGTCAAGAATATTTCTCGGGTACAAAATTAAATTTTCTTTTTATGAAAGAATTTTTTTATTTTTTTATTTTTATTTACGTATTTATTTATTTTTGTTTAAAATCATCATTTTCTAATAATAAAAACCCTCGAAACTAACGATGAAAATGATGTTATAGCTAAAAAAAATGTACTGAGATAAAGAAAGGGAAATTTTATCCATGGTTTGCATTTTGCTAGAAGATTCGTTCATTGATTCAATTAATAAATCAAAAATACGAAATTCATTAGTCCATTTGCAGAAATTTAAACAATTTGAGTCTAAAATTAATCGAAGTTATTTATTAATATACGCACCCTTTGTCGCTGATGATGATTGTTTTAATTTTACAATTATATATATATATAGAATGCAAATATGCAGTTATCTTATTTCAATTTGTTTTAATTCATTTTGCTTGACTTTACTTCATTTTTGGTTTGATTTGGTGGGTCTTTATTTTTGACCATATTAATTGTTTGAATACTATTCTTTATAATTAGAACTGTACATCATGATTATCTCTCTCTCACTATATATATATATTATTTTGCCTACACTGAGTATTTTCTTTAATTATTTCTAAAAAAAAAAAACTTTCCCTCAGTATATACACAAAATTAAAAATGATGCAGTTATGCACATGAGATTTTGAGATATAGCTTTTTCAGAAACAATGAATATTACAGCGTATCAGCACTACCTTTTGGCCGATATACAAAAAATTTAAACATATATAAGCAAAAAAATAGTGTAGTTATACACATTAGATTTTGAGGTATAATTTTTCATAAACAAGTAAAATTAAAGAAAATTTATAACACAACAACACTTCCTTTCAGATAATAACAAATATTTTGTTTAATATACACTCAAATTTATAAAATATGTAGTTATGCACATTAGATTCTGAAATAAGCTTTTTCATAAACAATGAAATTTCAGCATGTCACATATCAGCACTGTCTTTCGGACAATATAGACAGGCATTTAAACAAAATTTACAACAGAACCACCTTTCGGACGACATGCTCAGAATTTTAAACATCAATAAGGAAAACAATAAATGTTGTTATGTACATTAGATTTTGGGTTATGGCTTTTTCGGAAACAATGTAAATTACAGCACAACAGCGCCACCTTTCGGCCGATATACACACAAATTTTAATACCAGAAAGAAAAATTGAGCGATGGATACATTTTGTTATGTCCGTAATGTTCAATAGAAGCTGAGATATAGTCTCAAACCTAAATGGTGGAATAGACAGAAGAGTAGTGTCACCTTCCGAACGATGATCACCCAAATACAATCAAGATTAATTTATTTTACTATACACAGTTTATACTCTAGTACTGCACTGAGTAACACTTTGGCCGAGTAACCGAGTACTCGGCCTATTACTATTCGGCCAAGAGCCAATTACCAAGTAGTTGTAAGAATGAATAATTGATGTACACAGGGGTGGCGCCGGCTAGGGGGCCGGGGGGGGGGGACAGGCCCCCCCCGTCGTGGAGTCCGTGACCCCCCATCAGGGCATATTACTAAAATCTGTCGGGGAAAAATTATGAAATTTTTCAGTTTTTCTCCTATTAGCAGCACTTTTTTTCCTTTTACAAATTTCGAGCAATCCAGTTTTTACTTTCTCTATTCGATAGAAGAAAGTATTGGATTTGTAAAACTTGTCGACTTCCAGTTTTCCATGATGTTACACTTTTTGAGAGGTCCATAACACGTTTTTACCATGACATTTGTAGAAAATATCTGTCTGTCTATGTGTGATAAAAATTTTGTTTCAACTGTATCTCAAGAACTACTGCACAGTACATATAAATTTGTATGTAGTTGCCTCATGACATAAATTAGTGTCCGTTAACTTCTGGTCCAAATCACTCAATAGGTGGTACAGCCGTACAGCAATTTCTTTCATTTAAGGGAAAGGCTACATCTCAGGTTCTATTTTGTATAATCGAACAAAACTTGATATATGAGAGGGCCATTACAAAGCATTAAACTGATTTAATTTAGGTGCATATTGGCAGATAAGTGTTACGTTGTTCTGCTGCCATTCTCCCCGAGATTAGGAAGGCTATATCTCAGTTTCTATTGTATAATATTGCAAATAACTTTGTATATGACAGTGCCATTATGAAACACTATGTGGAATCAGTTTGAGCGCATATAGCTAGATATGTGAGGCTCTTGTGCTTCAAGTTTTCCAGTGAATGGGAAGGCTATATATTAGATTCTGTGCTATATAATTGCATAAAACTTGGTATATGAGAGGGCCATTTTAAAACACTATGCTGATTCAATTTGGGTGCATATGAGCCAATAGGTGGTGCTGCTGTTATGCAATTTACTCCATGAACAGGAAGAGGAAGACAACTTCTATTAAAAGGCCACCTCTCTGGATAGAGAGCCAATTTTCTGCAGCACGATAGGTGGCCATCTTAGGGAAAATTTCACTGTATCTATGATCAATGGATACGAAGATTAATTTTTTTAAGAATTTACCTTCATGTACCCTGTACATATTTTATTCTATGGAACAAAAATAGTATACACTCAGAGAAAGGCACGATGATCTCCAAAACCACGAATTGAATGGTACAAATATTAACAGTAATGTTATTAATAACAATATTGCTGTTTTTGAAGAATAGTCATATAATAAACTCTCTCTATACAGTGCCCCCCTGTCGGGGAGGTGGAATTTCTGGTGCCACTACTGGATGTACATATGAAGAATTTTGCACATCTTGATATTAAAAAAAGGCCTTTTGAACACAAAATTAAGTTAAATGGCAAACAGCATGTTTTCATGAAAAGTTTCAGAACTTTTGTAGCGTATAGTATACACAATTAGGTTCATTGTTACATTTGATATGTCCAGCTTAGTGGATTATTAAAACCATAATAATTGATATTTTCATTCTTTATTATATAGTTTTTCTCAGATGCCATTCTTAGATAATTCTTAGAGAATATAAAAGTTCCTATACACTCAGGTTTAATTTAAGATGCATGAAATTTACATATGAAATGAGAACATTAAAATAAATATTTTATCATTTCAAACATGATAGACTTCATTACTTTAGCTTGTTAAAAACGAAGCATAATTTCAATAAAATTTAATAAGTTACCTTATCTTGCTTCATTCTTTGCGTGAGCTGCTTTCGGCTCGGGGCCCCGAACCTTCCTCAGACGTTGCTCGAGTGGCAAGTGGTCGCTCCTCTTGATCTTTCTCTTCACCTGTAATTAGGCGGCGCCACTGTGTGTCTATTCCGATTCTCGATTCATGGTCATTAATCGAATTGCGCTCTTTAATGATTTCTACGGTTTCGCGATAGTAGGCATAAGTGGAGTTTTCATAGTTTGCTAATTTTTTAACGTCATTGAATTGGATATTTATTTCGTTTTCGCGGTAGCTTTTTGATAACGCGGTGGTGTTTTTGTCGTACTTTAAATCGTTCTGGTGTTCTTTAATTTGTGTACTTATTTTTCTTTTTGTTACTCCTACATAACAACCTGTTTCTCCATTATTATGTTTAAGGGGGATTTTGTAAATTCCGGCAGTTTCTATGGGGGATATATTATCTTTATCGTTCCTTATCATTTGAAAAACATTCTGGTTTGGCTTAATTGGGATATTAACATTTAATTTCTTGGCAGCGTTTTTAATTTTAATGGATGTTCCCTGGTTATATGGAATAGAATGGGTAAATTTCTTTGGTGAATTCTGATGGCTGGGTATATAATTTAATTGTTTAATTCGTTTTTTATATAACTTTTCTACAATGTTCTTTGGATAGCCGGTTTCAGTGGTTAGTGTTTTTATAAAGTTTAATTCTTTTTTCAAATCGGACTTATCTGTACAGATCAAAATTGCGCAGTTTATATAACTTCTGATTGCATTTACTTTATATTGGTATGGAGTTTTACTACGGT
Organism: Salticus scenicus; assembly: GCA_963930645.1. Taxonomy (NCBI): domain Eukaryota; kingdom Metazoa; phylum Arthropoda; class Arachnida; order Araneae; family Salticidae; genus Salticus; species Salticus scenicus. Next base: position 266,551,254 of record OZ005653.1, on the reverse strand, counting down.
TATTGATTATTTCATTGCTAGCTGTTGGTTTTCTATATACTGTGGTTTTTAAACTGTTATTTTCACGTGTTATTTTTATGTCTAAATAGTTAATCTGATTCTTAATCTCGCGTTCACAGGTAAATTTAATGTCCTTATCTAACTTATTGAGTTCGTTAAGTATTTCACTAACATCTTGATCTTTATGAATTACAGCGAAGACGTCGTCTACGTATCTTACCCAGAAAAATATTTTATCGTTTAGGAGTTTTAAAATTTTATTTTCTATATTTCTTAATTTAAATTCAGCTATTATCCCGGATATCGGGGACCCCATGGGCACTCCCATATTTTGTTTATAGATGGTATTATTAAAACTAAAGAAGCTTTCGAGAAGTATTAAGTTACTGGTGGATATTAAAGTATTGGCTATTTCTGTTTCATATTTTTCTTTAATTATGTCATTAATTATGTCTGAAATTTCAATAATATTTATTGATGGAAATAAATTTACTACATCAAAGCTTACAAAACAGTCGTTATCAGTAATTTTTAGTTCTCTTAAACGTTTAATAAAATCTTCCGTTGAACTTAAACTATTATTTGAGTGGGAGAGAAGATTACGGTAGATATTGGTCATATATTTTTCAAGGGGGTACGTGGGGCCTTCTCTCTTACTGACGATTGGGCGAAATTTAGGTGGATCCTTGTGGTCTTTAAAGCGACCGAAAAGGCGAGGGGTGTTAGGAGCGAAATTAGTAATAAAAGGTGGGCGATTATCCGGCCATTTACCATGCTTAATTAATTGGTTAACCTTGTTAATTAGTTTTTTATTTGGATCTTTCTCAATTTTGGTGGTGCCTATTTCTTCAATGGTGTTGTTCATTTTATTTATGTAGTCTGTTTAAAATAGCAATTTTAATTTAATTTAATTTAATTTAATTTAAAATAGCAATTTTTCTGGTTTTATCCGTTAATGTACAGGTTATCTGTTCGTTCTTCTTTAACTGTTTTAAAGCCTTAATGTCTGCACAATTTACATTTTTATTATTGATGCTTTTATTTAGTTCCCTATGGGATATGTTACGAATGATGTTTTTATTTTGAGCCGGTATTTTTTCTATAGCAGTTTCAATTTTGGCAATACTATCGTTGATGTTGATTGGTTGTTCTAGTATGAATTTAGGTCCTAGTTTTAACAAGGCATCTTCGTGGCTATTAATTTGGTAATCTGAAAAATTTAAATACGGTTGTTCGTTAATTTGTTTAGTTTCTATATTTTTCTTTTTCAACCATGTTTTTAATTTTTTATTATGTCTCCTAATCAAAATGTTTCTCTCAACCTTTTTAAAAATTTCGATTTTATTTTTCAAAACGGTAAATTCACCCTCATCGTAAATACTTTTCGCGTAGTCCTCGGTTTCCTCAATTCTCTCCAAAATTTTATATAATTCCAACTTTTTGTGGCGTAACGCCTTAGATATGACTCTTTTCAAAAAAAATATGAACATCGTGAGGGTAACTTTTAATTAACGTTTTATTATTAATTTTAAAAACTTTGGGAATGACTTTAAAATGCCTGCAATCCTGTAAAAAATTGATGCTCTCCTCGATTTTGACTCTATTTTTATTAAGTTTTTTCAACCTTGAAAACGTTTCATTTCTATTCATTTTTAAAAACAATATTAATACGGATAGTGAGAACCCGGGAACCTAGAGTCTAGTTTCATCATATCAAAGATTCAAAAAGTTCAAAGGAAGAGAAGAGGGGGGGAGGGGAACCTGTTCGTTTAAGTTACCTAAGCATTAAATGTGAATAAACACCGACACCTCGATCTTGCAAGCCCAATTATCAAACGACCAGAGTGAAGAAAAACCCCTAAATTGAAAACTACAGCCAATATCAAAACCTTAACCTATGTTTATAGATTTTTTTTTTTTTTTTTTTTTTTTTTTTATCTATTAAAACTTTAATACCTAAAAAACGCGGTCATTTTTTTTTTTTTTTTTTTTTTTTTGTTCAAGCTATATTTTATTTTAAATTCTGATTGATATGTAATTTTAAACACCACCAACGTTTGTCCAAAGACAAAGAACATCCACTAAACAGATGTAAAAACTTTTAAAACTTCAAAATCGAAAAAAACGCGAACGCATTCTGTAAACAAAATTCACTTTAAATTTCACTTTATTTTTTAATTAAATTCCCACAGGATTTAATTGAATATGAAAAAACGCATCTATATTTAAACATTTAATAAGGCCAAAAACCATCCCCTAAACGGATGTAAAACAATTTTGCGAGATTATAATCCAGAAAAAGAAACGCGGACATTTTAAGCTTTGATATTTAGAATCGCGGTCATTTTCATGTTCGAACTATACTTAATTTTTAAACCCTGAGCGCGAAACCGTAGAAATCATTAAAGAGCGCAATTCGATTAATGACCATGAATCGAGAATCGGAATAGACACACAGTGGCACTGGCGCCGCCTAATTACAGGTGAAGAGGAAGATCAAGAGGAGCGACCACTTGCCACTCGAGCAACGTCTGAGGAAGGTTCGGGGCCCCGAGCCGAAAGCAGCTCACGCAAAGAATGAAGCAAGATAAGGTAACTTATTAAATTTTATTATGATAGACTTCATCAATCTTCAAATTCTAGAAGAGTAAAAAAAGATAGGTGGTTTTGGACCATAATTTGCAAAACAACAAATTTGATTATTAAAATATATTTTTAATAACATTTTAGTGTTTACCTTTTTCATAATTATTATTTTTAAAATTAAAAATCAATCTTTTTTTTATAGTTTTAAAAGTGTCTTATTTTTATTTGCACAAATATGTAACTAAAGTTTTATGATCTAGTATTATATTAGGGTTCTTTTTTCTAAAATAATTTATTTTTGTCTGTTTTAAAGATACAATTTTATGTACTAAGTTTTTATTAAAAAAAAAAAAAAAAAAAAATTGCATATTACACACATACAAGATGGTTATACTTAAATGCTTGCAACTAAATGGATAAGCTCATATCATGAATCCAGTGGCGACGCGTGAGATTTCATCGTGATCATCGCTAATTCCCCCCAACCCATATGCACAACATCTAAATCATTCCTACATTATCTTATCAAGTCTCGCTTTTGATATAACTATATCCCGTAATATGGGAAAGTGTTTCACAGTTTGCAAGAGCTGAATGATTTAACATTATTGTTTTTCAAATAACATTTATGTAATCAATCTCTGGCTCACTCTCACTTTTGCTGTATCCAGTAATATGCTATAGTTTAAATTAATGTGTGTAATAATTAATTGATAAATAATGATCAATTTAATTAATTATGGTATAATTTCAAAATTCGTGAGCAATACATAATTTTACTTTGTCTTATTAGTATTATTATTATTACATTAATTTAACCATTCCCTGGCTTATTATCACTTTCATTATAGCACTATTTGTAATATGGGAAAGTAATAGCTTATGAATGATGTTTTTGAGTGAGTTTTGCAATATAAATTTGTCTTACACACATGTAAACATGTATTAACTAATCAAATTCTTCAATTTTTAATTTTTACCAGTTGCGATTACAACTGAATCCCATAATATGGAAAAATGTGTTCTTCATTTATTAGAGATGCATACTTTTTATGATGACGATTTATCTGCAGATTAAATGAAATAATGATTGTCTGTGACTGTTGAACTAACTGTCGAACTGTCTAAAATCACAGAAAATTTGTTAATGACATTATAATTAAATACATGAATGCATATAAATTCGGAAAAATATCATGCTTTCAGCATGAAAATACTTGGGGGGCAGGGTTGTTTGTTTCTATAGTGGAAAAAAACCTGGTTAAAACTGTCCTGGACAAAATACCGTTTTGTCTACTATTAGTTATTGGCAAGTACTAAATTAAAAATAACCTTTATTCTTTCCATATATATAAAACAATTCTTTATCATTATGTATATGTGAGAGCTCGTGAAATACAGTCACCTGGTCGCCATTGGCGAATAAGATTTTTTTAAACTAGTAATAATGTTTTCAACTTTAAGGAAACTTTTATTTTTTTTTAAATATATATTTTGGTAAAAGAATTCATCCCAAAATCGGGCTCCAATTCTACTTTCGCTATTTTGATTCCTGCAGGGTTTAAGCTGAGTAAAAATTTTCTTTAGCAAAAAAGCTAAAATCAGAAAAAAAGCTTTAGCAAAATGCTAAAATGCCAGAAACAGTAGAAAAAGATGAATATCAGTTTGCACATTACAGTCAACTCTCAAAAATCCGCAACCCTAAAATCCGCAATTCTCTAAAATCCGCATATCATTTGCAATGTAAACAAACATTGTCACAATTGACTTGTTGATTAGTGGATTGCAAAAATTCAGCTGTATTAAGAGACAAAATATTTTTTCAATTGATGCTGATGAATCACCAATCACTCAACATATTGCAGAGGAGGAAATGATAAGTGTAATTATACAAAATTATTAAAAAATAAATGATAATAATTTAGAGGAAAAGGAGAAAGACAGTTTTCATGAAAGATTTTCTCTCATGCAGATAAATACTCAAATTTTCTCATAACACAAACTTATGTGATTGACCAAGAATTGCTGACTTTTTTGCAGGTTATAGGAAAATAAATATGTATGAATATTCTTACTTAAACTAGTATTGATCAGACTTTTCAAAAATCTAGATAACTATAATATGATGTATAATAATTGTTGTTTAAATTAAAATTACATGAAATATTTGTACTTTTATTAGACACACTTTATTTCAGATTTGTATGTATAACATATAAATTGTATCTTAAAGATTTGCTACTCAAATGATGTTCTAAGATGTAAATAAGAGAAATTACTCTAAAATCTGCAAAATTCAGAAATCCGCAAAACACTTCGTTTTAAGCTGTGCGGATTTTTGAGAGTGTACTGTATTCTAAACCCCTTAATATGTTTGATTTTCACTTGTAAATTAAACTTAAAAGTTTTTAATCAGGTCTTTAAAGAGTTATACACAAAAGGTAAATTTTTTTTAAAATTTGAAATGAAAAACAAAAAAGTAATTAATAATTGTATTTACCACTGTAACCAGATCAATTTGAATATAGTACAAGTATATATCTTAACACATTTATTGGCAAACATGAAAAATATTAAACTTTTTAGATTACTTTATATTGTAAACTTTTTTAAAGCAATATGAACATCTTAGAAAACGACTTATATTGTTTTTCTGGAGATATAATTATCCCTATAGCATGTAAAACTACATTAAGCTTATACTGTATCTGAAAATAAAAACATAACTTACAAAAAAAAAAAAGAAATTAATATAAGTGAAATTTGTTTATTACTATTCAGAGCTTTTTCGTTTACAATTTATAATTTTTCTTTCTTTCATATTAGACCACTTTACAAAAGCCTCATGTTTATTTACAAATTGATTTCCTGTATGCAATTCTTATGCGTAGTTCAGCGTTTAATTTTCCCTATATGCATGAAACGATGGATTTTTTTTTTTTTTTTTTATGAATGTTGCGATTTTTTTTTCCACAAAAGATTAGTTATATTTTTGCTGAAGATTTTTATTTTTTTTTTCCCCCCAAATTGCGTTTAGTAAGATGCTTTAGCAAAAAAGCGAAAACATGTTATTTCATTTTCGCATTTTGGATAAGTCTTTTAGCATTTCACGAAAAATGCTACTGTAGCAGAAACACTGGATTCCTGCTTCTCTCACCACTTTTGGAGATACTGTGTTGAAATAGGGAATTTACACATCTCCGTGCATGTTTAACAACTCCGTGTTAATTTATTGCACTGTTTTAGGGAATTGGTTTACACTGTTCCTGTCTGCGCATGCTATCGACCTGGTGCTGGATTGTTGTATCTATGTAATGATGTATCATTGCCAATGGTGTACTGATTTAGTGAAAATAATAAAACCAGTTACATGATGTTAAACAGGTGTTTCCTGATGTAAAAAAAAAAAAAAAAGTTGGTATAATAATTGGTATATAGAATCTTCATTTCTATATTCAAGTAAATTTTGAAACGGAACAAAAAAAAAAAAAAAAAGAGAAAGAAAGAGAAAGAAAACATTGGAGGATATTTTTTTATGGGCTACCAGAATTTTGTTGGCAACCATATTTTTTAATAAATTCGTAAACCCTATGTATGTGAATAAAACCAATTTAAATATTTCAAAATAGACATGCAAATTTAACAATATTTAATATATAAATATATCTATATCTAAGGGTGGATTGGATGCAAAAGCGATAGTTTATAGTTTCAATTTCAATTCCCCTCTCCCCCCCACTGATTTCAACTACATTGTCATCTCCCCCCTCATAGTCGTAAACACCTTTAAAAAAATTGTTATTAAGCATGATAAAATGAATGATTCACATACCTTTCATGGAATTTTTTACTTTCTGAAAATACATAGGTAAGGAAAGTATTGTAATCATGACAAAAATTTGACTTGTGATGTTGGTGTATCTACATGTTTTGAGGTTCCACGAGTTCATTTTTGCTATTTTACGATAATGTATGTATATCTGAGTAGAGTGAACGCAATATTGTCTAAATGCTTTGTTCAAATGAGCTAAAAGTTTGTGCATATGTTATAGGTTATCGTAGTACAAACTGTATACATCTTGGAGAATCTAGCACAGTTTTATTTATTTATTTTAACCAGGACACAAAGATAAATTCTTTATCATTATAGTCTATGGGCTCAAATAATTTAAAGTGTGACAGCATCTGAATTCCTTATTCAATTCAGCTGAAACTTTTATATACATGTTATCAATCACTGTCGAATGAATCATATAGATTTATTTTGGTGAATCTAGCATTTATAGTTTTTTTACAGGGAAATAACGAAAAATTCTGTAATATTATGGCCTATAGTCTGAATTTATTTTAAATGTGATGGATGGCGTCTGAAGCCTCATTTGATTGAGTTTTGAATTCATATACAAATTATAAGTTAAGTATATGTCACATAAACTGTATACATTTTGGTGAATCTAACGGTGATTGCGACTCAAAGGTAAAAACCCTGAAAATTAGAGCCTCAAATTAGAAAAAAACCTAAAATATCAAATAATACTCAAACTATTTAGGCCAGAAACCCTCAATCCTTTTGCATTTCATTCACATATCACCTGGATAACAAATGAACAACCAATGAAAGAAAAAATAACTTTATAGGAAATATGAAAACATAGATGGGTTAGAACAATAACCCTGAAATCAGGAGTAAACCCTGAACACAAACACCCCTGTAACACTATTAGTTCTTTTACAGAGATACACAAAAGAATTTAGATGCATTCTGTTCCATCAAACAATATATTATTTGGGAGCAAATAATCAAACACTTAGTATAATTTTTTCGTTTGTTTATTTAATGACTTCTCACGTTATTTTATTTAAACAACAGTGAATTACTTTCATGTTCAGAAAGTCGACTGGAGTCACTCAACATTTTTATTATATCTCTTTAAGTTTCTGCATATTTATCAAACTGATTATATATATACATACAGCCATAGGGGCAAGGTTTTTCCCACCCCCGGTAAATACCGTGGTAAAAACCGGTATTTACCGTCCTGGGAAATACTATGTTTTTCCCACATGGGAAAAACTGATTATTAAAAACACAAATATAAATTCAAAGCAGCCTTTTGAAAATGTTAAAAATGAGTTCTAAGTATATAGCTTGAAAGATAGAAAAAAAAGAAAAAAAAAAAAAAAATGATCTACAAAACAAATGATGGATTACATTTATTTAAATATTTACAGACTGTATACATTTCTCAATATTTACCAATCATCATAATCATTAATCATATTCTTCGTCTTTTACATTGGATTTTAGCATCATGTAACAAAATACTAATTTAGAGGCTTTTTCTAAACCCAGTCTGTTTCTAAGTTTGTTTTGGATGAAAGAAAAGTTAGAAAAAATACGCTCCAGAGATGCTGATGAAGCAGGACATCCCTGGAGATGTTCCATTAATTGGAGAAAGTCTGCATCTATTCCAGTTTTGTTTAAATTCTTCCACCATAGTGCAGGTGAAATAGTGTTTATAATGTCTTCAGAGAAAAATGTCTTTGGAAAAGGTGCATCTTCTGACTTGAACTGTAATGTGTATTGTAAGTACTTCGGATTTAAAGCCTTCAAATATTCACACGCAGATTCCTCCTGATCTTGTGATAATTTTTCACCTTTATATTTTGGATTCATCAGGTGTGCCAAAAAAAGGACAGGGGTTATTGCTTTATCAAAGCTAGATTTAACTTTGCTAAAATGTGGTTTCAGTTCTTTATTTTGAAGAAGCTCTAAATAAATTTCACAAGCATCAGCAATATTAGCATTATTATCATGTTGTAATTTCATAAGGGCTTTTGCAACTGGTTCCAACTGATTGTACATATTTTTTGCTTCTTTATATAAATGAAGATTATTTATTAAACACTTAATGTCATTGTCAATTTCATTTTCGTGATTATTTACAATTTGAAGATAAAAAGGCCTGTTAGTAATAAAAGTTTTTAAACAAGTGATTTGTGAGTTCCACCTTGTTTCACCTGGAATTTGTGGTTTAACTGAATCAGCATACTCTTTCAATAAACTCCCAGGAATATGGTGATTTCTAAAAAAACTTTTGAATTTTGACAACATTAGCCATAACAGAATCAGTAATTATGTTCTTGCCAAGAATATTTAAATAATGTGATGCACATCCATATGTAACTGGTATAATATCTTCCGTTTCAAGTTTCAAGATTCTCCCGCATTGTAAGCATTTTCTGTTCATTATCTGAATCGAAACTTTTTACAATGCTTTTTACAATGTCTTTGGTTGATTACTGCTGTATATCTTTTTTGATAATTGTTTTTATATGGAGCTCGTGTATGCAGTTTGATTTTATTTTAAAGAAAATCTGTATCAGTCTTAAAAGACTTGTTCTTCAAGCATTCTATTATAGACTATACAAGAATCTGGCAACAAAAAAAGTAAACAAATATGGAGGACTTTTGGTACTCATGATGTAAAAGAACATTTTGCATAAATATTAATATTATACTAAACCAAATACCAAACTTGTAAAATTTAATACATTTTGTGTTTGATAGAGGTCTACTTAAAAGTAATAAAGTTTTTATTTAAATTTAACACAAATTATTTATTGCTTCTCTTGGTGACACTGATATTTTTAAGTTAGTAATTTTATTCTATTGTGTTCTAAAACATATATTTAGGAAATTCATTATTATTAAATTTTATGAGCAAATGTTTTATGCAATAATTCTTATTTATTTATATTCCTTTCCTGGAGAAAAATTTTAAACGTAAGGAAAATTTGTAATAACTATGTATTTCTGACTTGTTTTTCCCGGTATTTACCAGTTATTCCCGGTATTTACCAGTTATTCCCGGTATTTACCAGTTATTCCCGGTATTTACCAGTTTTTCCCAGTGGGATGGGAAAAACCAGTTTTGGACGGGAAAAAGCCAACCCTGAGCCATACACATATATGTCACATTTATATTATTAAAGACATTACTTTTGTATTTTTTTCATCTGGAATTTCTATTACCAAGTAATATTTTTTGTTTTTACAAAATTAAAATAAGAATATAAAATTACTAAATAATTAAGTATGTAAATTTGATTTTTTAAATTATTGGATTGAAAAATGACATGTTGGTATCTTTACATATATAGTTTGCAAGTGTAATGACAATTCCAGTTCACATTCATCTATATAGCAATTATATAATATAGTTTGCAAGTGTAATGACGATTCCGGTTCGTACTCATCTATATAGCAAGTTGAGACCTAATTTCCATAATTTAGTTAGTAATTTTAAAAAATCTAATTGTCTGATCGATAAGCTGTTTAGTCCGCCGGATTCAGAAAAAAAGCCCTTTTCATTTGGTATCTTATTTGTAACGAAGTTTTCATTAGATTTTTCAAAATTAATTAAAATATGAAAATAATAACCTGGCAATAACTTCAAATTTGGACATTTAAATTTATAATTGTTGCCAAAAAAATTTACCAGTCATTTATTTATTTATTATTTATTTTTTTAGCATAAAATGAAATATGCTTTCAATCAAAAAATAAAATATAAAATAATAGCAATTTATTTCTTTTCTTATTTACCTTTAAAATTTTAAACTCATGAACCTTAAGCCAAATTTCCCACCGAATTTTAATTCCTCAGAAGCTAAATTATTACTAGAAACAAATTAATATTGTGAGATGAAATGCTAATGATAATCAATCCAATATCATTCACAAAAGACTTAAAAATAAAATTCATGTTTAACGACCTAATTGTCATACTTCGTGAGGCAGGACAGATTTAGTATGAGACCCTCATGGCGATTTTTTAATTTTTGTCATCATGTTAGCGATACATTTTTATTAATTTATTTATTTTTGCATAATTTTGAGTTAAAAAAAACTTAGTATCTATTTTGATTATACTTTTTATTATTGCGTTTTTCAGTCAATTTATGAAAAAAGTTCACGTGGGGATTATATCATTAAAATATTGCTAGATTTAAAATGACGCCTGCAAAGATTGTAAAAATGCAACCTTTAAAAATACATTTTTTCTATAAAATGATCTCATCGTACAAATGTCGTAATTTTTTATTAGATCGCTGAACTGAGTCCGCGTGCTTAAATATTGCTTATGTATTATTTTTTATCCTTGCGTATTTTATTAAGTCACTATCGTATCGTTATTAAAAAAATTAATCATAACTGGACCACGTTAGAGAAATATTATATAGATTAAATTTGCTCGTGCATATGAAAATAGAGTAAAAAAAAACAACCATAACCTTTAATATACAATATACTTCAATTTTAGATTTTTTTAAATTTTTTATTTTGTTTAAATAGTTTTGTTTAAACGTTTTTGGCATGGATGAATCGCGCTTGGCATGAAAGCTAATTCATTGATAATCCTGGGTAATATTTTAAAATTTTGATACTGAAATAGATCGGAGATTTTTCGCCAAGGACTCTCCTTTTGTGAAAGGCACTTTAAGACAAGTTAGCACATCAAAAATATAAATTTATAAATTATAAAATAATGAAAAACAGAAAATAAAGGAAAGGAAAAAAAAAAAAAAAAAAAAGAAAGAAAGAGAAAAAATAATCACATAAATTATGTATTTTTGTCTAAAATGGTGATAAAAATTCAAAAGTAGACAAGGGGAGCTATATTAAGGCTGTACTATGATCAGATTTACATATTTAATTATTTATTTTTCTATATACCAACTACTATTAACTAACACAACTACTATTATAACCACAAAAAATTGTCTCATGCGATAAATGTAGCCGATCATAGCATAATGTAATATTATATTTGGCGTGAAATTGTTGTCATTTTATAGTTGATCGAATAAATCAAATAAATGTAGAAAATACCATAAAAGAAAATATTACAGGCCTATACTCGGGGAAAGGATAACTTGATAGTGTGTATAAGCCTGTAGAAATTGCACTTCCGCGAAAGAAAATAGTTCTTTACTATATTTAAATGTTATAAACTTTTTCTCGATTTTTTTTTTATTCTGGTAAACTGAAAAATGATTAACTATTTAAACTAAACATATTTATGTTAACACATAGAATTTTTTGTAATAAATAAGCATAAATTTTATATCAATGTATTGTTTCGCGAAGAAAGTGTGTTGGCGAAATATTGGCGGAAGAGGGAATACCGCAAGCAACCTTTTAACCCCTATTGTGAGTGCGAAACAGTTTGGTGGGGCTAATAGATTACTTTATTACAGAAAATTTGAAGATAATTAATGCACAGTCCGTTTCTTTAATTTCACAACTATTAAAAATAGAGTAAAAATTTTGACGGATTTGAACTTTTGGGAAATTTTCACACCAGATTCATACTAAATATGTTAATGAAATATTCAAACAAACAGGAATAAGGAAAAATATTTTTCGACAAATGCTTTGTCTTTTTCATTATTATTATTACATTGATAATATAATTTCAATTCGTTTACGCATTGTTATATAAAATATTTTTATTTCCAATACAAACAACTAATAGTGTTTACTTTAATTTATACTATGCACTATATACTAGAGATTTTACTTTTTTTTTTTTTTTTTTCTGGAACAAAACAATAAAAGAAAAACATAATTATCTTTAACAATAATAATAATAACTATCATATATATATCAGACCTATATATGTAAAATTTATATATAAATGGGAGACAGATCAATTATTTAAAGCCGAAATTACATAAATAGCAAGCATTACATTGTAAAACAAATTTTATTTTAATGGATATTTACTTAAAGAAATTTAATTGGGAAATAAATACTGTTTGAGACTTTATAACAAATTGGTCGATACCTTGGAGAGGAATTACAAAAAATTTTAAAGATATATAGAGCAATTATGTAGAATTTTCTATATTGCAGTTTACAATATTTACATTTAAAGATATCATTATAAAAAAATTTGATTAGAAAAAGCTAACATTGAATAGAATTATTACTTATAATTCTGTGGATTTAGTTGGTAAAATAATTTCATCAAGTGAATAAAAACTATATTATTTAACAACCATTATGTTTAAAATAAATTAAAAATAAATAAATAAAGGCTGATAGTGGTCAAGTGAATTGAAATGAAATTTAAATTATGTCCTACACATAGTATAATTTTGTGAAAGAGGCCTATTTATTTATTGTGCATGCATGAAACTGCACTCCTGACATTGCCTGCTTTAATCAAAGTAGTCTACCGCAAAATTTTAACGACACAATTATTATTATTATTATTGGCTCTTTGAAAGAAATAGTTCTCTTGTCCTTAAAAATCTATCGTTTAGAGATTTGAATTTAGAGCCAAAAGCCTCCTATATTCATAAAAATGCCTCGAAGTTCTTCCAAAAGCTACACAAAAGTCAAAAACTTTTATTTTCAGATATCTAAAATAATTCCAAATGGCTACAAAATTGATATTCATTCAATTGCTAAGTTTTTCAGTATCCAATATGACGGAATTTTGACTCATTTTCTGCAATTGCTCTACCTAATTTACTACAATAGTTATTTTTCGATTTAAATATACAAATATCCTTAAAAAAAATGGGAGGGGGTTCTTAACTTTGTTTATAAATTGTAGCCCTTTGAAATGGTTACTATATAAATTTCTGAAAATTTCTGTCGAACAATTATCTCTCAATTTTACCTTTAATATTTTTTTTAACTGTACCAAAGGGAAAACAAAATCACAAAATAAAAAGATAAATCGTTTTTATTTAGTCTATGCTGTCGGAAAGAAATAGTCCTCAAAAAAAGTTTGGAAACATTGTTTTTCTGAAAATTTTAAGATTGCTTTTAAATTTAATATCACATTAATATCAAAGCATTCTTATCAATACAATATATCAAAATAAATTGAAAAATGTGTGAAATGCCATGCTTTCATTCATATTCCAAAGAATCGAATAACGTAATATTTCCCTCTTTCTCATCTATAAAAATCCCAATCCAACCTCCTAAAATCCTAAAAATGCTATGAAAATAAATGTTTCAACTCATTTTTTAAAAATAGCAATCGCAAAGGTGTATGTTTATCAGTATTAAATAAAGACATCAAGAAAAATCATATCTACACGTAAATTAAAATTTGCTTCCCTTTCACATAAATTGTGAGTTTCTTAACTTTATTCAGAAATGAATATAAAAATTCTCATATTCACATTTAGCATAAAAAATCGGGATACAGACAAAATGAATGTATAAACAAATTGTAAACAGAGATTGCCTCTGCATATGGAAATTCACTATATTTATTTATTTATTTATTTATCTTAAATTAATATATTTTTTAATTTTTTTTATAAAAGCATTAAACTATTTCCACTTTCCCATTTTTTTACTGCTTTTAACATTTAGTGATTAACCGGAAAATAATAATGCAAATTGAAAATCTATTACGTTTTGTTCATTTAGAACTTTTTGTTCATTTTCTCCTCAGAAAATACTGACATTTATAAATCACAGTTTAAATCTTATGACAAAATAATTTTTCTGCCAAAATATATTTGAAATATTTTAAAAGTATAATTTTAAATTATTAAAAAAAAAAAAAAAAAAAAAAAATCAGTTTCTTTTTAAAGAAAACAAAGACAAAAAATATATATACAGATAATATTTAATTTTTTTTTTTTTTTCCTTTTTCAAAATATTTAAGTATTAACCTTTTTGTTTTTTTTCTCTCTCAAGGTAAAATTTAGCATATTACTCAATTTGCAATAATATGGATTTACAATAAATTGTAAAGTAATGAATTTAGTGTAAATTCATTTCTAAAGAAACTAAAATATATACTCTGAAAAAATATTTTTATTTTAATAGAAAGAAAGAAGAAAAAAAAAAAAAAAAAAAAACTTTCCGAAATCATTGCTAAATCGCACAATATCGCAACCCAATTAACACCAAGTGCGTAAAAAGGTCTCTGTAGCCTTTGCAGTGCTCTCAAGTTTTGCGTTCCCCGAGTATAGAAGTGACATTTTTAATAAATATTATAGAAAATATAGGAATTGACTTTTAAAAATATAGGAATTTTATAGGTATTAATTTAAGAAGGCGATACCTTTATGCATACAAAAATTATGTATGAAATATTAAAATTATGTATACAGTATCAGGGTTCTCAGTTCTCACAAAGGGAAATTTTTATATTTCAATATAATTATTTTACATTTGAATATTTGTTGATAGCTATTTTAAAAATATCTCTATTTAAAAATAGTGGTATCTAAATTTCCCTCTCTGACAGCCCTGTACAGTACCAAAAGTCTGGATTTTTCAAAGAAATGTGTATCACTGTTATAAAAAACTGTGGCTTTTCCGATGAATCCTTGTGTGAATCAATCCTAGAATTAGCCATGGTTAGAGGGTAGTTCAAAAAATTATGTGTAAGAAAAACCTAGATTTTGGATCTTAGAAAAAAAACTCTTAAACAATATTAAAACTCAATATTTTTTGAAAAATACTGCATTGTTGAAAGTGAAAAAGAACTGTCTTCCAGATTCAAAAATCTTTTTTCTTTGAAAGGAGATGACGTTTTAAAAATGCGACTTCTTTTCTACTTTCCGTTTTAGAGCTTCGAAGCGGCATTTATCTCTTACGCTATTAAGAAAAGCAAACAGTACAAGGGGATAAATTAATTGGTAGTTAATGTTTTAATTAATATCTGAACAACAGAGGTCTACATCTAAATTTAGGTTTGATGATTTTGGCTGATCTTAATGTATTTAGTGAGCTGAAACCAAAACTGTAGCAGTTTTTCTCTATCAAGTATAGATTTTTGTCAATACAGGGTTGTCTTCTGACACAATTTCATCTGCGATTTTTCTGCCAATATTGTTATATGGTAATTTTTATAGTATGTTAATTATAATTAATCATGGAAACATACCAGAAACTATTCAAAAAGAAAAAAAAATGTGTAGGTAGTGCATTGACCAAAAATCTATACATGATAGATAAAAATTATTTTCAATTTCAGCACACTGAAAAAAAATAAGTATCAACTAAAATCATCAAATGAAATTTTTCAAACGTTTTTGACAGACATCATCTTTTATTAGTATTGATAAAGCTGTACACAAATTAGCGTTATATCTAAGAAACAAGCAATTAAAAAAAGCTCAACCGTGAATGTGCTAATGTTAAGCCAAAAAAACTTTATAAGTACCACGGAAGTGACATTAGAAAAACCTTAGTATTTTAAATAGGCAATATCCTTTTAAGAGGCACCTTACACTTTTGAGTATTAGATACTGGCTCAACTTTTAGGAGTTGCTTGTATAATGAGAAACAGCAATCTCTCTAAAACATAAAACTGCCAATTTTTGTAGATCTACAATGTGCGGTGTATAATAAGCTCATTACGGTACGAACATATGCACATAGAGACGTACAGTTATCTTGTTTTATTAATATCGATATGTTTCATAATTATTTTCTTCGTTTTACATAATTAGTATTCATTAGAAATAACTTTGGTACACTTTTGCGCATAATTCTTAAGCAGGGACACACAAAATAATTTGAATTTATACTACACAGATTCTTTATAGTTTATTTTACCTCATAGTAGTTTATAATATTACAGTAACTATTTCTTGAAATGTATTTTCAGTGATATTCATTTTTCGGTTACATATACACTTAGTATTTTATATGGTGCATGTATTAACTGTTATTCTGATATAAGATGGCACAAAATAATTTGAATGCAAAAGTACCTCATGACGATAAATATTTGAAATCTTTATTCGTGATGCTAAAAATTTATAAGAACTAAATTTCTTTAATAGTACAAAAATCTGAAGATGACATAAGCAATAACCAATATGTTTGTTTACAACTTTTCTTTTATCGTGCCAATGTATAAAGATTACATAACATTTTTTTCGCATTGGAAACTGCTTCATAATCTATTCGCGAAGCATGTGATTTTTATTTCATTTTTTTTCTCTCAAAATTTTTTTAAATATTTATTTATGTCTTGTTTGGCAATGTTTATGTGTATGTAAGTACATTTTAACAACGCTCCTTTTTTTTTTATGACAACATAGGGAGCGTTAATAAAATATATTAATAAAGGGCACCGAAATTCTTCTTTGCCTAGGGGCAACATGTACCCTTCTGCCGGCCCTGCTCTTGGCCAAGATTTAGAGTTAAAATTCATATACTGCACATTCAATCAGACGTTCAGAAGTAGTCAAAACTAAAATATAGGAAATATTGAGAGGTAATTAAAAAATATAGGAAAAATAGGAGGTTTCATAAATATACAGGAAATATAGGAGCGCTGCAAGGCCTGATATTATGTACACCACGTATCGTGTTGTTCATATGTAACTGGGGTTTAAATATAAAATTGCTACTTCAATTTTTTTTATACTGTCCGTTTCGAAACTGTCATCTGATAAGCACCCAAATGGAAGCCCACTGGTAAGCTATTGTCACAGGCACCCAAGAGTCTGTGAATGAGTGGATTGCTGCCGAAGGCAGCGGAGACAGGACGCGAGCTTTTGAGCAATTTCATGATTTTTTTAAAAATTTTAATTTTGTTTATAAAGTGATATAAAAGTATTTCCTTTAAATATAGTGACCAGCGAAGCAGGCAAAGCCTTTGTTGATTCACTATGTTCATTGATTTCACATTCCGTCATTTTCGACGGGGTTATATACTAGTTGCAAATAAAAGGTTATATAGAAATGAAAGCTTTGTTTTGAAAGGACTTGTGGACATAAATTGATAAAAACATTCTATCTACATTTATGAGTTTTTTTTTTTTTTTTAAACCTAGTATAGAAATGTTAAATAAGCTATATTTCCAAGTTAAGTACAAAATAGCAAAGAAACAACTTAAATTATTTTTAAGATTATAATCGTCTATGTATTAATCAATCATATTGTTTGTGAGAAACTTTAATACTGAAAATAGTCTCTTTCGAAGCGAGATAGGGGTGTTGGGTTGGGATGGGGTGGGGGAAGATTAAGTTATTCTTCATTTTTAAGTGTCAACATTATGTACTGAAGATACATTGTGCAAGAAATCTTTTTCTGGCTAAACAGACGTGTCTATTTCTTTTGTTTTTAAGGATTTAGATATAGTGTTAAATAACTTTTTTTACTCTTAATATCCAGTATGATAATGTTATAATAGTCCACCACAACAGATTTACTTTGTTACATCTACAAACTGTAAACTAATGTAATTAGCATTTTCTTCATGATTTTTCTTTTTTTTTTTTTTTTTTTAATCATGATTAAAATAAAATTATGCTTTTCATTAAGCAAATTATTAATTTTTAATGAAATATTTCTATTGCTAAAATTGTAATTTAAAGTTAAAATTGCAATTTATTGTTTTAACGGAATAATTTTATGCACTGAACATGTACAGTTCAGTGGATTTTATTTTGTCCAGTTTCGTGTGGTTTTTTCCAGTTTTTTTTCCACTTTTGTCCAGCATCCTGGACTCTAGATGAAAAAGTGGACGAAATAACAACCCTGTTGGGGGGAGGGGGGGGGGGGGAGAGAACATAATCTTTACTACTTTGTTATGAAAATAAATAAATTAAATAAAAATAAATCTTGCAATAAGACAGAATTTGTTTTCATTCTTGAAGCAACAGGGAGGAAAAAGTAAAGAAGCATTTTTTCATAATATAACTAGAGAAAAATTGATTTTGTTGTTAAGGGTTAAAAAAATAGATGATTAATTTATTTATACAAACGTGTTCGTTGGAACATTAAAAAAAAAAAATTGCTAAAAAAATTAAGAAGATATTTTTCACATCGTCTTCTAATATTGAATAAAAAATATTTTATTGTTGGATTTTTTTTTCTAACGAAGTATATGAAGATCACAAAGTAATTTTTTAATAATTCAATATTTTAAAGATTTACTGCTGGCTCAATTTGGACTTAAGGTGCATTAATTACAATAATTTTATGAATGCCTTGTCATTTCAAACATTTAATTGAACAATAAAATGAAATAAAATAATAATAATGATTATAATTATAATTATTTTGTTTATTTTTTATGGAAAAGAAAAGAAATAAAGTTATTCTAACAATAAATAAAAGGATTTCCATTAATTCTGGTACTAAATAACTTTTTTGTGTCTGCCCATACTTAAAAAAAAAAAAAAAAAAGACACAGATTCTCAAATTTAAAATTCTTTATTAAAGCCATAATTTAAATCTACTGAAATATCCTAAATTATTAAACAAAATTTCATAAAATTATTTTGAAGCTAAATATTCCCTATTGTCCGTACACAGAACACAAAATATCTTTAAATTAAGGATAAAAGTCCTTACTTAAATGCAAAGTCACACATAAAATAAATTAAAGTTATGGAAAATCCCTGATAAAAGACTTACATAAGACCCCAAAAGGCCCTACAAAGTAAAAATCCGTCCCTACATCCTCAAGGAAACTTCTGTAAGTCGTTAGACGTAAGGATAAATCCCTACAGTTCGCAACACAGCTCATTTTCCTGACACTAAAATCGCTAAAAATATAGATGACTAGCACCCGATTTTTAAGCTATTTGATACATTGCAGATGAAAAGTGTTTGCGCATACAGGCTTGCGCAGACGTAAAACAGATTCACTTCAAGAAACGGGGACTCAAAAATGCTTTTGGATGGTTCTTTGTAAAACCAATAAATGGCAGCACCAGATACCTTTTTCATATGCAGGAGATAAGGAAAACTCTAAAAAATATTTAAAAATATGATTATATAGATTTAAATTATGTTATTTAATTTTTTATTTAATTACTTATGTTATTTAATTTTTTCTACGGTCATCAATGAATCAATAGATGACCGGACGCCTCGCCACTGCATGAATCGTCTCTATACCGAGTTTGGTGGCAATCTACTCACCCGTTTTAACTGCAGAAAGCTGCTTGCAGCAAAATTTTAATGACTCTCTATATATATTTTCATAATTTTTTAGTTTAGCTATTAATAAACAACTGTTATGAATACATTTCTTTCAATGATGCATAAAAATAATGAAATTCTTACAGCTACTTGGT
The DNA here is from genome assembly GCA_963930645.1 of Salticus scenicus. NCBI lineage: Eukaryota > Metazoa > Arthropoda > Arachnida > Araneae > Salticidae > Salticus > Salticus scenicus. The sequence continues at coordinate 266,531,575 of OZ005653.1, read as the reverse complement.
ATTGGCCGAATACTTAGTCCAAATTTGGCCGAGTACCAAGTACTCAGCAAATTGACCGAGTAGGCCGAGTATATACCAAGTACTCGGTACAACTCTAGTTTATACAGTAGCTGATTCATTTTTTTTTTTCTTAAAATTACACAGGATTAAATTATTTCAGCGGAGCATAATAACGCTACCTGCCATCTGATATAGATATAGACAAAGTTTAAGCTGTTGATGATTAATTATTATTATTTTTATTTATTTCTTTTGTGGGGGGAAGGGGAGGGAAGACAGACATACAGGTGAACGAAAATATTTTCACGAATTGGAATATGACTCACATCTCTCGTCATAGCTGAAGAAGAAAGATCTTTTTACCTGCTTGCTTTTTTTTTTTAATCTGTTTTTTGAATTGGCAGACAAAAAAATTCATACTTGTTAAAAAAATAAATAAGTACTTAAGAAATAAAAATATTTCTAAAGGCCTTAATAGCATTTATAAGGACTATTATTGATCTTGACTCAATGTGTAAATAATTGTATTTCATTTCCAGAAAATAACTACAGCTTGGCTTGCAACTTTTGTATGCGTTACGGGCCCGCTTCACTCACCGTCGGCGGAAGCCGAAGCTAATGTTATTCTATAGGAAATTTTCTTTACAAATAACTTAACTAATACATATTTTTTAATTCTGTTTTCACATTCTGAAAATTCCCAACTGTTAAATTGACAGACCTTTTTAGTTCCCCATCATACTATAGGTATGGGGAACTTAGGTAATCGTGAAAATTTTCGACCTCGGTTTTTTGACTTTTCTACATGTTTTCAGGTGTGAGGAATCCGAAAATGACAAAATTTCTATGGTGTCTGTCTGTAGGGTGTCTGTTAGTGGGTTAGTGTGTTAGTCTGTTAGTGGGTCAGTCCGTTAGTTTGTTAGTCTGTGTACACGATATCTCAAGAACAAATTGTCGCAGAGAGGTCAGATCAGTTTTAAAATATTACTTTCAACACTGGCAAGAACCCTATTGATTTGCAACATTAGAATTTAAAAACTTCGTAAGTTATTACTAGAAATTTACGATTTTCTTAACATGGGAGAATAGGACAAAAATTCACTTAGTGCATTAAATGGAAACTTTTTACTGTAAAAGTGTCAGACCAGTTTTAAAATATCAGTTTGGATGCCGGAATGAACATCAGTAACTATAAATATGCTACTTTGAAAATTTCGCAAGTTATTGGAAATTTACGAATTTCTTAACATGGCAGTATAGGGCAAAATTTCACATAAACGTCAATTTTTAGAGATATTTTCATCGTAAAGATGTCAGATTACTTTTGAAATATTATTTAGGACACTGGCATGAATATTAATGACTATGAATTTTCCAATATAAAGATTTCGTAAGTTATTAGAAATTTACGAATTTCTTAACATGTCAGAATAGAGCAAAATTTCACATAAACGTCAATCTTGAGGGATATTTTCATCGTAAAGATGTCAAACCACTTTCGAAATATTATTTAGGATACTGGCATGAATATCATAGACTATGATTTTTCCAATTTAAAAAAATTCGTAAGTTATTTGGAATTTACGATTTACTTAACATGTCAGAATAAGGCAAAATTGAGCATAAATTTCCATTTTGAGGATCCTAAATAAATTAGACAACTTCAAAATTAAGTTTATGATATTTGTTTGAACATGATTGAATACAAATATTCTACTAGGAAATTTTCGTAAATTATTCGTAATTTACGATTTTATCAACATAGCGAAATTGTAAATATTTCATATAAATATGAATTTTGAGGTTTATTGCATTGGAAATAGTAGCATGAAAACTAAACAACAGAAATGACCCTGATAAAATAAATTAATAAATTAGAATAAGATACTTATATCGAAGTGAACGGTGGATAGCCTATTAGGCGGGGATTTCATTCTGTCATTGTATCAAGCTTTGGCCAAATTCATTTCTTTTAACATGATTATAATATGTCTCACACTAGAAATTTCTGAGAACATAAATATGATGGGGAACTGAGCAGAGTCCACCTATGCCAACTAGTTTAAAAATGTATTTTATACGAATTTTCAATATGTGAAATTTTTTATTTTGCAATTTCAAAATAAAATATTAAAAATTTAAAAAAATACATTTTTAAAAAAGGTCCATCAATTTAACCATTGGGAATTTTCTGAGTGCGGAAACAGAATTTAAAAATATGTATTAGTTAATAAGTTATTTGTAAAGAAATTTTCCCATAGAATAACATTGGCTCGGGCTGCGACGATGGTAAGTGACGAGGGCCGTTAAGCTCATAACTTTGTCAGTCATAAGACTACATATATAAGAAAAAAACTCACGTATTTATGTAAGAGTATTTCTCTTCAAGTTTGTCATATGGATACAACCCCTTAGTGTTATAAACCAAAAATACAGCAAGACAAATTCTGTACGGAAGTGCCACTAGATTTTTCGAAACCTCAGCTTTATCATTTGAAACACCTGGATTTGTATGTAAATGTCACTAATTTCAGCTTGTACGGAAATGTCTTGTACGCATCTGCCATATAACCATGTACATGTTGGCAGTATGTTAATATGAATTTGAAAATAATTATATTTAATCTATATTTATTACACTTATCATTTAATAATAATTTATCTATTTATTGTTATTATAACTGATTGTATAAATATTTGTACCTGTTTACAGTTTGAACTAATAAATTTAAAACAAATCCGTACGAGTAAATATTAAATTAATTTATACATGTCCAGAAAGCATTTATATTTCTCGTCTTATGGTAATTATGAGAATTTAAGAAGCAATTCAAGCTTGTTTGACATTCATAATTATTGCTTTTTCGTAAAAACTCGCAATCTCAGCAGTCATTAAAAAAAAAAAAAAAAAAAAAGTAGTGCTAACTCTAGGCTAATTTGGCCCTTTCATTTCTGTCCTTTCAAACCCATTTTAGCACTCTGCTGCCCTTTTGAACCCATTTTAGCACCCTGTGGCCTTTTTAAAAACATTTTGGCACCAAGTAGCTTTTTCTAACTTTTGAAATATTCAGAGATATTTAGATACTTTTCTTTCCAACTTTTCAACTTTCTTGCAATAGTTTTACAGCACTCCTGGAGGAACAAGTGCATATAGCCTATATATACATGTAAAATTAGTAATTACTTTTGTCATGTACAAAAAACACAACATAGAAGGCCGCAAATTATGCAAATAATACCCTTTTTGAAAATAGGTTGCCCTTTTCATCGAATTCCCCCCAGCGGCCCTTTTGTTCTAGAGTCAGCACTAATATAAACCTATCAGACTACAAAATTAACAGTCATGAAGATGCTTTACAAAAACTCGGGCCGAAATTCGTTCTTGAACAACCGATTAATGTAAACGACAGTATCGTAAAAATAGAAATTGCTATAGATAAAATCCCCCCACAAAATTAAGACCATATCAGGAATATCGCACAAACTGAATTAACTAAAAGAATTAAGAACAAAAACATTAATTGTGCCGATTTTAAAACATTAAAACAAATTAAGAAAAATGAACAAACTGCTTGCACTCTTACCGAAAAAACTCGCAAAATTGCTGTTCTAAACCGTACAGATTACAATAATAAAATGAATGATACAATTAAAGAAATAGGAACCACTAAAGTAAAAGACGACCCTAATAAAAAAACTCACAGATAAAGTTAATAGATTAAAACAAGGAAATTGGCCCGATAATCAACCCCCCCCCCTCCCCATTATTAATAACTTCGCACCTAATACCCTCGCCTCTTTGGGCGATTTAAAGATCATAAAAATCTGATATCTATCAATTGTCCTCACACATAAAAAATTGTTAATTTTATAAATATAAATGCTTATTTTTCAGGATATAACTTTTAGCTTACCTTTTTCTTTAATTTTATTAAAAGTTTACTTGTTTTATTTACTTAAAATTCGGTCAGCCATCTTTGCCTGCATCACACCCTAACGATCGATGTTTGTTTACATCTTTGCCGTTGCCAATCTTGATCTGCATAATTTTTCTTATTTTGACTGTTGCCACTTCTATTGAAATAGTTATAGTAAATTATATTTTCGGCTATGACCGTTGAGTGGCAATAGCGATGTGTTGTTTATATGCAGATTTTGACTTTTCAGTCAGTATAAAAAGATTGCGGCGTGTGTGTTAGATTGCAGTCGTCAGCAATGGTCAGCCTGTCTTCAATTAGAAATGAAGTAGTAACAGTTTGGAATAATTGAGCAACTTTAAGCTGTTGGTGAGCTAAGCACGGGCAGGTGTGCTTTTAGCATGTTACAGCAAAGCTTATTATGTTCTATTTGGCTGTTGCATTTTTATATTTTTGATGGCTGCCATTGTTAAAAGTTTTACAAATGTTAATTGTTTAACTTTTAAAGTTTTTCGTCGTTCGCGAATGTACAAAAACTAAAATTAAAATTGATAATCGATGTTTATTGATGTTGAGAATGTTTAGTAACTTTTTAAGTTACATTTGTTCAAGTTTGAATTTTTTTTCTGAATTAGAATCTTTACTTAATAAAGCTATAAAGCTGCTGGTATTCAATAATAAATTTAACTGAGTTAGAAAGTTAGTGATATATAATGGTGATTTCGATCTGACAATAGAATTAATAATGTGCAAGTTATAATATGCAACCTTCAGCTACATGATCTTGTTTCTGTGATCAACTTGTTGATAGTGGAAGTGTAGTTCATCATCCTCTTTCCCGCTGGTCAACTTGGCGATCGCGGAGGCTTTGTAGTTAGACAACGAATTGTGATTGTGGTTCAAGTGTATTATGACAGATGTTCCATTATGGCTTGTTATCAACTATAGAACGAGGTAACTTTAAATCTGTTATACTTTGAAAATGTTTTGATATATTTTTTGTGTTTTACTAAATAAAATTTGTTCTTGTTTAAAACGTTTGTATTTGATGAGTCATCTAGTTTAAGACACTGGTCAGGTTATTATTATTGGAACCCTTAAAACTAATTAAGTTTTTACTGTGTGCTATCTGCATAATAAAATTAATTAAAAGATAGACCTTTAGTCTACGTCATTTGGTTATGGGCTAGTTTTTTGAGGGTGTCATTTTTTAAACTTGACCAGTTGTTTTCTTCCTGTTTACTGTATAATTGATAATTTGTAACTATTTAAAAATGGCTTATAATATTATGCCTCAAATTACCAGGTTAAATTCAACTAACTATGCTGGTTGGAAGTGTGACATTAAATTTTTGCTTATGGAGAAAAACGCGTATGACATCGTTATTGGTGTCGAGAAAGAACCTAAAGTTAGTGAAACCGTGACTGAGGAGGCAGTGCATGACTTTAAAAGAAGGCAGAATGCTGCCATGTCAGTTTTATATCTAAATATCGATACTGAGTTTAGAAGTTTAATAAGTGAATGTACTGATCCCTCAGAAGCGTGGAAAAACTTAAAAGTTAACTTCCAGCCAGATAGTGGAAGTCATCATATGAAACTTTTTTCTGAAATAATGACATGTTTTTTAGAACCTGGCGAATCTATTGGTGTTTTTGCAGCTAGAATATCTAAAATTGCTGATCAGTTAAAATCCATTAATAAACCTATTGCAGATGAATATATTTGTTTTCAAGTGTTGAGATATTTACCTGATAAACTTGATCAGGTTGTTCAGCAAATTCTTCGTTGGCCTGATAAGGACTTTACATTTAAGAAAATTATTATTGAACTTTGTGCCGAGGAAACACGTCTCCAACTTAGGAATTTTGATAAAAGTAGAACGGAATGTTCTATTGAGGCCCAAAATGTAAAATTTAAACGTAAGCCTGTTTTTACTTGTTGGAGGTGTGGAAAAAAAGGCCATGTAATTAAAGATTGTAAAGTTAAATTAAATAATGATCTAGCTGCAAAAGAAAAGGAAAAAACACTCAGAAGTAATTTTTCTAAGAGGGGTGGCTCCAGTCAACAGTCAAAACGTGATAAAACTCCTACTCGTAAAGCTCAAAATTTTATTGCAGAAGCAAATTTAAGTAGTTTTGATAGAGAGGGAAGCTGGGCTTATGATACAGCGGCCTCTCATCACTTCTGCAAAGATAAATCTTTTTTTTGTAACTTTTCTGAAATTTCTGGTGATGAGTTACACGTGGCTGTTGATGGTGTCACTTTTCCCATTACTGGTAAAGGTGAAGTGGAGTTAAGTTTTAATGGGACTGTTATTAAACTCTGGAATGTTTTGTACTCGCCGAACTTGAGAAAAAATCTTTTGAGTGGTTCTAGATTCGATCAGGGTGGTGCAAAATTTATTGGTGAGGCTGGCAAAATAAACGTGGTCGACAAGTACGGTGATTTTCTTTTCTCTGCTAAACTCCATGACGGGATTTATTATACATTTCCTAAAGTACTTAAAAACAAGCACAGTGTTAAATTGAATGGGGGGCAGAATTCTAATGAAAATTTAAATGATAATGCTGAAATTTCAGCTTCTCCTGTAATAAAACCTGTTAATATATAAAAGATAGGTTGATACCTGGCATCTTCGTTTTGATCATCTAAGCCCTGATTTAATTTTTAATACTATTCGTAATTCTGCTGTTAAAGGTCTGCCCAATTTAAAATCAGTTGATAATTTTTTTGTGATCCCTGTCATGTGAGTAAGCAAAATCGTATTTCTTTCAAACCTTTAAGTCATTCTTCTTCCAAAAAACCTTTAGATTGACTTTTTATGGCTACTTGGGGTCCAATTAAAATTCCTGGTAAAAATGGTGAACGTTTCATCTTGTCTATAATAGATGATTTTTCTGGTAGATCATCCGTTTACCCTATCCAGGAAAAATCTATGTGTTTTGAGGTCTTTAAGAGACATGTTTTAAGGGCCGAAAGGTTTTTGGGAACCAAGTTGAAGTTGATCAGAACTGATAATGGTAAGGAGTTTGATAATGATTCTTTTAAGGTTTTTTGTAGAGAAAATGGAATAAATCATGAATTGACCAACTTTTATACACCAGAAGAAAATGGAGTTTGTGAAAGGTTCAACGAGACAATCATGAACTGTGTTCGGGCAATGTTAAAATCCAGTGGTTTGTCTGATGATTTTTGGCCTGAAGCATGCTTACATTTTAATTATACATGGAACAGGGTTTGTCACAGTGGGAACTCTAAAACTCCATTTGAACTCTATTCAGGAAACAAGCCTTATGTCGACATTTAAGGCCATTCGGTACTTTGATATATGTGGGTGTCCCAAAGGTCAGGCGCAAGCACAAGTTAGACTCCAAATCAAAACGTGGTGTCCTTGTGGGCTATGCATTGCGTACTCGTGGTTACAGGGTCTGGTTGGAAGACGAGAAGAAAGTTGTGGAGACTATAAAATAAATGTTTCTTTTGTTGAAAGCGGTGATGTTTTACGCAGTGGAGCGGTGATGGCCGACTCTTCTTTTGAGTTGGTGCTTGTCCCAGAGGAACAACCAAGGCCCGTTGACCTAAAGGGCAAAATTAACGGTCGCCACCGGCCACATGGTGACTAAATAAAGAAAGATGGCGATTGAAAATTATGCATCGATCGCCACTTTTTGTGATCATTAAAAGATTCTAAAAATCGAGCGACGATAGGCAATCGAAGCCTTGTGATATCCAATCTTTTTCCATCCATGGCATAAATATTAATGTTCATTTAAAACTTGCTTTATTATATTCTACAACCTATAAAGTAGTAGAACTGTTTAATATGTCTCACTCATATAATTTTTTGGACACCCTCCCCCTAACGATCCGTGATCACACAGCTTATAAAAAGCTTTATGATTTCTAATCATTCTCTATTTGCCACAAAAATATAAATATCTATTTTAAACTTGCTTTATTAGATTCTAGAATCTGTAAAGCAGTAGAATTGTTTATATCTCTTACTCTTAATTCTTGTAATCCCCCCCCCCTCTAACGATTGGCAATCACATGCTCCACTGAAGCCTTGTTATTTACAATTTTTCTTCATCCATAACATAAATGTAAATATTCATTTTAAACTTTCTTGATTAGATTCTAAAACCTATAGAGAAGTATATAAACGTATCCCCCCCCCCCCCCACACACACATGTGCGCTCCATTTCAACTACCAGTTAATGATCAAATGTCCTGCAAAGCACAATCTTTTTTCATTATTATCTCCATAGTATTTAGTGTATATTTAACCCATTTAAGATATTTGAGAAATATGTGTATCAAAATTTGATTTGGCTTTAATTTGTATTTTTCAAAAAAATTTCTATTTGCTTTCTTTTGAGTAGAAATCTTCCGTTTTTCTTCCCATTTTAAAGTAGAAATCTCCCTATTTTTAAAGCTACAAATTTGGCAGCTAAGTAAATTATTTTTAATGAAGCAGCTAAGTTTCCATATATATACTTTTTAAGAGAAAATATTATAACTCTGTTGAAATAAAATCATTTAAAAAAGTGTCTTTAGAAATAAGAAAAAATAATAAAACTGCTTACTGTATATTTACACATGACCATGTAAAAGGTTATGATGATGATGAATCAGCTGATTCATTTACTAGAAAATATCAATGTGAACTGTGAATGATAACAGCTTATTTCACTTAAATAAACTTAAAAAAAAGTACTACTGAATTATCTGAAAGATAAAAACTTTTGCTGTTATTATTACAGCCAGTGGCGGTTCGTCATTGAGGGCACTTGGGCCTGGCCCCACTTGAATTTTTCTCTCTATTAAAAATCAAGTAATATATCTTCCTTTCTTTTTATTTTTTTAAATTCTAACGCTTGTAAAAATGTATCTATCAAGTTAAAAATGTACATCCAATTTCCTTTTATTCTTCTCCTATTCCTCTTATCAGCTAGCTCCTACTCGGATCGGAATTCAGCCGTTTGGTCAGGGGCACTTTGATTTGTGCCCGATCTCGCGCATTAATTAGTATAGTATTTATTGCTTTGCGCATGGAACAGGGGGGTTTACACATTTGGCGAAGTAGAGCTTTTTCAATGCTAATATCAAAGAATATCTACTACGTAGTAGATATTCGCAGTAGATATTCTTTGCTAATATTACCATACTTCTAAAGTGTTAGGGGCACTTGGCGAATTGGCCCATTCAACGTAGTATAATGAAAAATAACTGTCTTCTTTAAGATGCATTAACCATAGGGATCGTGGAAAGAATTTGGCGACTTTCACAGTACTTTTTATTTATTTATTTTTCTACTGATAGTGGAAAAGAGGAGACTTTTGGGATTTTTTTTTTTTCCCAATTAAATCTATGATTGTTTAAAAATTAACAGTGATAGAAAGGAATTCTGTTGAAAATTTATTGACAAAAGGATTAAAACATTTTTGAGAAATTTTATGGGACAAGAAAGTTTAAATGCACTTGCGGTTCTCGCAATCCACAAAGACTTTATTTTCTCAATTCCAGAATTTAATGAGAAAGTAATTGGAAGGTTTGCTCGACAAAAAACTCGGTGAGCAGAATATTTATTTTTGTATAAATAATAATCAGATTTAAATACTTGAACAGTTTTGACTGCCTAAATTTGTAAATCTTTTTATTATATATATATATATACATATATAATTTCATGTGGTTTAGTGTAATATTTTTTATAATTATTGTTTTTTCAGTCAAATACTATTTGATTAAAGTATTTTTAATAATAATAATCGCATTTACATAAATTAATATTGGTTATTTGAAAGATATATTTCTAAATTATTATTAAGGGATAAATCAATGCTTTTTAAATATATATACACACTTTTTTTTTTTTAATATAGCGATGGATTTTTAAAGTGTCTTTATTTGCGTATCTTTAACTCGACATTATGCAAAAAACTGCAAAGAAATAAAATGTCAGGCATTAGTTTTTTATTGGGACAGTTATAAAATTCTGTATTGTTGAAGGAATATAAAATTTTAAACTAAATTTTCTGTACAGGCTTAATCGCTTAATTTTTAATTTTGATATACATTACAAAATCACCTAAAGGTTTTAAATTTTATATACATTTGGCCTACATCATTGTTTTTAAATAAGCTAGATTATAAAAAAGTAAAATCACAAACACTTTAATTTAAAAATTCGACATTTTAAAAATGTGTATACATTTTTAAAGTACCGTTTATGAAATTTCTAATTTTAAGTTAATTTTTTATATTTTGGCTGTGCTTTTAAAAACATGCGTACAAGAAACATATATTAAATATATGTTTTCGTTTATACTTAAAAGATTTAGAGTTGTTATGCACAAAAGTGAAAAAAAAATGCATGTAGAAGAATTTCAGTTTAAAAATTTTGACATTGTAACATTGTAAAATTTTATAATATTCACAATGAATTATAGTAATAATATACATAGAGCACACCGAATATATATATATATATATATATATATATATAAAAGATAATTTTCCCCATTAAATAACTTATTCTTTTTGCGTTTGAATTATGAATATATTTCACATGTCGTGCAATGGACCGGGCCCCACCTGGGAAAGTTGGCACGAGCCGCCACTGATTACAGCCTAGTGATGTGGGGTGGAAAATTTTCTTTTTTGGAAAATTTTCCAGAAAATTTTCTACTATGTTTTTCCGGAAAATTTTCCAACCAAAAAATTATTTTTTTAGTAAATCATTTGCATGATAGTATATTTAAATTTTCTTTTATTAGTCATAGTGATGCTATATACAATGTGAAAAACAAAAGTTTCTGATGAAAGTCATCATTTAGAAAGTTACCAGATATATGTTTTGAGCAACTTGCTCGAGAAAGAGGTTATTTATTATAATGCAAGAGATCTATGGTTGCTAATCAGAATTTTAAATGTCCATTCAATAAGTTTGTAAGATCATAATTATAAAGCATTTGGCAAGCATGTGTATCTATTTTTCAAAATAATCATTTGATAAATGATGATACGCCAATGTTTTTCAAACACAGGCAGCAATTCTGACTTTGGTCACCTTATGGTCTCTGGTTCTAAGAGTGACTCAGAAAGTTAGGACACTATCATAATCTTCGTTAAATATTCAATAAAAAAAAAAAACAGCAAAACTTTAAAAAAAAAAAAAAAAAAAAAAAAAAAATTGCTTTAATTACAAAATTGGCATTGTTGAAAATTTTAGAGAAAACTCTTATTTCAAAACATAATTATATGTTTTTTAAATCACTTTTTAAAACTAATTTCTAATGTGGATTTTTTTTTTTTTTTTTTTTTTTAATGCAAGCAACAGGGAATACAATTAATCGCCTAAATAAATAAACAGGAAGATTTTGATTAAAATTTAAGGAAATCAAATAGATAAAATGAATCATATCTTGTAACTGGAGGTTTAGTTGAAAGAACTCAATATTTCTTTATTTGCTTAAAATATCCGAAATCTAATTTTACTTGAAAAATGTCATAAAAGTGTTACATTTAAAGTTAAATAATAACAATAATAATTAAAAAAAAAAAAAAAAAAAAATCTCAAACTTCTAGATAAATTTTTTTGAATAGAGGATTACATCCATTATCCAATACCACCAACTATTAAATAATATGATTTTGTGTTCGCAAATTATGCTTAAAAATAGAACAACTCGAAAAAAGTAAAAATCAAAAGAATTTTGATGAAATGAACCCTTGCATGGGCCTTACTAATTACCTTGTACAGTCGGCAGCAAAATTATTGATGCGCTAGCAATAATTTCTATTTAAAAGATGTGCACCTAATACTATTTTGTTAAGTAAATATTTATTGAGTCATGATCTTAACCTTATACTGTTTATAAAAAAGTAAGTTCATGATAAAAATTAGCGATCAAACTAAAGAAGAAAAAAAAAAAAAGAAAGAAAAAGAAAAATATGGATGTGTGTTTTAATAATTTTGCTGCCATTAGCAGCCAAGCTGTATATTATTCTAAACAGAAATTCCTTATGATAATTACCTCTGTTTTTTTTTTTAAATTATTCTGTTTATTAAAACAGGAATAAACTACTACGTCAGAAACGCCAAAGAAAAATTATTGAGGTGCATACAGCTGTTTCGGTAGCCTAAAGCGTACCGTCTTCAGTGCAAAAAGAATTCTGAATCTGGAGAAGTGCTCGTATATATAGGAGAGGGACCGGATTTAGTTCAACCAATAGGATTACGGAAGAGGTGGGGAATGTGACTCCCCACCTCTTCTGTAATCCTATTGGTTGAACTAAATCCGGTCCCTCTCCTATATATACGAGCACTTTTTCAGATTCAGAATTCTTTTTGCACTGAAGACGGTACGCTTTAGGCTACCGAAACAGCTGTATGCACCTCAATAATTTTTCTTTGGCGTTTCTGACGTAGTAGTTTATTCCTGTTTTAATATTCCAACGCCAAGTCTCCTGCTATTATTCTGTTTAATTTCAGAATATTCACAATTGTTAAATTTGTTCTTGTTTTTCAAAAACTTTTTTTTTTTTTTAATGTTTTATTTTGAAATTATAAAGAGCAAAAAAGAACTCTCATCATTTTTTTCCACTTTGTAACTTCAGTATGAAGTATTAAAAATTAAAAAATATTTATTTTATTTATTTATTTATTTTATTTTATTTTTAAATAATGAAAACAGAAAAAAAAAAAAAAAAAAAAATCATTAATTCTCATAAAATTTTTTCCTATATAATAAAATGGGGTTCAGCTGTTGCAGCGATATGTGAGGGTCTCTGACAGCTACAGAACGTTCACAGAAACCTTTTATATAGAGATTATTCAACTATTATACATCCAAAACAGTCATTAAAAATTATAACTTTCTAGCTTTATACATGTTTAATAAACCATTAAATCATCATTTCTGTGTTTTGTTTATTAATTTATTTTTGAATTGAATAATTATTCATACTTTTCTTTGAATAGTTTTGTTTACTTATAGCTTTTAATGTATTTGGTTTTATTTTACAAAACCTTTGTAATTTAGAGATTGAAAATTTTCCGGAAAATTTTCGGTAAATTTTCCAGAAAATTTTCCGTTTCAAAATTTTCCGGAAAACCCACATCCTTATTACAGCCCTAAGCAGATTTTAATTTAGGATGTGCAATTTAGGATTTTTAAAAAGAGCGTAATTACAAATTACAATTTCAGTGTCCATGTGTTAATTTTATTATTATATGTATTTCTTATTTTTCTTGTGGTGATTATACCACAAAATGGTGACAATGCTTTTTGCAGTCTGAAAAAAATAGTCTTATGTGAAAAGTGGCCACTAACTTAAAAAAGTGGCTACTAATGAAACTGACAGTACCGGCCACTGGCCACTAATGAATTTTCCCAGTTTTGCCCTTTAAAATCTCTTTCCTATGTATTTCAATATGGTTATTTGTTGACTATAGGTGGGTCTGCCATTATTCAAGAACTACGATTTTAAAGATAACTGTATCTCAGCGTCTATTAAATATTTTAGTTTCTGAACCAAGTATTTTATTGCTCACACTATTTACACTATATTACAATTTGATTCCGACCAAAATAATGAAATAAAATAAGAAGCAGATTTTCTTTTAGAAGGAATTAAATATATAAAAAACAAATAAATTCCAATCAGTTTATTCCTTTCTACAATATACTATCATTATTTCCTGACAAATACTATAAATTAGAAAAAAAAAATCTTTTAAAGAAATTAAATTAACAAATGAAAAATAATTTTTGTTATACTACAAAAAGTATACATAAACACAACTGTTATAAATATGTTTTTAAATTTAATATACTTAATTTTTTCTACTGCATTACCATTTTATTTTCAATAAATATAAAATTAAAAAGAGAAAAAAGATTCGCCTTCAAATGAATGTATTAAATAAAAAATAAATTGCATAATATAGCCGTTGCTAAGATACGCAGACAATTACAGTCGAAGAATAAATTCATGGAAAATGAAGCATTAAAGCCAATGTTTAAAATAGAAAAAACATTAATTTAAAAAATTCAAATTCGAAAAAATCTTGATGAGGTGCACACCTGCAGGGTCCCAGTTACCTATATGCCAAATCTGGAAGCTCTGCGATCAGTAGTGTGAGCACCAGAGCGCAGACACACACTTCTCTTTATTTATATAGATTTAATCCGTAAAATAAAAATGCATAGCCTAATAATTTAAATATTTTATAGAAAAATATAACTTTTTTTTTTTTTAATGACTGTTGTTGATATTGCAAGTTTACAAGAAAAAGCAATAATTCTGAAGGTTAAACAAGCTTGAATTGCGTCTGAAATTCTTATAATTATTGTGAGACAAGAAAAAAATGAATGCTTTCTGGACATGTATAAATTGCAATAAATTTAATATTTACTTGTACAGATTCTTAAAAAATTTATTAGTCTAAGCTGTAGGGCACACCAGCAGTCAAGCGGTTCTACGCTCAAAGCTGGTAGACGTGAGGTGCCAGGTTCAATCCCAGGGCACACTCGTCGGCCTAGACGTTCAGAGTTTTTCATGGTTTTCTCCAAACCTTGCATAAATACGGGCTAGGACCCTTTAGAAAGATCCCTACGGAGGGCACCTCCCCTTAGGCCTAAGACATTAGAGTAGTCAATCAGCCTAACTCCCAAAACACTAAACACCAATAGTCCAAGCTAAAAACAGGTACAAATATTTATACAATCAATAATAATAATAAATAGATAAAAATTTATTAATGAATAATAAAGTGTAATAAATACAGATTATAAATATAATTACTTTCAAATTCATATTAATTTACTGCCTACATATATTATGTTTTACAAAAAAAAAAAAAAAAAAAAATCCTGTATTCCTGTGTTTTTATGACTTATGTGAAAATTCATATTAAAATTCAGTAACTTTGGAATTTTAGAATTTCATAAATATTAATATAAATAAACATACAAAATATGTCTATGCATACTTTGTATATATTTCTTAGGTTATAAACCAGTTAATTTACCTAAATTATTATAAATTATCTACAAATTGTTTTAAGATTTGTTAATTTATAAACAGCATAATGGTAAAAATGCGTTTTACGGTCCTTCTTGGCGATTTTTTCCGAACTCGCCGAGTCTGCACGGTGTCGTGGTTTTCTCTCCCGTCCTTTCCAAAATGGCGGACTGGAAGCACGGTTTTCATACGCATCCTTTCGAAAAGGGCCGATTTACGTGCTTTAAAGCAATTATGTAAACATAAAGCGTCAAAAATATCTTACAAATACTTGAGTAAAGAAAAATACAAATTTTTCACAATTGTTATCAACTAAAACTAAAAAATATCACAAAACAAAAACAGCACAAATACTTAATATACATAAATAAGCATTTTAAAAAAAAGAAAGTTTTTTACTTACCCGTTTCATAATTTTTGTAAAAAATAGCACTTTTCTCGAAAAACAAAAATATCCCCTCATATTACGATATAATCATGTACACCAACCACATTAACATCACTCTAAACACTAATCCAAAGCTTTTTTCAGCATAAACATTCAATTGTACAAAACCAATAAATGACAATTTTACATAAGAAAAGCGACAACCGTGACACCAACCACATTAACACCACTTCAAACACTACTCAAAAGCTTTTTTTTTTAGGATACTCAATCTAAATATTCAATTTTACAAAGCCAACAAATTACAACTTTACATAAGAAAAGTGACAAACTGAAACAACATTACTCTTGGAAAAACGAAGAAAATAATCTCCTCTGGAGATTTCGATTTAATCATGTACACCAACCACATCAACACAATTTCAAACCGTACTCAAACGTATTTCTTATGATATTCAACATAAATAATCAATTTAAAATAAATCACAATTTTTCAGAAGAAAAACAACAAACTCAATTACAAACGTGTGCCTGACACATGCAATGAAACGGCCTACTGTTGCCAAAATTCAAAAAACAAAAGAAACAAATTGAAATACCAGACTCTTTCTGAAAGGACCAAAAAAAAAAAAAAAAAAAAACCATCAGAGAACACAACAATAACCTTAAATATAACCAGTGGCGGCTCGTGGCAGGAGCTGCAGAGCTGCAGCCCCCCCAGAAATATTCGAAAAAACTATTTTATCAACTTTCAAAATATTTTGAAAATAAATATTATTATATTGTATAGTATTGTGCATATAGAAAAGCAGATTACATCGTTATCATGAAAAATTATTAAAAAGCTGAGAAAAGTTAACCATTTTTAAACGTAATAGCACCTCGAAAATTCGTAAAGGGACTGCTCGTCCATGCAGCTCCCGAAAAAAGGGATTTCTTTAGGGAAAGAACAGTTACAACCGCCCCTACTCGTTTTCCATACCAGTTTCGACTATTTGGTTGGAGCTGCATCCGCTGCAGCACCGACCTGATTAGGGATTTCGGTAATGCTGGAAAAGAACTAATTCCCTTTGTAATCTACATTTTTTCTTCACAGTTTTTAATGCGATAATCGCTGTGTTTGATGATTATTTATGTATGAGAGGTAAAAAAAATTTAGCATGAAGGTTATTCACGATTATATGAGAAAATATAAGTCATTTTTATTTATTTTTCAAGCAGATTTTTATTTTATATTACATGGAAATTTCGAACGGTTTTTCGGTTTCTTGGTTTGCCAATGGCAGAAACATTGAAACTGAATAGACAGAATCTCAATTTTTATATAAATTTTGCCTTAAACATAATATTTAAAATTTATCAAGTGTTTAATCGCTTTGTTGATAAGGTTATTATTATAATTATAATTATTTTTTTTTTTTTCACTTGTATTTTAGTCACTAATTTTTTTTCTATTTTGATGAGAAATATTAGCAGTCGAACCTTTCTTAAAAACACGAGATTACTAAATTTTTAATTTCTGACATTTTCATACAAGGAAGTTGGAAAGCATTTATAACTTCGCTTCATCTCTCTTTATATTTGAGTGAGAACTTTCAGAAATATGCTCGGAAATTTAAGCATTTTAATATCCGTTCTTTAGATTGGCCACACTATTTTACCTATATACTTCTTTTACGAGGACACACAAAACATCCAGAATGCACTGCTGGCTTGGATAATATTTCAAACCAAATTAAACTGATACATACTATTCAAGCCTTTTTAAATATCTCTAAAGAAAATGGTGTTTTAACATTTATAGATTTTTTTTTTTTTTTATGCACGGCAATACAGAAGATGTGCAGCAAATTTTGGAAATTCATTTTTAATTATACAAAGGTTTCATATTTAAATGAAATTTTAGTTTACTGTACATGTGTGTAAAGTTCGCATTAAAAAAAATAATAACAATAAAATATTCGTAATGTTAGACAAGCATTTCATAATCTATGTGATGTGCAAGATTTTACGTCAATGTTAACTCTTTTAATTGATATTTCAAAGGATGTTCTAAATAAATTAATGAAACGCATCATTATAATTGCACTTTTAAGATACGAGCATTACATTACTATAATGTTTTGAGGTCTCCTGAGCACATTTTTGCTATTTTTACAGTGTTATGTATGGTGTGAGTAAGTGTATATATGTGAGTGAATATCATAACATCTAAATGCTTGGTTCGATTGAACTGAAAGCTAGTAGGTATGTGAAAGGTCACCATCAAACGAGCTGTATAGAATTTGATGGATGTGAGACTTATAGATCTGTTACAAAGACACAAAGAAAAATTCCTTATCATTTTGATTAATGGACTTAAATTTATGAAGTGCGATTGCGCCTAAATGTTTTATCCAACTGAACTAAAAATTGGTAGGTAGGTTACAGGTAATCGTCACGCAATTTGTATAATTTTGATGAGTACAGGACTTATACATTTTTGTACAGAGACACAAAAAGAAATTAAATAAAGTTAACAAAATAAAATATCCAGATTATTTTTTTTTCTTTGTAATGAATGTCCAATAATATAAAATTTTAAATCTATGCTGTATCCTGTATTGCTCTGCTTCTTGCTCAGTCTGCGCATATAAAACCCGAAGACCCCGATTAAAACAGATTATTTAGAAAATCATTTTCGCTTTTTTCTCAAATCTTACGTAGACATGCAGCTATGCAGCCCCCCTGTAAAGGAATCTCACGAGCCGCTACTGAATATAACCCAGATAAGCAGAGTGGATTTAACGTCACACTACTACTGCGTTATGGGCGATAATCTCTGAGATACGTAAGTAATGTTGCATTTAACATCGCACTAGCACTACGCTTCGGCGACAATCTCGGAGATACGCCAGTAAGGTAAGGTGACCATATTTTCAAACACTGATTTGAGGACAAATTACCGTTTGTCCCCAAATCGAAGTAAATTTCGAGGACATTGAAAACTGTATTTGGGGACTTTTTCGATGACACAATAGACCAATATCTATATGCATTATTAATAAAAAGAACTCTCATTAATACATAACAAAATGCTTTGAATCACTTTTTTCTATGAAAAATTGCTGAGCCTAAGGTAAGTTTATGCAAATTAAACTATCCCAGCATTTATTAAAATAATCAAGTCTATAGAACCCATTTACACTTTATTATGATGATAGGAGAAAACACAAAATAGCACCATTTCATTTTAATCTTCAGAATCCCCACTTCCTGAAATGCAGAAATTATTCCCGATTATATAACTACAAGAAATAATTTCATTAAGCAAATTTTATTTTTCACTTAACATAAATCGGGCAAGATAGAATTTATATACTGATTAGTAGTGCATGATTCTTTCTCTGCTCATGAAGTATGAGGGTTTTTATTTCAAAGTTCCGTTGATTTTCAAGATTATCCAATTACTTCTGCATTAGACTGTGATTTTTATTGGATTGGAATAGATGGGTTTTACATCTCATTAGTGCTGTACAATGGGCAATTGGCGACAGTCTAGCACTTACCCCCAGAGGTAGTCCGGAGACATGCCATCACAATTTTGATCCTCCACGGAATGGACTGTGATTTTGAAAGAAATACACGCAAATATTTAAATTTGGGGACATTTAGCGTCCCCGAGTAGTCAAAAAATTTTTGGGGGCAAAAAATAGAAAAGGCCAAAATTCGAGGACGTATGGTCACCTTACAGTAAGGTAGCATTTAACTTCGCACTAGCACTGACTTCGGTGACTTTTCGTAGCAATGAGTAATATGCACGTTTGTACGGTCCGCGTATGAAAACCAAAAAAAAAAAAAAAAACCACTGGATACCACACCCACATTGTGCATGAATGTATAAAACATACGAAATTTTGTTTCGTATCGATCAGTAAAATTAAAAAAATCCCTTTATTTTGCTTCGTTACTCATGTCATAAAGCTTTTTCGCCGGAGGTTAATATGACATGAGTAACGAAGCATTTGTTTTGCAGGGACCAGTAATATGCACGTCTGTATGCTCCGCGTACATGAAAACAAAAAAAAAAAAAAAATCACTGCTGTAAAAGGACACCTTCTCCAAATTATGTACAAAAGGACGTCCTGGGGACATCTTCAGGATGTCTTGTGGACGAAATGTCGTTTTGCAGCGACCAGTTATATGCACGTCTGTACGCGCCGCGTACATGACCCCCCCCCCCCCCAAAAAAAATCACTGCCTTAAAAGCACATTTTCTCCAAATGATGTCCTCCGGACGAAATGTCGTTTTGCAGCGACCAGTAATATGCACGTATGTACCAAAAACAAAACATCACTCTATACCTCACCCGCATTCTGCATGAATCTCTTAAACCAGGGGTCGATCCAGGTTTTAATTTTTGGGTCCCTTTTTTGTGAATTTTTTATTTATTTTTGTGAAAAACAAAATATTTTTGTGAAATATAAAATATTTTTGTGAAAAAGTAAAATATTGTGTAAAATCTTCAGTTTTTACAATCACTTTATGTAATGTTTAATATCAAGTTAATAGAGTTTCGTTGAGCCAAATTAAGGCATAAATTAAAAATAAGACTGAAAATATGAAAACATTTAATAAAAGAATCATTTTTATAAAATAAAATCTTGTGAAGGGACATATTTTATAAATTTGAATTTTGTGAAGGGTCCCTTTTTATGGATTTGAATTTTGTGAAGGGTCCCTTTTTATGGATTTGAATTTTGTGAAGGGTCCCTTTTTAAGAATTTGAATTTTGTGAAGGGTCCCTTTTTACTATGTGGAATTTTGTGAAGGGGCCGCAAAAGGGACCCAAATTTTGCCTGGATCGACCCCTGTAAACATACGAAATTTCGTTTCGCATTGATCAGTAAAGCGTACATAAAAACCAAAGAAATATCACTAAATACGTCTCACACAAACTCCATGAATCTTTAAAATGTAGGAAATTTCGTTTCGCATCGATCAGTAACCCGTATATAAAAACCAAAAAAAAATATTACTAAATACGTCTCATACAAACTCCATGAGTCTTTAAAATGTACGAAATTTCGTTTGGCAACAATAACATACGCGAAAATCATAGTTTCAAAACATCATGGGGAGGTTACCACATTTCAAACATCGATCGTTCAGCGGCGCATAAACACCGTGGTTACTAAGGTTGGCATCTTTATCCGCGATCGGAAGCAAGTCGCCAAGCAGTACCGTAAAGCACATTCCAACCCAGCATTATATTTAGATATTCACTTGTATATGGCAAATGTTACTAAATCCTATTTCTAACCAGATTCTAGCTCATTTATAGATTTTGAATTTTGACAATACAGGTTTTTGACGGTTTAAACTAGGTTTTAACCATTGTCATGTCAAAAACCCAACCCTGGTTTCATCGTTCCATATTTATTAGTTTTGGACATACAGTAGTCAGAAGGTCTCTCTCACTCCCCCCCCCCACCCACACACATATACCAATTACTGAAAACCACTTTTTTGGGCACAGAAGACCTTAATAATGTAAATCAGATTAAAACTCGAAATACAATTTTTTGACCAAATACAATAAATGTTCCCATCACCTATGGTAGTCGGGTAATAAATAATAAAAGTAAAAATGCAGTGAAGGCACAAAAAAAAAATAAAAATAATAATAATAACAGCAGGAAACAATTTTTTGTTCAAAATAGTCTCCATTTTCATGGAAATAGTGCTAACTAACCTGAAAATAGTAGCTTTTAAGCCACTTTTACACCAAAATAGTTGCCATAGTAGCCTGGGGGTGATTTTAGTAGCAAATAGTAGCTTTTTAGTTGCCACTGGCCCAGGGGCAGAATTATATCCGATGTTCTGCAACGAGACATTAAAATTTGCAGATGTTCTGCAGGAATTTTGTCCAAATTTGTCAAAGCACAGTAAAATGTAAAATAAGCATAAAAATAATACTTATTAGTAAAATATTTATTACACATTTATAATAAAACATGGTTTAAAATTTTTATAATCTAAAACTGAGGAATACACCCAGAATTTGCAATTTTTTCAATGGCTTTTGGCATTAATATTGTCACATTAATGTGGATATACTACTTACAAAATGTTTATAAATTTTGTGTATACATTGAAACAATGACTGTTTCCAGCAATTTTCTAGTATGCTAACAGATTTACAGGTCAGTTGAGCATACCTAGGTTTTATTAATTTTAGAATGTTAGCTGTATCAACATCATCCAGTTAGGGGATAGATGAAATGTATGTTCTGCAAAAGCCTCAATTGTTCTGCGGCGTGTGTCACAGTTTTAAGCACTTTCTGCTCCTGGGGCCACTGGGAACCCTGTGAGAATGAGTGGGTCACTGCCGTAAGGCATCAGGGATCCAACGCGGGCTTTTGAGCAATTTCATAATTTTTTTTCAAATTTTATTTTTGTTTATATAACGATATAGAAAAGAGTTTCCTTTAAATATATTGACCAGTGAAGCGAGCAAAGCCTTCATTGATTTCATGAATTTAAAAATGGTTTCATTAAGAAACTCTGATCTATTGGCATTTAAACGGCATCAAGCCAAGTTTTGTACATTTCGAGTTTGATTTTGAAATTTTTCCTGCATTCAGAATTCGATTTGTTCCCGAACCAAGGCTTTTCTAGTGTTCAATAAATGCTGAGGTACAACCATCTTTATAATCTTATTTCATGAATAAAAGCAACTTTTGTCGTCCGATAAATACCCAAATTGAAGTTCCTAGTTTGGAAAGATGCTACGGTAAGCCGTGAGTACGCAAAGTGCAGTTAAGAATGATTTTAAAGGATTTTTTTTTTTAAATAAAATGATAAAAAAAAAGTAGTGATTCAAAATTTTTATAGAATGATTTAATTATAGCGACCAGCAAAGCAGGCGAAGCCTGCTAGTATAAAATAAATGCAAACTTCTGACAGAAAAACCTTTACTGAATTTCACAACTTTTTTTATTTTACTTAGTATAGTGCTGCAGATTATTTTCTAATTAGTTGCCGCAGATTGTCAGAAAAAATTCTCCTACTGAGTTATACCAAATTTTGTTCATGAGTTTTAGTTTTTACAGAATCAAAATTTAATAACAAAAATTTGTTCATATTTTAGTTGTTTTGTTCTTTGAATTTTTATACAATTAAAATTCAGATATCATTGCTTTTTGATGATCACGAATAAACATGTTAAAACAATACATATACAGTATTATCAGTTTCATGTTTCATTGATCAAAAATGCTTGTTTAGTGTTTGCTAAATTATGTATGTTCTCATATAAAACAAAATAACACATTATACTATACATTATTAACTTGTTCGAAAATAGAAATTACATTTTTCCCAAAAAACCTGTGTTTTCTATCCAAAAAATCGGGGTTTTTTATTAAAACCCACCCAGGCTGGGTTTTTCACAACCCTGCTGGGAAGCAAATTTCTTAAATTTTTGTCGGCAGGTAGGATAAACCATATATTTAGTCTCATTAATTCCTATTACAAATCAGCTCATTTTGAAATCTGGGCAGTGCCTTGAAACCTTCTGAATGTTTTGTACATATTTATAATTTTGATTTAGGGATTTTTTTTTTTTTTCACTTTTATATATATCAAAGAGTTGGAGATGATAGAGCAGAGCGTAAGAAAATCCTGATATTATATATTTTTGCTTACACAAAATTATACATTTGTATTACTTTTGAAATTGTATTATGTGTTCTTACCCTTTTCGAATAGGTTGTTCCAAGATCCTACTGTAAAACGTGACAACTGCTATTATAGGTAAAAGATTAAATATGTTTACAGAGATACAAGTGTTTTTATACCGAGTTATGTATGATAATGCACTTTAAGAACTCAAAAGATAAATTGAGAGAGAATATTCTATCATCACAAAATGTCATAACTTAATGTACTCAATGCCATTCACTCCTTATCTGTATTTCTCCTTCTTGTTTTGTATGCAGCTCAAGAGCTACAACGGTATTGACTTAACACTTCAATCTGCCCTTTATTTAATATGTTCCAGGTATAAGTTGGATAATGTATGCAATTAAAATAATCAAATAAATGTATAGTTTTCAACATGATCAAAACAAAACATTTAAGCCGGCATATACATCTTGACGAATTGCAGGCTTAATAACATATAATCATGCGACTATAATTTAATTTACAAACAATGAAAGACACATTTCATAATTCATTTTAACGATAAATAACAGAATTAGATTCAAGAATTAAAAGTTACCAATAACATTATATATATATATATATATATATAAAATAGGACTTACGTTTGACCGATTATGAGGAATATTCGAAATGTATAACATAACAGTGTAAGCTAAAACTTTGTCAAGATTATTATTATTTTTTTTTTTACATCACCATCACGAATCAAAAAACCATAACAAACACACACTCACTTCGCCTTCGGCGCAGCGCATCAATGTATTAAAAAATTTTTAAATGTTGCCAACTACCAAAGCGAAAGATGAAATTTAAAATCACACTTTTTTCATTTATTTTCTTTTTTGCATTCTCATATAGTTCATAACATTTTACATTAATTTAATTAAAATGCTCTTTCAAACAAATGTATTATTCTGTTGCTCAACTCAAGTTTTTGGATGTTTAAGTGTCTTTGGACGTAATCGGTCAAGACAAGCAAACAGCCAACCGTTCAATCAAAATTAAAATACTATTTTGTTTTGTTCATGTTCATCCGTGTTCATTGCCAAGCAAATTTGATCTTTACATAATAATTATAAGTATGGTGATTTGTAGGTTGCGAGCCTTTACCTCAAAATATCTCTCCAACTCAATTTTGCGCTTAATAACTGTCAAACAAAATGATATGTTCATTTGTCGATGGGTATGTTGTTATTTATAATCTCTCACGTTATTCTCTTTAAACTGTCCTGTTGTTTTTCATTCATTTGCTTGTATTTTAGATTTTAAAGAAATTTATTCCAAAGAATATAAGTAATTCAAATAATAAAAAATTTAATAAATGATTTATCACTACATTATTTTACTTTATTTTTATTTAGGTATTTGTTATTATGATTTGCTTAAATCGTAGCTCAAATAGAAGCAACGCCTTAATTTTTTTCTTTATACATATCACATCACACAGTTGGAAAAATTGGATCGCTTTAGTTTGTAAAACATATTCATAACGTTCTTAAATAAGTGTATTTAAGTTTTTTATGGCTTCTTGGAAATTCAAAGGATCCTGTCCTGCTATGCTATTTGTTTTATTATCCACTAACGGCTTTATAGTTTAAGCAAAATATAATGAAAAGGTGCAAAAATTAGTATGTTAAATTTTAAAATTCGAAATTCTGGCTATAAAATAACTTTTTATTTGCAATTGATATATAAGAAATTTATTATTATCTTATTATGTATGTTTATTTAATTTTATTTGTATATTTCAGGAAAGTACAGTACAAAATATCCCTAAGTTAGAAGATTTTGATAGACCACAATTTCCAGGTTCTCAATCAAAATGGACTGAAAAATTGGAATTTGTTCGGTCTGATATTTATGATGGAATTCCCGTATATAGAGTAATGAACAGAGATGGAAATGTTATCGATCCTACTCATGATCCTAAAGTATTATTTTATGTTTATATATACATAAAAAAAATCAAACTCTCTGTAATCTGAATTTAATGTTTCTACAACTTAGAATATCATTATTGGTTTAAAATATTTTCGAAGTGGTGTGATCAGTGAAGGTAGTGGTGGATCCTTAGTGAAACTTACAAATATATTTAAGCTAAAAATGCAGAAGGGTATAATCTTACAACAAATAATCTAAAAAAAAATCAGTTAATAATTAAAGGCTCTGTAATGACATGTAAACCATGAAGTATTAAATGTTTTAAAATATAATTTTAGGTTTATTTAAAAAAAAAAAAAAAAAAAATGAATAAAAATTTAGCTGAACACACAAAAGAATTTCTATAATATAACCGCAAAGCATATGAATGCAACATTTACATACAATAAATAATAATAATAGTAACACATAAAGAGGGGGAAATTATATATTTGCAGTGATGCTGTTTACGTGTTATAGCACGTAAATTACACGAAAAATCAAAGGCAGGACACAAAAAATTTATTGTGGCGGCTCCCAGGGGATGGGTTAATTTTCATTCTTAAAAAAAAAAAAAATCAAACTGGAAGTAAAAAAAATTATATATCAAATAATATACCAATCCTATACGATAAACACAAACGAGCGGCCGGCGCAAAATCAAAAACAAAGTTAGAGACGAGAAAACGAAGATCCAATGTGAAAAGATTACCAGTAAAAAGTGTACGATACAACGAATTGCCAGTGGTGCCCTCTATCAAAGCTTAGCCGAAATATGAAATTCAAAAAATGGTCTCAAAACCATTCTTTAAAAAAAAAAAGCAAATTTTAAAATATATTTCTTGTTTAAAACTGATATTTTCCTTATATTTTTAAACTATTCTGCTCAGAAGAAGAAAAAAAATCATAAAAACTCCAGTTTACCATAAAGGAAAAAAGAACCAATTCTATACAATAAACACAAACGAGTGGTCAACACAAAATCAAAAACAAAATTTAGACTCCGAGATGAGAAAATGAAGATCCAATGTGAAAAAATTATCATTAGAAAGTGTACAAGACACCGAATCTCCAGTTTTGCCCTCTATCAAAGCTTAGCCGAAATATGAAATTCAAAAAATGGTCTCAAAACCATTCTTTCAAAAAATCAAAACCATTCCTATCCAATTCCAATATGATATAGACCTACCAATCAAACATGAATAGCCAACGCGAAAACAAACACAAAGTTCTGAAACGCTAAAACGAAGTTTCGATATGAAAAAGTTATTAGTTAAAAGTGCTGATCTTATTAAATTGTATCACCCTGCTGCATTCTAAGTTCATTGGAACAAAACAAAAACAAATAAAATGGATGGACGAACATGATTACAGGAACATGACATTATGTCTGCATTAAGACTTAAAAAAACCTAAGTATTAAAAAAAGTAATATGTTTGCTGCGTTAAGCAAAAAGTAAAATATTTTTGCTAATGTCAGAATGTTATTATTATTAATAATATTATAGTAATTTCTTTTACAGATGAGATAAGTAAGTACATTTCTTTTACTTTTTGCTCTAATGCATTATCTTATACTATTAAGTGAGCAATATTTGTATATATATATATATGTATATTTCACTGTTCTCGAAAATGGTAGCTCAGACAGTCACGTGATTTAACACAAAGGTGCCCTCCGAAGGGTCATTGTGCACATCAAAGTCAGATTTTCGAATTTTTGATTAGTTTTCTTTTAATTAATAAAAATATGAAAATAAAACTTCCCATTTCTATAATGACGCATTTGGAGAATCTTTGGAGAGATTTGATTGGTTTATTTGATTTTCATTGATTGAGTTTATTTTACATTGAACTACAGCTACGTTATGAGGAATTGGAAGAGATTTGATTGGTTTATTTGATTTTCATTGATTTGAGTGTATCTTATGTTGAACTAGAGCTGTGTTATGAGGAATTACGAGAGATTTGATTGTTTTTTTTAAATTTTTTTTTTTTTATTGATTTGAGTGTATTTTACGTTGAACTAGAGCTATGTTATAAGGAATTACGAGAGATTTGATTTTCATTGATTTGAGTGTATTTTACGTTGATCTAGAGCTACGTTTTGAGGAATTACAAGAGATCTGATTGGTTTATGTGATTTTCATTGATTTGAGTGTATTTTACATTTGAACTAGAGCTACGTTTTGAGGAATTATGAGAGATTTGATTGGTTTATTTGATTTTAATTGATTTGAGTGTATTTTACGTTGAACTAGAGCTACGTTATGAGGAATTACGAAATATTTAATTGGTTTATTTGATTTTCATTAATTTGAGTGCATTTTACGTTGAACTACAGCTACGTTATGCGGAATTACGAGAGATTTAAATGGTTTATTTTGATTTTCATTGATTTGAGTGTATTTTACGTTAAACTAGAGCTACGTTTTGAAGAATTACAAGAGATTTGATTGGTTTATTTAATTTTCATTGATTTGAGTGTATTTTACTTTGAACTAGAGCAGCGTTTTGAAGAATTACAAGAGATTTGATTGGTTTATTTGATTTTCATTGATTTGAGGTAGGGGTGTTCAGTGATGTTTTCTTTGGTTTTAATATGCTTGACGTTGATTGCTGCGAAAAGGAGTTTCGTGCGTTTTCAGAACCATGCACAGCGAGGATGGTCCAGTGATGTTTTTTTGGTTTTAACGTGTGTGATAGTGATTGCCACGGAACCAAGTTATGTGCGTTTTCAAATTCCTGCACAGCGAGGTAGGGGTGTCCACTGATGTTTTTTGGTTTTAACATGCGTGATATTGATTGCCGCGGAACCGAGTTTTGTGCATTTTCAGATTCATGCACAGCGGGGTAGGGGTTGTCCAGTGATTTTTTTTTTTTTTTTTTTTTTTTTGGGGGGGGGGGGTTAACATGCGTGATAGTGATTGCCACGGAACTGAGTTACTTGCGTTTTCAAATTCATGCACAACGAGGTAGGGGTGTCCAGTGATGTTTTTTGGTTTTAACATGCATGATAGTGATTGCTGTGGAACCGAGTTTCGTGTGTTCTGAGATTCATGCAAAGCGGTGTCGGGCTCTCCAGTGATTTTTTTTTCATGTATGTGAAGCGTACATACGTGCGTTATAGTGATTGCTGCGAAAACGACTTACGTGCTTCTCTGATTCAACCATCAATTGAATTGTGACTTTTGCTGTACGAGTAACAGCTTCAACTGTTTCCAGAATATTCGAAGAATTAACATTTCTATTTGACTGTTTTTGAGAATATTTATTTTAATAATAGTTTTGTTGCATAGATTCGAGAAATTCAAAAAAATGTTTTCTATTGTCAAGGTGATCCCATACTAAAACTGTGAAGAAAATAGTCGCCATATGAAATATATTTATTTAAACGTTTCAGTTATTCAATTAAAAAGAAATCCTTTAAATATAGTGCCCAGTGAAGCAGGCGAAGCCTGCTAGTTTAAGTTATCAGTACAGTTTATTGGGAAAGTTATTCTATGGTTAAAGGAGGGTGGGGGACTGGGGGTAGCTTTTGCAGATGTGATATTTCAGTTTTTGGCTGGGACTGATATCAAGAATCAGGTCGGTCCCAGGATTACCAGATAATGGATACTGTACTGTATTTGAAGTGAAATGTGTAATATCAAAACTCTTCATCTCTCAAAGGAAAAAAAAAACTTTTTTCTCATTTTGTTCTCTTAATGCTGATAATTTCAAGGACTTTTTAAAAATGTTTCTAGTTTAAAATAATAATAATTAGCTATTATGCTACATACACATTACAGATATACACAAATCGATATTCTGACACACATACATATGTGCACATGTAAGCATGTAATAAAATTTACAAACCAAAGTTCAAAATTAAAAAAAATTAAATTTCTTTAAAAGCATTTATGAAAATATGGCAGTTATGCAAACACTCATACAATCTTGGTGACAATCTTTTTATCATTTTGATAGTCGAAGCATAAACATAAGAAACTACCATAAAATTTTTCACCAACGATCAATAGTAGTTGTAGTGTTCACACTAAAATAATTTTGTGTGGCACTTAAACTATCTTCTCTTGCTGTATACAATACTACAAATGTTATTACAGTTTTAAGTATAACATATCAGAGATCTGTTCAGAGGTAAAACTATGTTCATTAAAGGACCTTCAAAAATGTTTCCTCTTAAGAAAAATCTGGTGTGAAATAACCACACAACTTCCATTACCTACTATTACACATATTATATGCACTTTTCAGAGATAATGTGATTAGAAGACATAGAATTGAAATAATGAAGCAGACACCTAAAAATTTTCCAGTTAGAGAAAGTTAATACATGTGTAAAGACATACAAAACAGAGTGTACATAACAAGTCAAAAAAAAAAGGGTAGAGTTTTTTTTTTTTTTTTTTTAACACCAATTTCCGAGATCTAAAACTGATCTATCTGATCAGGATAACTACTGCTTTTCCTGTGATAACCACATACAGCATGAGAAAGAAGATCAAAAATGGATTTATGTAACAATTTTCAAGAAAATCGTTAGAGCTATTTTTGAGACAGCTTTTACCAAAACTTGGCATACTCAATTATGGACTAGAAAATAATAATTACATACAAAAGGCTATTTAAAAGAGAGTTAATATGGGGAATTTGAAAAAAATCCGTACAGCCGTTTTTAAAGGAACGCTCTTGCAAGACCTCAAATTGAGCTATTTATACAGAACGCCTATCAATTTTTCTGAACTAACCACTATATCATTTGAAAGGACACCTAATAGAGTGTTTATACAGTAATTTTGAAGAAAATCGTTAGAGCCGTTTTTGAGATACGGACTTATGGCCCCACTTCCAGTCCAGTTTTCCAATTTTCACCAAAACTTAGGAAATTCATCTGTGCACCAGACCTATTTCAATTCTAAAGTTTCGTAGTTCTATCTTTATTAGTTTTGGAGATATAATAGTCAGAAGATTCTCCACATACACACACACTGACCAATTGCCGAAAACTACGTTTTTGGACTCAGGAGACCTTAAAACATGTAAATCAGGTGAAATCTTGATATTGAATTTTTGGACTGAATACAATACTTCCATTATCTATGGTAGTCGGGTAAAGGATGTAATAGACCTTTGATAATTCTCATTTTGAAAACTACCATAATTTCTAGCATATAATCTCTAGGTAAGATATGTCATTTCCCACCAGAAGTTTTATTTAATAGAAAATTCTACATTTTTTTCAAAGAAACAGCTCATACAAATATAATTTTATCCTTGCCAATTAAAATTTCTGGTGTAAAATTGACTTATCTGATTACGGATTATGTTATATGCTGGAAATTACGGTAATATTCCATGGAGTGAACAGGCCATTTGAATAATTGAACATGCTTTGCTGTATTTCCCCAAAGGACTGATATTCAGTTTCTAATTTATAAAAGGCTTCTATAAATATGTGTGAGTTTAGTTTTATAAAAGTAAACCTTCATTGACTAAAATGAAACTTTATTTTAAATAGAATTTTATTTTAGAAAATTACATTTTTCACAAAAAACAAAAAAAAACCCTAGCCATAAAGTTTAGCAGAAATTGTTTTTCACACTAAATTTTGATTCACAAAATTATGTTTGGATTTTTCATGTAACAGACCCCTGCTGATTGATAAAACATTTTAGACTTTCATTAGATATGTTAAAATTTATTTAAAATCATACAGATAATTGCCACTCGAATCACTCTCTTAAATTTATTGATCTAATTTTGAGTAGCCCTGTATATTATTTAAAAACTATGTATTGTGGTTACCTAGAATTCAGAGAAAGCTTTGAAAACTCGAGAAATGTGAAAAATCTAACATAGAGGGAAAACTCATGGAATTTGAAAATTCTGTTAAAATACAGTGAAAACTCAGGTAATTTGGAAATTTTTTATGACACCATAAGAACTCCTCACAATATAATAAAGTTTAATTTCAGTTTTTAACAGTGAATTATCTAATTTTGTAGTTTGAAGAAAAATCTATTTTAAAATTTAAGTGCTTTGTAATGAAGTAAAGTCAGTTATGATTTTTGCCTACTAAATAATAAGTTAATGAAATTAATATGTCCTAGATATATTCAATTTATTTGTACACATGTTAGATTCTAATACTGTATGATTGTGTATTATCCAATTGCACTTTTAAAAGAGACAAAGAAAACTCAGTTTTTTTTTTCTGATTTGTGGTAGCAACCCTGTTACCAAATAATGTATTTAAACTTAGCAAGCACATCACAATATACACTCTATAACAACAACAACAACAAAATAAGACGCACCAAGAAGGAGTTATCCAAATGGGACAAAAATTGGTAGTATGTGATGTACATGTGGAGAAAAACAAATGATTACAGTTTCAGAAAATTTGATTTAAAATTTAATCAAGAGAAATGGCCTCACAAAGTAAGTAAGTCGATAATGCATTGGTCCACTTCTGACCCTTATGTAAGCAGTTATTCGGCTAGGCATTAATTGATAGAGTTGGCAAATGTGCTCCTGCGAGATATCATGCCAAATTCTGTCCAATTAGTGCGTTAGATTGGTAAAATCCTGAGCTGGTTGTAGGACCCTTTTCATGATGCTCCAAATGTTCGCAGTGGGAGAGAGATCTGGTGACTTTACTGGCCGAAATATTGTTAGACAACCTTATTAGACAAGATAGTTTCTACAAGCAGTAGAAACTATCTCTGTGTGCAGCGGGCATTATCAGGCTGAAATATACTATCAAGATTGTGTGATATAAAAGGAAGCACAACGGGGTATAGAATGTCATCGATGTACTGCTGTGCTGTAAAGATGCCACTGATGACAACCAAAGGGGCCCTGCTATGAAATGAAATGACATTCCAGACCATTACTCTTGGTTGTCGGGCCATATAGCTGGTGACAGTCAGGCTGGAATCCCCCCTTTTTTCGGGACCTCTCCAGACGCGTCTTCACTCTACATTGGGGCTCAAATCGGAGTGAGACTCATCTCAGAAGACAATTCTATTCCATTCAGTAACATTCCAATTCGAACGATCCTGATATCACTGCAAATGTGCTTGTCAGTATACAAAGTTTAATAGTAGTTCGCACAAGGGATTCCGTGAGCTCAGCCCCATTTCTCTGAGCTGCCTATTAAGGGTCTTTGAAGTCACTGAAGTGCCAGTTGCACGTAGGATCGATAATAATGATGAATTGGAGCTTTGGGTATCGCTCTGACGTTTGATTGGTTCTCATGTTGTATCTTCTCTCTAGGCCGTCTGCTTCCTCCCTGATGCTGTGTTCAGCCATGGTTCACCCATTCCTGTCAATCACCCATTCCTGTCATCTAATAGTGGCATCGCTCCTATCCAATTGTCAAACAATTCATGGATTAGACCAACTGGCTTCTTTGAGCCCAACTACACACCTCTCTCAAATGCTGACATCTGCGCATATTGTATGTGCACGTGTATGACAGGCATAGTTACTGTCTATCTGAGTAGACGGAATAAAATTCTCGAAGAATTTATGACATGGAATCAAAATTTCTCATTTTTAATATTTTGCCAATTGCTGCAATGTTGCATGTTCATTCGATGGCAGCCAAACTTTAAAATTTTGTATTTTCCGTCGAAACCTGTATGCATGTCAATTTGTGTCCAGTTTGCATTACTCCTTCTTGGTGTGTCTTTTTTTTTTTTTTTTTGTTATAGAATGTATATATACATATGTGCATGTCTGTATAAATGAAAATTAAATGCATTTTGAGATATTTTTTAAGCATAGCACTACCTAATACATTGAAAATCTTTTGTGTGGTCCTGTACACAAAAGATAAATATTTTTCCTATCATATTTTATGCGAAATGGGCTTCTGTGCATATAAAGAATGTATATTAAATTTATTTTGTTTACTGCCGTCTAAATATGTTAAAAGGTATAAACCAGAAATTTTGCTCATCGTTGTACTCAGGGTTCGCAGGTTTTTGACACGTGACAGTTTTTGATGGTTTAAACCATGGTTAAAACTGTCATGTCAAAAACCACCTAGTCAAAAACTGTCAAAAACCTATATTTATAATTTAATTGTCGTATGAAAAATTAGCTTAATAAAATATAGTTCATAAGGATTTTTTGAAAAGTAAATAGAATGATGTTCTTTGAAAAACACATTGTTACAACATTTTGATTAATATAAAAAACAAAACTTTAGGCTTTTAAAATTTTACTATGAATTATTTCTATGTTCATTCAAAATATGCTGTGATACTTTTATATATTATTATGAAATTTATTTATAACTATGCTTGATATAGCACATGTTAAACTTAGTTATGCGATACTTTAAAAATGTAGTTGTTTTCAATAAGATATTATTTATCAGTATGTTTTAAAAGGTAAACATAACACATATTAATGTTTTTAGAGAAACATTATTATAACATTTTGATTAATATAAAAACAAAACTTTAGGCTTCTAAAAATTTATGATTTATATATCATTGATGGATCATTTTGATTGACAAATCATTTTATTTGCAATACAACATTGTATAGTTCAATCTTTTTAGTATGATGTATTTAACCAGTAAAATAAAAATATGCATAGCCTAATATTTTGTATTTAAATATTTTATAGAAAAATATAACCTTTTTTTTTCTTAATGACTGCTGATATTGCAAGTTTTTAAGAAAAAGTAATAATTCTGAATGTTAAAAAAGCTTGAATTGTGTCTGAAATTCATATAATTACCGTGAAACACGAGAAATATGAATGCTTTCTGGACATGTATAAATTGTAATTAATGTAATATTTACCCGTACAGATTTTTAAAAAAATTATTAGTCTAAGCTGTAGGGCCCACCAGCAGCCAAGTGGTATTATGCTCAAAGCTGGTAAACGTGAGGTGTAGGGTTTGATCCCAGGGTGCACTCGTTGACCTAGCCATTCAGAGTTTTTCATGTTTTTCTCTGAAACTTGTATAAATACGGATTAGGACCCTGTAGACAGACCCACACGGAGGGCAATACCCCTTAGGCCTAAGATATTAGAGTAGTCAATCAGCCTTACTCCCAAAACACCGAACACCAATAGTCCAAGCTATAAACAGGAACAAATATTTATACAATCAATAATAATAATAAACAGATAAACATTCATTAATAAATGATAAGTATAATAAATGTAGATTATAAATATAATTATTTTCAAATTCATATTAATTTACTGCCCACATATATTACTTAAAGGAAAAAAAAAAAAAAAAATCCAGTATTCCTGTGTTTTCATGTCTTACGTGAAAATTCATAAGTAACTTCGGAATTTTAGAATTTCATAAATATTAATATAAATAAACATAAACATAAACATACAAAATATAACTGTATGCATACTTTGTATATATTTCTTAGATTAAAAACCAGTATATTTACCTAATTTTTTATAAATTATCTACAAATTGTTTTCAGATATCTTAATTTATAAACAGCATAATATTTAGATATTCACTTGTATATGGCAAATATTACTAAATCCTATTTCTAACCAGATTTTAGCTCATTTATAGATGTTGAATTTTGACAATACAGGTTTTTGATGGTATAGAGGTTTATGACAGGTTTTTGATGGTTTAAACCATGTTTAAACCTTTGTCATGTCAAAAAACCAACCCTGGTTGTACTTAAATACGTTTATGTATCTGCATACTAGAGATGGGCATTATATCATGTAATAGAATGAATAATAATATTGTTGCATTAGACCTAATAGGCTGCAATAATATATATTACTTTCAAGACTGAATTAAATAAATAACATTCTGAGCTATAACTTTCTGTGAAGAATATTTCTGGAAATGTGCCAACAAATTAATTTTCTACTGAGTAGATTTTTTTTTTTTTCTTTCTGTTACCTGAGGGAAATAATGTGGTTTGTCTATTCAACAAGTAATAAAACAACTTTAAACAAACAAACAAATAATAAATAAATAATAATAATAATAAAACTTAAACTTAATAATAATAATAAAGGATTGAGCCTCTACCTCTACCTCTACCCCCCTTCCCTGGCTACAGCCTTGAGAAGAAGTGAAAAAAAGCTAACAAATATATATACATATATATATCCATGTCTCTAATTTCCCTGTATTTCCATATTCTGTCTGTGTTATATTTTGCATATTTTCTCAAATAATTTTAAGTTGAACTTTGAAATTTCAATTAATGTTTTTGTAAAAAAATAAGCTCCATTTTACAGAAAAAAAAAGTTGAACTTTCACATTTTGTAATGTAAATTTAAATGATTTTTTTAGTAAATTAAATATATATTTATTTATCTGTTTTTATGAATATTTATTTAGTTGAGTCAAGAAATGATTACCAAATTGTATAAAGGCATGACGTTGCTGAATACAATGGACCGTATATTATACGAGTCTCAAAGACAAGGTAGAATTTCTTTCTACATGACTAGCTTTGGAGAAGAAGGTACTCATTTTGGAAGTGCTGCAGCACTTGATCCTCAAGATTTAATATATGGACAGTACAGAGAAGCAGGTTTATATTATTTTCTTTTTTTTTTTTAAGTATATATCAATATATATTTATTATCCTGGCTCATATTTTTGGGGTGCTCATGAATAACCCTAAAATTAATATATATATATACATTAATTATTTTTTATTAACTTTAAGGTTTGATACTGAATTTATTTTAATGCATTTCAATTTATAGTTTTCTGATAAAAGTTTTAATTCAAAGCAAAATATTCTTTTTTTTTTTTTTTTCCCCCAAATGATGTTTAAGAACTATTTATTTTTTGATCATATAATATTTGATCAATTTTTTATATTTAAAAATTAATCTTTTTGCCATTTTTTGTGTCTAATCACAAATATTTCTTTCATTATATTGTACTTTATATAATAATAACAGTTTATAATGCAGTCTTGATAATTTGAGTTGAATGAGACTAGAGCTACCTTGAACTATAAAAAAAAAAAAAAAAGGACTTGGGTTATCAAGCTTAGAAAGAAAATTTTAAATAAAACAAAATTTGTCAATAATAATGTTTGTTCATGTAAAAATGTTAACATTTTTATTGTGAATAATATTAATAAATATTATGAGGGAGAATGAAGCGGTTATAAGAGATATTATAAAAATAAGGATTGGTTTCTTCATGAGATTAATCTAGATATTATTATAATTTCGCTAAGGGTGTTAATAGAAGGGGGGGGGCTGAAATGTTTAAAGCTATAAATATAAATCATCAAAATGTTATATTAGGTATAATAGTTAGTAATCCTTTAAATAGAAGGATGTTTCGAGAATGATATTTAAAGTTTAGTATATCATATCGAAAGCGTGGATATGTATCATGTACCCATAGTAAGATGATTGTTATTAGGATTAATAATAATCAGTTGTTATAGTATATTAGGTTGGAGAAGAATATAAGTATAGTCATTATTCTTAAAATGATTATACTTAGATATTCTGCTAGAAAGATTAAGGCAAGTCAACCTCCTATAGGTTTATATAAATGTATGAAAAATATTAGCAAATATTACTATACATAAGTAGTGTTGTAATGCTGAATTCACAGTCAAAAAAATTATTAAATCTTAGGCTTCTTAATCAATACATAAATTTTCTTAAATAACAATATCCTGTTGCACCTATTCCAAAAAATAAATAGCCAACTCTAAGCACATCTGCGCAATGTGATGTTAGGTGCGACGTAACCACCGATGTATGACATAAGTCATAACCAAGACAAGAGAGCGCTCATCGCTCCTCGATGTATTACAGTTAGAAAGCTGTTGTTTAAGAATGCAGCAAAATGCTGGCAGTGCTAGATTGTATGTAACTACTATTCTTTTCTTTCTTTATTAAACGTTTGTGAATGTTAAAAAGGACTCTGTTTTACTCTGTGCTCTCATTTAAACCAACAATGGTTATGAGCCCAGAGAGACACATTCTACTGTAAACTTTTTAAATTTCAATTAATATTCACTTAAAATGAAAGTAGGAGAACAGCTAAGCCTAAGTGCTGAAATCAAAAGTTATTTGCAAACTGTTTTTGACTTTATTTTGATAATGAAGCTATTGTAGCTGATTAAATATGCCACTAATTACGGATATAAAAAAGTTGTCAAATAATTTTGACACCTGCAAACTTAAAATCGAAGCTGTTCTCATTAAAAGTTGTCACTGGACTTACACAAACGGAACTGAAATAAAGCCCAAAGAAACTTTGAAGGTGAAGGCAAATGGCTCAAAAATTATCGCAAGGCAAGAGCCAACATCATCCTAGCAATTAGTCCCAGTGAATTATGCCATATAAAGCACTGCACAACTTCGAACAAAGTATGGAATAAATTAAAAGAAGTTCATGAGTCCAAAGGACCAACAAAGAGGGCTATGCTTATGAAGCAACTCCTGTTTAAGAAAATGGCCGATAAAGAGAACATGTCAAACCACCTCAATGCATCATTTGATAAAGTGAACAAGCTAAAAGAAATGGATATTGACGTAGCTGAAGACTTATTATCAATTTTGCTCTTGTACAGCATCCCTCACAGTTTTGAAAATTTCAGATGCGCTATTGGAGCAAGAGATGAACTGCTGAAGCCTGAAGCTCTAAAAATCAAGATGATGGAGAGTATGAAGCTAGAAAAAGTAAAAATCATCAGGATTCCAGCTAATGCATATTTTACCACTAACAAGAAAAATTTTCACAAAAAGAAAAAAAGAGAAAATTTTAAACCTGTGCAGAATAAGAATACATCTGGAGAAAGAAATTACACAATGTATAAGTGTAATTACTGTTCAAAAGTTGGCCACAAAGTATCTGAATGCGAAAGAAGATGACAGATAGACAATTCATAACATCGAATAAACACAGAGAAATATCCTTTATGGCTGAAGACAGCATAGAATTTACAATAGCGGCAAATAATTCCTTTCAGGAACATTCTGAATGGTTTAGAAATTTTCACTCATGAACTCATCAACCGTGAATATTTATTTAAATCAAATTGGAGTGTAAAGGTTGATATTTTTATTTATTACCAACTATGCGAAAAATATCAGAACCGGGAATCGAACCTGGGCACCTCCGCTTAACGCACGAATGCTCTACCACTGAGCTACCCTGGCCGACAACCAGCTAGGCACTTCTCGCATAATATTCGTTGGCAAAGTCACCGAGTCTGCAAACGCAGATATATCAGGTGAGACAATAAATATTGTAGCACAACTCCTTACATTGTGCTACGATTATTATTGTCTTATGATCTATAGATCATAAGATAATTTTCAACTGCAAATAACTGGAGACAATTTTTTGTAATAGAATGGGGAATTTGTTTATCTGATAAGACCTCAACTTTCTTTAATTCTATTATTTTGCGTAAAGTAATATAATTTAGAAAGTACTGTATATATATTTTAACCTGGTCACACTTTTATTTACAATTTTTTTGAAAGATAAGGCTGAATATTTTCCAAGATGTATGAATGACTACTAAGTCAAGAATGAAACCCTTTTCCTCAGCTTGATGTATCAATATTCTGTCCACTGAGTTTAACTGGTCAACATTTGACCAGTTTAATATACAGAAATAAAATTTGGAAATTTCATTTATTAAAATTAATGGCACAATCCTCTAAATAAAATATTTTATTTCAAGAAACAAAAGTATTGCTGAATTACAATGAATAAATGGATAAAATATTTCATCCATAAAGCTATATATTCATTCACTATATAAAAAATCATGTATTACTCGTAGTTTTATTAACAAAACATTTAAATAACATGTCACTTTTTTTCTCTTCTTCTTCCTAGGTGTTTTAATGTATAGAGGTTACACATTAGACCAGTTTGTGAATCAGTGTTATGGAAACAAAAACGATGTTGGAAAAGGACGACAAATGCCTGTACATTATGGATTGAATTCATTAAATTTTGTATCAATTTCCTCTCCATTAGCTACTCAAATGTCTCAAGGTGATTTTGTTAGTTGTCGTTATTTCGTTTTTAAATTTTTATTATATTTTCATTAGCTGTGTTTCTTAATGAAAAGTAAAGCTTGGAATATATGTAAAGTGTCTTTTAAATGACGTATTTATCATTATTAACATGAAAAGAAAAATGTTTAATTTATATACATTTACTTAAAACAAAAT
Organism: Salticus scenicus; assembly: GCA_963930645.1. Classification (NCBI taxonomy): domain Eukaryota; kingdom Metazoa; phylum Arthropoda; class Arachnida; order Araneae; family Salticidae; genus Salticus; species Salticus scenicus. Next base: position 266,492,397 of record OZ005653.1, on the reverse strand, counting down.
TTTATATGTATATATTTTGTTTGATTGACACACTACGATCTTAATGATAACACTACCACCACCTCACAAAAATATGCAAAAGTTAGTTGAATTCATTTTGCGTTTTCAAACCTAAAATGCTCCCACAAAGCGACTGTTTTCTTCAATGAACAAAATATAGACATGTGAAAAAAATACCCTTTATATACCTACTTTAAAAACTTATTAACTACTAAGACTAATTTAGGTTATACGTGTGAGAACTTTTATAAAATGTTGATAAAGAATGACAGTCCATTAAAGCTAATCTTTTCATCTGCCAAATATTGATTTTATTTTTTCATTTGCCAATTTTATTTTATTTTTTATGATTATGATTTTAATAAAAAAAATGTCTGCCAACTTTTTTTATGTAACTGCATAAAAGTACCACAAAAAAAAGGTTTTTGTCTATAGCAAAAATTAATAATATATATATATATATATATTTGTATATATATTGTCCAGTGATACCTATAAAAATTAAGGATTTTTCCTCTCGTATCCATATATTATTAATTTAAATTAAGGTGTACTGATCCAACTTCATCATTTGTGATAAAAATGTTTCCAACAGTTGTATAAAGTAGCTTTTGAATCGGTTTTTATAATCATTTTCATTCAATTTTGTATCCTCTAAATTGACCTCTTTTTCGAAACTGAATATCTTCTGTTTTCTCATAAAATAGTTGCGTAATTTCTCCTCTTTTTCCAATAAAAAATTCTGGTCACCTTATACATAAAAAAATGAGTAAGTTAATCATATTTTGTGACAATTACCTTTTTTTTTTTCAGCGAGTGTAATCTAAGTTGAAATTTCGGGCCCCGCCTTAGAGGCATTTCTCACAGATAGAAATATTTCCTTTGTCCCATATCCCTTGAATAGATAATAACTGGTCATGACAAGTAATATTACACCATTTTCATTAGTTTGTTTAGTAAGTACATGCTGAAATTCTTATTTTAAAAAAGATTGATTTGCTGATTATTTTATTGGTAAGTGTAGCTTTCTCATTATCAGGGATGAGATTTTTCAGCTTTTTAAATATTTTTTCAGCTTTTTAAACATTTTTTCAGCTTTTTTTATGTTTCTTATGTGCATTTGTTCATTTTTTATACATTGAAGATTAAAATAAATATCTATTACTCTAATATAATATATTTTGTCATCAAAATTCTGGTATTTCATTTCAACGTCTTGCCTTTGCATACAGTTTCAACTTTTTTCTATTTTTGCTAATCTCATCCCTGCATTGTGAAATGAGACACAAGCAAAGAAATCTTGCTTGGGAACAATTTATAGTAGAATGCATTAGAAAGTTAAAACATTGCTTTGAAAAATGTTTGGTATGTGAATTAAAAATCAACTACCAGGCACGCATTCATTCAGAACAAAATTCTGTGACCAGGATTCCTACGATACCTGAAAACTCAAGGAACTTGGAAAAATTATTAAAAAGCAGAGAAAACTCTGGAAAAAATAAATAAATAAATAACAGAAAAATTCAAGAAATTAAATTTTTTGGAGAAACATTGAAATTTTTTTTTCAGAATCGAATCTTTTTTTTTTATTTTATGTAGTGTTTTATAATGAAAAAGAAAGAGTCAATTGTATGGTTTTCCTCAATTACAGTAAGTTAATAAAAAATAATATACCCTAGATATTGTTGCGAATTTGTAAATAATAGCAGTTATTTTTATGCAATTTCATTCAAAGAGACTTAGTTTATAAAATGTTTTATAAAATGTTAATTTTCTGCATCTTTAGCTTGTTTTGGTGTAAAAATTATCCTTTAAAAACCTATTAAGAAGCTTCACCAGGACAGGTTATTGCCTCGGCACCAAATTTGGTGACTTTATCGCTCCTTGGCGAGAAAATTCTTATTGTCAATATACCGAATATCTAAGCTCTAACTCAATTATTACAGAAGTCACTGGAAAAATCTCATATTATACGGGGGTATATAAGGGAATTGCATCGTGGCCGAAGAGGGTCAGTTTGAAACTAAGCAGCATATTGTGAAGAACTCCCTAACTGGGTCTCTTGCTACTGTTTGATTACAGCCTATTGCTGTATGTTAATGTTATGGTACAATTTATGCTGTGATTTTGATGTTGTCAGCTGATATTTAAGCTGTGTTTTCTGGTGAAACTGAAGTTGATACTTGGTTTACAGAACTGTTATCATCTAGAATAATCTATAAATAACCTTTTAAATCGCTACAAGATTCACATTTCATTCCCAGACAATTCATGAACCCTGAATATGTAACAATATGTTTGATGGATTTCTAAACATGTAAGATTCTCATATTGCATGATTGCATGTTATCTATTTTACTTTTAAAAGAGACAGGGAAAACTCAGGAAGATTTTCTTCTGATGTGTGTAGCAACCCTAGTAATATAAAAAGCTATAAGAGGTTTTTTTTTTTCTTATCTGTATATTTATTTATTTAGATTTTTATGAGGAGCAAGGAGAATGATATATATATATATATATATATTTTTTTTTTTTTTTAAGTCACAAGAAGGGTGCTATTTTTTAAACCAAAGGGCAGGCAGGGTGCAGCACCACCTTTCTGAAACTATTTGAAGGAAACTGCATTTAGAAAAAGAAAAATTATATATATATATAAAAGATTTTCTGAATGTAGTGTTGTTTAAGTATGTTTGTGTTATTTTAGCTGTTGGAAGTGCTTATGCGCTTAAACGAGCTCAAACAGGCCAGTGTGTTATCTGCTATTTTGGAGAAGGAGCTTCAAGTGAAGGAGATGCCCATGCTGCTCTCAATTTTGCTGCTACTCTTAGTTGTCCTATTATTTTTTTTTGGTAAGATAATTTTTATTCTAGGACTAATGAAATAACTAATGTAATATAATCATGTATGTTACAAATTTGTGAAGCTTATTTTAAAGTTTCACAAAATAATCATATTTACCATTGAAAATTCAATATTTTTTTCTTTTTATGCCAAATTTAGAATATTTTAGATTTTCTAAAAAAAATTTTTTTTTTTTTTTTTTTTTTAATTGCACCATTACTTATGATGAATAATTTAACAAACACATTTTGCTAATGTGTATCTGATATGAATCAATATTTATTTAATTATAAAACAAAAATTTTAGATTGTTTAGTATAAAACAGATTTGAATTGAATAGAATAGAGTCATGTGTGTTACAGATTTGATAAACTTATTTTAGAGTTCCAATACAGTCATACTTACCATAAAAATTTTAAAGTTTCTGGCCTATTTAGAATATTTTACACTATAAAAAAATGTTTCTGTTTTTTAATTGCACCTCTACTTGTGATGTGAATAATTTGACAAATATTTTGCTAATATATGTGTGATATGAATCAATATTCATTTAATTATAAAACAAAAATTACAGATTATATAGTAAAACAGACTTAAGTACAATAGAATGTTTGTAATTTAAGTGTGAACAATGCCTTAGTGATGTTTACATGATTTGCTAGGCTTTTGGGTATTTAGATTAATGAAAATAAGGCTATTTGTGCTGAATCTGCAAAACTTTAGCCCTGGTTAGACAAAAATATTTTTAATCCTTATTATATATATATGAACTTGAATTACACATATATCAGCTTATTAATGGAAGACTTGGTGTGGGATTATAAAAACAAGGCAAATAACAACGTCTAGAATGCAAAAAATAAATAATAGGAAAGCAGACAGCTGTTTCGGATTCGGTTGTATTTAGCGTGCCGTCTTCAGTGCATAAAGAAATGAGAGAGAAGTGCTCATATCTACAAGAAAGAGAACGGATTCAGCATAGGATGCTCAGCCAATAGAATTACGCAGAATGTTGGGGATTGACCAATAGGAAATTATGAAACACTAGTTGTGAAAAATATGGAAGAAATTAAGAAAATGTGGACTGAATGTAAAATTTCCAACAATCAGACAAATACGGTACTGCAAAATCACAGTTAACAATAGTTTTGAGATTTTTATAAACATGAAAAGCTTCAAAGAAATCGAGTTCATGAGTAGATTTAGACCTGCAAATTATTTTAGCTAAATCAAATTTTAAATTATGGTTTTCCTCCCACCAATGCTTAGAAATAGCCGATTTATTGATGTATTGCTTACGGACGTAATTATTATGTTCTTTAAGGTGGAATTTAAGACTGCATTTAGTTTGGCCAATGTATTATAATCCACACTGGCAGGAAATGCTATAGATGCCCCAAGAGTTATACATATCTATAGGATCTTTTAATTAAGAAAAGATGAGTTTGTTGGAAAGTGAAAAAATTATTAAAAAAAAAAAAAATTCTAAATATTTTAAGAAAATGTCTTTCTCTTTCTGGACCCGTTACGTTGATGGCACTTTCACGCTTATCGATACATCTCGTCACAATATTAAACATGTCTTACAAACTATAAATTCTATAGACAGTAATATTCAATTCACATATGAAATAGAAAATAATGGCTCACTTCCATTCCTTGATACCCTTGTCTTACGCACTGTAGATGGATTTTCCAACACCATCTATCGTAGAAATTTTGCAGTCCCTCTACCTCCCCATGCGCATTCCTGTCACCCACCTACCCAAAAAATGGCAGCTTTCTATACATTTTGTTAACTGTGCCCTTAATATTTGTTCCGATTCTGTTTTATTAAGCTCTGAAATCAAATATCCGTAAGCCATAGCAATTGACAGAGGTTATAACCCTTCCATTATAGATAAAGCTATCCAAAAATTACAACTTCCTCGAACTTTATCTACTAAATCAGTCTCTTCTAATTTCAGTATTGTTTTACCCTATTTTCTTAAATCTAGTCATGCCATAGCTAAAATTCTCAAACAATATGATTTCAAAATAATTTTTTCACCTTCCAATAAACTCACCTTTTCTCAATTAAAAGATCCTATAGATATGTATAAGAATTGGGACATCTACAGCATTTCCTGCCAGTGTGGTTTATTATACTCTGGCCAGACTAAACACAGTCTTGAATTTCCGCCTTAAAGAACATATTAATTATGTCCGTAAGCAATAAACCAATAAATCAGCTATTTTTAAGCATTGCTGGGATCAAAATCATAATTTAAAATTTGATTCAGCTAAAATAATTTGCTGGCCTAAATCCACTCGTGAACTCTATTTCTTTGAAGCTTTTCATATTTTTAAAAATCTTTAAAATATTGTTAGTAATTGTAATTTCACTGTACTCCATTTGTCTGATTTTTGGAAAATTTGCATTCAGTCTACATTTTCTTAATTTCTTCCATATTTTTCACAACTAGTGTTTTGTAATTTCCTATTGGTCAGTCACCCACATTCTACTTAATTCTATTGGCTGATCATCCTAAACTGAATCCGTTCCCTTTCCTGTATATATGAGCACTTCCCTCTCTTTTCTTTATGCACTGAAGACGGTACACCAAATGCTACAGAAACAACTGTCTGTTTTCCTATTGTTTATTTTTGGCATTCTAGACGTTGTTATTGGTCTTGTATTTACATATATCAGTTAACTTGTAAGTGTAATAATAGCACACATATTTTTAAAACTATTTCCAGTATGAAAAAAAATATTATATACAAAGCTTCTCCCCCCCCCCCCATCCTTGTACTCCCAAAAGATCAACAACAATCCAGCAGACATATCCATAAATCAAGACATATTCCCATATCACACGAGAGATTTCACTCAGCTTTTTACTAAACACAACATACTCATTTTTATTAAAATCACACAATCAACTGTGGAAGAAAATCATATTTATTGAAATTTTATTTTTCCGACTGAGTGAAAATGATGCCTGGACCGGGAGTCGAATGGATAGCTCAATTGGTAGAACCTTGACCTTGTAAGTCAAAGATCCGGCGTTTGACTCCCGGTCCAGGCATTATTTTCACTCAGTCAGAAAAATAAAATTTCAATAAATACAACATACTCAACTTTTCTTAAAGAAGGTCAAACAAGTTAAATACCCACTTATCTTGATTCTTCCCCCGTATGCTGCTGTATTGTGTTTCGTAAAATGTTGCATGAAAATCTCATTTGATATGGCCATTACTTTGTACATGCTTTTATAGAAATCTTAAATATATACATAAGTATATGTAAGTATGTACAAACCATGTGCAGTTATATATCCAGTTCAGATCCATGTAAGTAATAAGAATTAGGAATGATAAAAATTACATTAACAGCCACAAAAGAGTACCTAGATACTTGATCATTGACGATAAGGTTAAAGTTAGGGTATGGTTAAAAAAGTCTGGGAATCAGTTTGAACTTGAAATTTCAGTGTCAATGAGAAATGTTTGAGCATGAATAAACTGGCTATGGGTTTTAAGTCTATAAAAAATTATTTTGTAGATATTTTAGCTAGAAAGAAAAGAAACATAGTAATTCTTAGTTCTTTTGGCCACAACAGTGATTAGAATATGTGCTAGATTTTTGTCTTATGCTTTATTGCATATGACATAGGACATTTTCACAGCCAAGAACTTGCAGGACAACTGCCTGTGTGTTTCCTTCTTACAATTGAAAAGTTCTTACATTATGCTGAACAGCAATGTATTTCTGTAGGCTTCACAGACAAGTTCAAGTTTACTTTAAAGATTGAAAATCGTGTGTTAATCTGTAGAAAATAAAATACTGAAAATTATCACTTTAACATAGTTGAAAGACATTTATATAAAAAGTAAAGTTGTGGTTAATTTATAATCTTTGTATGCTATTGGTGATGAATCCATCCTAATAAATGCTAATGCTTAGCTTCTTTGTATTAGGCTTTTTCATGGAATATTGTGATGATCAGTATTATTGTATATAGAGGGGCCATCATAATATTTGGATCTTAATTAAAAACCTATACAGCAGCTTTGAGATTATTTTGATGAAGGAGTGACCGCTTTATAATCTTATCTGAGATTTTTTAAATGAGCTTAAATAAGAGTTGCTTAACCATCTGACTACCGCGACGGATATATCTGGTCACTGAGCTGTTCTTTTTCCCACAATACACTTATAATTCTAAATTATATAACCATGAATATTTTGATTATTTTTTAATTTTAAAGGTTTCAAATAATAGTCATACAGATTATACTCATGTGCATGGTTAGACTTTTAATTTCAAATTGAAATGAGTATTAGTTTAGAACATTGAAAAAACTGTGGCAGTGAAAACAACATTACAATATTACTAATTTCAAAGGCGGCCAGATGATTTATGTATGGCTTTTGTTTTTATTCTAGAACCTGATAATTTAATTGGCATAATGGAAAGTCAGTTACTCCAATGCATATTACAGCTATGGGTTAAAATCCATTTATTTTTCCTCTTCTGCAAAAATATGTTATTTATTTTTCAAACTGTATAATTCTGTGATGTTAAAATTATGTTAAATCAAATAAATAATTGTGTAATATATTGATTCTTCATGTTTTATATTCATTTCTTTGCAAATTAGATGCAAAATAGCCGTTACCTTAACTTTGTAAATCAATATATCGTGTTACATTTATTTCTTGCATTGAATATTTATGTCTTATATGTTGAAATTTTTATTATTTATTATTTATTTATATAATTCCATCATGTATCTAGTGTGGATTTTAACTTGAATCTTTAAATTTAAAAACATATATATAAAACATATACATTTAATTTACATTTTGTATTGCAGTCGCAATAATGGCTATGCTATATCCACTCCTACCCATGAACAATATAAAGGTGATGGTGTAGGTAAGGTTCTAGATTTTCTTTTTTCTTTCTCATTTGTTCCCCTCTTCCTCCACCACTATAAAAAATACATCAAAGGATATTTTAAAATATTGTCTGTTGTTTATCTAAGCCAATATTACTGACTAGTGAATCTGCAGATCAGGAGCCTCAGCGTCCTATTTGCATCACGCATTATTCAACAGATAATTTTTATTTATTCCTTATTATATAATATATATATATATATATATATATATATATTGATACGATTGACTTCCTACATACATAGAAACATTTCTGAGGGGGGCTGCTAGCTCCTCAACCCCTTGCTGTGTCTCTTTTTCTATAACTATCTGTATATATATGTATTCCTAATAGCTGAATAAATGCATTAAAATGTGCTTAAATAAAAATTTGTCAATAGGTAATAATGTCATGAAACTCTTTTGTGTGTTTCTCTAAACGAACCATAAACATTGTATACATCAGTAAAAACTATTCAACTTATTCTACGTTTTTCACTAATAATTGTTCGAAATTTGACATAATTTAGATGATTACATGCAGGGGTCAATCCAGGCAGAAATTGGGACCCTTTTGTTGCCCCTTCACAAAATTCACATCTCTAAAATGGACCCCTTTACAAAATTCAAATCCATAAAATGGGTCCTTTCACAAAATTCAGATTCATAAAAACAGCCCTTTCATAAGATTTCTTTTTATATAAATGATAATTTTGTAAAACTTTTCCATGTTTACAGTTATTTTTAATGAATGTCTATATTTGGTTCAATAAAATACTATTAACTTCATATTAGATATTAGATAGAGTAACTGCTAAAATAAAAGGTTTCATGTGATAATTTTTTTTTTTTTTTTTTTTTTTTTTAATCATAAAAAGAAATAAATTTTCACAAAATTAGATAAAAATTTCACGAAAATGTGCCCCAAAAATAAAAACCTGGATCAACCTCTGACATGATATTGCCGGAATACTTTTGTAAAGTCCTGTATATTAATCAGGAAGCTTAAGAGCGCATATTTTCTGCAGAAAACATCAGTTTGAGTATCTCAGTAATGTACGCTAATTTCATTTTGTTGAATGCAGAGTAACAATGTTAAAATTCACTTAAATGAAATTCATCCAATAGGCCATAATGATAAGAAAAACTTTGGTGTGTCCCTGTACACAGTCCACAAACAATATAGACATAAAAATGTATACAGCTATTTCTATACAGAGCCTGAACATATGTGCCAATTTGTAAGTTAGTTGGAGGATTTTTGCGGCCGTTATTATTGCAGTACATACAAATTCTGTCCATAGGCCGTAATGATAAGAAAAAGTTTGGTGTGTCCCTGTATACGAACTACAAATGGAATACACACTCAAAACTATACAGCTAATTCCATGTGGCTCATGAACATGTGTACCAAATTGCAACTCAATAGTTTGATTTTTGTGGCCGGTATCGTGATACATACAAATTCTGCCGTAGGCTGTAATGATAAGAAAAACTTTGTTGTGTCCCTGTACATGAACTACAAATGGAATACAGCTAACCTGCAAAAAGATTTTTGATTTACAACCTAACCTGAACCCACAGCTTCTTACCCACAACCTAACCTGCAATACAGTATAGTAATGTTAAATTTATGTTATAAGATATTGAATTAAAAATTTTTTAAACAAAATGCAGTTATAAATTAAACTCATATTTCAGAGAATTAAATATATGAAAAATTACAAATATATTAAAACTTTTTTAAAAATTTGCTGTTCCAAAAATTTTGAAAGCACAAAAAAGGTAAAATAAGGAAGCAAATATTCATTTTAAGATAATAATTTTCTTTTATAAAGTATTAAATGTTGTATTTAAATAATTGTAATCTCGTGTTATGTATAATATTGCTTTAAATTGTTACAGTGAAACAGAATGTCAATCAATCTCTGTGTTTAAATGTTTGATTCCTAAAAATAAAACATGAAAAGTTTGTTTTGTGGGTGGTAACCCATGGCTAATTGCTTGTACCCGACTCAATGCAGGACTGTACTACTGATAGATTCTTTACAAAGTAATATTCATAAAAATACTTTGACTTTTCTTTCACATGTGTATGTTTTACAGCTGCTCGAGGCCCAGCATATGGCATACCATCTATTCGAGTAGATGGTAATGACATTTTGGCTGTGTACAATGTGACCAAAGCTGCTCGACAGTTGGTAGTTGAAGAATCTAAACCTGCTCTTATTGAAGCTATGACTTATAGGTTTGTTAATTTTTGCAATATTTGATATTTATTAGTTTTATAATTTTCATAGAGTAAAAATAAATAAATAAAGTAAATTTAAATAATAAAATGTAACTACAGAGAAAAATATAATTTAAAAAAATAAATAAATAAAAAAGTGCACTGTTTTAAATTTAACCATGGTAATAATATAATTCTGAATTTAATCTAATAATAATAATAATAAATATTTTTACCACATTATGAATAACTTTTTATGTATCTTTCTTTTACAACTTAAATTTTGGGAGAAGTTTTATATCATTATTTATTTTTTACTACCAGCCTTCGGTGACCAGCTGGTTTGTGATCTTTGAAAAATCTAACCGTATTAAACTCCCGCTCGGTGGTGCCTTTTTCCCATTTCAGGACCTACAGCAGCTTATTGACATACTAGCAGGCTACGCCCGCTTCGCTGGTCACTATTTTTAAATGAATCACAAAAATAAATGAATTCTCAAAATTGCATTAATTTTTATCATGTGATAAAAAAAGAGAAAAAAAAATTCTGATCAGGAAAAATGTCGCACCGGGTCCCCACTGCCTTCGGCAGCGTAGACCCGTGCGCCGCGCGCACGTATTACTTCACCATCCTTATGACTTCTCAAAATTCCATGTTATTACTCATAAACTTTCATTCTTAAGAAAAGGAATTAAAAAATATATCATTTAGCATCGGGTAAAAACTCACACCGGGACGCCACTGCCGTCGGCAGCGCAGACCAATGCGCGCTGTGCGCGCACGTTTGAGGATATACGTGCGCTGAACACGCATATTCCTTCTCAACTCAAACTTTTATTATTAAGAAAATAAAATTAAAAAAAAAATCTTTTATCAACGGGTAAAAACTCGCACCGGGTTCCAAACCCATGCGCGCCTATTCCTGCCCCACCGTTCCAGCCCCTCCTAATTAACTTGCATATACCAATTTTGAACGGTCTTACTCAATTAGCTGAGATGCCAAAGAAAACCTGATCAGGACACTTTAAATTGTAAATCAGGTGAAATCTCGAATTCCACTTTCGATAATGTAAAAGAACTTTAAAATATCTTTCGAATGATGTGTTAGAAATAATTTAATCATAATTAGAATATGAAATATTGAATTTTAAAAAAATTACAGCGCCATCTGGCTGTAGAAATTTCTGTAATCTATTGTTCCATTCCAGATCAACAAAGCTTTCAAATGATGTATTACTCATGAAATTATTTTAATTAGTAGATGAGATACAAAAGAAAACCTAATCAGGAGACCTCAAAACGTGTAAATCGGGTGAAATCTCCAATTCCATTTTCGATAATGTAAATGTACTTTAAAATGTGTATCAACTAAAATAAGCTTTCAAATGATGTTTTACTTATGAACTTTTTTTAATTAATAACTGAGATACAAAAAAAAAAAACTGATTCAGGACACCTCAAAACGTGTAAATCTGGTGAAAACTTTCGATAATTTAAAAAACTTTAAAATATCTTTCGAATGATGTATTACAAATAATTTAATCATAATTAGAAATTGAAATATTGAAATTTTAAAATGTTACAGCGCCATCTGGCGGTACAAATTTCTGTATTCCACTGTTCGATTCCAAATCAAAAAAGCTTTCTAATGATGTATTACGAAATTATTTTAATTAGTAGCTGAGATACAAAAGAAAACTGATTCAGGAGACCTCAAAACGTGTAAATCTGGTGAAAACTGTCGATAATATAAAAGAACTTTAAAATATCTTTCGAATGATGCATTAAAAATAATTTAATCATAATTAGAAATTCAAATATTGAAATTTGAAAATATTACAGCGCCATCTGGCGGTAGAAATTTCTGTAATCCACTGTTCGATTCCAAATCAAAAAAGCTTTCTAATGATGTATTACTTATGAAATTATTTTAATTAGTAGCTGAGATACAAAAGAAAACCTAATTAGGAGACCTCAAAACGTGTAAATCGGGTGAAATCTCGAATTCCATTTTCGATAATGTAAAAGTACTTTAAAATGTGTATCAAGTCAACAAAGCTTTCAAATGATGTATTACTTATGAAATTTTTTTAATTAATAACTGAGATATAAAAGAAAACTGATTCAGGACAGCTCAAAACGTGTAAATCTGGTGAAAACTTTCGATAATTTAAAAGAACTTTAAAATATCTTTCGAATGATGTATTAAAAATAATTTTATCATAATTAGAAATTGAAATATTGAAATTTGAAAATATTACAGCGCCATCTGGCGGTACAAATTTCAGTATTCCACTGTTCGATTCCAAATCAAAAAAGCTTTCGAATGATGTATTACTTATGAAATTATTTTAATTAGTAGCTGAGATACAAAAGAAAACTAATTCAGGAGACCTCAAAACGTGTAAATCTGGTGAAAACTGTCGATAATATAAAAAAACTTTAAAATATCTTTCGAATGATGCATTAAAAATAATTTAATCATAATTAGAAATTGAAATATTGAAAGTTAAAAAAATTACAGCGCCATCTGGCGGTAGAAATTTCTGTAATCTATTGTTCCATTCCAGATAAACAAATGATGCATCACTCATGAAATTATTTTAATTAGTAGATGAGATGCAAAAGAAAACCTAATCAGGACACCTCAAAACGTGTAAATCGGGTGAAATCTCGAATTTCATTTTCGATAATGTAAAAGTACTTTAAAATGTGTATCAACTAAAATAAGCTTTCAAATGATGTATTACTTATGAACTTTTTTTAATTAATAACTGAGATGCAAAAAAAAAAACTGATTCAGGACACCTCAAAACATGTAAATCTGGTGAAAACTTTCGATAAGTTAAAAAAACTTTAAAATATCTTTCAATTGATATATTAAAAATAATTTAATCATAATTAGAAATTGAAATATTGAAATTTTAAAATATTATAGCGCCATCTGGCGGTACAGATTTCTGTATTCCACTGTTCGATTCCAAATCAACAAATCTTTCAAATGATGTATTACTTATGAAATTATTTTAATTAGTCCCTGAGATACAAAAGAAAACCGATTCAGGAGACCTCAAAACGTGTAAATTAGGTGAAATCTCGAATCCCACTTTCGATAGTATAAAAGTACTTTAAAATATCTTTCGAATGATGTATTAAAAATAATTTAATCATATTCAGAATTCGAAATATTGAAATTTAAAAATATTACAGCGCCATCTGGCGGTAGAAAATTCTGTAATATACTGTTCAATTCTAAATCAATAAAGCTTTCAAATAATGTATTACTTATAAAATTATTTTAATTAGTAGCTGAGATACAAAAGAAAACCTAATCAGGAAACCTTAAAACGTGTAAATCACGTGAAATCTCAAATTCCATTACTTATGATAGTCGGTTAATGGAAGGTGATAGAAATTTGTGGCGTCTACTCTTGAAATTCCATTCAAATAAGTTTCAAAATGACATATTACTTTTGAAATTATGCTAATTAGAAGCTGAGATACAAAAATGATATAAACACTATTATAAAACGATTTATGTCTGACTTTTTCGTGGTTTTCTCCGAAACTTGGGTAATTCCGGGCTAAATACTGTTCAAAATCCATAGTATGAAATGTGAAAGGAGTATCAGAATTCGAAATTCTGCAAAATATAAAAGAATAAAGGCGTTCTGGGTTTTCCGTTGTTTTCTCCGAAACAACCGTTTCTTTTCTACGTTTTTGCCCCTTCCCCCCTTTCCGTCCCTTCTAATAATTTTACACTTGAAAATATCCGCAATCGAATAATAACAATTTCAAACGCTGTAACTCTTTTTATTTATTTATTTATTTTTTATTTTTTTTTATTTTTTTTTTCTGGCCGTTTGCTTGCCCCCCCCCCTCCCCTTCAAGCCCTTCCTAATAATTCTACACTTTCAAAAATATTCAGAATCGAAATATCGGGCGTTAAAAACACCAATATTACGAAATTTCAACGGCATATCTCAATTTAAAATAGTTGAAAATATAATACAAAATTTAATCTCATTTTTTTGTTTATCCACATATTTTCATGAAAATTGAACAGTAGCTTTATAATATGCTGTCTAGGCCGAATATGAATTCAAATGTAACGTGAATTAAAATTTGAAAAAAATTGAAAATTGCAATATTTTTCCCTACTACAAAACACGTGACATCTTGATCGGTTGCAATCATTTCCTTTTTGATGACAGACGATGGGTCTTCATTACTGGCATTTGAAATGATGTTGCCACAGAAAATTCATACTTTAGTTAATTTTAAAAAATCTAATTGTTGTACCGATAAACCACTTGCACACTTAGATTCAGAAAAAATGCCCCTTTCATTTGGTATCGAAATTGTAACGATCGGACAAATATTTCTAATTTATTTTCCACTTTTTCTGCTTTGAGATCGCTTTTAGATTAGACATGAGTGGACATTTTAATTAATATCTCCGCAACTAATTAAAATTTTTAAATTCTGTTTCGAGGAAAACATCGGAAAGGGTCCAGAGCATCCGTATGTCAATTTTTGTACTTCTGCGTTCAATAGGGGCTGAACGTATAAAAGAACAGACAGACAGACAGACAGACAGACAGACAGACAGATAGACAGACAGACAGACAGACAGACAGACAGACAAACCTTTCCTTTTATTATTATAGATAGTACAAATAGCTTTATTGAAAATTTTAATTGCAGTCAATTCCTGCTCGGTAACGTCTGTGGCACCCTCTTCCTGTTTCAGTATCTGAAACAGCCTGTTTACTCACCGTGCAAAAAGGACCTTTGAAAATTCTGATTGTGGTAAATCTTCAATCTTCAACCCTGTGGTTAGGGTTAATAGTGAACATCAATTTTCTTGAAGATAAATCAGATAGGTTTGTCATCTGAAAAACCCTTAATCTTAAGTTTTTATCAAAATTTTGTAGTCTATTACTGAGAAAACCTAAGTTTCTGCCAAAGTTTACATGAACAGAGTATGAGTTAAACCTGCGAATATTAACTTTTCTGCAGATGAAGATAATTCAGGATGAATTGTCATCTCAAAAAACTCCAAAAGATTAAATATTTGTCAAAATCGTTGGAAAAAGCCTCCAAATTCCTGCTATATTTTGCCACAAACAGTGAGGGTTAACATAGCAGTGAACACTACTTTTCTGAAGATAAATCAGACAGGTTTCTAAAAAATCTTTAATTTTTTATCACAATAATTCGATGCTTTTCCAAGAAAATAAAATTTCTCCCATATTTTGACAATGGACAGAGTGCAGTGACGGATCTAGAACTTATCTTTTGGAGGGGGGCTAAGAGTTTTTAGAATGACTTTAATGAACGTACAAGTACATTTTAATTGTAGAGTGCCATAGCTGTATCTGTTGCCAGCACACTAATTAAGTGTTTGGCATTCAATTGAAGAAAGGCACTTACAATTTTTCATTTCACAGCAGATGGAAATTTGAAGATAAAACACTAACTTTGTGAATTCACAACAGTAACAATAGACAGGCACACACATATTAAGTTTTGTGACTGTCATTTAAGGGGGGAGTCTATGCCCCCTAACCTCTCCCTCCCATCCTTGGGTCCACCACTGATGCTGTGAGGGTTAACAGTGAATACTAATTTTTGTGAAGATAGGGTATCCAAAAGACTTTTTAGCCGTCAGCTTTTGTCAAAATTGTTAGATCCATTTTCCCAGAGAACCACATTTTTGCTATATTTTACAGTGGGCAGAGTAAGGGTTAACAGTGAACATTAAATTTTCTAAAAATGAGGATAATTAGATAGGTTTGTCTTCTTATAAAACATTCTAAGTTTTTATCAATATCAAAATTAGATCCATTTCTGTGTAAAATAAATTTCTGCTGTATTTTGCAACTGCTATGTAAGTGTTAACAGTGAAGGCTAATTTTCTGGAAGGTGAAGATAAATCAGATGGGTTTGTCATCTTAATAAACCCTTATCAAAATTGCTTGAGCAATTCTTGAGAAAATCAAGTTTTTTCCATATTTTTCAATAGGTAGAGTGAGGGTTAACAATCAATGCTAATTTTCCTGACTTTGAAGATAAGTCAAATGAGTTTGTCATCTCAAGAAACCCTTAACCTTAAATTTTTACAAGAATGTTAGATCCATTTATATATAAACAAAGTTTTTGTCATTTGTTTTGCAATGGATAGAGTGAGGATTAATAGTGAATGCTAATTTTCTTAAAGATCAGGATAAGTCTGACGTGTTTGTCTTAAGAAACCTTTAACTCTAAGTTTTTATCAAAATTATTAAATCAAGTAAACCAAATTTCTGTCATAGTTCACAACTGACGGATAGAGAGTTGAGAGAGAACATGAGTTTTTCTGAAAATAACTTGCTTTTAAATAATACTCTGGTATTACATCACTCAACTATAGCATCGGAAAGTTCCAATTTCTTGGATGACATTATTATTAACCTAGTTTGATTGTAGTAACAATCAGAAGTCTACTGGATCAACTCAACATTTGCACATTATGCCAGAGATCCAGATTTTATTCCTGGCCTGGTCACTTTTCACTCTTGTTAAAATTAATGTGGCTTTCTTTATTGATAATGTGAGAGCATCTATTCACAAAGCTGGTAAACATGCAGTGCTGAGTTTGAACAGTTTGCATGTATCAACCCAGCCTTGAGAGTTTTCCATGTTTTTATTTTTCAGAACCTCACAAAATGATACATTCAAATTCAGGCCAAACATCATGCTGATATAACCTATCAAACATTGAATGCTGCTAATTGGATTTATGTATGTGTAACTATAATCCTACTTTTGATTATGTGATTTAAAATAGTCAGCATAAGAAAAATAGCAAATTTTTATAGAAATTGTAATTCAAAAATGTGCCACAGAGAATCACCTGAGATATGTTGTTTCAAAGGAGAAGTTCAAGTACATCAAATTTCTGAACTGCCAGAATCTTTTTAAAAAAAAAAAAAAACTTCTGAATTTCTAAATAGGAAATTCTAAATAAATCTGCTAGTTAATTGTATTTAGATATGAAAAACATTTATTTTTATATTTTAATTTAAATTAGTTTTATAATTTTTCTCTCACTTTGAAAGACTATAATGATGTGACAAAATTTATGATTTTTTTTATCAATATTAAGTAAGAAAAACATTACAATTTTTATTTATTTGTATGTGTTTCTAGAATTGGTCACCATAGTACTTCTGATGACAGCAGTGCTTACCGTTCTGTAGATGAAGTTCGTTTTTGGCATCAAAGAGATCATCCTATATCTCGTTTAAGAAAATATATGGAAAATCTAAGTTGGTGGGATGATGCAAAAGAAAAAGCTTGGAAGGAAGAGACTAAAAAACAGGTAATATTCTATGATCTTATTATTGCAACTTGCTTCAATGATTCTTCCAAACCATTAATCTAAAGCAGACCTTGACTACAAAATAATGATTGGAGTTTAATGAGGATTTAAAAAATTATATTTTAATGATTAAAAAAAAATAAAGTAAATAAATAACTCGCTGCTCTTTTCCTTCCTTGACCATCATAATAATAATAATAAATATCATTATTTGACCATATAAAAAATTGTTTATCAATTAAAGCTATTGAAATAGCTGTTAAACATTTCTTTCTTTTTCTCATTTAATTTTAACATATAAACCTGTATACAAATTTGTTTAAAAAAGAAAAAAAAAATTATGTTTACTCTCCTAATTTCTATTTAAAAAAAGAAATTAATTCATTAATAAATCTAAACAAATTAATTTATTACAGGTAATGCAAACTGTGGTGAAAGCTGAAAAACTTAAAAAAGCTCCAATAGATGAGATGCTAAAAGATGTTTATGACGAAATGCCTCCCCATATTCAAGAGCAGTTGAATGAAATCAAAGCACATGTTCAACAATATCATGAACACTATCCTGTTGATAATTATGAAAAAAGTTAAAAAGATACTGTGCCAAATTTATATTTTTTTATTGTTGCATTTATATCAGAGTTCATTTATTCAGATTAACAGATTTACCTTTATACACTCAAATAACATCTGTTAGTCCAAAAGTTTTACTAAAATAAAAATTGTTAATAAATATTTTGTGTATTTTATTAATATTTTTATCTTTATACGAGACATTTGTCTGAAAGATACTGTGATATTCCAAGAAATTCTGCATAAAACCGTATGATGTAATAAAATTATTTAATAAATGGCATTTTAAAAATTTTTATATACAAGAATTGTTCAAAAAAAAAAAAAAAAAAAGGATTCAAGTATAATAAAAAAAAATATTTATTAACAGTGCACAGAAAATACAAAATAGAATTAAGAGGTTCTCTTTTCTACATAATCACCAAACCTGTTCAGGCATTTACTAAGACACAAGACCAATTTGTTCAACCTATCTTATAAACTTATCATATCAATCATGTTCCAGCCTATTGAGCCAGTCCTCAGAAGCAGTTTTGATAGCACTGTTTGAAGAGAACCTTGTTCCAGATAAGGTGTTTTTAAATTTCAGAAACAGAAAATAGTCACTGGGTGCCAAACCTGGGCTGTATAGGAACAGATCCACACTTCCCACTTGAAATTTTGCAGCAATGCTTGAGTTTTGTGAGCACTATTGAACCCTGCATTGTCATTCAAGAGGATCATACCCTCACTCACTATGCCATGCTGTTTACGTCAGATGGCTTCACTTAACTTTGTCAAAGTTGCACAATAACAATTGGTGGTAATGGCATATGACCATACTCCAAAGAAATTTCCCCCAAACACAGTCTAAATTTTCCTCAATAACACAAAAATCTATTTTGTTATACAAAGCCATTTACTTTATGTAATAAGTGTTTAATCGAATAAGTATACGCTGTAACATAAAAATACAGCTGTTAGTTTATACTATAAGCATTGCAAAGTAGCAAGTTGTAATTTTAGATTTACGTTTATTTTTTCTCAAGAAAATATTCAAAATTTCCCCCCGACACTTGGTTTGGGCATTCGGACATATTCTAACCCCCTGGATTACACCACATGTATCCCAGAATATGGTTGCAATCAAAGCCGTAGCCACAAAAAAATTTTGGAGGGTGTTCAAACATTAGTACTAATCCTCTCAGTGTGTAGCCTCAAATGACATTTCTACTTAAAACATAATTTTATTGTCTAAAAAAATAATCTTATTGACTACTCTAGCTTCATGATTTTAAGTTACAATTTTACGTCTCATACAATTTAGAGATAGATCTCTTGCTTTACATAAATTAGTCTTAAACCATTTCAAAGGTGTCTATTTGAGTTACAAAAATCCGGTTTAAACACTTAGAGGGCTAATACTGAGTGTTAAAAATGATGTATAACTCAAAAATTTTCCAAAAGTTAAAAAAATTTTGGAGGATGTTTAAATCTCTAACCCCCTTTCCCCCTTAATTATGGCTTTGGTTGTAATAACTTTAAATACTAAACTTCTTTCTCATTAGTGGTCCAGGGTGTTTCTACTCCATAGTAGCTATTTTGATTGTGGGAATGAAATGATGAAGCTAAGTTTTGTTCCCACTAATGATGTGATCAATGAAGTACTGGCCCTTGTAATGATAATGTGGAAAAAATATGAAACTGCACATCATTTGTGTGGCTTTCTGCTCCTCGGATAACAAATATGGGCACAAACTTTGGAATATTGCAGCACATCAGGAACAATACACTGCACAGTACCAGGGGTGGTGCCAGCTAGGGGGCCGGGGGGGCACAGGCCCCCCCATTATCTCAAGGGGTGGGGGGATACAAAATGTTCAGTTTTTCTACTTTTAGCAGCATTTTTCTTTAATTTTACAAATTTGGAGCATTCCAGTTTTTCCATTCTATATTCAATAAAAGAAAGTATTGGATTCGTAAAAATTTTCAGCTTCCAGTTTTCCATGAATATACACGTTTTGAGAGGTTCAGAACACATTTTGAGCACGATATTTTTAGAAATTGTCTGTCTGTGGGTGTGGCACGATGATCTACACAACGAGGAGTAGTACTAACAAATGGAATGGTAAACAGTAATATTATTAACAACATTGCAGTTTTTGATAAATACTCATATAATAAACTCTTTATGTAGTGCCCCCCTGTCGGGGAGGTGGTGTCCCCCCATCGGGGAATTTCTGGTGCCACTACTGCACAGTACCATAGCTTAGATCCAAATATGTTGTAATTGCATGTAAATTTACCCACCAATCATTTCAATCATTTCTTCAACTCATGCTATGTTGATGTCTGTCATTGAAGAACATGAATGGTCACTTGATGCCCTATTGTGGTTTTCCATATTCTCTTTTCCTGACTGAAAAGAGCAACACCATTTCGCTGCATGTTGTCTACTTATTGCTTCTTCACCATAAACTTTCATGATTTGACTTTGAATTTCAGATGCAGAAACATTCTTTGCCCATAAGAATCAAATTACTGCCCACACTTTCACACAAGAAGAATTTTCTCAATGTCTTGCCATTTCAGTCTTCTGACACATATTCAAACTGACACTAGCTATTGACACAACTGCTGTCAGACACCTAGAGCCAGAGCCATCTGTCTCCACTCTATCAAAATATATTCTCTCTACAATAACTATTTTTTAAATGCTATTGCTTGTAACCTCCCCCCCCCCCCATCTTCTTATATGCGTAAACATCTTTTATCTTATATCTATCAAATTAAAAAAAGTTTTTCTTTTATAATTTTATAGCAATTTCCTTTTTACAGTCTTTTTCTTGTTGAAAAATGTAATAGAACGTTCATAAGTTAAAATTTAAAAATAGAAAGTAACAAAACATATTTTCTTTATACATACACTGCAAAATTAAAGTCACTACTTTTTCCTTTTTTTGCATAATTTGAAAACAAATGAAAGTAAAATTTAGATGGAATATTTGTTATCGAACCGTTAATTAAATTTTACATAAATTTAACAAAAGCAATATTTTTTTAAACTGATATTATTTAAATTTTCCCAGCTTTGGAGGAAATGAAAAAATGAAAAAATTTTGGAAAACTAAATGAGAAGTAGAATTAAGGACGCTTTAGAGATAAATGTAGATACATATGCCACCATATATTAAATTAAAATAAGATTTTTCTTCCTGCATTCACTTTTCTTTTTCTTCCATACAGGACTTTTGAAAAAAATATAATTGTAAACTATGAACATTGTAAAAAAAAATAGTATTTCATCCAGTTTTCATGTTTGTATGTATATATTTTTTACTTCCATTACCCGACTACCATAGGTAATGGAAGTATTGTATTTGGTCGAAAAATTCGATATCGAGATTTCACCTGATTTACATGTTTTAAGGTCCCCTGAGTCAAAAAAAGTGGTTTTTGGCAATTGGTCAGTGTGTATGTATGTCGGGAATCTTATGACTATCATATCTCCGAAACTAATAAAGATACAGCTACAAAACTTCAGAATTAAGGCAGAACTGGTGTACAGATGAATTTTCCAAATTTTCGTGAAAATTGGAAAAACGGATGTGGGACCATAAGTCCGTATCTCAAAAACGGCTCCAACGATTTTCTTCAAAATTGTTGTATAAACACAATTAGATGTCCTTTCGAACGATATAGGTGGTTAGTTCAGGAAAATTGATAGGCGTCCTGTATAAATAGCTGAATTTCAGGTTCTGCAAGTGTGTTCCTTTCAAAACAACAGTATGATTTTTTTTTTTTTTTCAAACTTGCCATATTAACTCCCTTTTAAATATCCTTTTGCATGTAATTGTCCTTTCTCATGCTTTACTTGGTTATCACAGGAAAATTAATAGTCATCCTTATCAGATAGATCAGTTTTAGATCTCAGAAATCGGTGTTTCAAAAAAAAAAAAAAAAAAAAAATCTGTGTAAACTCTGTTTTATATGTCTTTACAAGTGTATTAACTGTTTCTTAGCGGAAAATTTTTAGGTATCTATTTCATTAGGTCAATTCTATGTCTTCTGATAACATTATCTCCAAAAAATGCATATAATACATGTAATAATTGGTAATGGAAGTCGTGTGGCTGTGTCACACCAGATTTTTTGAAAAGTTATTCACTTACAAAAGGGGAAAAAAAAAGAGTACAGGGAGAAAAATGTGGTTTTAATTTAACATTTGGAGGCATGCATATTTTATACTATCTGTAAAGCATCCTTAGCACCATTTCCTAAATTTTCTTTTGTAAAGTTGATTACATTTTAAATGTTTTATTTTAAAGGTAAAAAGTGTAAAAAATTAACTAAATGCATTTTCTTGGATTTCATTGCTTCAAAATTAAATAGTAAAAAAAAATAATAAATTTTTCACAAACAAGAATGAATTTAAAGGTAGGGATATATATATATATTTTTTTTATGAAAGTAATGAGTTTTTTTTTAAACAGAATTAAAAAAAAAGATACATAAAGTAAAGTAAAACTATAGTTGAATTTCCTCATAAAATAACATGGGTGCCAGTTATTGCAATATTATAAGAGAGAGAGGAACCTTCAGCTCACAATTTCTATCAAGATTCTGTCCCCAAAAGCCTTAAAAGATAAACAGCAAACAAAAAAGATATTTGTACGATTATGTTATCCTATATAGTTTAAAGTCTGAAATGTTTTTTACTTTCTTCTACATACATAAGAAAGTATTAGATTCGTGAAAATTTTCAATCTGTGTTTTTTGATAGATTTACATGTTTTGAGTCTCCTGTGTTTTTTGATAGATTTACATGTTTTGAGTCTCCTGAACACAATTTAACCATTTTTAGAAAATGTCTGTCTAGGTGCGTATATGTATATAGAATTTCATCAAATTTGGTATATAGATGGATCCTGACTTAAACAGGTGCTGATTACATTTGGAATCGATCACTGAACAGGTATTTTTTAATATTTATTATGGCAGTATAGGACAAATTTTCTTATAAATATTCATGAGAATTATTTTAAAATTTTCAATGTGAAATTAAAAAATATATATATTTATGACAGTAATAGTTAACTAGAAAAAAAATTGTGTATATGAAGGGGCATCGTTTCTTCCCCTCGCACCCCACGGTAGTGTAAATTTTCAATATGGGTATCATTCTAAACAACTCATTGATACCTTAAAGTGAATGATTGAACTATAAAACTGTGATAATTTAAAACAAAGTTATTGATTCTTTTCATTAAAAATAAATAAATAAATAAATAAAGTTTTCAGATGTTGGCCCAAAATTGACTTTCTGTGGACATTAACTGTACTTTTTTGGGATGAAAATTGTCTGCTTTCATCAAGAAAAATAGTTTGAATAAATTTATTATATGAGAATATGTATAGAAGAAACTTTTGTGCTGACCACAACATTAATACAACTGTTACAAATGATTTTACTTCTAATGTACTATGCCTGTGTGTATCTTCACCATGCTGTTTTTTTTAGGATCAGAGTCCCATTTCTTTCAGACAGGAAAAAAATGTTATCTCCATTTGCAATAGACCACTTTACTTAGTTGCTAACTGTTCTGAATTTTTAACACCACTTTATTAAGTCAATTAGCTTCATTTAATTTAATTGCAGATTTTATGTTACTAAATAAAACAAAAATATTTGTACTGGAATAGTGATGTAAAAAAATCACCAGTTTAGCAACTATGATCTTAAATAACAAGAAATAGTCTTCTATTACAGAGTTTACAAATATAAAAAGCCTATATCAACTAATATGTTGTGGCCATCACATGACTTTCTTCTATATTTTCCCATATAAATTCACTAAAGGCAAATAATTTATTAAAACTGTTATTTATTAAAATTATCTAACATGATGAATGCAACTGATTTTCATCTTAGAGAAAACTAACACTAAATATCCAAAGAAAGACAGTTTTATTGTCTATAAATAACATCTTTAAAAATGCATTTTTATAATGGTTATTTCACATATCAAGTTTCGTACAGTTATATGCCATACAAGTTGAGATATAGCCTTCCCGTTTTCGAGGAAATTTACAGTATAGTAGCACCATCTATTGGCCTATAAGCATCTAACTATAATCAGTATAATATCTCATAATAGCCTTCTCACATATCAAGTTTTGTTTGATTATACGCAACAGAAACTGAGATATAACCTTTCTTTAAATTGTAAAAATCGCTGTGTAGCAGTGCCACCTGTTGAGCGGTTGACACCAAACGTTGATAGGTACTAATTTAAGAAGGTTCATCTATATATAAATTTATATGCAATTCTGTGCAGTAGTTCCTGAGATCAGGCATGAGATTCTTCTGCTGTTTTCCACTTTTTTGTGATTTTCCGTTAGTTCCGCGTATTCAATATTTCTCACTCATGTAATTGTTTTTGTCCTGCTCCACCCCAACCTTTTATTTTTTTCATCTCTAACCATTGCTGATCAAACACTGTGTGGCCTTTTGTTGTTTAATATTTCTTCATCCACAACAAAAATGTCAATATTAATTTTAAACTAACTTTATGATATTCTAGAACCCCTAAAGAAGTAGAATTGTGTTTAATATTTCTCACTCATGAACAACTTTTTACCCACTCACCCTTTCCCATTCTCCACCACCACCAACCAACAATTAAATGTTGACTGCTAGCTAATGTTGTAGCTATTTCAATCTACAACAAAAAGATCAATATTCATAATAAACTTGTTTTATTAAGTTCTTGAAATGCACAATATTTCTCACGTTTTTAAAATTAATATAGTATATAATGTGTGTATGTTGATTATATACTTTGATTTTACAAACCGTATATTATTTTATTATACAATTTAATCAATCTTCCTATTTTCGTCTATCTGAGGTTAGCAAGTATTCATATTGTCATTTCTATTTTAAATTCTGTTATAAATAAATAGAGTGAGTTGTATCAGTTATTAATTAAATATTCGTATATACTTACAAATTTTAGCCCCACCCCTTCCTTCACCTAATTATTTGCCTATTACTTCAGACTTTCAGTGGTATGAATAGTTATTTATTTTCCTCCTCTTTAATTTTATTATTATTGCTATTATTATTTGTAACTTTCAGGAACCAGAGAATGTGGACAAAAACAGGCTGTTACTTATGGATTGCACCCAAACATTAGAAATTTGTATATTTTAAATTTAGTGGAATTGATATTAAAATTTTTAACCTGCTATTTAGAAGCATATTTTGCATTATTATGAGTTACTAAAACAAAACTTGTATCTTAAATGCAAGAAATGATTAAATAATAAAAAAAAAAAAAAAAAAAAAAAATTACACTTAATAGAATTGATTTTACAATGCTTTTCACTATTTTTTTTTTATTTAAGACTAGTTTAAAAATTGATTTAATACAAAAAACTGAATGCTCAAAAACCAGCAAAATTTATTTTGAAATATTCTCTCTCTCTCTCTCTTTTTTTTTTTTTTTTTTTTTTCCAAATGTCCGTATACACTATAGTGTATTAAGACAATTATTTATACGAAGTTTTGCAGAATTAATTTTCAGATTTTGTCTTTTCCTGCTATTTTAATTAATTTTTCAATGTAGTAAGAAATAAGCAAATAAAGTATACATCTTTTCTGTGGCAAAGACAGCAATAAATCTGAAGTACTAAAAATTTACCTTTGTGCATATTTTATTTCTTACCTCACTTTTTTTTTTTTTAACCACACGTTTTTTTTTTGTATTGGTGTGCATTATTCTTAGTTTCATTTGACACTTTTAAAAATATTTTGTATAGTTTTTCCCTGTGCACATTATTTTTCATTTGAAATAAATTTTATGAACATGTGTGTTTCCTCTTTTTTTAATTTTCTGCACTCTCATGCTTGTGAGATATAGCCTTCTCTTAAATTGCAGAAATCGCTGTATAGTAGCACCACCTGTTGGCCGATAAGCATTCAATTGAATCAACATGTCTCATAATGACTTTCTTGCATATCAAATTTTGTTTGATTATACGCAATAGAACCTGAGATATAGCCTCCCCTGAAATTGCAAAAATCTCTGCATAGCAGCCCCACCTGTTGTGCGGTTAATACCAAAAGTTGATAGACACTAATTTAGATCAAGGTGCATCTACATATAAATTTATATACGATTCTGAGCAGTAGTTCTGGAGATACAGTTGCTACAAAATTTTTGTCTCGCACACACAGACTGACAGGCATTTTCTAAAAATAGTAAAATCATGTTCTAGACTTCTCAAAACGTATAAATCCGTCGAAAACCAGAAGTCGAAAATTTTTACGAATCCAATACTTTCTTCTACTGAATATAGAAGAAAGTAAAAATACAATTAAAAACCTAAATTAAATTCGGTCTAGGAAATAATTAAAATTAGTAAGTTGTGGCCACCACATGACTTTCTTCTATATTTTCCTATACAAATTCACTCAGTAAAAATAATTTTTAAAAATTATTATTTAAAAAAAATTATCTTCCATGATAATGCATACGATTTCCATATTAGAGAAGTAGTATAACACTAAATATCCAAAAAAGGTCCATTTTATTCTCAATATTAAAAAAAAAAAAAAAAAAAAAAAAAGATTTTTATTTTTCTACGTTTTTTTTCGTTAAAGTAAAAAAAAAAAAAATCAATACCTTTGTTTTAAATTATCACATATCTACAGTTCAACCATTCGTTTTAAAGGTATTGACGAGACCTTTCGAAAGATACCCATCTTGAAAATTTACCCCCCAGGGGGGAAAGCAATGCCCCCACATGCACAATTTTTTTTTCCTAGTTAACTACTATTATCAATTCATATTAATTTTAAAATCATAAGTTAAAAATAACTCTCATTATGTACATTTATACGAAATTTTGTCCTATACCGCCATGTTAAAAATTGAGAAAAAAAATGTGATTACAGTGCCACCTGTTGAGCGAGTGATCCCCAAATCTAATCAGCACCAGTTTATGTCAGGGTCCAACTAAATACCAAATTTGGTTAAATTTCGTTCATTGGTTTGTGAGATACAACGTCCACAAAATTCGTGATACACACACACACAGAGAGACATTTTCTAAAAACTATCAAATCATGTTCGGGACATCCTAAAAACATGCAAATCCATCGAAAATCGGAGTTTGAAAATGTTCATAAATCCAATACTTTCTCTATATTACATATAGGAGAAAGTAAAAATAGGTTACTTTCCTCTCTCTCTATATATATATATCTAAAGAAGTTTTAGATTTGTGTAAGTTTTCGACCAACGGTTTTCGATAGATTTACACATTTTGCGATGTCCTGAAGATGATTTGATCATTTTTAGAAAATGTCTGTCTGTGTGTGCATGCTGCATTTATTGTGGAATATAATTTTAATGATTAATTTATATTTTGTGAATTTGTATAAGAAAATATAGATGTTTTTTGGTGGTTACAACATAATTCTTTTTTAATATGCATTGAAATATTATGTAACGGCCAAAAATGGTTACAAATTTGCATTTAGAGCTTTTCATTCATTTGTGAATTAAAATGTGGACTATATACAATTACCAAAATAATAATATAGTGCCAAGTTAACAAATTTTTAAATATAATTTTTTAATAGTTAAATTTGTATTATTTTATTTATTTTTTGCGACATTTTATTGCATATTATTTGTTTAAAATGTGCAGAGTTTCATCTGTATTTCAGAAAACGTGTAGAAAGTATACAGGTAATGATGTATTAAAATATAAAATCAATATATAGTCGAACCTCGTTAATGTGAATTACTTTTAACATGAACTGTTTCTGCAAACCACGTCAAAATGAAGATTAGTTACTGATAGCATGAACTACTGATAACATGAACAAATTTTTTATCGCCCTTGAGATTCACGTTAATGAGGTTCGACTGGATTAAACATCTGTAAGAAATTATTTAAATTGAACAAGATCCAATTCAGGAATATCAAGTTAAGAAAGCACAGCAGCACATGAAATAAGCAATATCTGAAAAAGGTTTAAGCTATCATCTAAATTTTTTGCCTTTTTTTTTTTTTACTTGGTCAGCTTTTGTACTTGTGGGGATTTATTCAGCTTTTCCCTTTCAACGAATTATTGCTTATATTTGGCCATAGTTATGTAATTAATTATTCTTTGTTACATAAGAATTCTGGTGTGGTCATGAATTCCAGACAGTCCCTTCCAATCAGGGCTCAAAATTAGCAGTCATTAGTTGTATTTAGCAACTAAATATTTTGTTTTCACGACCACAATTTTATACCTAATCCTCACTTTGACACCTAACATTCTTTTTCCCCTTCAGTGTGCGATGAAAATAAAGACACTAGCAACAAAGTAGTAGAATTAAATTCCTAGCTTTCTTAAGAAAAAATATTAACACTAGCACATTTTTAAAATGGAAAACGCTAACTAGATAAAGTATCAGCATATTAAGTAATTATAGTTTATGTAAAATGTTTACACGTGTTTTTATGCATAAACGCCAATTTAAAAATTTAAATGGCACCCAACTTGCTGATTCTAATTTCGACCTCTGCTTCCAATTCCATTGCTTAAAAAATAAAAATGAGATTTAAAAAATATTTTTACATGTCTAAACTGTTTAAATTTACTTAACACCTGTTTCTAAATTATATTGTATAGATAAAAATTATTAAATATTCCAAAATATGCGCTCTCTTTCTTCCTTTCTTTGAAAAAGTAAAATAAATTTTAGCACACTTTCAACAATTTTTTTGGTTAAATTGAATCATACTTTCAGAATTTTGGGAAAATTAAATTTGTGAGTCTTTGGTTAGTAATGTTTTGATTCAAAATATTCTGAATGTTTTCAATCAATTTAGGTTTCAGATATTTAAAGGTAGAGCTGCCAACTTCTTAGTTTATTTCATAGCATTTTTTGAACCCATCTTCTTTTTTTGAGAATTCCAGGAAAATTATCACCTCTAAACAGCATTTTTTTTTTTAAATATATAAAAAAAATTCTTTTAACGTACTAATGAAATTTTCATTTTTGAATTATATGAAATATGCTGGTTATGATATTGTCTAGTTACTTCTTTGGTGGAGTATTATTAACAAGAGTGATTTACAAGATAACGAGATTTGAAGCTTTATTGCCAACGAAAAAAAAAAAAAAAAAAAAATCAGTGCTAAAAGTTAAACTGCAGTGAATAAATTGTTTCATAATTAATATAAACTTAAGACTCAGTGATCTTGTATCTGTTGCTTGGCTTCTCTATGCTTAATAAATCATTATATATAGTATATATATATATATATATATATAAATTTGTCATTTCTTTATAAGCAAGACTTTTTTTTTATTGTATTTCTATTTTCAGGTACTCTCAATACTTTCTACAGCTGCTTTGTTTTAAACTTGTTTATTATATAAACTTTCTTTATAGATCAAAATAAGCTTGTCAAAGCAATATTAAGATACTGAAATCAATTTTTTTTTTAAGTGCACTTATAGTCTTATAATTAATGACACATCAATTATATATTTTTATAATTTTTTTTAACAAAATATTTTACCCGATTCTTAGTGAACAGTGGCAGTGCTAACAATTTGATGGGTGCCTTTTAAATAACGGCTGACATTTTTAAGTTCATTTCCAGCTATATCTTTTAACAAACAAATTAGTGCTAGTGCAATAGGAAAATTCTTATACTTTAGATCGAAAGTTAATATTGAGAATCTTACTAAGATTATACAGATAATTTGACATATTTAACAGAAAGACATGTAAGGAAAGTTCAGTTATGTCATATTATATATAGATCATACTTTACATGTGTGTATGGAATATATCGTACTTATGAGAGTTAGTACAAACTAGAGAGTTCTACGCTTAATAAATCATTATATATATATAAATTTGTCATTTCTTTATAAGCAATTTTTTTTTTTAACTGTATTTCTATTTTCAGGTATTCCCAATACTTTCTACAGCTGCTTTTTTTAAAACTTGTTTATTATAACTTATAAATAACCTCCTTATACTTATAAATAACCTTATAATGATGGATAATCTGAAATAATGTGCTTTATTTATTTAAGAATACCTGCCATCACTGAAGGATCAAAATAAGGGGGATTCTATCAGCTGTATTTTCAGGCCTAGATTGGCAGATTTTCGATATATGTCATTCATTCACAGACAATTCATGAATCCCGAGTACGCAACATTATGAACTTCATTTATACATGAAGATCATAACATATACAAGTCATAACTTCACACCTTCAGTTTTATAATGACTTTTATAAGATATATTTATTTTGAACTCTTTAAATCTGGCACAACAAAATATGAAAGTAAAAAATATCTAAGTTAGTGATTGTACTTTGGCTTCATAGTAACTCTACTTTTTTGTATTTTAGCAACCTTTAGTACATAAAATACAAATATTTTTACTGTACTGTGAATAATGTCACTGTTTGTATTATGTTTTATATATAATACAACCAAACTTTTGAGTTAGAATATTTTTTATCTACTTGCCCCTCATTTTCAGGGATTTGCAATTTATCTGCAGAACTCGTGCCACTCAATTTTGCAGAAATTGGGAGTTTACTGCAATGTGGTTAATCTATCACACACACACACACACACAAAATAAATAGATGGAAATGAAAAAGAATGCTTTGATTTACAAAATGAAAATTTGAAATTTTATTTGATAAATACAAAGATAAATTACAAAATAAAATAAAATAAATTTCTAGAAAAGTACATAACAAATATTAATTGTGCATCACACAGAGTAAAATTTAACCATTGGAATGCAAATGAATTCACATCATTAGATAAAATGCGATTTTACATAATGAAATATGCAACATGTAATTACTATAGTTTTACATACAAGAATAAAAAATTATATAAAACAATTTCCTTTTAATTAACAAAAACATGAGTAAAAAAAACTTAAAAAATAGTAATCATATTCATCAATTCTATAGATTCACAACTCTGTGCAGCTGATTTTAAATTGTGTGACAAATATTCACTAAATAGTTGAAATCAATGTAATCACAGATTTTATAGTTTGAGTCTTCCTAAGAAGCGATTTCTCCAAGAACCAAGGTATAAATATCCATTGTGTTCAAGCACTTCAGATATTCTAGATATTTTGCCTGATGGAGATTGCAAGCTCTGTACGATAGTTCCTTTATCATCAATTTCAACAATTATCCCATAATTTATGGGAAGATCTGCAATGATTCGCAAGTTGCGCAACTATAAAAGAAAAGAAAAAAAAAAAAAAAATCAAATTTATTGTGAAATAAAACTCCAATCAATATCATTTGACATATAGAAAAAATTCAGAGTTGACATTCAGCTAGTATGTGTTAAAATGCATTTACAATATGATTTAACAAACAATAATTTAATATGTACAATTAAAAAAATATGCTTTCTCAGAAAGTCAACATTTTGAACCACTGGATATACATTTGTGATTTGCTCAATATTATCACTACAATGCTGCTTCCATATAAGTGCAGCAATTTGTTAATCTTGCACGTATGCAAACTATTCCAGTGACAATAATACTAACATCTATGACTGAATTATATAAGAACCTCATAAATTTCAATACAAGCTAAACAAGGTAAATAAGTGTAATTACACATATACATGAAAGGATCAAAAGAATTAAGAATTTTAATCAAAATTTGAAAAAAACTTTTTAACTTACATTTTATAGTGCAAAAAACCCGATAAAAATTTATGATTTCTTAAAAGTCCCATGATTTTTTTCAACTATCTATGGTGTATGATGTATATTAATTAACCCTGTAGGCGTTTGAACCGGATTTTTGTAACTCAAATAGACACATTTGAAACGGTTTGAGACTGATTTGTGTAAAGCAAGAAATCTCTCTCCAAATCGTGTGAAACGTAAAATTGTATCTTAAAATCATGAAGCTAAAGTAGTCAATAAGATTATTTTTTTAGACAATAAAATTACATTTAGAAACTTTTTATTCATGAATTCAACTGTGAATATTCATTTTTAAGTAAATTGAAGTGTGAAGGTTGATTTATATATATATACATATACCAACTATGAGAAAAATATATATATATATCAACCTTTACACTCCAATTTACTTAAAAATGAATAAAATTATATTTTAAGTAAAAATATCATTTGAGGCTACACGCTGAGAGGGTTAAAATCCTGAATATCTAAAATCAAGCTAAAACATCAATAGAGAAGTAGCCAATGAAAGTAAATAGGAGTCAACGAGCTCTTTGGAGGAAAATGGTTAAATTACGAGATTAAAATAAATTGACATAAGAAAATGTCTGACTTCCCCCAGCTAAGAAAATGTCTGACTTCCCCCAGCTAAGAGTTGTCCATGGACTCTATCTCAGCTCTGAATAGAGTTATGCTGTGGGTTATTAAACCTAGATCAACCATATTCAGGTTCAGACTACTTTGATGAACAAATTATAATAAAACAACTCAATAAAGTATATAAAATATCACAAAAGATTCCTCAATATTACACTTGCCTTATTTACTCAATATATACATTACACTGAACTGAGACAGTTATAAGATTTTCACTCATTTATGTTTATTGTTTTAAAAAGGTACCTTATTTTATCCTCTATTTTATTAACTTACTAAAGTATTTATTTATCCAATTCACCTAATCCTCATTCCCTGAAAATATTAGAAACAAAAAATCAAATTTATTTATTAGCCCTAAAATTAGGACCAAATGGGCTCGCCAGAGCTTGGGATGGCTGACAGTGACTGCTTGCACCAATACTGCTCCTTAATCATCTGACTGTCGCTGACAGACATATCTGGTCACTGAGCTGTTATTTTTTTTCTACAATACATTTACAATTGAAAATTATATAACTATGGATTTTTAGCTCGTTTTTCAAGTTTGGAGGACTGATGAGACAAGGTATATAAAATTAAAACTTGAACAATCTCAAGATCACTCCAAGATATCAATAAAACTTTGGCAACCAATTAAAACTATTAATTTCAGAAACATTTTTGGAGTGGAAGGCTGATATTTTATACCAAATAAAATTCTAAATTAAAATAAAACTATTATTATTATTTTTTTTTTTTTCGTATTAACACTACACTATCAGTTAATTACAAAAGTATGCAAATAAAATGCATGTGCACAGGGAGAGTTTACATTTTTTTTACATTGTGCAGCTACTAAACTAGATAATGAATGGACTCTAGTTCCAGCAGTGCATCGGATCTATCTCCAAACATTGTTTTATTCATGAACTTACTTAACCACTTCACCGGCCACTGTAGTGTGTGAAAGGCTACATTTACCCCAAGTTATCTCAGGATGGCCGGTGAAGTGGTTAATGAAACATTGTGCTGAGTTGGATAAAAACTGAGTTGGATAATGTGACTTTATTATTGACTAGGCTTCTGGATTCTACACTAAAACACTACAAGTAAATAAAATTCTAAATCCTCAGATTATAACTTTATGTTATCAAATGCATATTTCATAATATTTTAATAACTGAGGTTAGGTTTAAACCTAAGTGATAATTTTTTTAATTTTATTTAATAAAAAAGTACATAAATTTAATTCAAATAATGACTTACCTCATATCCAACTTCATTCACAGTTTTGTGAGGTATAAACTTCATAATACTAGCTATAGGTGCTAATAGTATATTTTGTGTAATCAGGAAAGCTTTCCTGAGAAGAGGTTGCTCAGCAAATCTGTCATGAGGAGCTGGAGATTCTTTTGTACGAGCAGAAGCAATACCAATCCAATATGTGCCACGTTTACTTTTTGAAATGTTATCAGGTTCTCCTGGTAAACTTACAGAAAAATCTACATATTGGCCTGCTTTTGGACCATTAAGAATATATCTGCAAAGAGAAATATTTGCTAAAATTAAATTGGTAAAACATTTCATACAATTACATGCAAGATAATTTCACAAACAATCATGGTTTAAAATGCATATATTAGTAAAGTCAGGTATGTTTAGAATAATGCATTGAATGACTTTTGAAAAAAAGTCCCCTGTTACTTTGTTGAACTCCAAACACTAAGTATTAATCAATAAAAAAAAAAAAAAAAAAGAATGTAAACGGTAGAACACAGTGGCATTAATCTAGAAAACTAATAAGTGCTTAAATTAACCTAAATGATTTAATATAATAAAGTCCTTAAGATCAGATAATTTCATACACAATAGTACAACTGAACAAGAATTTTATTTATTTTTTTATAAATAATCAAGCTATAGCATAAAAAAATAGCATGCTAAATGTTCAGAAAATAAACATTTACAATGTTTGAAAAGAAGTTTAACTCAATTAAAAATATTTTAATTTATGATGTTTACTATAAACAACATTCTGTGTATGTGGACATGGATTAAAACAGTGCATAGTAATAATCTTAAAATGATTATAGTTTTACATTCATTTAAGAGTAAAGGATCACAAGGTTTTAGTTTTTTCCCCCCTTGTATTAATTGTGGCAAAATCATCAGAATATTTATTTATTTATTACTTTTAACTGCTGTTATTCTACTATCTGAGCAGAATACTAAAATTTATATTAGATTTTATCATCATAATCATCCATACTTTCAAACTTGGCAAACAAACTTTTTATTGGGTGAGTGCAAAAATTCTACCCGTTTTTATTACCCATAAAGAAGGGCAAATAAAATCAAAATGAACAGTACTTATTATTGTGCATAATCCCCATTGCTATCTATGACCTCTTGCCATCTTTCTGGTAGGAGATTAATCCCATGGCGGTTTCGAGTCAAAAAAGTCTTGAATGGCAGTTTTCACAGCATCAAGATCATAAAAGATTTTATCACTGAAGGAATTGTTCAATGCACAAAATAGGTGATAGTCAGTTAGTGCTAAATCAGGAGAATAGGGAGGGTTGGGTAAAACCTCCCAACCAAAGCCCAGTAACTTTTGGTGAGTGATGACAGCAGCATGTGGCCTGGTTTTATCGTGATGAAGGATAACACCGCGACAATTGATGAAAGCTGGCTGTTTTGCTACCAAATTTGAATGCAACCTGTCTAACTGTAGACAGTAGAAGGTAGCATTCATGGTTTTGTTGAGTGGCAGGCAGGGGCATACGGGGCAGTTGTCCCGGGCCCCCACATCATAGGGCCCCCCCCCCAAATCGAATAGAAAGTTATTTTATGTTTCCTTCTTTAACGAACTTTTCTTAAACAAAATATCAGTACGGTATAAAATCTGTCAATGTAAAAACTGGCTTAATTGAGCCATCGCAATTGTGAAAATTTAGCTGAATTCTGTCCTAATGTCAGCAAGGATATGAATTTTTCACAGCTAGATGACAAAATTAACAATCAGAAATAAAATGGATAGAATGACATTTCGTCTGACCATTGGAGGGGGGAGGAGACTTTATAGCTATTTTAGGTTCTAGTCAATTTTCTTGTATTATATATATCTATAATGAGGTGAAAAATTTAAATACTTCTATACAGTTCGATTCTTCATTACTGAAGTAGTGAAGCAGAGAGGGGGGGGGGGGCAAAGAAGTTTTTGCCCTGGGCCCCAATTAGGGTAAGTTGGGTCCTGGTGGCAGGACCTCTCAGTGAATTATTTTCCTGCACATTCTACCACACACTCAATAACACCTTCTTGGGATGAAGTTCAGCTTTAGAAGTTGATGCAAGCAGATCAGAAGGGCAACACACAGTCCTACGGCGCTTTACATTACGGTACATAACCCACTTCTCATATCCTGTTATGTTTTGTGTCAAGTTTGGGCCATTTTTGTGAAAGGAAAGCAAGGAAACACAGGTGGCGATTCGGTCATACCGTTGATTAGCTGTCAGGTTATGTGGAACCCAATGATCCAACTCTCTCGAAAAGCCCAACTTAACCAATCGCCTCTCTACCATTGTCCGGTGTACGTTGAAGGTCTCCGCTAATTCTTGCACTGTTGAGTTCAGGTTTTTCCTTATGGCTTGGTCAATATTATCGTCTCCAACATGTGATGGCCGTCCACTCCTAGCCTAATCTTGGCAGCTTCTGTCACCTTCCCTAAATTTATGAAACCATCGACAACATGTGCTTTCATCTATTGCATCTTCCCCATAAACTTGACAAACATCGCGACATGCTGCAACTGCCATACTCTTTTTATCGAACTTGTATAACAAACAATGTCTTATATACTCCTCGCTTTCCATGTTACGCCCTCCGATTTTTTTTTTTTTTGAGATGATTAACTTTGTGAAACACGATGCATTTATATGTGAGGCATCCACATATTTGATTAGACGATGATTTGCATCATTACAATGTCATGTGCGAGGTGTGACGTCAATTCCATTGTAAATTTGCATATCCAAAAACGGGTAAAACTTTCGCACTCACCCAATATATAACTATATTTAAAATATTAAGATAATATGGCTAGAAACATATAATAGTTATATTATACAGTACATTAAATATTTTTATTAGATAGACTAAAAGTATATAAAATAATCTGATGCAAAATGTAACAAATAAAAAAATAAGAATTACTTGAATATTTTAAGCTTATTCCCTTCAGCTATAAGCAAACTTGATCCATCATTGGAAAAGGTTACTCCATTTGGAAATGAAAGATCCTTTAATAATACTTTAACTTCATTGGTTTTTAGATTGTATTTCAATAATCTAAAAAAAAAAAATTATACTTATTAATAAATGAGCAATCTGTACAATTTTGAGATATCGATATTCGCTCTTTGGAATCAAATGAAATATGACAGAGGTTTATTAGAAATAGAAAATAAATAGTTTTGTGTATACACCATGAAAAATCATTAAAACAAGTAATTTAATAATTAAAATTTTAACATTACAATAACCTTTGATAACAAAAATGCTAAAATTTGTCATGATCGAGTTTAATAAACAGCTAATCTGGAAGAGAATTGTTGAAAATGAATCATTCATTAAACAAATAAACTAAGCTAAAACATCTAAGAAAAATAGCTTTATCATCTGCATTTTGTGCAGAGATCATCATTTAGAAAGTTGAGAAGACAAAATATAATTATAACATGAATTAATTTTTCTTATGTGGAAACTAAAGCCACCAAGCAAAATTTTCAGGTCTCTGGCCAGCTAATATCTAATTAAAGAATATTTTCATATTATGCAGCTTTCAAATTAAATAATTACAAGATGAAATATACATACATTTTTTTTTTTTTGCACAATTTATAGAGCTTACATAATAACTATGAAAAATTATCAGCAATAGAACTTAAATGTAATGCTAGATAACCAAAAGTTTGAATTCTGTTTGCTTGTTTAAAAATGCTTGTATTTGATTTTATTAGCAGTACCGTTGCAGATCTACAAAACACACATAAAATCCTTAAATTCTATCAGAATGCTCAAAAAATAAAACCCAAATTTACCCTCTACATTCCTTTTTGCAATGGTGCTGCTAATAAAATCAAATACAAAGGTTCCAGAACTGGAATTAATATACCAATTAAACCCAATAAAAATATTTTCCAATAAATAAGAAATAAAAAAGATTGATTCCAAAGATATTTCAGGAATATACAAAAAATTTTGAACTTTGAAAACAACGATATCATTTGTTACATCGGCATAACCAAACGAAAAATCAAATATTGCATAACTGAACACCTCACTGACTTAAAATTTAATAGATCCTCCACCGCATTATCAAGAATACACACCACCAACCCTATTAACCTAAATAAACTAACTACTACGAAAATAGCCCACTATAACTCACACTAGAGGTCAAGATTCGCGGTCGCCACTCGCCATGTGGCGACCTAATTTGAAAAAGTGGCGATCCAAAAAAATTGCTGTAATCGCCAATCAGACATGCGATTTTTTCGCGAATTCGTGGAAATCTGTGATTTCCCCCACCCCCAATTTGCGGAATTTTGCGAATTAACGATCGGCGATTAAATTTGCTACGAAAGCCACCCGATTCATAATCTTTCTCCATCCACAACATAAATGTCAATATTCATTTTAAACTTGTTTAATGAGATTCTAGAACCTATAAAGAAATAGAATTGTTAAACATTTCTTGCTCATGTAATTATTTTTTGCCCCTCCCTCCATTTTCTTATCTCCAACTAGTGATTGGCGATCAGATGTTCTGCAGAATTCTTTTGTTTCCCAATCTTCCTCCATCCACAACATAAATGTCAATATTCATTTTAAACTTGGTTTGCTAGATTCTAGAAGTAGAAAATAATACAATAAGAAAATATTTATTTAAAATAACACAATAAAGGCCACTATTTCTTAATTTTCCGACCATATCATATATGTTTTAAGCCTTTATATGTATATAGATATATATTTTTTAATTATCTGTGTGAATATCAAGTATAACGTCGACTCGCGAGTGGCCACTGAGTTAATCATGTTTAATGGCCACTGGCCACTTACAAAAATTGTAAGTCTTGACCTCTAACTCACACCAGTATGATTTAAAATGCAAAGCCCTTGAAATACTAACCACTAACACTGCTATTAATGATAGAGAGCATAGTTATAGTATTATAATACCTAATGACTGGCAACACCTAATAAGTAAAGTGAAGTAGAAGAATGAAGTAGAGTGAGGAAAATCGAACAAAAACAAGCTAGACGTGGACAGCGGTCAACAAGCAGCGACAGAAACATCTGAAGAGGACCACAATTAGTGGTCAAAATATATTACGCTGCTAAAAAGATGATTATGTTGTAAGGTACTTTAAATATTAACTGTTTAAGTGATCCTTTATTTCTAATTAATATATTTCTAGTCGATACCAGACTTTTTCCATTATGGAATTTAAAAATGACCAATTTTCTGTTCTTGGTGAAGCTTTATATTTTCCGGTCTTAAAAAGTGATTAGCTATACTCTCATACTTATCCTTCTTATACTAATTTCATTATATTAATAGTTTATATATAATCCACGCATTCTCATTTTATCTTTATATTTTTAAAAATGTTTTTAACCCTATACATTTCCATTTTAAATTTTTCAACATTTCCTTTTAAATTTACTGTTCTATTACTTTAAGCTTTGGTCTTTTGACTGCTCTCCTTACCATAATGAACCCCTTTAATCGTGATCTGAAGAAAACAGCCAAAAAACTAAATCGTGAAATCACTCATCACTCACTTTTAGAGGATTGCCTTTATTATAAACTCACTCCTAAATTTCTCAAAATCAAAACACCCTTATTAAAATGCATTTCAAAAACATGGTCCAGAATTTTGAGCTCTCTATTTTGAAAAAATACTTTAAACAAAAATTGTCTCATATCTATCGTCTAAAACAACAATACCAGCATTTTCCTCAAACCTTGCTCATGTAACTACCAAAATTGATTATGAAAACCTTATTAATAAAATAAATCACTTTACAGATATTGACCTCAATCGTCTATAAAAACGTCATAGCAAAAAACTTAACCTTTGGATCAAACACAAAAAAAATCCAATATTAAACAGCAATACACCCCTCATACCTACCCATATTTAAACCTATCAAGTTATAAACTTAACTCTCACCAAAACACCCTATTAAAAATGGGATCAAAATTTATTTTTAATGATAACTTTAATAACCTTGATGCCACAGCTCACATTGAAACTGCATTGGAATATATTCCCCCTCAAAAACGCTGTTGCAGTAGAAACTCAGCCATCCAGATCACTTGAACTACTTAAATATACCACTAGTTATTCTGATTATGCAGATATTCAATGGCTAAAGGACTTAAAAAAATAATAATAGAGATATAACTTGTCTAATGACCGACAAAACTGGTTTAATCACTATTCTTGATAGAGATCACTACAATAAAATGTTAGAAACCATTAATAAATTACAAATCATTAAAGCCAATACTAATCCCCTGAAAAAACTCATTAATAAAACTAAATCCTTAATAAAATCAGGCATTTGGCATAATAATATCCCTCCTAAATTTAATAACTATGCTCCTACAGAGGCTGTTTACACATTTTTCAGACTATTTTGGTTAGCAGTAACAAAAAATTGTTTCCTGCAAAAGAAATAATTGCAATTGTACTATGTTTTTAAAAGTCAAAATTATTATCTGCGGCTTAAGAGGTTTGTTTTTATTCAAAATGCTGTTTTTAACAAAGCAGTGGTTCGAAGGTTATATTTGTGCTCTTTCAGAAGAGAAGTATTCATATTCCGTTATCCAAAAACGATGTGAGAGTCATGGTTTTTTTTATATCTAAAGTGTCGATAGGTAATATCGTCAACAAGAAAGGAAAAAAATGTCAAATTGGAGCCTCAAGTGGGGCAAAAATTCCAAACAAGTATCCAAGGAAAAAATGGACATCTTCAACTATTGCAAAGGTACGTTGTTTAATGTTAGAAGGAAATCCCCCTAGTCAAAGGACAGTTTCAAAATCATTAAAATGCTCGGTGTCCATTGTAAACAAAATGATAAACGTTGATTTAAATCTTAAGAAAACGAAAAAACACAATGTACATTGTCGTTCTTCAAAGCATATCACTGAATGCAGGACATGCTGCAGAATTATGTTTGTTGTATGAGAAACACTTATCCAAAAAAAAAATGGAAAAAAATTGTCACAATAGATGAATCATGGGTGTATTTAAATGATTGCAGCAAAAAAAAAAAAAAAAAAAAAAAAGAGTCATTTATTATCATAAAAGGGGAGGAAAAAAATTTAAGTACATGGTTTAAAGAATTAAAAGAAAGTTTTTCTAAGGGATTCATGATTGTTGCTGGTTTTTCATGTAATGGCAAGTAAAAAATAAAGAGAGTGGGAAAAAAATGTCAAGATTAACTCCAAATACTATCAGGAACATATTTTATCGCCAATTTTTCTGAATGAAATACCATCGCTTTACACACAGTGCCATCAATCTGTGGAACTCCATCAAGACAAAGCTAGCAGTCACACATGAAAATCCACTGTAAATTTCCTAAAAGAAATGGAACATAAAACCGGTATCAAGGCCATACCCTTAACTGATATCCCTACTAAATCTCCTGATGAATCGCCTATGGATTTTTGTGCTTTGGGACTTTTAAAATCTGCATTATCCAAACATCGTCCCACAACCCTTACAGGACTCTGGAAAGCTGTTCAGGAGGAATGGGATAGAATACCTCTTCTGACACTTCAAAAGGCATTATTATCCTGCAAATTATGGTATCGAAAGATAGTTCAGAATAAGGGCTATCAAATAGAACATTTAAAACACAAGATTTTATGTAATTTAGTTTATACATCGTCTAAAAAATGTGTGAACAGCCTCTGTATTATCCCTAGTCTTTTCGGCAAATGCAAAGACCATGAAACCCCACCCAGCATTAGACCTATTGTAAACAAATCACACTTACAACTTAGAGGTATATATGAAGGACATTTATGCATCTTTACTTCCCCCCCCCCTCAGACTCCAGCTTAATATTAACTGAAGTTTTTATTAGTAAGATCCATAATATAACCATTAATACCACCGATACACTCATCAGTATTGATGTTAAAGACCTACACCCATCTATAGATATTAACGAAATTACCCATATTATCCAGAACAAAATTATTGAAATTTACAGAAACAAAATTAGTGAAATCTTAATCAGCGCTAATAATCTCCTCCTAAACAATTCTTATTTTGTCTTTATTAATACTATTTGCAAGCAAACCAAAGGCGAGCCGATGGGCTCACCCATATCTGAAACCACTACCAAAATAAAACTCCGTCACTTAGAAACTTCCACTAATGATATTATTAAAAACTGTAAAATTTGGCTAAGGTATGTTTATTACATCTTTGCCGTCATCCTCGCTCATATAAACTCTCGACAACTTTTAATTGATCTGAATAATTTAGACAGCAACATTAAGTTCATTTTTGAAACAGAAACCAACAACAGCATTAATCTGGATGTTAAAATCATTAAAAATATAAACAATACTTTCGACACCACCATTTTTCGCAAACTAACAACAATGAAATTATTAATTATAAATGTAAAACTCCCTTCCCTTACAAACTTCCTGCTTTCTGTTCATACATAAATCGTGCCATCCTTGTCTGCTCTAATAAAAACCTACTCAATATAGAAATTAAATTTATCAAAAGTATTGCACAAAAAGCTGGTTATAGTGGTTCTCTAATACAGAAGATCTACAAAAGATGTATAAAAAATCCCTAAATTCTATCAGTAATGCTCAAAAAATAAAACCCAAATTTACCCCCCCTCCATCCCTTTTTGCAACGGTGCTGCTAATAAAATTAAATACGAAGGTTCCAGAGCTGGAATTAATATACCAAACCCAATAAAAATATTTTCCAATGAATAAAAAATGAAAAAGATTTAGTTGACCCCAAAGATACTTCCAGAATATACAAAATAATTTTAAACTTTGAAAACAATGATAATGCTTGTTACATCGGCATGACAAAACGAAAAATCAAAAGTCACGTAACTGAATACCTCACTGACTTAAAATTTAATAGATCCTCCATCGTATTATTAAGAATACACACCACCAACTCTATTAACTTAAATATACTAACTACTACGAAAATAGCCTACTATAACTCACACCAATATGCTTTAAAATGTGAAGACCTTGAAATACTAACCACTAACACTGCTATTTATAATAGAGAGCATAGTATTGTACCTAATAACTGGTAACACCTAATAAGTGAAGTGAAGCGAAAGAATGAAGTAAAGAGAGGAAGATCGACCAAAAACAAGCTAGACATGGATAGCGGTCAACAAGCAGCAACAGAAACATCTGAAGATGACCACAATTAGTGGTCGAAATATATCGCTGCCAAAAAGAGGATTATGTTGCAAGGCACTTTAAATATTAACTGTTTTTATATTGTTTTTTAGCTTTCTGTTCTTACCATTTTACAATCACAAATCACATTTCCTGCCATTTCTACTTAGATTTCCTCTATTTATATAGTTATTAATTATGTTTAAGTTTTAGAACCTAGATTTTATTACAAAATCAACTGGATACAAACCTTCCGGAAGAATCATGTTCAAGAATGCTAGTAAGAACATTTCCAATGTCCCATTTTGTGGATGATTGGGTCAAATAGATTACACCTTCTTTTTCATCTATGGCTAAGTCATTCAAAAAATTCAATGCATGTCCATCAACTACAGTACCAGATGGCAGGATATTGCTCTTTTGGCCTACATATAAAATTAAATACATTAATTTTTGCATAAATGGAATGAAATAAAATATAACAAACCTATGTTATAATATACTCCTATTCAAAAGTTTAGCAAGATTTGCAAACAATCAGTTTTTTTCAATTTAAAAACTTATCTCTTGATGAAATGTTTTCAAACATTGGGCATTTAAAGAACTGGGTCTTCTTCATGTTTTTCAGTGAAGATTGGTTTAAGATAACATATAGGGGGCCGATAAAAAATTGAGAAAAATCAATAATGTTTGTGATCACCCTGTATCGTTAAGTGAGTGAAATGATCTGTAACTTTAAGATATGTTAATATAGACTCAGTTCAGTTTGTGGAGGAATTTATGTGATGATAGCATATTAAATAATGGAGATATAAGCATTTATTTTAAAACTTAACAAAAAAAAAAAAAAAAAAAAAAACATGTTTTTTATTTATAATGTACAGCATTTTTAATGAAATTTATTTCCACTTCCAGATAAGTTGAAAAAACACTTTTAAAACAATATACTGTAATTGGAATACAAATATCTTAAATATCTCATGAAACATGAGCATTTTTATGAAAAACGTTTTCAATGTGCATGAGTGAACGATAAAAAGTTTTTTATTGCATAGGTTGAAAGTTAGACATATTAGGCAACTTTTGTCAAAAATGCATTTGAATAGAATAAAAATTTAGCAAATCATATGAAAAAGAAGGAGCTAGATTTGAGATATTTTCCAAGAGTTGAAATTTCTTAAGGGGTTTTTCACATTCTGCGTAATTAATTTACAGATCCAATTATTTTAACCACTTAGCAAAAGTTCTTTTTTGTGAAAAATGCCTTATCTCACAAATCTTAGTAAATAAAAATATGTTAGAGTTACAAGCTTA
This sequence comes from Salticus scenicus, assembly GCA_963930645.1. Lineage (NCBI taxonomy): Eukaryota > Metazoa > Arthropoda > Arachnida > Araneae > Salticidae > Salticus > Salticus scenicus. The sequence goes on along the minus strand of OZ005653.1, from coordinate 266,448,274 downwards.
TAAGGTGTTTTTCACAAAAAAGAAGACTTTACCTCCAGAAAGGGGAAAGCATTTCCTTCAAGAATTTTCGGAGAAGATCGTTTTCTGCCTTTGGTAACGAGGCTAGCATCTCTTTCCTGCTCGCGGATTGGTCTGTGAGAGAGAACGTTCCCAGCCTGGCAATTGAAAATGCATTCTGATTAAAAAACTTGGTGAGTGAGGGTGGTCAGGCAAAGTGAGGCCGGGTCTCCCCATGACAGTCGCGAAGTTCCGCCATGAAGGCATGACATACACCTTGGAGCTCGCTGTCGCCTCCTTTCTTTGCTTCTCCCTGAATATACTTATTAAATAATAAGCTTGAGTGATTCAAAAATAATACAATCAAATCATCTGGATTACAGTATACCTCAACTTGGTTTGATGTAATTGTTTGTGATATAGTAAAAATATGTTTGTGGATGATAAAAGATTTAACTTAGAGGATCTAATGCATAATTCCCAAAAATTCCTTTGGCTGTATTCTCATGGCTGTTGTTCATCACAAACATCTAAAATGTCTTCAACCTATATGTGACACAAGACCGTAAAGGAGCCATTACCTAGTGCTTGGTCAAGGAACTGAATTAAACTTCAAGTATAGCATAAGGATGACCATCCACAACTGGAATTTTTGAGTTGCTTCTGTTCAATGTATGGAGACTATATGAGAGCTTCTAAGTAAATATGAGCACAATCAGTGTGAACTTTTGTGAATAACTATATTTATTGCAGAAAGCTTAGTACAACACCAAGGCAGTAGTGTGTGATATAAGAAAATTCATGTCGTGTAATTGTATTTACTATAGCTGTGAAGTTTTACTTAGATTTATGGTAGCTACCACAATCACATCATGAGTATTGATTTTATGTTTTCTCATGAATAAAAGTAATTTGGTAAGTCAAATTTTATCTTGTCTCTCTATTTCTTTCTTTTACTGTTGATGTTAACTTATTTCACCTTTCAGCTCATTCATGTGTGGAATAATACAGAATTTAATGCAATGTAGAAACTATCTTAAAAAATCTTTTCAATGAAATTAATATTCACTATACGATCCTTCAAAAAATTTAAGTATAACTATTAACCACCACATATTATTATTATTGTACATATAATCAGAAGTTCCAAGATGTTACGAATTGTTCGTAACTCAATACCAGAATTTTTTAATAGTATTCTTTGGTAACAATTATCGGTAATTAAATAAGGTGAAGATTACTGTTTCTGAATTGTGGCATGAAATTGAGTTTTCATTGATAGTAACTTCACACTTAAGTCTGTATGATGGATGAATTATGCAATGTCATACAATAAAGCACAAGCTTGTTTTTTAAAGACCAAAGTGGGAGCATTTAAGCATGTGCAAAAATTTTTGAGCTAATCCAAAGCGATCACATTCCTGTCATTAGAAGAAGGAGCAATACAAAACTACCACCTCATTTAAGGAAATGATTAAAAGAATAATTTAAAAAAAAATCTTGATACCAAGTAATTACATGTAAAACTAATCTTATGGATAAATATTCTAATAACTGCAAATTACAAGATTTCTTATTTTTACTAAAATATAGCAACCATTTTTAGATTTAAGAATATTGCTTCAATTCCCTTTACACTTTTATCAATGTATCCAATACTAAAGAATATAATTTTAGGTAATACTGTATATTGTATGTAAATTGCGTCTGCACTGTATAATATACTTAAATTTAGCATAGTAAGAGAAGCACATATCACTTGAAATGCACTTTAAAGAACTTCCAGATGACCTGCTCCCCTACCCACAATAAGTCCAAATTCTTTTGGGTAGCCCTGTAAATTAATGGTGAGTATTTTTCATGCCATTCTATATCAAGCATACTTATTTACTTAAAAATATATATGTTTATATTAGTTTGTTTAGTCCAATGAAACTACCTATCATGCAAAAACCCTGAAAACCATTACTTGAATACAGATAGGGAAGACTTATGAATGATATATAGCATATGATATGGCTACCTATAATAATTCATATTTGCAGAGTTTTTAATACATTATAAGGCAAGTTAAACATTCAAAATGGCAAATTTTATCTAAAGTAATATAACATGAAATTCAGACATATCAAAATTTTCAAAAACCCTGAATTCAGGGCTAGCCCCTGAAAAGTTTCACCCTTGCTAAAGATGTTAAAATGAATAAAAAAAATTTCGCCCATAGATAAACATAATTTGAATGTGACTTCTGAACCCAGTGGCAGAAAGTTTTGAAGCTGTCTGCGACAGGCTTTTAAAAATTCATAATACAGTGCGCGAAAAAAGTATAAGGACAACATTTAATTGCATGAAAATAGGCTTTATTTCCATTTCACCTAAATGAAATTTTTATATTTCTCACTTCTGCTTCATATTTTGTGATAACACTTATACCACATAAAAAACATAATTTAGCTTCAAAATATTGATTTTACAAAATTTAACATTAAAGGAAATACGGAAAAAATTATAAGGACATGTTCTAAAATACTTGTTTTATATAATGTTTCAATAATCAAGAAAACTACCTTTTTTTTCTATCACTTGAATAAGCCGAGAGGTCATGGATCCTGAAAGATCTTTTAAAATGTCCACAGATATTTTTTCCCAAGCGTCTTTGATAGCGACGACAAGATCTTGTGTACATTGATACTGTGTGCCGTTTTTATAAACTTCTCGGGCTAGAAGTCCCCATAAGTTTTCGATTGGATTAAGATCGGGACTTCTCGCCGGCCAATCAAGTAAATTTACAGAATTAGCTTCAAACCAGAGTTTTGCGCTCTTAGAAACGTGTATCGAAGCATTATCCTGCTGAAAAATATAGTCCCCTGAAGTAATTAGTGGCGCTTCAGGTAACAAACTTTCTCCTAACATATCAACATACCTGTCCGAATTCATTTTACGGTTGATGAATACAATTGGAGTGGTTCCATTTGCCGCAAAAGCGCCCCATACCATAACCAAGCCACCACCATATTGACGCCTGGAAAACACTTCCTTGGTCTTTCGCAGATCATACCAAAAATAACGAAAACCATCAGGTCCATCAAGATTGAACCTTTTTTCGTCCGAAAAAATTACATCAGCCCACTTTTGACCAAGAGAAATGTATTTTTTGGCAAAGTCAACTCTTCTTTTCTTATGATGATTTGTAAGAGGGGGACGTGACACTAATTTCACATAAGAAACTTGAGGATGTTTACTCAAAACATTTTGAACAGTCCTTGTTGAGCATGGTAAACTCAAATTTTGTCTAACTTCATTTGCGGTTTCTTTTTTCTCGCAAGCTCTCCTTACAATCAATCTTTTTTGTCGACGAGTGAGAATTTCTGGTCTTCCAGTTTGCTTTTTCATACCATACATCCCAGGATTTCTTAGAAAATTATAAACCACCGTTTTAGATCTCTTTATTCTTTTTGAAATTTCCCATCCACTTAATCCACATTCTCGAAAAGCAACAATTTTTCCTTTTTCAGTGTGAGAAAGTTGAGTTCCTCTGGGCATAGTTAAAAATTTCACACTGAAAGTCGCCGAGTGGGAAATTCTTTTCGCAAATGAATCATTTAACTCGGAATTGTCATTTGATGCTTTCAAATATGCAATTTTTTAAATAATTACTGGAGAAAAAGCAATGTCCTTATACTTTTTTCCGTTTTCATTTAGGTTTAAAAATCAAAATTTAAATTTTAGCAGATTTAAAATTGAAAATTTTAATTACTTTACGCATGAAATATTTTAGTTTTACTTCTTTTTTTTCTGCAAAAATTTGCATACGATTCTGTAAACAAGGCTTCTAGATTTGGTGATTTTTCGTGTGTCCTTATAATTTTTTCGCGCACTGTATGTCTGCAAAATTTGCGTGTAATCAGGGGGTGAAAATGGCTTACACTCAAAAAGCCTGAAAGCTGATTCCGGCAATCTGGGGGGGGGGGGGGTTCTGTATCTGTACTACAGATACAGAACAATATAGTATAAACAGTTATAAAACAATAAGTTGAACTCATTCAATTAAATATTTTATAGCAATGTTTGACACAACACAATATAAATAATTATACATAATAAAAGTATTAGTTTTAGTTTTGATACAGAAATTTTTATAAGTGAATTGTTATCCGAAAGTTATGGGCAAATTATTTTCTCAGTGCTGACAAAAACTGTCCACAAGCCGTTTTTCTGTGTCTGCGACTACGTTGCTGTGTCGCAGTGTTTCTGCCACTGGGCTTCTGAATGACTTGCACATGAACTATTTGTCCAATTTCAATAGAAAGTTTTAAGTGACATCCCATATGGGACAGATTTAGAATACTGAGTTTTGACTTCCTGTAATTATTTGTTTATGAGTTTGATGCTGATAATAGACTCACACAAATATAATGCAGTTTTATTTTAAAATCTGCATTAAAAAATTAAATCACTAATAATTACCTGACTTAATATCTACTTTAAATAGTCCATGATAAGCATCCACTGCATACAAAACTCCATTTTTATCAAATTCTAAACCTAAAGGACGTCCACAGATGTGTTCTTCATGTTGACCAGCTACAAAATATCAAACAAACACAATGAAAAATAATTGATAAAACAGAAAACACCGATCTTTAAAATCTGATTTCTTTTTAACATAAAAGTGCACATAGAAAAGTAAAAACATAACTATCATTAAAAGGAGACATTGCTTTCTGGTATAATATATATCATTTCTAGTCAATATAGAATATACAATATAATATTTCTAATTAAGCAAAATCAATCTAAAGTTTTCCACTGTGCTATTTCATATTACAAAAACAATTATCATGGGAACCAGAATGTTCATATATTTCATCAACAAGAAAACAGAATTTTATCTCTACAAATTAAATTTTCATACCACATTCCTTTCCTGTTCTGCAAATTGTGATCATTTTCTCACCAGTTACTCGAACAATTCTTCCATCGCCTAAACCAGTATAGATATTACCTAAAATAAATAAATAAATAAAAATTTGTAGGAAAGGTGTACAATTAAATATTATACTTAAAAATTTAATCCATAAGAAAACAACATTGTACTATAATCCCAGTAGCAAAAACAGTGCAGCACAGCAGCCAGCACTGCAGATTGATTTAAGTTCTGCAGTTTAATTTAACTGCTCAAAAGGAAATGCCATGTTTAAAAAAAATACTAATAGAATTTATATTGCCTTTAGATAACTGTGCATGTTTTTGTTTTGCTGCAAATATATACAGAAAATTCTGCTACTGGGACTATAACAGATAATGTTTACCTGATTTACTTCCTTGAATTTATGATAGCTAACTTCAAAAATAGATGGTTGGTTGGTTGGTTGGCGATTAAGACCGATTGGCAGCTCTAGGGTTCTAGGCCTGAGGGAGATTGCCCAATGTGGGGGGGGGGTCTTTCTAAGGGTTCCTAGCCCATATTTATGCAAGTTTTGGAGAAAACCACAGAAAACTCAGAATGGCTAGGCCGATGAGCGCAACCTGAGAATGAACTCAGCACCTCACATATACCAGCTTTGAGCCCAGAAACACTCGGCCACTGGTGGGCACTTCAAAAGTAGAAGTTGCACATATGACAGAAAAGAAGAAGAGGGATGAAAAAAATAAATAAGTAAACATTTTGACTTACAGAAGAGTGGTTTGTCAATAAATGACTACGAGCTAATAATTGATTCCTTAAGAATTAAAAAAAAAAAAAAAAAAAAAAAAAAAAAACAAGAATTATTGAGGGAAAATTCTGAATTTGATTGGTAGAATACATAATATCTAATAAAATGCTTTGTTACAATTTCTAATAGCAAATGATGCTATTATTACAAAGTTGTCCAAAAAGCTTAAAGTAAGTAGTTGTTAATATTAGCTAGATGCTATGAGTGGTTAATTTTAAAGTATCAAGCTGAATTTTATCCCAAAAATTTTTTTATTAAAATATGCAGATCATTTTCATACATAATCATAGAAAAAATATGTGCTAACATTTAAATTGAATTACAATTACTTTCATGTGAGTGATGTAGGTATTATCATGTATCAATTAATTGCTACATTTTATAATGTTAAATTCTTCACTATATATATATACATACACAGGTGTTGGACAAGATAATGGAAATACTTTCATTTTTTTATGCTTTGTCGAATATCTTGAAAAATACTTCATGTGTTATTCTTGAAATTTGGGAATAAGGAAAACATGTCTTTAATTCAGGGATGAAAGTGGGAAATGGACAAAAAGTCTGAAAATTTGTGCAATACTCAAAGATAACTTAATTTTTTCAATAAAAGAAGAAACAGAGACAATAAATCATACTTTCCATAAGCAAATATGAGAATAAATTAAAACCAACTGCTTAAGAACATGTTAAAACAAAGAATATTAAACAAAAATAAGAATGTTTTTTGAAATAAAAAAGTCTGAAAATTACTTTTAAAAAAATTAAGAAAAGTCTGAAATTCCTACTAAAGTCTGAAGAATCTCATCTCTGTTAATTGTATTTTTTTGGGAAAGTTATTGTCAGTTAGGCCCTTAGGAGACAAACAACAAATCCAATAAAATAAAAAGTATTTGTGATTACCCTGTATCTGGAAAAGCATCAATTCATCTGCAAATTTTAGATATGGCTATAAATGTTATATTTTATACGTGTCTCATCCCCTTTGTGAAGGATCAAAATTGTGATTGCATGTCTCCAGACCGACCACCTATAGAGATGAGTCTCAGACCATTGCAAATTGCCCATAACATTGATTAGTGTGATGTAAAACCCATAAAACATTTGGATATTTAAAACATGATACTGATAATTTCTTTTCAGTAACATTTAAAATTGAAAATTTCTCAAAATCATTCATTCATCATTAAACAGAAAGGAAAAAAAAAAGAAAAGTTAAATTATATACATTTGTTAAAATTAAAAAGGAAAAAAATTAGTTTGTAAGAGATATACTTTTCTAATTTATAATTGTAACAGATGTATAATACGCTTTTGTTTTATAAATATATTTTCAGCTTTAAAAGATATCTGGCATTCATTAAAGATATGCAGTTGGGAAAAAAAAAAATATATATATATATATATATATATATATATATATATATATATTTGACTTTACAGAATTGCACAGTTAAAAATGAAATTCAGTAGCCAATTGCCATTAATGAAGAAAATGTAAGCTATTTTTCTTTAAAGAACAATCTTTATAGAATTATTTTTTACATTTTGTGTCCTAAGTTGTTATTTCAGTTTTCTTTCCTCTTTTTTTTTTTTTTTTTTTTTTTTTTTTTTTTTGAAGTGTTTACAAACAAATTAAGTATAAGAATAGCTAAGAATGAAATCCAGTATTATATTTTATTTTTTAAGAATGGCAGATTTTTACCAGCATGTACAGCAAAAGATTCAGGCCAATGAAGAGCATTTTCAAAAAGTCTTTCTGTTTTATCAAGTCTTTCATTTGGTTTCAATGGTCCATCAAATTTAGCAGGTAAATCAACACTATAAAAAACAGAAACATAAAAATAATCAAATTTCAGATCCTAAGTAATAAACTACTGATACTTAGAAGAAAAGAAAAAAACACACACACATCTATTTTATTTTATTTATTTTCTGACTAACAAGTATTAATATTTCTAAGATTGTTAAATTAGTTAGCGAAATCCAATATATTTTTTATCACCTTTCATAAATTATTTATACAAAAACATTTTAGCCAACATTTTTCCATGCAGGTTTTATGAATAATTTAATGAAACAAATGTTTTATATTTCAAGGACACTATAATATAATGGAAAAGAAGTGTTAAATATGAGCTTTTAAAAGTATTTCTTTTCTTCTTCATATGATTTTTATTTTAGGAACTTCCTTAACACCATAAAAGCCTTTGGCCAGTAAAGAGCCCATCAACGCTTCTATTATATGTTAATAAGTATTAAAAGACAATTTTATTCTTCTTTCTCTTTTGTTTTGAAGGAGATTTTGCACAGCTGTATAATAATCACATACATAAATACATGTGACTATTAGGTAGCTGTGCAATATAAATAATAGGTAAGTCATAAGATCTTTAAGCGTTTATATTTGATGCTTAGCTAGATGTTGAAACTCGATATTTTTAAACAAGATTTTTTTTTTTTTTAATACATATTAAAATTATTGTCGAAATATATTTGTATTAAGCATTTTCATACAACTGATGAGAAAAAGTTTGATACAAAAAGAAAACTTTAAACATAATTTTTTAATATAAGTTTGCATAAAATATTGTTAAAATTATAATAGAAAAGCAATGTTATTAAAAACTCAATTAAAATAACTAAAAACACACAATTTTTACCTTACAGTTTGCTTTCTTGTTCATTATTTTTCTAATACTTACTATGCATAAAATGTGCATATACAGTATAAAATAATAAATAAAAATCAGTGACAATTTGCAAAATATAATGAAAATGTACCAGCAATAAGCATTAACTAATTACTAAACAATTGTTTAAAAAAAATTAGTGTTGGTGTTTGTTGGGGCTAGAGTTGTGCATGGGTTAGGTTTTACCCAACTCAAGCCCAACAGGTGAATTTTTAAATCAACCCGAAACTGGACCTGAACTTAGTTCAATAGGCGGCCGACTTAACATCCATTCCCATCTAAATTTAAATAACTTCTTAAAAAACATCTGCAAGAGAAACTAGAATGTTGTGGCCGCCACAAGACTTTCTTCTACATTTTCCTATACAAATTCACTCAGTAACATTAAAAAAAAAAAAAAAAAATTACGATTTTTTTTCTAAGTTTCTTTTGTTTTCGTTAAAAGTAAAAAAAATTGATAACTTTGTTTTAAATTATCACATATTTATAGTTCAATCATTCGTTTTAAAGGTATTGACAAGACCTTTCGAAAGATACCCATATTGAATATTTATCCCCCCCTCCCCCCGGGAGGGCAAACGATGCCCCCACGCACATGCACAAAAATTTTTTAGTAGTTAACTACTACTATTATCAATAATTCATATTAATTTTACAATAACAAGTTCAAAATAACTCTCATTAAGCACATTTATACGAAATTTTGTCATATATTGCCATGCTAAAAGTTTACAAAAAATGCGATCACAGCGCCACCTGTTAAGTGATTGATCCCCAAATCTAATCAACACCAGTTTATGTCAGGGTGCAACTAAATACCAAGTTTGGTTAAATTTCATTCATTAGTTCATAAGATACAGCATCCACAAAAATCGTGATACACACAGACATTTTGTAAAAACTATCAATGTGTGTTCAGGACATCCCAAAACATGTAAATCCATCAAAAAATGCAGGTCGAAAATTTTCATGAATCCAACACTTTCTCTATATTACATATAGAAGAAAGTAAAAATAATTATCAGTTTAAGTTCACAGTCTATTTCAAAAGGATGTGAGTAATCAAAATAGATGAATCACACATCTCGTTACTGTTGGAGAGGTAGCCTGTTTTCCACAGCCAATATTCTAAATAATAATAATTTTATGTTTATTTTATGGTAATAATTTAGGTAAGCGTAACTTATGAATATATATATATACGTAGTAACAAACAAATTTCCGCTTATTAAGGCATAATTTATTTGAAAGATCTTCTAATGTCAACCTAACTTGTTAAAAACTATACATGAACCGAACCTAAACTGCAAGTCAGGTAAAACAGTTACCCAAATCAATGCAAGACTCTAGTTGGGGTTAAGGCCAACTGACTACTCAAGGAAAGAATCCTAGTTTGTACTCATGAGAGTTTTGGAGAAAACCACTATTTAAAAATGCAAAACATAGTATTGCAGAATTCCTGATTTAAAGACCTACTCAAAGATTCCCACTATTTTTATAAACAAATCATAATTGACAAATAAATGAAGACCTTACATACTTCTTGATTATAGCCTTAGCACTTTCGGGAAGGGGCCCCTCCCATCATCAGAGGCTGCACGGTGACGGCTTGCTTTGCTGTGTTGACGTTACCGACTTGATCTTTAGTAGTTCTGATGGTTCTACACCAGTTACGGTTAATTTCCAGGTAAGTGGGTTAAACAAAATTTCGATAGTTTCGCGATTCGTGGCGTATATTGCGTTGTTAAAATCTGCCAGTTTGCGAGTTTCGTTAAAATTTATTTTTATGGATTCGGTGGCGTTTATTTTGGTAAGTGCGGTGGTAGTTTTTCCAAATTTAATGTCAGCTGAATGCTCTTTAATACGGTTTTTTATTTTTCGTTTGGTCATGCCTATGTAATAACCGGTTTCATTATTTGTTTTGGTATAAGGGATACTGTAAATTCCGGAGGTTTCCAAAGGATTTATTTTGTCTTTTTCATTTCTGATGGTCTGGTAAATATTTTTATTTGGTTTAATTGGAATTTTTATATTAATTTTGTTGGCTGCATTTTTAATTTTTTGGGAAACCCCGCGGTCGTACGTAATGGCTGGAGTGAAACTTAGTTTAGGATTTTGAAAGTTATTTATAACATTAAGTTTTTTTATTCTTTTCCGGTATAGTTTGTCTATTAAATCCTTTTTGTAGCCTGCTTTAGTAGCGATTTTTCTGATTACGTTGAGTTCTTTGTTTAGTAGATTTTTATTTGAGCAAACGGTGATGGCACGATTAATATAAGATTGGATAGTATTGATTTTATATTGATAGGGGGTTTTACTATTATGATGAATAATTTCGGTACTACTATTTGGTTTACGGTATACTGTTGTTTCTAGGGAATGGTTATGGGTTTTAATTATACTGACGAAGACGTCAAGGTAATTAAGAATATTGTTATTTTCAATTTCGTGGGTGAACTGGATATTTTTATCGAGTTTGTTTAATCTTTCAAGTATGGTCGGGATATTGTTTTGGGGGTTAATGATTGCAAATACATCATCGACGTATCTGAACCAGCAGAATATTTCATTTTTAAATTTTTCTAATATAGTCAGTGCCGGCCCGAGCAAATTTGGCGCCCTAGGCGAAAAATTTTCGTGGCGCCCCATTAAAACAATTTTTTTTTTTAAATGTAAGACACGCAGACAATTATACACATACAAATACTGCAATAAATAATCAACTATTTATTTTTATTACATATTGCATATTATTGTTTTTTCGGTGCTACTTTTAGCAGTAGTAGAAACAATATCCTTCAAATGAATTGTTTTAGCTTCATCTTGATCTGTTGATAATGGTGATAGTCCTACAAATCGTTCTCACATCACTATAGAAAATAGAACGCTAGTAAGTTTTTATTAATTTCAATAATATGAAGCTGGGTTCTCCACTGGCCACAGACACAGGAAGTGTCAGCAACAATTTTATTGCTAATACGCAATGTACTAGTTCGTTTTCACAAAAATTATTCAAAACTTCCTGTAGTGTACTTTCATCAACATGCTTAGAGTCTCCTTGAGTCAGATAATCTCCTAATCTTCTACATAATTTCAAAATCACTTTGAAAGTTTTTTTTTTTACGACTCACAATCGTTAGAAAGGCATCAGAAAACATGATTTATCTTTTTGGTCTGTTTGAACTTCTCATCATTCGAATTTCTTGCTGTATCAAGAAAAGAAATATAAAAATTAATCTTAAAATGATGATTAGCATCACTTGTTGATTTATCAGCTGACGACATAATTAAACTTTTTCATTTTTCGTAATCGGGCTGGCTCTGACTCCGATGGGAATGATACCACAATATTAATTTCTTCTGAAAATGCCTCCTCAGGGTTCCCACTCTTAATAGAGAAAAAAATTCAAGGACTTTTCAAGTACTTTTCACGGCCTATTTGAAAAATTTTAAGGACTAGGGAAAAATCACAGAACGCTAGGCATATACACAAAACTTTAGTAACTACTTTCATTAGTAATATTTTTTTAATAATTAAAATAACTTTGCCTGTTTTCACAATACACTTTTGATGGATTGACCAAATTAACTTTTACAAGAGTCAAAAAACGATTAGTTTAAGATTTGAATCATTAAGATTATTCCAAAGTTTTTAGGTTTGAGTCCTGGTCTGATCACTTTCTGCTCAAAATTAATGACCAGTCCATCAAACAGGTATGAGACTGGCAAAAAAAAACAAATAAGTTGAAACTATATGCAAAAGCAAGACAATGAAATAAGATTTTTATGACAAAATCATTATATTAGACAATGGCGCGCGCATGTGGAGATGGAGATAGTTTAGCCTTGACAGAGTTCACGCTAAGCTCGTCTATTGGAGTGGAAAATTCAAGGATTTTCAAGGACTTTGATAGGCTACATTCCACTGTTTGTGTGTTAAAAGAAGACTCCTACAGGTTAAATAAAAGAAAATCGTCAGGACTTTGAATGACGTTAGAGAGTCATGTCGTCTATTCACTGCAGATTACCCATAGAATTTTCTCACATTGCAAGGATACATAAACTCAAAGTGAAACCGGCAGCATTTTCCATGTTCTGTTTATCAAAGCCTCAATCTTTATTTCTTTCATATCAAACTATTGTTTATTTACTAATTATTTTGGAAGATGAAATAAGATTTTTGCTTATTCAGATTCAGGTGGAAAAATCTTTTGTTTTTCTCAAATTATTATCTTGATAGTGTTTCTTTAGGATTCGGACGAAAATAACTTTTCAAATGAGCCTAATTTGCTTTGCTAATGATATTTTTTCTCTAATTTTCTCTTACAAAATTGTGCTCCAAACTTTTTTTTTTTCTGTTAACAGCTAGTCTCAGGTATCAACTGTACTGAAAATGAAATTTCACATTTTATTACTAAGTTGAGCTACTAGAAAAACAAACTATAACAGAATCACTTTGTAAAATTCCAAAAAGCCCCCACGCATAGCCCCTACAAAGTCACCTAGTCTAAAGAGCTAAAACTTCTTTCGAGTTAGAGTTAGCTTCCTTCAAATCTTATTATTATCATTTTTTTCTTTTTATGTCAGTTCAAAATTATAAAAAACATGATGTACAATTTAGACCCTTGAATGGAAAGTCAAAACTTTATAGTTCCAATAAAGTACAGCCCCATTAAATAATGACTCGGAGACTCTTAGATATAGTGTAAAGCTGTTAATAATTAGATGGACAGATTTAATGACAGACTGTTTTCAAAACTCAATTCGACGTTGTAAGTTTTTGAAATAAATAGATCGTTATTATGGTAAGATCAAGCCAGTTGTTTGTGACTCTTTCTCTAGCGCTTCTCATCAGATAAATTAGATTGACTTTGATGCCCTGAAAAGTCAATTTGAGGATTATCCATTTACTTCACTTTTACACGTCCAAGTGAAAACACGCCAAGAAAAACTCAGTAAAATTTTCCAAGTCATAGCAGCAGACTTGTACCTTTTAGTCCTTTCTAGACAAAGATTGTAAGTAATTAAAATTTTCACACAACATGAGTGCTGTGTTTCCAAGACTACATTTTACCTATCCTAAAGTGCCGTTATATAGTAATAAATAAAATAGATCTTGTTGTCTGGATTGTGCCGCCCTCTAGATTTGAGCGCCCTAGGCCATCGCCTAGTTTGCCTATATGGTCGAGCCGGCCCTGAATATAGTGTCTTCTAAGATTCGTAATTTTAATTCCGCGACTGTACCTGAAATGGGGGACCCCATTGGGACGCCTTTCTGTTGTTTATAAAATATATCGTTGAAACGGTAATAATTTTCTCTTAAAACTAAGTTACTTGCAGCGATTAAAGTGTTAACTATTTCAGGGTCTTTAAATTGATTCTTAATTTTTAGATTAATTATTTCGGAGATTTCATCTAAGTCTATTGAAGGATAAAGGTTAATTACATCGAAACTTACGAGGGTTTGATTCTGGTTGATTTTGATATCGCGAATTTTATTGATGAAATCTTCAGTTGAATGCAGACTGTTTTCTGAGGGGGGGGGGGGGGAATCATATTATAAATTTTATCCATATATTTTTCTAAGAAATAACCTGGGCCTTCACATTTACTTACGATAGGTCGCATTGTTGGAGGTATTTTGTGGTCTTTGTATCTACCATATATTCTAGGGGTATTAGATGCATGGTTATTATAATGGGGGGGTTTATTATCTGGCCATTTACCTTCTTTGATAAGTTTTTTAATTTTATCGTTTAGTTTATTGTTGGGGTCATTTTTTAGTTTTTCTGAGCCTATTTCTTGAATAGTTTTTTCCATTTGATTAATATAGTAACTAATAATATCAATAGAAACTAATAATATCAATAGTGAAGATCGTAAAGCACTAATAAACCTAAAAAATAACGAAAATATAACTTGCATGCTAACTGACAAAACCAGAAAATTAGTTATTATGAACAGATCTGACTATATTAATCAAATGGAAAAAACTATTCAAGAAATAGGCTCAGAAAAACTAAAAAATGACCCCAACAATAAACTAAACGATAAAATTAAAAAACTTATCAAAGAAGGTAAATGGCCAGATAATAAACCCCCCCATTATAATAACCATGCATCTAATACCACTAGAATATATGGTAGATACAAAGACCACAAAATACCTCCAACAATGCGACCTATCGTAAGTAAATGTGAAGGCCCAGGTTATTTCTTAGAAAAATATATGGATAAAATTTATAATATGATTCTCCCCCCCCCCTCAGAAAACAGTCTGCATTCAACTGAAGATTTCATCAATAAAATTCGCGATATCAAAATCAACCAGAATCAAACCCTCGTAAGTTTCGATGTAATTAACCTTTATCCTTCAATAGACTTAGATGAAATCTCCGAAATAATTAATCTAAAAATTAAGAATCAATTTAAAGACCCTGAAATAGTTAACACTTTAATCGCTGCAAGTAACTTAGTTTTAAGAGAAAATTATTACCGTTTCAACGATATATTTTATAAACAACAGAAAGGCGTCCCAATGGGGTCCCCCATTTCAGGTACAGTCGCGGAATTAAAATTACGAATCTTAGAAGACACTATATTAGAAAAATTTAAAAATGAAATATTCTGCTGGTTCAGATACGTCGATGACGTATTTGCAATCATTAACCCCCAAAACAATATCCCGACCATACTTGAAAGATTAAACAAACTCGATAAAAATATCCAGTTCACCCACGAAATTGAAAATAACAATATTCTTAATTACCTTGACGTCAGTATAAATAAAACCCATAACCATTCCCTAGAAACAACAGTATACCGTAAACCAAATAGTAGTACCGAAATTATTCATCATAATAGTAAAACCCCCTATCAATATAAAATCAATACTATCCAATCTTATATTAATCGCGCCATCACTGTTTGCTCAAATAAAAATCTACTAAACAAAGAACTCAACGTAATCAGAAAAATCGCTACTAAAGCAGGCTACAAAAAGGATTTAATAGACAAACTATACCGGAAAAGAATAAAAAAACTTAATGTTATAAATAACTTTCAAAATCCTAAACTAAGTTTCACTCTAGCCATTACGTACGACCGCGGGGTTTCCCAAAAAATTAAAAATGCAGCCAACAAAATTAATATAAAAATTCCAATTAAACCAATTAAAAATATTTACCAGACCATCAGAAATGAAAAAGACAAAATAAATCCTTTGGAAACCTCCGGAATTTACAGTATCCCTTATACCAAAACAAATAATGAAACCGGTTATTACATAGGCATGACCAAACGAAAAATAAAAAACCGTATTAAAGAGCATTCAGCTTACATTAAATTTGGAAAAACTACCACCGCACTTACCAAAATAAACGCCACCGAATCCATAAAAATAAATTTTAACGAAACTCGCAAACTGGCAGATTTTAACAACGCAATATACGCCGCGAATCGCGAAACTATCGAAATTTTGTTTAACCCACTTACCTGTAATGTCAATGACCCAGCACAGGAAATTAACCGTAACTGGTGTAGAACCATCAGAACTACTAAAGATCAAGTCGGTAACGTCAACACAGCAAAGCAAGCCGTCACCGTGCAGCCTCTGATGATGGGAGGGGCCCCTTCCCGAAAGTGCTAAGGCTATAATCAAGAAGTATGCAAGGTCTTCATTTATTTGTTATAATTTGCTTCTTGCTTTTTGAAATCTTCAAATCATAATTGCTTTGGCTCATTTTATAAAACATTTTTTGATTTTTCTCACAAATAATACTATAGCTGGATATACACATTAACAACACTTTGCTCACATAGCAGTTTAAATTCACCTAGAAATTAAAATAAATCTGTTACTTGGACTTTATTCACACTGCTAGATTTCTCCAAGGGTAAAATCTTAGTAGTGCACATTATTTTTTCCAGGAATTGGGAATTTTGAGCATTTATATTGTGTGATTGCATGTTCAAAGTTTTATTTTTTTATTTGTGATTGGTTATAATTTCATGATCATTCAGTATTTTTTTCTTTCTTTCTTTTTTAATGTATTAATGATGATTTTACCTATTTTCTATGTATTGTTTCTGATAGAATTGCTTTTCGTGTTTACTTTTCACTTGTTTGGTTAGATCGACAAAGAGCTCGCTTACATACAGCACTATCTTGGAGATTTTTGAGAAGCTCGCAAAGAGGCAGCTGAAAGTAAATTTTCCCCTAACAATTTAATACTTTGCAATGTTTATAATATAAATTAACAGCTTTATTTTTATACAGTGTATACTTATTCTCTTAAACCCTTTTTACAAAGAATAAATGGCCATGTATCGATGTATCACAAAAAAAGATATTTTGTTATATATAATACAATATATACAGGGCTCGAAATCAACAGTAGTCAATGTGGGACCACAAAAATATTTAATGGACCAGTCGATTATAAATTTTAATGTTCACTCAACCAGTGAAACTTTTCAATGTTTTTATTTATTGTCTGTAAATCTGTCATAGAATTGTATGGTATCACAATAGTAAGTGTAATGCTTCATTATAATTACACTGCTTCGCAAAAAAAAAAAATTACAATTTTAATATTTAGAAGCAATCTATAAAAACATTTTACTAGAGATTGATTATACTGAATATATAAAAGTTTTAAATGAAGTTATTCCTCTTCAATATATAAATATCTAGAAAACAGAATCTGTAAGAAATTTATTTAACAATAGACAAAAAAACTTAGTTAAGTTAAAGTATAACTAATTTTTTAAATAAATATTAGGGATGAAACGGATAGTGATTTTGCCGGATACCGGATATCCGGAACTCTTCTGCCTGCCGGATACGGATATCCGGACCGGATATCCGTCGGATATCCGGCATTAGTTTTGTTTTTTGTTGTATTGTATATTTCTTTTCTTTTTCTTTATTTTAAAACAAAATATAAACATATTTCATATACTATTCTTTTAAAAACATTTTAAATATAATTTATTTAAGCATATTTATTTAATATTCTATTTATTTGTGCAATATTGCCATGAAGAATAAAATTTTAAGCCTAACATAACTCATTCCTACACTTGCAATTTTTGGTAAAAAGCACTATCACAAAAAGATAGGTTTTGTTCAGAATTATAAAACTAAAACTTATTATTTACATATTTTTTGCAATACTATTATTAAAAAAATGAAATAAAATATTTTACTAATATAATCACAGTTGAAGGGTTATTTTCACATGAAAACTAATATGTTGTGGCCATCACAAAACTTTCTTCTACATAATTCTATATAACAGCGCCACTTACGGTTTAAATCGTATAAAAGTTTAACCATAGCTTCTCACAATAAATATCTTACAAAAGGAGTTTATGCAATTTTAATCAACAGATGCTGAGATATACGCTCGTGAAAAATCATAATAGAAGCTCCACCTGTCGGCTGATATACACATAAATAAGGTCAACATTTGCTTTCATAATGGTTGTCTTATATATCAAGTTTCATGCACATATGTCATAGAAGTTGGGATTAACTTAGCCTATTCATTGGGTAAATTATAGTGCAGTATTGCCACCTGTTGGCCGATATACACCTAAAATCAATCGCAATAGTGTTTCACAATGGCTGGTTCTCTCACATACCAAGTTCTATGCAATTATACACTATAGAATAAGAGATATAGCCTTCCCCTTTTGGGGGGAAATTTCTGTATTGCAGAGCCACCTACTGGCCAACATGCACCCAAACTGAACCAGCATAATTTCTCATAATGCCTTTTCAACATGAAGTTTTGTGTAGTTACATGAAATAGAACCTAAAATATAGCCTTCCCTAAATTGCAGAAAGCAATGTATAACAGCACCACCTGTAGAGCGATTGGCACCAAAGTGTGATAGGCATTAATATATGCCAAGTTACATGTACATATATATTTACATGGATTTCTGTGCAGAAGTTTCTGAGATATAGCCTTCCTCTAAGTTGCAGAAATCGCAGTATGGCAGCACCACCTGTTGAGCCATTTGCACCAAAAGTTGGTAGGCACTGATTTATGTCATGGTGCAACTACACATAAATTTATATGTAATTGTAGTACGCAGTAGTTCCGGAAGTACAGTTGAACAGAATTTTTGTCACACACACACACAGACATTTTTTTAAAATTGGTCAAACCAGGTTCTTGACTTCTTAAAATGTAAATCCATCAAAAACCAGAAGTTGAAAATTTTTATGAATCCAATACTTCCTTTTGAGACATTTGTAAGAAAACATAAAAGAAAGAAGAAAAAAAAATAAATAAACTAAAAGCTTCAAACTAGTATGTTATGGCCATCACAAAACTTTCTTCTCTATCTCTCTATATAACAACGCTCCATGCTGTTTAACATGCAGAAGAAACATAATCATAGCTGCTTACAATAAAGATTTTAGATATTGAGTTAAGTGCAATTTTAATCAAAAAATTTTGAGATGTAGCCATGTGGAGAATCACAGAAGGTGAGGAACAGCTGCGCCACCTGTTGGTTGATATACACCCAAATTAAGCCAACTTTTATTCTCATATCATTTTTATCTTGTTTATCTCTTAAATTTTATAGATGTTGAGATTTAGCCTTCCTATTCAGAGAGTAAATTGCAACATAATATAGCCACCTATCGAACAATATGCACCAAAATTGAATCAACATGATGTTTTATAAAAATGACCCTTTCCCATACTAAATTTTTAGCAATTATACACAAATGAATCTGGGATATAACTTCCCCATTCACGGAAAAATTGCAGCATAGCATCATCACCTATTGGCCGTTATGCACAGAAATTGATTGAACATGTTTCATAAATAGCCCTCCCTGTGACACACTTAGTTTATTTTTTTAATTATACACAGTATAAGCTGAGATATAGTCTTCCTTTAAATGGGAGAAATCACAGTATAGCAGTGCCATCTGTTGAGTGATTTGCACCAAAAGTTGATGGACACTTTTTTTTTGGTAAGATGCAACTATGTATAAATTTATATGAAATTCTGTGCATTAACTCTTGAACTGCACAAAATTTTTGTCAGATAGACATTTTCCAAAAATGGTCAAATTATGTTTTGGTTCCCTCAAAATGCGTAGATTCACTGAAAACTGGAAGTTGAAAATTTTCACGAATCCAATACTTCCTTCTATTTAATATAGAAGAAAGTAATAATTCAAAATAAATTTATACTTTGTACTTATTTTATATTCTGTACAGATAAGAAAGAAAATTTTACATTAGTTATTAAAATTCTTTAAGTAAGTGAAGTTTTTCTGCAGTACAAAATCAAACACTTTAAATAACTGATATATATTTTTTTTTTTTCCTTATGAACAATATGAAAGTGAAAGTACAGACTTTCTGAAAATTTAAATACGTACTTTTATTTGAAGTAATTTTAATTTTTTCGGATATATCTATGCAACGCAACAGGGAATTCTAAATTCAGGTGCTTTAGTAAGATATTCCATTAAAAATGCAAATTTATATAAATTGGAGGGTTTTTTAAAAATCCAAATCAAATAGATAGATGGCGCAAGTAATGCCAGCAGGGGTCGATCCAGGCAAAATTTGGGTCCCTTTTGCGGCCCCTTCACAAAATTCCCTATAGTAAAAAGGGACCCTTCACAAAATTCAAATTCATAAAAAGGGACCCTTCACACAATTTAAATTCATAAAAAGGGACCCTTCACAAAATTCAAATACATGAAAAGGGACCCTTCACAAAATTCAAATTCATAAAATGAGTCCCTTCACAAGATTTTTTTTTATAAAAATGATCCTTTTATTAAATGTTTTCAGTATTATTTTTAATTAATGCCTTAATTTGGCTCAACGGAACTATTAACTTGATATTAAACATTACATAAAGTGTTTGTAAAAACGAAAAATTTTACACAATATTTTACTTTTTCACAAAAATATTTTATATTTCACAAAAATAAGTAAAAATTTCACAAAAATAATTTGTTTTTCACAAAAAAGGGACCCAAAAATTAAAACCTGGATCGACCCCTGGCCAGGTTTCTGCTAGTATAAATATATGGTCACAAAAACAACAGCTTTATTGTGTATGGAAAACTGGATTGTAAATAAACAGGTTCTAGTCAATAAATGCACATTATTTGACTGATTCTTGAAACAATCTAACAACTTTAACATCCAATACTAACAATATTACTAAACAATGTAACAACATATTAGCAAAAGACATGAAAACAGAGTTATATATACACTGCAACTGCAGAGAATAAATATCATTTGTTCAGGAACAACAATGAACAGCTCTTTTTATTGTTATGGGGAAGATTAGGGGGAATATTATAGATCACTCTTGAAAAAAAAACCTAGCTAACTCTGTACAAAATTAAAATAGGGCTTCTGTATTTCTTAGACCTGAAGCTACTTTTGGCTAAATTTGTTTGCTAATGAGTCCAAAATCGATTTTTGCAGAAGCCAACTTAAAAAAAAAAAAAAATCCTTACAAGCTACAACTGATCTAAAAAAAATTTAAAAATTGTCGCAAAATTTTCATCTGATGGGAGTTTAAGCTTGAATTTTCTCCGTCGGATATCCGGCTTGAAATTGCCGGATATCCGTATCTGGTGTGCTGATATCCGGTACCCCGCCGGATATTTAAAACTAAGCCGGATAGGCCGGATACCGGATAGTTACCGGATATCCGTTTCATCCCTAATAAATATAGAATATGATTTTTGTGTATGTACATTAATCATACATATAAGAAATAGTAGCAGTAGCTAATTATCAGGTAGGAAAAATTTTCCTACCTGAAAAAATTATTCTTCATTTTTTGCATATTTAATTTTTACATTTGGTATAAATATTTTTACATTTGGTATAAATATGACATACAAATATTTAATTTAATTGAGGAAAAATAAACAGATTCATTAAATTCAACAATAAAGATCTAAAAATAATTACATATGTGAGAAATATTGAGCATTTCCATTGCTTTATTGTTTCTAGAATTGATCACAATCCGAGGAAAGGATGGAGGGGAGGGATGCAAAAATAATTACAGAGTAAGAAATATTTAAACTTTTTCAACTCTACTTCTAGAATCTAATGTAATAACTTTCAAATTAATATTATCATTTATGTTGCAGATGGATAAAGATTCGGAAAGAAAAGACTTCTGCAGAACATTTGATTGCTGATCACTAATTGTAGATAAATAAAGGGGGGGGAGGGCAAAAAATAATTACATAAGCAAGAAATATTTGACAATTCTATTTCTTTAAATGTTCTAGAATCTCATAAAGCAAGTTTGAAATGAATATTGACATTTATGTTATGGATGGAAAAAGATTGGGAATCAGGACTTTTCGTAGAACATTTGGGTTTCTTTTTAAAATGAACGATATCCGCGATTTTTTTAAAAACGGAAAATTTCATCATCTGTCCGGAAGACCGGAAGATACGTTAAAAAACCGGAAGTCTTCCGGGAAAACCGGAAAAGTTGGCACGTATGCTATATACACCCTTCCCTAATTTTTAATCACTGTTTGGTAATTTTATACCCATCAGTTTGATTTGGAGAGGAACAATGATTATTTTAACCGTTAAATGTCTTCTGACCTCAGGAGATACAGAGGTAGAAAGTTCTAAAACATGAACATTTGTAGTAAGGAGGAAATTTGAGGGGATTTGTGCCCAGAAAACAAAAGAAATCAATAAAAACAATCAGTTTGTTTCTTTTTTTTTTTTTCTCCCACAATATTTCTCTTATTTTTTTTTACATATCCAGCTTCCAGTTTGCCATTTTCTTACCAAAACATCCCAAATAACAAAAATTATCCAGTGAAATTTTTTTCAAAATGTTGGTGAGTGGCCCTCGCAAGAAAGTTGGACTGATTTACTGTACGATGCTTGCTTTCAATAACTCCCACGTTCCATGTTTTGGGCAGTAAAACATGAACAGTAAAATATCCTCCTTTGACATGTGTTAAAGATCACCACTGTCGAGAACACCATAAAGTTCACTCTCTTATCACAAAACATGTACTAAAGGTACATAACGACTAATGTGATAAGAGCAATGACGTGTACTAAACTAAAGGTAGATGACGACTACAATGATAAGAACAATGACTTTTAACACGTGTCAAAGCAGGAAATTTTACTGTTCATGTTTTACTGTCCAAAGCATTTAATGTGGGAGTTATTGAAAGCAAATGTCGTACAGTGAATCGGTCAAACTTTCTTGCGACGGCTTTGAGACTTTACTACATTCACCAACATTTTGAAAATATTTCCGCTGTATAATTTTATTATTTGGTGTGTTTTGGTAAGAAAAATGGCAAACTGGAAGCTAGAATATGTAAAAAAAATAAGAGAAATGTTGCGAAAAAAAAAAAGAAACAGCTGATTGTTTTTATTGATTTTCTTTTGTTTTCTGGGCACAAAGCCCCTCAAATTCCCTCCTTACTACAAATGTTCGTGTTTTAGAACTTTCTACCTCTGTAGTTCCTCAGGTCAGAAGACATTTAACAGTTAAAATAATCATTGTTCCTTTCCAAATCAAACTGGTGGGTATAAAATTACCCAACAATGATAAAAATGAGGGAGGGATATATCGAGAAAACGGTGGGTGATTGGGCAAAATGGTGGTCATATTCGGATTCAGAAGACATATTTTTACATAAGAATATGCTGAAATGGTTTCATTAATAAATTAAATATATTAAAAAACCTTTACTACCTTTGTTGTTTGCCGTTAAATCTTTCCATCGGGATCCTGATTCTCATCAGACGGCTTCCCTGTGAGTGATTTGGATTGTTCTGCTGGTTTCTGCCTTTTCAAAATGTG
The DNA here is from genome assembly GCA_963930645.1 of Salticus scenicus. NCBI lineage: Eukaryota > Metazoa > Arthropoda > Arachnida > Araneae > Salticidae > Salticus > Salticus scenicus. Next base: position 266,424,993 of record OZ005653.1, on the reverse strand, counting down.
GCGCCACCTCCTGTCTGGAGCTACTGCGCTGCTGTCATTACATGCGTTTTTATTGGTAGTTATTTCGATTGACTCGCGAAACATGGCGTAGTTGTATTCTTCATAATTAGCTATTTTAGTGGTTTGGTCGAAATTTATATCTATGTTTTCCTTGAAAAAAGTTTTGGCTAACGCTGTATTCTGATTTTCTCTTTTAATATCTCTTATACGCATGTAATGACAGCAGCGCAGTAACTCCAGACAGGAGGTGGCGCCACATTTTGAAAAGGCAGAAACCAGCAGAACAATCCAAATCACTCACAGGGAAGCCGTCTGATGAGAATCGGGATCCCGATGGAAAGATTTAACGGCAAACAACGAAGGTAAAAGGTTTTTTAATATATTTAATTTAGTAATTTCACTTCGTTTTTTTAAAAATATATTTAATTTAGTAATTTCACTTTGTTTCTTTAATTAATATAATTTAAGGTTTCATTAATTTTATTTTTTTGCTATTTTTAAGGGTTCTGAAGGCATGTATAAAATATTAGTAGTGATTCAATTCACTTTCTGTTGAGAAATTTTCAAAATACACTAGTTTTCTAACTTGAAACGATTGTTGACAAAATAGACTTTTTGAAAATGTATAATTATTCCACTATAGAATAATAACATGTTTTTATAATAGTTCAGCAAATAAAATAAAAATAAAACAAATGTCATAAAAACTTAGGTAGATTTTTTTTTTTTTTTTTTTTTTTTAATAAAACTAAACATAATTTATACGTCTCAGTAATATATTAAAACCAATGTAACATTTAAAATGAGATAAAAAAATACAAAAATTTAAAAATACATTTTAATTAATAACATTAAAATACACAACAGACGTTTCGGCTAGAACACTAGCCCTCCTCAGTGTCAAACATACAAGCACAACATTTACAAAAATTCATAATACATCATAGCAAGATTAAAACAGGAGATTTAAGATCAAAACTTGTAATCCATTCCCACAATAGTGATTATATTCCGGATTTTAAAAACTTTAAAATTTTAGCTTCTAATGTAAATATATATGAATCTCGTATTTTTCTTGAGGGCGCTTTAAATAAAATGCAACATTCTGCCTTGAACTAAAGGTGGAAATTAAGAAATTTGGTTGGTGGCCACTGGCCACTAGCCTTCATTTTTTTAGTGGCCACTTTTAAAAAGTTAGTGGCCACTGGCCACTCGCTGATAAAAGTAAAATAAAATTTTCTTTTCTTTAATTTTTTCAATGTTCAGTCTCGACAAATCATTAAGAAAATAATTAAGGTAGTCAACTTTTTGAAACTCATCCACAATAATACATTTCTGATAAATTTTAATAAATGAAATAGGAATAGACTTACATAATTTATACTATGAATGTAAGAAAATACTATTCAATACAAAATTCATATGTTTAAAATGCTCTTTTGGTTATATTATTTTATAACAGAAAAATTCTGATTATATTGCCCCTTCACTATCCTGAATGGTGTCGATTTTCTACTTTTTCAAAAAAAAAAAAAAAAAAAAAACATCTTTGATTCATGAAAATATATTAGTTATGTAAATAAAAAAAATATTTTTTTAATAATACTTTTTTATTTTGCAAGTTTATTTTTCCTTTTTTTTTTTTTCATGTTACAAATGAATTATAAATTAATTTTTCTTTAATAATAATGAATTTTTAATAATTTGCAATTATAATCCCCCTCTCTAACTGAATTTAGAGAGTGTGGCTGGCCAGGGTCCAACTATATACCAAGTTTGGTTGAATTTCATTCATTGGTTTGTGAGATACGGTGAAAACACTAAACCACAGACACACACACAGACAGACAGACATTTTTTAAAAACTATCAATTTGTGTTCAGGACACCCCAAAACGTGTAGATTCGTCAAAAAACGGAGGTCGAACTCGAAAATTTTCGCGAATCCAATACTTTCTCTATATTACATATAGAAGGAAGTAAAAAATAGTTCATATGCAATAACAAATATTAAATAATGTGTAGTAAATAAATAAAATATTCAATAAATTATGCATTCTTCTGATTAAGAACTAAAAATGTACATACATATATACAGTTTTTTTTTTTTTTTTTTTTAATAATAACAGAAAACGCACTTACCTTTTTCCGAAAAAAGATGTTATTTTTACAGAATTATCTGTAGCTCCACGTTTACTACCACTACGGTTGCTTTGTGATTCAGGATTTTCTTTAAATCTCTTCATATTAAAGCAATAAATCAAAAATTTATATTACTATATAAAGCTTGTTTTAAAGATTGAAATTTCGAGAAACCACGCATATGACTGAATGCGATACGGCCGTTGGGAATGGATAGAAATGCCAAGTTTGAAAAGAAAGTGGTATAAAATAACAAAGAAAATGCGTCGAATGACGTTTTTAATTTTTCTGTGAACGTAATACAATCGGAGTTTCAGCCGATTGATTATCTCACGAGCTTCCATTTCGTCTCTGTCTCCCGAAAGTCGGCCGAAACTCTCATTTTGACATTTTTTTTAAATCAAAATCTAATACTTTTATAGAAAAATGGAAAAAAGCCATACGTTTTTTTAGTATATGAATAAGACTACCTGCCAATTTCCAGCGTTTACTGTTAAAATTGTCTTCCGAAAATGCCTGTAAGTGGCGATGTTAGATTTGAGAACAGCCTGAATTCTTTGCGCGGCGCGTTTACCGCGAAAAAGCCGCCGCGCGATCCAAGTTTGCATTGGAATGGGGTATTCTATAAAGAATGGGTAGAAGAATTTTAAGTGTTTACTATTAAAATTGACTTCCGAAATATGTTTGCAAGTGGCGAGGTTAGAGTTTAGAACAGCCTGAATTCTTTGCGCAGCGCGTTTACCGCGAAAAAGCCGCCGCGCGATCCAAGTTTGCCGTGGAATGGGGTATATTTTATAAAGAATGGGTAGAAGAAAATTGGCCACTGCAGTGGCGACCAAAGGCAATTTCTTTAGTCGCCACTTTTAAAAATCTAGTCGCCATGTGGCGAGTGGCGACCGCTAATTTCCAGCTTTACCTTGAACGAGGCTAAAGCTTTTCCTCCTGAATATTTAATCTTGCTATGATGTATTATGAATTTTTGTAAATGTTGTGCTTGTATGTTTGACACTGAGGAGGGCTAGTGTTCTAGCCGAAACGTCTGTCTTGTGTTTTAATATTTTTAATTAAAATGTATTTTTAAAGTTTTGTATTTTTTATCTCATTTTAAATGTTACATTGGTTTCAGAAATTTTTATTTAAATATGCACTATTTTATTTTTTAAATAAAATATTTTTCATGCACAATACTTTTTTTGTATCTTAATGAATGTAATTTAAGCATATTTGAATAAAAATAATAACCACATTTTATAAAATGTCTATGCTTGGTTTAAAATGGGTTAAGTCATTAATATTAATTTAAAATAATAGTTTAAAATCTTAATCATTTCACATATTATATATATATAGATATATATTTTAAGGGAAATTTAGATTGTGTGCATTTGGAAGAAATTTTTGAGGTCTGAACACTTTTTGCATCTCTGGATAATTGAGAATAACAACATGTGTACATTTTTTTAAATAATTCTAAAACTAAAAATCATATTCAAAAAACAAAATTAATGATAATCGAACAGAATCAGGGTCTCCCTCAGATAGTTTCAGGAAGGTGCTGCTCGCTGCCTGCCCTATGACTTAAAAATAGCACCCTTCTTGTCCTTCATCAAAAATAGTTGCTCACTCTGTTGAAATTAAGCAAACTGAAGGTATGTTATAAAACTGAAAGTTATATTATAAAACTGTTCAAACTGAAGGTATGTTATAAATATAAATAAATGTATTGTGCATGACAATCAAAATTCATTCATACATCAATAACAAGTAGAATTAAAATGTAAAGAAAGTTAAAATTAAAGCTTTTTTTACTATTTATACCCAGAATTAAAATTTTAAATTATGTGTCTGGATTTTAAATGTTAAATGTGTCCTTGCCTTAAGAATCCAAAACTGCCCCCAAGAATCTAAAAAATGTGCCCCCCCCCCTTTTTTTTATTAGCAGCACCCTGCCTTTTTTTTAAACCTGGGGCCCTGGGGGAAACTGAAGGTTACAAGAATTTCGAAGCTGCATTCATTTTCATGAGTACAGAAATAAAATAAATGCTAGATTTACTTATTTAATGCAAACAAAATAGCATTCATAATATAACTTATAATGCATTGGTATGGTAATATTACTTTTAATTAAGAATTCCCTTTTGAAGAGATTGGAAAAACATTAACACATATAAACTTTTAAAAAAAGAAAAATTACCTATAAGATAAAGGATCAACTTTTTTAATATAATCGGATGTTAGACAATACAGCACGACTGCCAGAACAACAACAAGAAAATTCCACATCATGTTTCACAGTCAAAATTTTCGCTCTGTAAGAAAAAGATGAGAGGAAGATGTTAAACTTTCCTTAAAAATATCCTTTTTATTCAAGCAAATTCAAGGTTTCAATTATTTCCTTAAAGAGTACGATGAATTATTTCCTTAAAGTGAACAACGTAAAAAATTTGACGATCACTTTAAGGAAACTTATAAAAAATACGAAATTTCTTAATAGAAATCAAACATATATCTTTCTTTAACAAAAGTTTAAAGAAAGATATCTCCCCCACTCTTCAACAGATAAATATTTTATCGAATTTCACTTATCAAAGCAATTAAGTTCTAGCACTTAATAGATAATAGATAATAATAAAAAAGCTTTCAAAAAGTTTAAAAGGAAATTTATTTACCAAAAAAATTATTTTAGAAATAAAAGGAACTGGAAAACTTTTAACACGAATGCTTAATCTAAAAGAATTAAATAAATTTTCTACAAAATTTTTTTGAAAGACATGTTTGTTTACGTCACAACACAATCGGAAAGCTAAAAAACAACGAGTAACAGTTACCTGTGCTGTGCCTCACTTTTCTGTGCTGTCTGCTACTCCCGTTCCCGGCAAAGCGATACGCTTTGGTTTGGTTCCCGGCGTTCCCGTAGCTCTTCGACCATCGACTCTACTTTTTCCTGCTTGTGATATGAGAACTGTTACTTAGGGCCGTTCCCACCATCTCCGGTTAAAGGGAAAAACTCGGATTAGCACTCACAGCTGAGATTTCTGCGTCCCACCATCGTCGGTTAGCGCTAACGGAGGTTTAATATTTAATCGGTCGATTTTCCACTGGTTAGCTGTTTACCGAGAGTTTAAATATGGCGGAACTGTTTGGATGTTGTTGACTGTTAGTGTTAGTTTATTATTACTTTCTTTTTCATTATGTTGGATGTTGTGCAAAAAATTTTGTTTGATGATGGTGACGAATAAGATCGTTGTTTTGTTCCTGTGTCCAGAAACATATCGGAAAAGTTCTCTTTATGATGAAAAAAATTTTTAATATCGTTTTCGCCTTTTAAAAAAACTTGTGTATTGGATATCTTTTCAGAGATTGAGCATGGTATTTCATACGAGAGTGATCGGTGAGTTAATTTTTACACTTCTCTTGTAGTATTCTGTAAAAAATGAATTTTTTGTTTGATATTTTGGATCTAAAGTATGCCAATTTAATTGAACGCCTCTCTATTGAACGTCTTATCTAATGTAAACAAACAAATGATGAACTGCACATATTCTAAAAGCCTCGTAAAAGAACTTAGATTTTGTTGTTCTGGTTCTTACATAAAATAATTCTTTTTTCATATGTATAAAGCTTCTTAGTGTTTTTGTCTGAAGATATTTTCTGTCCTAATTTCTCCTCATAACTAATGTTATACATATGCTGAGATATCTTTGGGAATCTTTTTCGAAAAGTGAAATTATTTCTATAAACTTCTATACTTTCCTAGGTAATTGTACATAATCTCTTTACTACAATAAGAAAAAGCTCTTGTCTGTATAAAATTAAGTAAATTTGTCTGCAGTATTTAATTAAGTATTATTGCTGTAGAGAAGTTTTCTTAACTTGAGAATTTGTTTTTAAATCAAGAAATGCTTTATGAATTACCTACTGTTATATATGTATCTGTTTAGAAATGTTTTTTTATTTACAGCTTTTGAGTTTAATCTTTTTTTTTTACATTGCAATTTTTATTTTATCGTTAACAACATTTAAACATTCATGTCATAGGAACAAATACTAACTGTTTAGAGTATTTTCTGATTTAACTATGCTCAGTTAATTTTTATTTATTTTTTTATTATTAACATTGGTTTTTGTCTTCAGATTAATGTATACTATATATATATATATATATATATATATATATTTTTTTTTTTTTTTTTTTTTAAGTATATTTTTTTACACTATAATCATCATTTGTTATATCAGCTTATTCATTTAACATGTGAAACATTAAACAAAAAAAAAAGTAACAGTATGATTTACGTATTACAAAATTTGAAAAGTAAACTTTCATATCAGTTATAATTAACATACTAATATCCTATCTTATTTGCTTAAGGTAAAGTTTTGAAATTCATTTAGAGCATGTTACAAAATTAAATGATTCCGCATATGATTAACGCTGACCTTGGATAATATTTTTGAAGATGATGCCCTGTTCGATGATTCTGATTACAGTCTCTTATGTTTTGATAATGATTTCTTTACTCATAGCTCCAAAAAAATTTCAAAATTACTTTTGATCAAAAACAAACAGGATGTTAAAATTTTATTTTGATAAATATTAAGTAAAAATTAAAACGCTTTAAAAATTGCCACAATAGGTATAAATTATTTTTGGCTTGGAAATATAAAACAAATAAGGATATTATTATCATATTGATGTTTTTTAAAGCTGATAAAAGAATTATACATTAAAGAAAAAAAAAAGGGAAAAAAACTGCTATCTGGGGCAGTAAAATTTATTACATGGTGAAACTTAATAAATTTTTATTAGAGATTGGATACTGAATGCAGTGTGGCTTTTTATGAACCATGCAAAAAGACTAGGACTGAAAAAGAAAAAATGCATGAGCCGGGTTCGAACCCAGCACCTCTCTGAAACGTAAAGTATAACAAAGATATTTATTAGACAGGACAGAAGGATGCAATTTTACTGTAAATAATTTTATTTTACTTAATCATAATTTTAGATGGATGTTCAATACATGAATAGCCAAGGTTCATCTCAATCTCCGCCTTTTAGTGAGCTATCACCAACAGATGTCAAGGGCAAAAAAGGGCCAGAAAGAAAAGGAAAGTGTCCACGTAAAAAATATGGAAGATCTCAAGGAGTACAACCCGAATGATCCTGATGTCTCCCCCCACCCCCCTCCCGAAAAGGCAAAAGCCTGGTGAGTGTCTCATATTGGGTGGTGTTTATTAAAAGGCTACCCGATTGAGGCATCTTTCCCTGCAGTGCTTTAAAAATGACGAGTAGACATCACTAATACAGAGACATCAGACATGGCTTGCTATACAGGTAATAATTATTTTAAACATTTTTATTAATAAAGTAACACATTTTTATGACAATATTTATTTATTTAAATACTTTGATATATATGTGATGTTATATGAAAGACTAGAATTACACATAAATTTATGATACGATAACGTTTATAAGTTCGTATTTGATTGTTCAGGAACATTGTTTAGAGGTATACCATTGATATAAATTTCAAAATGAATAGTGTTAGAATCATTTTTAAATTTGAAGTCATTTTTAACTTTCTTACAACTTGAACCATGAGATTTGACCTCACAGATGACATCTCTGATACAGATTATTCTTCAGGGAATTCTAATCCACGTTGCATTATCTTCATTACTTATTTTACACTGAATATTAACAGATTTAAATTGATAAATTAAATATCTGCGTAAAACTGTTCATTATTATTAAAAGCTGATTTTTAAAAATGATTTAATGCAGGCATCTGCGTGATTTTTCTTTTACGATGATAGACCGTTTCTTAATTTTCTTATTTTTAATTGCTTCTTATTTTCTTTATATAATATATATATATATATATTGTTTTTATTTGCATTTAAAAATCTATCTATAATTCTCATATTAAGCTGAATTTTCTCTATATGCATGTTTTTAAAATTGTATGCATGAATATTCGAAATCTCTTAAGGATAAAAGCATTTAACTTATTAATTTGAAACATGTTTTGTCTGTATCCACTAAATTGGGAGAACGGCTAAGTGTAAAAATTTGGTTGATGTATCTAAAAAAAGTCGGTGTGTAGATGTGTCATCAAAAGAGAAAAAAAAAAAGTTGAACGGTTTTCCCCCTGGGGGGGGGGGGGGGGCAGGGGTCAAAAACATGTTTGTGAAAATTACTTCACGATGAAGAAATTGTACATGGGGGGGACCAGACTCAAATACTAAAAAATCACTTTTTTGTGATTTTGGAATCTTCGATTTTAAAGGGGGAAAGTAGATTTGGAGGGAAAAGGGGGGGGAAATTAGTTTGAGAGGGAAATCCGTTCTAGACCCACACATGTAGCACCTCATTTTAAAGGTCTTGAAATTTGATGTTGATTGGGGATGTCTGTATACAATATAGTGCACCCCCTGGTGGTTAAAAATAGAACTAGGTGATTTTGTAGTAGGCCCTATCATGTTACACATTATTTTAAAGGTTTTGGTATTTCCTGACCGCTGGTAATGTTCGTACAGAATACACTGTGCCCCTGGCGGTGGAAAGTGGATTTTGCAGTGTGTACGTAGCATGCCTGCTATACGATGCTGCAGCCACAGGCAGCAGAAACACGAGTCAGAGTCTCATTAGGTTCGAGGTTAATTTTTGAGAATTTTTTCATGTTATCAGTGGCTCACATATATGCTGCCACAGTTACCGGGGCCACGAGCCTGAGTTCCATTCGGTTTCAGGTAACTTTTTTGTTACAGATGATTATTTTTTTCGCGATGTTTTCATTTAAAAATAGAAATTCAAACTAAATAGTGTTAATGATATAAAATCATACAAATTTAAGGTTCATACGAGCCTGAGTTCTGTTCAGTTTGAGGTAATTTTTTTTGTTACAGATGATTTTTTTTTTTTTTTTTTTCACGATGCTTTCATTTAAAAATTGAAATTCAAACAAAATAGATTTAAAGATATAAAATCATACAAATTTAAGGTTGTTATCATGGGCACGGGCAACACTGGGCAGGTTTGTTCGGTTCCAGGTTAATATTTGGGAAATTTTTTTATGTTATTAGTGGCCGGCATATGCAGTGCCACAGGCACCAGGTTCACAAGGCAGAATTTCGTTCAGTTCGAGGTAATTTTTACTTTCTTCTATATGTAATATAGAGAAAGTATTGGATTCGCGAAAATTTTCGACCTCCGTTTTTTGACGGATCTACACGTTTTGGGATGTCCTGAACACGAATTGATAGTTTTTAGAAAATGTCTGTCTGTGTGTCTGTCTGTCTGTCTGTCTGTCTGTCTGTGTGTCTGTCTGTCTGTGTGTCTGTATCATTTTTTTGTGGACGCTGTATCTCACGAACATATGAATGAAATTTAACCAAACTTGGTATTTAGTTGCACCCTGACATGAACTGGTGCCCATTAGATTTGGGGATCAATAGCTCAACAGGTGGCGCTGTAATCGCATTTTATGCAAATTTTTAACATGGCAGCATAGGACAAAATTCCGTATAAATGGGCATAATGAGAGTTATTTTAAACTTGTGATTGTAAAATGAATTTGAATTATTGATGATAGTAGTAGTTAACTAGGAAAAAAAAATCGTGCATGGGGGGGCATCGGTTCCCCCCCTGGGGGGGAAGTACCCCCCCGGGGGGGTTAAATTTTGAAGATGGGTATCATTCGAAAGATCTCGTCAATACCTTTAAAACGAATGGTTGAACCATAAATCTGTGATAATTTAAAACAAAGTTATCGATTTTTTTTACTTTTAACAAAAAAAAAAACTTAGAAAAATAATCGTTTTTTTTTTTTTTTTTTTTTTTTTTTTTTTTTAACGAAATTTTACCAAACTTGGTATTTAGTTGGTCCCCGACATAAACTGTTGCTGATTATATTTGGGGATCAATAGCTCAACAGGTGGCGCTGTGATAGCATTTTATCTAAATTTTTAACATGGCAGCATAGGACAAAAATTCGTATAAATGTGCATAATAAGAGTTATTTTACACTTGTGTTTGTAAAATTAATATGAATTATTGATAATAGTAGTACGTAACTAGGAAAAAAATTTTGTGCATGGGGGGGCATCGCTTCCCCCCCTGGGGGGGAAGTACCCCCCCGGGGAGGGGGTAAATTTTGAAGATGGGTATCATTCGAAAGGTCTCGTCAATACCTTTAAAACGAATGGTTGAACTATAAATCTGTGATAATTTAAAACAAAGTTATCGATTTTAGTAGTATGTTGTGGCCACCACAAGACTTTCTTCTATATTTTCCTATACATATTCAATCAGTAACAATATTTAAAAAAAAAAAAAGATTTTTTTTCCTTTTTTTTTTTTTTTTTTGTGAAAATTAATACATATTCAATCACTAACAATATTTAAAAAAAAAAAAAAAAAAAAAAAAAAAAAGAATTTTTTTCTAAGTTTTTTTTTTTTTTTTTTGGTTAATTTTACTTTTAACCAAAAAAAAAAAAAAAACTTAGAAAAAAATTCTTTTTTTTTTTTTTTTTTTTTTTTTTTTTAAAAAAAAGCAAAAAAGAAAGCAAAAAAGAAAATATAAAATCTTAGAAAGAATAAGTAAATATTTAAAGCTTACTTTTAAAATATTTTTCTGAATTTTACAATTTATATGCAATGTTAAATGTTTTTATATGGTCATTTACAAAATAATTCTAAGTGCATACATTCTACTTTTAGACTAGATAAAATCTAAGTTATTTTCACAATGGCTACATAAAAAACTTTGTAAATATTTTTCCGCAGGTTTTAAGGATTTTTACAAAGGGAAATATTTATCGCCACAAATGTGCTTTTGTCTTTTAAAATCGAACTGGGAATTCTAACTAAAAATGTTAAAAAGTTAAAAACAATGAGTCAAAGTAACATTTTACAATTTATTGAGTAGCCTACTGTAATGTGCAGATTATATTTTTTTTCTTCGCTCAATAATTTTAAATATCAAGTACTTTCATTTTCATCATCAAAAAGAAGTTTTTTAAAAAAAAATAGCGTTAAGATAATAATAATAACTTTAACATCTTTAGAGACAGACTTGTTAAAGGACTAAATAAAGTTACATATTTAAACACAAAAGTTTAAAAGCACTCAATTCAATCATGAAAGAACAACAATCTAAAATCACATTAGTATTTTATATTAAATGCGAATGTAATTGATTAGTATTCAACACATTTTAATGATAAAAATATGATTATTATTTAAAATATGCAAAACGAACTATATTTTCTAAGTTAGTCTAAAATGATACCAAAATATTGCAAGAAAAGTAAATAATTATACTTCTAATAAAGATAAATGAATTCAACTTTTTTTTGTTTCTTATTTATTTATTTATTTATTTTTGCAAAGTGCGCAAAAGAGATGTCAGGAGGAATGTGTAACGTAAATATTCCACGATGTAAACTGTAAACAAATCGCTGGCGAGATGCACAGAATGAATGTCAAAACAAAAAGATTTTGCAAAAGCAAGCTACTCATTTTAACAAGCGTCTTTCGCATCAAGACTCTCAAAACAGATCTGCGCAATATCTCGCGCATCCTTCTACTTTCTAAGTTTTGTTTACATTTTTTTCCTCTTGGAGGAGCGATTTTCTCTGAAAACAGATCTGCGCAACTTCTCGCGCATGCCTTCCGCTGTTTTCAAAGATATTTGTTTACATATTTCTTACGTTACTTATCGTATGTGTATTATAATATTATTTTATTTAAAAGACTAAATACTACTGTCTCTTTGAAAAAAATAATAGCACATTTAACTGAGTTTCTGACAGCATACTGACTAAATGAAAAACACTTAAAGGAAAAAAAAATGCATTTTACTATTGATGAGAGGTTGTAAAATGTATTTGTATCTGCTTAAAACCTCTTATCATGTATTTATTTTATACTTATTTTACAATAACTGAGTTTCTGATAGCATACTAACTAAATGAAAAACACTTAAAGAAAAAAAAAAAAAAATGCATTTTACTATTGATGAGAGGTTGTAAAATGTATTTGTATCTGCTTAAAACCTCTTATCATGTATTTATTTTATACTTATTTTACAATATAATAATAAAAACTTGGGTAAAATTTTATAACTCAGAGCAAAAGCATTTATATGTGTACATATTTTCCTTAATCTTAAATGTAAACAAAAATTATTACAACTGATTGTCCAAAATTCGATACACTAAGTTCAAAGGAATTATTTAAAATGAATATATATATATATATATATTAAACACTTTTCTGTAAAGTTTATATGAAAATAAAAGGCAGTTGTAGAATTTTTTAGTTTTCCAAATTTTATAATTTGTAAAATTTAAATAATAATTTTTTTTTTTTTTTTTTTTTTAATCAACATCAGTGGCGGATCCAGAACTTGACTTTGGGGGGGGGCTAAGATTTTTCAAAGTGTTATTCTAGACCAATAAAAAATTTACAATTGCAATATTCAATTGTGAATGTCAGTGTTTTGTTTTTGTTTTTTTTTGGGGGGGGGGGCTGTAGCCCCCTAGCCCCCCCCCCTTAAATCCGCCACTGATCAACATAGTATATGTTAAAATTAATTCTTGGAGTATCTCTTGAATATCACTAGTTAAAAATTTAAGTATGTAAGGAAGCTGCTGGTAAATTTTAAAATTATTTATACAGACCTAAGAAGATAAATTAAGGGATACAAGAATTTTTAACCAACTACAGAAAACAGCCAATGTGCAGTAACACATTGTTCTTTAACGACTTGTTTAATGTGTGCATGTTCTGATGACAATGTAACTCCTCTAGCAAATCCTGAAACTATAAAACTATTTAACTCATTCACACGATATTATACAAACAATATTATAAAAATAAATAAATGTTTGCCTCTTTAAAATAAGAAACTAAAATTAATATATTTTTTCATGAATACAACACTCATGTGTTGCAAAGAATTTTTTTTTTTTTTCTGGGTTCATTTCTGCTGTTGAGGCTTGGGGTAATTGGGGGAGGGGGGTGTTATATGTTAAGATTTCTGAATAGCAGTGTTTTATAGAGCGTTTATATATACATATATTGTAAGTTTTTGTAGCAGTTTTTTAAGATTAGATAAGGTAAATAAACATTTCTATTAAAAAACATCAGTAATCAATCATAACACATGGCAGCTATGCTCAAGCAAGACATAACAGCAAAGAAAAATACTTTAAAAGTTAAACCTATTTAAGTTTTTCTTACAATTAGATTGTCTTAGAATTTAGATTTTAAAGATAAAACCATCTAGCCACTGGAGACATCAGTACATAACTTCTAACATACAATAATAATAAGAAAATAATAACTATTATTATTATTTAGAATATAAGCCATGGAAACAGGTTCCCTCTCTGACATAAACTACGAACCAGTTGGAAAAAACCGAGGTAAAAAAAAAAAAAACAGTCCATTGGTTTTTCTGGGTTTTATCGGGTTTAATCAGAGTATTTTTGGGTTTTATCAGATTTTTTAAGAATATTTTCTTCCTTACTTTAACATCAAGTATGTCATTCGTAATAACATAATTTAAAAAATTAAATTATTATTTTTTCATTAAAATCAAAATTGTAAAAATTTAATTTTAAAATTTCTGAAGTCTTTTTCTGATTAAGTTATAAAGAAATAAAAAAAATAATTGTACTTTATCTGCCCTTTACATTAAAAAATTGGATTTTCTACATTACATAATAGTGTAGCACTGTTAAAGTTTTCAGAATTTTTTTTTAATTTGATTTTTATTCATTACCACATTTTTATTAACTCGCTTTCTTCTTTGATTGCCCAGTACAAGCTTTGCAAATGATTTTTAACTAACTTCCTGACTATCTAGACATTTGAAACTTTTAGAATAGCTCAGAACACTATGACAATGCATTCTTTTAATATTTTTATTCAATTTTCTAAATGTTTGAAAATTTCTTATAATTGCCCTTTTATTACACATTCGATCATGTTTTTTCAAGTTGATGGGATAATTCAGCAAAAAAAATTTTTAAAGCATTTATTAATACATAGAATGGTCAAGTTTATATGATTCAACAGAAAATTTAAAACTGCGGTAATATAAAAAGTTCTTTTAATCTCGTAATTATTTATATTTTACATTCCTCGAATCCTACAGTTTTCTTTATATTGACAAACAACTCTGTTTTTTCTTTATTTTATTATTATTATTATTTTATTTTTTATTCTGTTTTAATAAGATAATGATACACTTTTTTTCCATGGAGAATTTTTTTCTATACAGCATTTCCAATATTTCTGAAAATTCTTTGTTCACAGGGGTCGATCCAGGTTTTAATTTTTGGGTCCCTTTTTTGTGAAAAACAAAATATTTTTGTGAATTTTTTATTTATTTTTGTGAAATATAAAATATTTTTGTGAAAAAGTAAAATATTGTGTAAAATCTTCAGTTTTTACAATCACTTTATGTAATGTTTAATATCAAGTTAATAGAGTTCCGTTGAGCCAAATTAAGGCATAAACTAAAAAAATACTGAAAATATGAAAACATTTAATAAAAGGATCATTTTTATAAAACAAAATCTTGTGAAGGGACTCATTTTATAAATTTGAATTTTGTGAAGGGTCCCTTTGTATAGATATGAATTTTGTGAAGGGTCCCTTTTTATGAATTAGAATTTTGTGAAGGGTCCCTTTTTACTATGTGGAATTTTGTGAAGGGGCCGCAAAAGGGACCCAAATTTTGTCTGAATCAACCCCTGGTTCATGTTTTAATAACACTGCTCTGCAAAAAAAAAAATTTTTTTTTTCGATATCTGATACCACTCTTGCAGATTCTTATGTAAAATAACCTCCTGAATTCGAATCTGGCCCCCATTTTGCCCCATCACCCACTATTTTTTTGGTACACCCCTCCCCCATTTTTACATTCTTCTACATGTAATATAGAGAAAGTATTAGATTCATGAAATTTTTCGAAACTCCGGCTTTCGGAGAATTTACACGTTTTGGGATGTCCTGAACACGATTTGATAGTTTTTAGAAAATGTCTGTGTGTATCACGTATTTTGTGGACGCTGTATCTCACGAACCAATGAATGAAATTTAACCAAACTTGGTATTTAGTTGGACCCTGACATAAACTGGTGCTGATTAGATTTCAGGATCAATCTCTCAACAGGTGGCACTGTAATCGCATTTTTTCTAAATTTTTAACATGGCAGTATAGGACAAAATCTCGTATAAATGTACATAATGAGAATTATTACTTTCTTCTATATTCAATAGAAGAAAGTATTGGATTCGTAAAAATTTTCGACCTCGGGTTTTTGATGGATTTACACGTTTTGAGAGCTGTAGAACACGATTTGACCATTTTTAGAAAATGTCTGTATTTTTTATTAATGTAGAAATTTAACCAAACTTGGCGTGTGTGTGACAAAATTTTGTGGCAACTGTATCTCAGGAACTACTGCACAGAATTTCATACAAATTGGTATGTAGTTGCACCTTGACATAAATTAGTGCCTATCAACTTTTGGTAAAAATTGTCTTACAGGTTGCATTGCCATCTCGCTTTTTCTAAATTTTTAACATGGTGATATAGGACAAAATTTTGTGTAAGTGCGCATAAAGAGAATTATTTTTTAGTAATCATTATGAATTTTACGAAAATTATTTATAATAGAGATAGTCAACTGGGAAAAAATTTTTGTATGTGTAGGAGCCTTGCCACCCTTCCTGGCCCGGAGGGGGGGGAGTCCCCCCTAGAGGAGAGTAAATTTACAAGATGGGTATCTTTCAAAAGGTCTCGTCAATGCCTTTAAAACGAATGGTTGAACTATTAATCTGTGATAATTTAAAACAAAGTTATCGATTTTTTTTACTTAAAAAAAAAAAAAAATCGTATATATATATATTTTTTTTTAATTGAAATTTAACCAAACTTGGTATTTAGTTCACCCCTGACATAAACTGGTGCTGATTAGATTTGGGGATCAATCGCTCAACAGGTGGCGCTGTGATTGTATTTTTTATAAATTTTTAACATGGCAGTATAGAACACAATTTCGTATAAATGTACATAATGAGAGTTATTCTTCACCTGTGATTGTAAAATTAATATGAATTATTGATAATAGTAATAGTTAATTAGTAAAAAAAATTTTGTGCATGTGGGGGCATCACTTCCCCTCCTAAGGGGAAGTACCCACGGGGAGGGGGGGGGGGGTAAATTTTCAAGATGGGTATATTTCGAAAGGTCTCGTCAATACCTTTAAAATGAATGGTTGAACTATAAATATGTGATAATTTAAAACAAAGTTATCGATTTTTTTTTCTTTTTTTTTTATTTGTTATTGAGTGAATTTGTTTAGGAAAATATAGAAGAAAGTCTTGTGGTGGCCACAACATACTAGTTTTGTTACAGCTTATTATTTTTTTGGTGATGCTTTTATTTAAAAATAGAAATTCAAACAAAATAGAGTTAAAGATATAAAATCATACAAATTTAAGGTTATTATTATAGGCCCAGGCAGCGTCGGGTGGGTCAGCTAACATGTAGTCTTAGTATTAAACGAAATAGAAAATAAAAGATAGCAACTGTTTATTTGGGGTCAGTTTGATGTCACACTGACAGTACTTTGCAGAAAGTGATGTCATATATAGTATTTCTATTTATAAGCATTTTTTCGAATTTCTTTTTTTTAAGTGAAATGTCGTAAATTATATTAAATGTTTTAACTTGAAATACATTTCAATAACGATGCAACGATTTTGGAAACATTACGGTCAATAAAGTGACCATCGAATTCGACGGGTTCTAGCTAGTTTAACTTTAAATGCATTATGTCTACTTCATTTTCTTTAAATTGGATCAGAAAATTTACAAAATAAAATAAAAATTAATTTATCTAATATTAAGCTCTTAAAGTGAGAAACATGTTTCTTTTATCTAATCAGCATTGATATTATAGTACTCACGAGTATCTAAATTCCAATATAATTTCTTGATTAAGGCTTATTTTATTTCTTTTTGGTATGAAGTTCCTTAACTCAGATTGCAGTAGGACCTAACAGGCAGAAATCATCACGTAACAAAAATGCATTACGCTATATCTCAGGTTCTATTGCATATAATAAAACAAAATTTGATACGTAAGGTCATGAGACAAACTTTTCTACCAACATTCGGTGTCAACTGCTCAACAAGTGGCGCTGCCGCACAACGATTTCTGCAATTTAAGGAAAGGCTATATCTCAGGTTCTATGGCGTATAATCAGACAAAATTTCATACGTGAAAAGGCCATTATGAGACATTATGCTGATTCAAGTTACATGCTTAAAGGCCAACAGATGGATCTGCTATACTGGAAATTTCTTCGATAGCAGGAAGGCTATATCTCAAATTTTATCGCATAAAACTGTACGAAACTTGATATATAAGACAGTGCTATAACAGAAATACACACTGCTTTTAAATAATTTATGTGATTAATGTTTCTGCTACATTGAATTTTTGCAATAAATTGTTTTAAAAAAAATAAAATGCGGATACCATAATTGTGCTAGTAAAGACCTTGGCGAGAAAAGTCAGAGTTACTTTAGTGCCAAATTTCACCAAAGGAGTCATACTAAAGCTTTTCTGCTGTTTTTAGTTTTAAGCTTAATTAGCTTTCATGTCAAGTATGCTATTGGTGCCAACAACGAGATAAATAAATAATAACAATCTAGATCTCTACATCAAATCAAATTCAGAATTGGAGAAAAGGCGTAAGGAACTTCGTTCCTGACGGGGGTCCCTCGACCGCACATCTGTTTTAAGATAAGAAATATAGATATAAAATTCAAAATCTTTTTTATTAAAAGATGTAAAGATATAATGCGCATAGTTAAAAAAAAAAAAAAAAAAAGAGAGAGAAAATTAAATTTAAATTCTGATGCTGTCTAGTGTTGGGTTTAAGGCCAGTTAACTGAATGAGGGTCCTTATCTTAAATGGTGAGAAATCATTCTAAAGGCTTCCTAGCTCATCTTAAAGCGAGTTTTGGAGAAAAATACAGAAAATTCCAAACGACTGGTAATTGAACCCAGAACTTCCCACATACCAACTTCAAGATATTTGAATTTTGATATTTCATCGGTAAGGCCATCGCAGAATTTTTCGATTGTAGTCATAAGAACATAATTTTTCACATATTTTTATGCAGTCTTTTCCATAATGTTAAACTGAAGATTAGCTATTAAAAAAAAAGTTCAAATAATGAATATTTTCAACTTTAATTCAGTTAAAATAATCTGTCAGCTTAAACACTAATATAAACTCGATTTTCTATGCACTGAACACAAGTAACCTTCATCTACTCATTCCTACCTTGGTGGTTTAAGTAATTGGAGAACTGCTGGCTTATCTGCACTTCATTTGTCACTTCATTTTTCACCTTAAATTTAAGTAAAATAATAATAATATATTTCTCAAGTTTAATATAAATTTGTTGTTGTGTACTTTACCCTACATCAAGTGACCTTTTGTGGGTGTGAAAATATCTATAAGAATTGGTATAAATAATACATTGATTATATTATATTCTGATTATGTAGAATTTATCAGAAAAGAATCTTTGATAAAAAAGTAAGTTATCTTCTTTCTTATTACATTTAAATAAAGCTTCGGCATTTATTATCTGGAAAAAAAGTAAACACCCTTTTGCAGAGTATGGAAATACACTAGCTAATAAAAAGGAAAACAAACAGAAGAAAAAATTTAACTTAACTTCTTTGCAGTGTATATAGTAATTTCATACATGACCATAGATACTGCAAAGTAGTTTTCTTGAAATAACAGCTAGAAGTGAAGTTAAGATAGAAAACTTCTATTAGCATGATATTCAACTGACATAAAGCAAAGAAATTATTACATAATGTAAGTAAAATTCAGATGGATTTTTCTTTTTGTATCTTGATGCATAATTAAAATTTAAGTTATAAAATATAATAATACATATTTTTTAATGTGGCTGTAGGTTTTTTTAATTTATTTTTTCAAATTCACAGAGTTGATTTTATTTTATAATATATATAAGAATTCTAATATTACTTAAATGTTTTATCGTGTTCTTACTATACTCTCAAACTATTTTAATATGAATTGTTGACTTATCCTATGTATAAAATTTGAATGTATTTGTTATTTTTTCCAAGTGCTTTCTTTCACCTTTCCACTGACAGCATCCTTTTTTTTTCCCAAATGATGCTCCAGTGCTTTTGTACTAATTCTAAAATCCATTTTTTCTTCTGCAAGTGAAAAAATTGTTTACTTTTTCTCGCTTATTTCGACAGACTGTAAACATAACGAGATAACGACTGCCTAATTCCTGTTTTGACCACAACTGAATCAACCAATGACAGTATTACTAAGCATTCCCAAAGAACCAATCACAATACCTCTTTAAAATCCCTTCAAAAAATCCCTCCGTTAGTTAACCGCGGAAACACTAACCGGAGTTAAGCTTGGTGGGACGGAAGAATTCCTAATCGGAGTTTTATTTTTAACGGCCGTTTTGCTAATCTCCGTTTA
The DNA here is from genome assembly GCA_963930645.1 of Salticus scenicus. NCBI lineage: Eukaryota > Metazoa > Arthropoda > Arachnida > Araneae > Salticidae > Salticus > Salticus scenicus. The sequence goes on along the minus strand of OZ005653.1, from coordinate 266,405,265 downwards.
ACCGCAGCTTGGTGGGAACGGCCCTTATATGAAAAACGCTGCGAAAAAGTAATGGAAATAACGAATAAATATTTAAAACTGAATACTTTTCTTCTTTCAAAAATTGAATAGCATAAAATATTTATCGTGTGCCATCATACACAATCGGTAGCAAAAGTATCCGAGCACTAGCAAATATTCCTATGTTAAAAAAGTACTCTTAATACTGTTTTGTTAAATAAATCCTTGTCGACTCATGTTCTTAGTCAGTCTTTAACAAGGATTTATTTAACAAAACAGTATTAAGAGTACTTTTTTTAAATAGGAATTTTCGCTAGTGCTTTGATATATATCGTTGCCCATAGCGTAACACTAGTGCGACGTGAAGACGACTCACCTCTATTTTTTGAAAATATTAGCAGTATTATAAATACTACAACTTTGAAAATTGAAAGCGATGTAAACAAACAAACGTGCAAATGCAAGAATGTAGCACATAGATATTTTATAGTCTTCTGTGGTATGTAGTGTCTTTTATAATGCATTAAATTATCTTTAAAAATTGGCAATTAAAAATATTTTATTATTTGAAATTTATTTATAGTTTTTTAAATTCTATAATTAATACAAGAAGTCTTTTTCATTCAAAAAATATCGTAATGTTGTTCAGTTTTACCATGCTACAGTATATGTTTTATTAATATATAGAATTTTTTAATGTATATTTAATATTTTTTATATTTTTGAACACTTCTAGGATTTAACATGTCTTCAGAATTTTATTTGAAAGCGAGGACTCTCTACGAAGAATTTAAAAAAAAGTAAGAACGACGGCAGTACATTTGTTTTATTAATTAAATGTATAAATTTCTTGTTTTAGATTCTAAATAATTAATTGGACTGTGATATATGATGCTGCTTTATGCTTTTTTTTTTTTTTTTTTTTGTAGCAATAAACTTAATGTATTTAAATGTAAACGACTTTTCACAGATAGTTCCTTAATCCTACATAACCTCAAAATTTTCTTCCCTCTAAATTTTATTGTACAGTCGGGGAAAAAAAAAACGCAGCACTTGATAGTATTTCGTTATTAATTGACGCAGAAAAATTTAATAGACACCATTCAACAGGAAATGAAATGCACTTTCTGAAAATGTCGTCGAATTTTGAATTAGGGGTCATCAACATATTAAAATGAGCGCCAAGTTTGATTTTTTCAATAGCAACACCCAATTTTGACTTCATATTTGAATTTCTGAGAGTCTGGCAGTGCGGAAAAGTATACTATTTGTATACTTTATCTTTAGTATTCATAGAGTTATGATCAAAAATGTGTTAGGGGGCTATCTCTAAATATAGAAAATTAAAATTAAGATCCTACAAGAACTAGACAAAATTATACTATTTCACACCAGAAATATTTCAAGAAAAAAAGAGTTATAAAAAGAAATAAAAATATTAACAACTTTGCAGTATCTTAATTATCATGAATTTAGTTTTTTGTATATGCATATACTTTAGTACTTTTTTAGATAATTTTAGGTATATTTAAATACATTACACTTACGATTGGTCAGACAATACTTTTTATAAAAGTGCAATATTTTTCAATTAAAAAGTATCTATCATGGATATACTGATCACCAATAAAGCTTAAATTTTCTTTCGTACGTGTAACATAATATACAAACTGAAATAATATAGCTATATATATAACATACAACAACGCATAAACTAAATCTTTTCGGATAAATTATTGTAAGGTTTCATAAAGTAAATATTAAACAATTTTAATAGCACTTTCCAGTTATGGGTAAGTTGAACTCTTTGTAACTGTACGATTTGTTTTATAATTTCTATGAAAATATAATTTCTTAATTTCTTTCTTTCGCGACTGCTGACGTAGATTCACTTCATTTGAAAATCTGTAACAATGTCAGTGGTCGTTTCTTTCGTAATTTGTGTGTTACTTATTTCTTAACCATGTACCCAGTGTTCATATTTTTGCAATAAAATATACTATGGATAGAAATATATTTAGAAAGAATATAGTTATGTATATCCATCTGTAATATAATTGTGGTACAGAAAATTTGTTTTGAAATATTTTATTTTGACAGTATTTCAAACAGTAAACCCCGCCTATTTGTTAATTTTTTTCTTCAAGTGTTCGTTTAAAGGATTCTAAATTTATCACCAGTAATCTATGAAGTAAATACCACTTGTGTATATTTTTGTCAATGTAAAATAAGGGGTTTAACACGAATACTCAAAGTCACATTCACTTTCCGTTTCTGCATTGTTTTGTTTTGAAGAACGATAAAAGGCGGAGCTTTAGAAAACAGGAATTCTTGATACCAACACAAATGTCTAAAAATCAACATTTTTGTTTCATTTCTTTGCATTTGACGTTGTTGTTATATAATTTGACCCATAAATAAAAAATAAAAATATTTTGTTCAATTTTCTCCGTTATATTTTACGATTTTCTTCGTTATCTCATTCAAAATTTTTTAAGAGACGGCTCCCTAAACCACTCTAAAAGAAAGATTTATTTATATCTCGAAAACTAATAACTGGAATGAGCTGCAAATTTGCACACCCATATTTTTCAGCAATAGGATTCATTTTATGTAAAAATTAATATAGGTCATAATTCATAATTTTTATGAATATGAATTTATTAATATTTTTCAAAATTAAAAATATTTTTCAGAATCAAAAGTAATGATGGATTATGTTTGGGTTTCTTCACTGTATCTCGTAAAAAAAGAATTATATCGATCAAGTTATTTTTTGTGAAGATATTAATAAAAGTTTGAAATATAAATTTAACATTAGCACCTTCAAACTTTGAACGCTTATAACTCTGTGAAAAAATAAGCAAAATATACAACCAATATACTTTTTTGCACTGTCGCGATCCCAGGAATTCAAATATAAAATAAAAATTGGGCATTACTATTGAAAAAATCAAAGTTGGTGCGCATTTTAATATGTAGACGACCCCCAATTCAAAATTTCCGTTCATTTTCTGAATCTACTCTCAATTCCCCATCGAATGATACCTATTACATTTTTGTGCATTGATTAGCAACGAAGTTACATCGAGTGCTGCGTTTTTTTTTTCCCCGACTGTACAAGCAGGTTACATCTAGGGATGAAACGGATAGTGATTTTGCCGGATATCGGATATGCGGAGCTCTTGTGCCTGCCGGATACGGATATCCGGCATTAGTTTTGTTTTTTGTATATTTCTTTTCGTTTCTTTTTTTTTTTTTTTTTTTTTTTTTACAATAAAATATAAACAGATTTCATGTACTATTCTTTTAAAAACATTTTAAATATAATTTACTTAAACATATTTAATATTTTATTTATTTGTACAATATCACCATGAAGATTAAAACTTAAAGCCTAACATACTCATTCCTATACTTGCAGCTTGTCATGAAAACTTTTCACAAAAAAATAGGTTTTGTTCAGAATTACAGGACTAAAACTTATTTATGTATTTTTTACATTGCTAGTATTAAAAAAGTGAAATAAAATAAAATATTTAATAATATAATCATAGTTGAAGGGTTATTTTCATAGGAAAACTAATATGTTGTGGCAATCACAAAACTTTCTGTTATATCATTCTATATAACAGTGCCACTTACTGTTTACGTTGTACAAAAGTTTAACCATAGCTTCTCACAATAAATATTTTGCATATGGAGTTCCATGCAATTTTAATAAACAGATGCTGAGATATAGGCTTGTGAAAATTCATAATAGCAGCTCCACCTACCGTCTGATATATACCTAAATAAGGTTGACATTCATTTTCATAATGGTTGTCTTACATATCAAGTTTTATGCACTTATGTCATAGAAGTTGAGACTTAGACCATTTATGAGGTTAATTGCAGCCCCAGGAGCAGAAAGTGCTTAAAACTGCAGCGCACGTCACAGAACAATTGAGGCTTTTGCAGAACATTTCATCTATCCCCTAACTGGATGATGTTGATTGATACAGCTAACATTTTAAAATTAATAAAACCTGGATATGCTCAACTGACCTGTAAATCTGTTAGCATACTAGAAAATTGCTGGAAACAGTCATTGTTTCAATGTATAGACAAAATTTATAAACATTTTGTAAGTAGTATATCCACATTAATGTGACAATATTAATGCCAAAAGCCATTGAAAAAATTGCAAATCTGGGTGTATGCCTCAGTTTTAGATTATAAAAATTTTAAACCATGTTTTATTATAAATGTGTAATAAATATTTTACTAATAAGTATTATTTTTATGCTTATTTTGCATTTTACTGTGCTTTGACAAATTTGGACAAAATACCTGCAGAACATTTGCAAATTTTAATGTCTCGTTGCAGAACATTGGATATAATTCTGCTCCTGGGATTGCAGCTCAGTATTGCCACCTGTTGACCGATATACACCCAAAATAAATCACAATAGTGTTTCATAATGGCTGTCTCACTCGCATACCAAGTTTTGTGCAATTATACACAATTCAATAGAATCTGAGGTCTAGCCTTCTAGTCTTTGGGGGAAATTTTCGTATAGCAGCATTACCTATTGGTCAACATGCACCCAGATTGAATCAGCATAATTTCTCATAATGCCCTTCTAACATAAAGTTTCATGTAATTATATGCAATAGAACCTAAGATATGGCCTTCCCTAAAATTACAAAAAGTGCTGTATAACAGCACCACCTGCTGAATGGTTGGCACCAAAATTCGATAGGCACATTATATGCCAAGGTGCATGTACATATATATTCCTATGAAATTCTGTGCAGTAGTTCCTAAGATATAGCCTTTCTTTAAGTTGCATAAATCGCAGTACGGTAGCATCACCTGTTGAGCCATACGCACCAAAAGTTGATAGGCACAGATTTATGTCATGGTTCAACTACATATAAATTCATATGTAATTATATACAGTAATTTCAGAGGTACAGTTGGACAGAATTTTGGTCACATATACACAAACAGATATTTTTTTTTAATTCATCAAACCAAGTTCTCCATCGAAAACCAGAAGTTGAAAATTTTTATGAATTCAATACTTTCTTTTGAGACATTTATAAAAAAAACATAAAAGAAAGAAGAAAAAAAAAAAAAAAACTAAAAGCTTTAAAATAGTATGTTATGGCCATCACAAAACTTTCTTCTTTCTCACTCCATATAACAATGTTACATGTTGTTTAACGTGCACAGAAGAAACTTAATCATAGCTTCTCACAATAAAGATTTTAGATATAGAGTTTAGTGCAATTTTAATCAAAAGAGAGTTTAGTGCAATTTTAATCAAAAGATTTTGAGATGTAGCCCTGTGGAGAATCATAGAAGGTGAGGAACAGCTGCGCCACCTGTTGGTCGATATACACCAAAATTAAGCCAGCTTTCGCTCTCATATTATTTATCTTGCATATCAAGTTAAGTGCAGTTAAATATTATAAATGTTGAAATTTAGCCTTCCTATTCACAGAGTAAATTGCAGCATAGTATAGCCACCTATTGACCGGTATGCACCAAATTTTGTGCAATTATACACAAATGAATCTGAGATATAACTTCCCCAATCACGGGAAAACTGCAGCAAGCAGCACCACCTATTGGCCGATATGCACAGAAATTAAACGTGTTTCATAATAGCCCTGTGATATATATATATTTTTTAATTATACACAGTAGAAGCTGAGGTATAGTCTCCCTTTAAATAGGAGAAATCACAGTATAGCAGCACCACCTGTTGAGTGATTTGCACCAAAAGTTCGTGGACACTTTTTTTTTGGTTAAGGTGTAAATATATATAAATTTATATGAAATTCTGTGCATTAACTCTTGAGCTAGAGCTGCTACACAAATTTTTTGTCACACAGACATTTTCTAAAAATGGTCAAATTGTGTTCTGGTTCCCCCAAAATGCATAAAGCCACTGAAAACTGGAAGTTGTAATTTTTTACGAATCTAATACTTCCTTCTATTTAACATAGAAGAAAATAATAATTCAAAATGAATTTTTTTTCTTTGTATAAATTTTACTTATTTTATATATTTATATTCTGTACAGATAAGAAAGAAAAGTTTATATTATTTATTAAAATTCTTTAATTAAAAGTTAAGTTTTTCTAATGTTCAAAATCAAAAACTTTAAATAATTGAACATTTAAAAAAATATTTTTTCTTCTCTTTTAACAATCTGAAAGTCAAAATACAGACTTTCTGAAAATTTAAATATGTACTTTTATTTGAAGTAATTTTAATTTTGGGGAATATATTTATGAAATGTAATGGGAATTCTTAATTCAGGTGCTTTAGCAAGATATTCTATTAAAAGCTTAAATTTATATATATATATATATATATATATATATATATATATATAATACAAATCGAATAGGTAGATGGCGCAGGCAATGTAGATGCTCTGCTAGTATAAATATACGGTCACAAAAACAAGAATTTTCTGAAGTATGAAAAAGTGGATTGTAAATAAACAAGCAGGTTCTAGTCAGTAAATGTGCATTATTTGACTCATTTTTGAAACAATCTAACAACTTTTATTTCCAATACTAACAATATTACTAAACAATCTAACAACATGTTAAACAAAAGTCATAAAAACAGAGTTGTATGCACTGCACAGATTAAATATCATTTGTTTAGGAACAGCTCTTTTTATTGTTATGGGGAAGATTAGGGGGAATGATATAGATCACTCTGGAAAAACCTTGCTAACTCTGTATAAAATTAAAATAGGGTTTCTATATTTCTTAGACCTGAAGCTACTTTTATCTAAATTTGTTTGCTAAAGAGGCTAATTTCAAATTTCACAAAGGCTTACTTTTTTTTATCTTCTTTTTTTAAGGAAAAAAAAAAAAAAAAACTTTATGCTACAACGGATCTAAAAAAAATAAAATAATTGTCTTAAATTTTTCATTTAATGAGAGTTTAAGCCTGAATTTTCTGCTTCGGATATTCGTCGGATATCCGGCTTGAAATTGCCAGCTATCCGTATCCGGAGTGCTAATATCCGGTACCCCGTCGGATACCGGATAGTTACCGGATATCCGTTTCATCCCTAGTTACATCCTTTAGATTTGAGAATAATTAAAAATTCAAAAGGTCATTGCAGAACTAAACTAACTCAACTAAAAGTGCAAGTGGAGACAGATTTAATAATAATTAATAAATTTTCTCGAGGCAATAGACATGATCTCCAAGGCATGGGCTCAAGTAAAGTCTAAAAAAGTAACAAATTGTTTCGTAAAAGCAGTATTTCTTTATTCACAAATTGAAACTGATGATTGGAAAATTGGAAATCATTATATACTAAAATGTCCTTCAAACAATATATGAAATGGGATGATGAAGTTACTATATTCAAACAGTGTACGATTGAGGGACTAGTCCAAGGTTGATGAACTAGTTGGTGTCAATAGTCATAAAGAGAAATACACTTATTACTGCACAGAATTAATTTCTCCATTTTTTATTGGAGTATTAAATAGTGCTGAATCTCTAAGAGAATATTTTATGTTTTTTCACATAAGAGAAAGTACTCTTTGAATTTAATTCGATTAATAATACTTAAAAAAAAAAAAGAATCAGCGCATCAGACATCCTTTTTTTTTTTTTTTTTAAGTCATTAAGAGTATTTAACTACTGCTTATAGTTTATACATAATTAATCCAGAGAAAAAGAAAAGCATTTAATAAAAATATAGTAAATCAATAAATTACAATCAGTCAAGGGAAAGTTTAAACTATAACGTTAAAAAAATTTCTGACTTTTTAAGTGTATGTGTGTGACTAGACAACAATTTAAAATTATCTTTTTTTTTTTTAATCTTCTTAAATTATGTTAAATTTCATTTAAAAATTATAATCAAACAGATAAAAAAGAAAATCATGGATATGTATTAGATTTTTATTATTGGGATCTGGACATAATATCGCGTCCACTAATAAAAAATAATGTGACCTATTTCATGTGTGATCTCTTGTTAGGGCCATAGGGCCTTATAAATATATATATCATAGTGTAGAATTCCATTATTTTAAATTTATTTTATCATTTACTTTTTACCATTCAAAATAATACATTTTAAAAATATTGTACATCACTGCTGACAAAGCTGAATTCTGTTCACAAATCTCAATTAAAAGTTATAAAATTAAATAGGATGATTGAATTTATTATGACTCATCTTGACAAAAGTTTAATCTTTAAACTCTTTTAAAAAGCAAATTTCATAACAATTTTTGTGATGGGTTTGTCTGAATATCAGTGCTCTGACTAAGATAAATATTCATGTACTGTCATGGAATTTTATATACTATTAATGATACTTGCCAATTCATTCAAATAAAATGTTGTCATTTTATTTCTATGAACACAAACCACATTATTTTGCTTTTCATCCATTGATGTAAGACGTAATTTTGTCCCCGCGATATTTTATCGTCAACCCATATTAGATTTTTATTATTATATCATCCTTTGTTATATATATAAGTATATAGCAAATTTTGGTTAGTATATGTTTTTTAGAGTCTAGTTAAGAATAGGTGACAGCTTTGGAGCAATTTAAAATTTCAACAATGCCAACAAGATGCCATGTTGTTTTCTTCATATGTGATTTGGCGAGAAAAGGACCACCACTTATGGCGCTAGCCTATTTGGCGACCATTGCTCATTCTTGACTAGACCCTTTTTTTTTTTTTTAGAACAGTTCCTTAAAAAATGTATAAGCTGTGTTCCACTATATAGCATTTCTGTATGTAATAATTGCCATGTTCAACAATTTATGTACATTTTTATCGCATTGATATATTGTTTGTCAATTTTTTAGGAATAAATATGTATTGTATTATTGCAAATCCCATAATGTATTCAAGTTAACTGCAATCACAAACTTAGAGGGGGAAATTAAGTTGAGTGTACTCAATCCATTTGCTGTATCTTGTATTTGTGTGAGTGTTATTAAAATGAGTGAGTGTTTTGCTAGTGTTTGGAGATTATTGTTATCGACTGTATATATTGTTAGACTAAAATAATATAAAATTGATGAGGGGAAAAGTTAAAAATTAGTTAGAAGGGAACATTTAAAAGTAATAATAATAATAAAAGTTTTTTTTAAGGAAAATATAAGAGAAAAAAATAAAAAGATATTGGAGAAAACTATTTTTAAATGTAAAATAAATAAATAAATAAATTGGCCCAAACAAGCAATAGATCCCGAGAATAAACAATATCACTGCTTCTGACAAAATTTATGTTTAATTGGAATTAATTTCTGTAAAAGGCTGTTATTTAGCTGCTAATCTATACAGCTTGTACTATTGTTTTAAATTGATTAACGAAATATATGTTAAGTTTACAGCCAATTGCTGAAATATGGATTACTTTTATGCTTAATTATCATTAACTACTTAAATATGTTATTTTTGCTGCTGGCTAATCAATAAAATTCGCACTTTTTTAAAAGCTGATTATGAAAATTCGTAATATTTTTTATGGCCAATTGTTGAAATACGTAATTATTTTGCTACAAATTTACGAAATCTATGTTTAATCGTAAATAATAGCTAATATACACTATTATTTCGTGATATTCACCAATAATCTATATCACACTTTCTTCAAAAGTTGATTCCTGAAATTCGCAATATTTTTGCAGTCAATTATCAAAATATGTAATTATTTGGCTGCTAAACGATGAAATCTGTGCTTTTGCAAAGCTGAATTCCCAATATACTGAAAATCTTTGCTGCTAATCAATGAATGCCGCACTTTCATCGAAAGTCACACATCCCAAATTATGCAATACTTTTGCAAATGAAATAAAAAATACTGGGCCATTTCACTGATAATATCCAACATTTATGTTTATTCGCAGCTAAACTATTATTCTTTTGCTAATCGATAATAATTACTCTTTTTTTTTTTTTTTTTTTCAACTTTGATTTCCAAAATACACGATTAATATGCACTCGATTGTAGATTTTCTATAATCGGCAAAATAATTTCCTATTATTTAGCTACTAATCGATGAAAATCACATTATTTTGAAAGCTAAAGTAAAAAAATTATGTTTAATATGCTATTATTTAGTTGCTAATTGATAAAAGTTGCGATACTTGAAAAGCTGATTTTCATAAATCGCAATATTTTTATAGCCAATACTGAAAATATGCAATCATTTCTCCTGTAATTAAGAAAATTTATATTTAATTGCTGATATAGGCTTTATTTCAATGCTAATCGGGGAAATTCTTTTTTTTTTTTTTTTTTTTTTTTCAAAAGATGATTTGTAATATATGCAATAATTTTATGGCCATTTACCAAAATACGAAATTTTATTGCTAATTATAAAAATTCACGTAATTGCTAAAATAGATGTTATTTTGCTAAAAACATGTAATTATTTAGCCCCCATAATTCAGTAATATTTCGTTTTAAAGCCACTGACTTTTGTGAAAAACTGGTTTTCAAATCCGAAATTTTTTTAGAATTACCCCTGCACTATAAAAACTGAGGCATCATTTTTTCAATTATCTTAATGTTGTAGAAAATATTCTTTTTCTTTCTCCAATGGTAAATACTTCGTCATTAAAGTTCAGAGTTTTCTGTGATTTTCTCCAAAACTCGCATGAATGCAGACTGAAACACCTTGGTAAGTTTCCCATGAATAACACTTCATCCGTGTAAGTCGGATTTTTCCATAATTTTCTCTGAAATTCACGTTAATACGAACTAAAACACCTTAGGAATTCTTCCACAGTGGACACTTCTCCCAGGCTAGAAACCTCGCATTTTCAATGGCCTTAACCACCTACACTACACCACCAAAGTACCGTAGCTTTGAATACATTATTTCGATAAATAATTCAAAAAGATATTTATTTTAAGGTTTTTTTTTTTTTTTTTTAACTATTCTTTAGCATTATGATAATTGAACCCTTAAAATTGTTTAAATTAATATCAAAACATTACATAATCATAGCCTTCCCCTTTTTTCTGCATCCATTTCAGCTTTTGATACTAATTAAACGTACTTTAAGTTAATGTAAGCAAATACTTCTTTTCGTCCTGAGTTAATAAATTTTGATCATGCAATCTTTTGCATGTGTCTTTTTGTTCCCCATTTATTTATGTGTTATTGTGCAATGATTCGTGTGGTTCTTTAGTTAGATTATTAAAGTAATTGATTTGTTATTATCATTATTTTTTTCAAGAGACGTTGAGTCAATTTTATAGATAAGGGAAAAAAAAAAAACAGAAATAGATTTCTTGCAGCAAAAATCGAATAAGGAAGGCAAAATCGAAAGTTCATAAGGATCGGACTGCGATCTCCGTCCAGCTGTGTGAAAAAAGAAATAAAAAGGGGATGGGTAAATTATAGGAATGAGTATTAGAAATTTATTTTTAAAGGAAAGTATGTATATATATATTAATTATAATATAGTGTTATCATATTAAATCACTTTTTTCTCCTGAATTTAGTATTCGTAAAAATTTAATAAACCAGTCCTTTTAATTAGGATTTGGAGGGGGTACTTTTAAATCATTTCTTTTGCATGTGTTTAGTGTTTTCAAAAAAATTATAGCCTGTGCTTTGGTTTTCATGTGCATATAACATTCATACATGTGTATGATAGTGATTGATGCCATATGTAATTTTATGCTAACTAAGGTAGGAGTATCCAGAGATTTTATTTTATTTTTTTAGTTTTTATTTCCGCATGTATAGGTACATGCATATCAGAGATTGCAACAATGCAGAATTTTGTACATATTCAAGATTCAAACAAAGTGAGGTAGGGGGTATCAAGCAATTTTTTTTTTCTTCATGTAATATATCTGTACTGATAAGTATAAAGGATTTAAGTCCAAAAATCTCAATTTGGAGTTAAGTACATAGTCAGACTCAGAAAAAAAAAATCTCTATCGATTGGTATAAAGGATTTAAATCCATGTCATTTAGGCTTTGAGAAAATCCATTGGTAAAAAAAGATTCAAGTCAGAAATTTAGCATTAATCTTTGGTATAAAATATTTAATTCAATTTTTTCCCTTTATTAAATGAAGGTTGACAATCACTGAATGGTATAGAGGGTATAAATCAACATAATCCCTTTTTCCTAATCGATTCTTCTGATTAGTTTTTAGTTAGTTTAACTTTATTTTTTGTCTCCTGAAAAATCAAGAATATGGACTTAAATCCTTTATACTTATCAGTACAGATATAGTGTAATACATGCATATTTATGATTGCTGCAATACAGAATTTCATGCATTTTTTAGATTAATGCAAAGCAAGGTAGGGTATTTCCTGCTTTTTTTTCTTTTTTTTTTTAATGTTTGATTGCCAATTATATAATATTTTTTGGTAATGTGGAAAAATATTGTATGTAATTGGCAAATTATTTTGCTACTGTTTGGCTTACTTGATCACAGCTAATTTTAAAAATATGTAATGTAATATTTTTTCTCCCAGTTGCAGAAGAACTTTATTATTTTGCTGTTAATCGAAAGAATTCATGCTGTGTTCCAAGCTGATTATAAATATACATGATTATTTTACTACAAATCAACTAAATTTCGGCTTTTTTGGTGAATAATTTTCTTTACGTGTGCATTTTTTATGGTGACTTTTTAAATACTGAATCATTTTATAGCTGTTTATGACTTCATTTATGTGTAACTGCTGAAATACACAATTTTCACATTGTCAGTTCTGTACTGATAAGTATAAAGGATTTAAGTGCATATTCTTGATTTTTCAGGAGACGAAAAATAAATTTAAACTAACTAAAACCTAATCAGAAGAATCGATTAGGAAAAAGGGATTATGTTGACTTATACCTTTTATACCATTCAGCGATTGTCAATCTTCATTTAATAAAGGGAAAAAAATTGAATTAAATATTTTATACCAAACATGAATGCTAAATTTCTGACTTGAATCTTTTTTACCAATGGATTTTCTCAAAGACTAAATGACGTTGCCTTAAATCCTTTATGCCAATCGATAGAGAATTTTTTTCTGAGTCTGACTATGAACTTAACTCAAAATCGACATTTTTGGACTTAAATCCTTTATACTTATCAGTACAGAATTAATATATTGATTCTTGTGTAGATAATAGGAGAAAAGAATAACTACAGGGGTTGTTCTCTCTCTCTCTCATATCTTTAAGTCATTACTTTAATTTGTTTAATTGCCACATATTGAGTAGCAAGTGAATTTATTAGTTCTACTTTGTTATTTAAAAATTTGTAAGATGTATTAATTTTACTTTAATATGCATTTATTTATTTATTTTAGGGAACTTCATTATCTTAAGGCAGAAGAGAAGTTGAATGATTCTCTGATGTGGAAAAAGTAAGCAATTATTAATAATTTCAGTCAAGGTTCACTTATTTAAAATAATAATAATAATTTTAAACATTATTTTGGTAAATCCTTCAAGTGCAAAAATAAGCATAGACTGATTAAATCAAACCTAAAAATCATTTTTAAATGTAACATCGGTTTTAATTTTTTAAGAACATGATATTTCAGTATATTTATTTGTAAAAGAAAAAATAACGCATGTAGTGTGTCCTTGAAATGATATATAAATTTATTTATTTTTATTTACATGTAGATTTTTTGTTTTTGAAATGTGATTTATACATATGTGATAAATTACACCTAGGCATGTGATGAAAAAATTAGAAGTGAATTGATATCTGAACTTTATGTATTTTTTTATGCTGATTTCCAAAAATATAACGAAAAATTTCTGTTATGTCACATTTTCATAAAAAATTCAATTTTACTTTAATTTTTAGCACATACATAATATTTGCCCCTCTTGGTAAATCTTCTAATTAAGTAACTTGCCTTAATACAAGGGCTTAAAATGTTTCTATATTTCCTATATATTTTTAAAAATCATGAAAAATGCCCTATATTTTTCTATATTTTATAATTCTTTACATTTTTCCCAAATTCTACTATTTCATTTTAATTTCTTCTTGCTTGTTTTCTGTTTTTCTTGATAGACATCCTATTTAAATTCTCGTATCTTTCCAAAATATTTTTCATAGTGAAAATAACTGTTTTTTTTTTTTTTTTTTTTTGTTTTTTTTACATTCACTCTGCTAATGTGATTAGAAGTCATATTTTGCATAATTTATCATATATAAATAATATTGCACATGTTAAAAATCTAAGAAAATAACAAGGTAATGAAAACTTTAATCATTTCATAAATTATTATTATTATTTTTAAATGTTTAATTTAAAAAATTCAGAAAGATGGTTTTAAAACAATCAGATACTTTTATTTAATACATATATAATATATCAATATTTCTCAAAAAAAAAAAAAAAAAAAAAAAAAAAAAAAACCTGTGGCTTTTAAATTATTTTATCATAATGTTCAAATATCAGTATTGTCGATTTTTTTTTTTTTTTTTTTTTTTTTTTGTGGCTAAATGTGTGTGTATATATAAATGCATAATCCACACACACACACTCTCAATCAATTTCCTTTAAATTAAAAAAAAAATAAAATATACCCATAATAACAATGCAAGTATGCATTCATTGCAATATTTCTTTCAATATAGTATTTTCATAATAAGAATCAATCCAGTATGATCCGCTGGACTTGAGACTTTCACTTCATAGCTGCAACAATTTATTGATAAATGAAATCTCATCTATGCTAATGAAGGCATAAAAGAATTTTTAAAAAGGATAATTTAACAGAAAATATAACGAAGAATAAGGCAAATTTTTACTCATGGCTTCAAACAAATAAAATAACAAGATATTTTATTTTAAAATAATATATAATATATTCTAATGCAAACATACTGTTACTTAGTGCTTAACAAATATCATTTGAAACAAGAAATTTTGTTCATTCAATCATTAAACGAATTCATAATTCCATTACCATTTTAATATTTTCACTTAATCTCTTCTTTTCTTTATTGCTATTATTATTTATTGGGCACAATTCATTAAATAGGCACTGATAGCAGCCTCAAAATTTATTCAACAAATTATATATAGTTAGATTGAAGAGTTATTATTATTATTTTTTTATTTATTTTTTTTTTTTCCCTGTTGACTTTTTAAACATAATGATGTAAAAAAGGGTGTCATTATTTAAAAAATATTATATGAACTGATGTTAAATAATATAAACTGCTATGAAAGCCAAAAAAACAAAAAATGATAAATTTGGATATATATTATTTTCTAAATATGTGAAAAGTAAACAGTAATAGATCTGTTCATTTATTTTATTTGTTAATAAATTAGAGTGTTTTATTTACTAAGTCATTTAATCATTGCAAGATTAAATATAATAATAAGCAAGAGGCCTCCCGAATGGTGTCAGGTACGACCACTCCAAAAAAAAAAATTCTGGAACGCAATTTTATTTTGATAAAATGGATGTCTTATTATATCAGGTTTTAATTCATTATACAAAATAAACCATCCCAGCCATCACTACAAAAATTGGCATACTTATCAATAAGACAAAAATCTATCTAACGCCGTAATTTTTAGTCCAATAGGATAATTAGTTCAAAAGATATTAAATAAAAACCCAATTTAAATTTTAAAAAAAATATTGCCAAAAAAAAAAAAAAAAAAAAAAAAAACATTTTTTTCTTGATTTAAAAGGAAATAAATTTATTTCCTGTGTCATAAAAAATTTCTGATAAAACTGACGTCATAATAGTTTTTTGTTTTTTTCCCATTTATCTATGTAATTAATGACCGCAAACATGAAATTTGCGGTACACTTTTAACATATTAATTATGGGAGTAGAGGGTTGAAAATGGTATCATTCAAAAGGTGTGATTAGCCAGATTTGCAGAATACAAAAGTTATTTTCTTATGATGTCAAGAAGATATTTAAAAATATTTTTTATTTTTTATGCATTTTTCCATTTTGTACATGTATTCTTTTATATTAAAAAATACCTAAAGTTGAAAGTTAGACCATGTAATAAAACCATAGACATAGACACAGTAATTTGTATAGATGTAGCATCACTATACTCTCGACTACTGATTTTTTTTTTTTTTTTCCTTAAGAGAAAACAGCTATTAGAATGGTAGAAATTTGAGTGAATGAGTGTTAGATCGAAAGTTATTTACTGTTGAAAATATACGCAAATTAAAAAAGGATTTGACTTATAAAAGTTCTTTTTTTTTCCTAATTTATTTAAAATATATTTTCTTTCTTTTTTTTTTTTTTGTGATATATGTCAGTTCTAATTTAATGACATATTTTTAAAACTAAAACGTAATGCATTCCAGTTAACTGAAATTGACTATTTATTTGAAAAAAAAAAAAATGGATTTATTACTATATCTTCTGCATATATAAGAAGAAAGTAGAAGATTTGGAAAAACTTTCGATTACCGGTTTTCAGTGAATTTACACGTTTTGAGATTTCGTTGCATTTCAGTTAACTGAAAGTGACTACTTATTTTTTAAAAAGTGGATTTATTATCCTATCCTCTGCATATGTAAGAAGAAAGTATAAGATTCCAAAGAATTTTAGATTTTCGATTTTCAATGAAGCGTCACGTTTTGAGATTTTCCGAACTCAATTCGACCATTTTTAGAAAATATCTGTCTTTTTGAGTTCAAACACTGTACTTTATGAACCAATGGAATTAATTTAACCGAATTTGATATTTGGTTGGACCTTGGTTTGACATGGTACCGATTAGCTTTTGGGCTGTATCACCCAATAGGGAGCGCTTCTACATTGCGATTTCCTCTCATTTCAGGAAAGGCTCAAAATCTACAGTGTACCAAACTTAGAGAAATATATTAAATAAAACTCTGCTGATTAAGTTTGATTGCATATCAACAAACAATTGCTGCAGCTGTGCTGCAATTTAATTCCATTTATGAGAAGGCAATAACTTTACTTTGCCTTGCTTTGTATAAAAGTGGTCGAGTTTTGACCATTAAGAGATACTAGTTACAAAATAATGTTAGAGTTTGTTTTTACTGAATCTCTCAATTTTCTCTTGAAATTATGTTCCTATATTTGTAAGAAAAATTTCCTATATTTTGCTATTTGATTGCTTTAACCCTTGTTAATAAAAACAAATAAAATAGTATATTGGTAATTTTCTTTTAGCAGCTGCGCAATAATTTGATGTAAAAAGTTTAAACTCAAGAGAACTTTGTTTTTCTCTTGACCAGGGGTGCCTCATGCGATCCAGCAACAGTGGTTTTCACCCATTTAAACCTATAAAAATAAATTGATTTGATTCACCAAGAATGGATCATTTTATATAGATTTAAATGGATAAAAACCGCTATTGCCAGATCGTACATGCTAAATTGTTCGAGAGCAAAAATATCAATATCGATTTTACAAAAAATCTTGACATGATGAAAAAGAATTGAGGTCATTTTCAAAATCAACACACCAAATAACATGAAAATCAGCAAAAATTTCTCTTGTATTTTTCAAAACCTTCTATTTCGCAGGCCTTTGTTATCAGGGATCTGTCCAGATTTTTCACACAGTGTTCTGTTTTTGTGAAATTGGGAAAAATTCTACACATATTTTTGTGAATTTAAATTTAGTGTGAAAATAAAGTTCTTCCGAACTTTTCGGCCAGGGTGAAAAATGTAATTTTGAAAAATAAAATTAGAATTAAGGAATAAAAACCGGAAAACACAAGCGATGAGAAGTCACAAATCACCTGAAGATGGGCGCGAAGTGCACCCGAAATGCATTGTGAATAAATAGGACAAGTTTATAAGGTATTAATAAGTATGAATAAGTATATTAACGTCCTAATAATAAGTTTTTTAAAATTAGAATTAAGGTTTCATTTTAGACAATGACAGTTCACTTTTATAGAAAAATAAATTTACATATATGCATAGAATCCTTTATAAATTAGAAATTGAATATCAGTTTTTCAGGGAAATACAGCAAAACACATCTGATTATTCTGGCAGCCTGTTTGCTCCATGAAAGATTAGTTTTGAAAATGAAACAGATTTATCAAAGGTCTGTTTTTAAAGGGAAAATTTTTGTGAAGGGTCCTGTTTTAAAATAAATAATTTTGTGAAGAGTCCTTTTTTAAGATATAAAATTTTGTGAAGGGTTCATTAACAGACCCAGGTTTGAAATTTTTATTTTTCCGACTGAATGAAAATAATGCCTGGACCGGGAGTCGAACTCCGGAACTTTGACTTACAAGGTCAAGGCTCTACCAATTGAGCTATCCAGGCCGACAACCGATCCACATTACTCACTCAGACAACCATTAGGTCTAAACAATCTGGTCTATCATTTAGATAGCTCAACAGAAATAAGCCGCTGGTAATGGAAAACACCATTAAACGATGGGAGAAAGAAATAAAATTTTTATTAAAATCACACAATCAACTGTGGAAGAAAATCATATTTATTGAAATTTTTATTTTTCCGACTGAGTGAAAATAATGCCTGGACCGGGAGTCGAACTCCGGAGTTTCTGCCTAATGGTTGTCTGAGTGAGTAATGTGGATCGGTTGTCGGCCTGGATAGCTCAATTGGTAGAGCCTTGACCTTGTAAGTCAAAGTTCCGGAGTTTGACTCCCGGTCCAGGCATTATTTTCACTCAGTCGGAAAAATAAAAATTTCAATAAATATGATTTTCTTCCACAGTTGATTGTGTGATTTTAATAAAAATTGTAGACCCAGGTTTGCCTCTGAACAGAACCCTGGTTATTAGACAGGATGAAGAGGATCTTGAGTTATTGAAAATCTTTTATTGGATGCTTTATCTTTAACATTGTAGCCAGTTAAACAAATTGAAAAGTAGAAAATCTGGAACTTATGATGTTTTGAGTTTGAAGCAGGGTCACAATTTTATAGAGATTTTATTAGTAATAATCATTGTGACAAAAAAGATGCTCTGAACCATATGTTGACTGATTTTGTACATGTAATTTTGTGGCTAATCAATAGAGGGAGTTCGTTGTCTGGGCTCGTTAGAGAATCTCCCAAGGCTTTAATTTTTATGCATTTCTCAAACACAAAAGTTACAGGATACACTTATATTAGCAAAATTACCTATAAAATTGATCTTTTTTAATATTGTTTGCATTATAAAAAATTTTCAAGCTTGCTTTGCTCTGGCAATTAAATAATTCATTTTGAGCTACGATTTTTGACTAGTATCCTCAGGTGAAACTTTTCAGGGGCTACCCCAGGATTCAAGTTTTTTTTTAATTTTGCTGTCTCTGAATTTCATGTTAAATTATTTTGTTTCTATAGAAATTTCTTATTTTGAATGCTTAATTTGCCTTGTAATGTATTAAAAGCTCTCTGAATATTACTTATTGTAGGTATAAATAAATATTTTTATTAATAATCATATGATATATCATTAACAAGATAACAAGTCTCCCCCCACCATCATTCATTTTGCATGCAAATAGCAGTTTTCAGGATTTTTGCATTTTATTTAATTTCATCCCTGGTGGTATAAAATAGACATAAGACTGGTGGGTTGAAATAAATTATTATTAACTCATAAACTTATCTATATGTATTTCATATGTATTTCTTTATTGATAATTAGTTTTAAAAAAAAAGTCACTAAAAAAGTTCAGACTAATTATTTCAAATCATATAAAAATGTTGAGTTCAAGTAAATTAATATTAATTTGTAAACTTTATTTATATTTATTTCTTTATTTATTGATAACTAGTTATTAAAAATGTCACTGAAAATCTTTAGTATTTTAAAATGAGTAGGATTATAACGCTACAAAAGATGAGAAACAAAATGCAGTTCTTTTAAAATATAAATCACTGAATTTAAACATTGTGTAAAATAATTCATGTTCCTTACATTTTATATATTGGATTTTCGATACAATAAGTTTTTTTTTTTTTTTTTCCCCAACATCTTAACCCGATCAGGATATTGCTTTTTTCAGCACCTTGTCAGTTTATCATGGGTCTTCTATTCATAACTTTTGAACAAATTGAGATATTTCAAAAATTCAGATTGCATAATAAAATTTAAAAATGGTATTTGTACGGAAAAAATCGTGGACACGATGGATAGGTATTTCTTCTATATATGGATTCTTAGGTTTGAGACAAAAGAAAAATGGCTCGGGTCTCCAACGACCCACGATAACTTGATCGGGTTAATATATACCCTGGGATAGAGTCCTGCATCAGGTCGGGTTGACAAACATTTTTTTCTTGCGATTCGGGTCAGTTTGGCTGATAATTTTTTTTATTGGGTCGGGTTTAACTTTCAACGAATTGGATTGACTTGAGAACATCTTTTAAAAATAATTACAGTTATAAGTATAAATTTCTAGACATAATTAATAAATGATTAAAATATACTAGCTATGTGTTGGAACTCCGTATTCATATCCGTATATGTTCGCCAGAAAAACAAAGATCTGCATTCATATCTGGATCCGTATAAGCAAGAAAAAAATATCCGTACCTGTTTTCCTTTTTTTTCAATGAATCTAATACTTATCTTTTGTAGAAATTGTATGAAAATTGGGAAGTATTATGAATCCCTATTGACTATTTTTAATATATAAATAAAAGAAATACAGTATAACCTTGCTTTTACATTTTGGGAATGGAAAAGATTCCTGAATTTACATTATTATTATTAAAGGCTTTTATTTAGCTTACATTCTTTGTCATAAACCTTCTGCCGAATCCGAGTTAAAAATGGAAAAAGGAGGAAATAAATTAGAAATATCAGTCCTGTCGTTACAAATTCAGTACCAAATGAAAGGGGCAATTTTTCTAAATCCTGGGGTGCAAACCGTTTTTTTACACGACAATTAGATCTTTAAAATTAACTAAAGTATGACATTTAGGTGGCAACATTTCATCTTAAACTGTTCATACTTTTTAGTGCAAATCAAGCTTATAGAAAAAGTTATTATTTTAGACAAATTATTATTTTATAAATTATTATTTTAGATGCTTTTTTTTTTCAATAATTTTTAAACGTCGTTTTTATGGGAACGAAATTATGAATTTTCCTCCATTTATACTTGTACATACAGCAAATATAGAGTAACACTTGTTGTGGTTTAATTTAAAAAAAGCAATGTAAAATAAGCACACTTTTAGGAAATTGATTCCATGAAGGAAGATAGTATCCTTTATCATCTTCTCTAGAACAAATAAACCATGCATCACCAAAATTGCAACTACTGGAGGAAGCTAATTTGCTGATCTGAGAATTTAAAGTGATCGTGGGAAAGCAGATGTTTAATTCCGAATCATATCCATGCTGTCCAAATTATTATAGTAAAGTAAATATTCACATTGAACGAAAGCAATAAATGAAGATACATTTTTCTGTCTTTCTTTCTTCTTCCCCCCCCCCCCCCCCAGAATTTAGGCGCTGAACATAAACAATAAACTACTGACACTTAAACTTTAAGCCCATTTTTTAACTCTTGTAGTTCACAACTCACATAAATTAATTAAACATTATTATTAAACCGTTTTTCAGATTTTTAAATTTTTAACTTAATACAATTAGTAATTACATTTTATATTATTTTAAAAATAATTTACCAACTGGGTGACAATGAAAATTTACCTTATTTCATAATTTAAAAAAGTTTTGCATGATTTTTAGATGAATTATTAATGTTCATTTAGTTTTCAAGTTTTGGGTCGCAAAAATTCTCTATTGCGGGTTCGAGTTGATTTTCGGGTTGATGAAAATTTTTTTGTCAGGTTTGGGTTGATTTAAAACTCATCTGTCGGGTTCAGGTCAGGTTTTACCCGACCCGTGCAGGACTCTACCCTGGGATGACTGTAGAACAGGGTATAGCCGTTTTTTACCACCTGTGAAACTTTTCTTATAAATAATGGCAGGATAAAATGTTATTTAAGAGTGTGCATATGTCAGCATTAATTATTATATTCATTTTTTTTTTTTAAGTACAACAGAGCGTTTTTGTTTAATTGAACTCTCACAATTAAGTGATATTTTTTAAGTTATTTAAAATTTCATAATTACACTTATAAACCTAAAAACAGAGTAAATTACTGTGCAAAATAATAATAATAAATAAATAAATTTCTTTTATCTTTCTTTTTCTTTTATTTTTTTTAATATTAATACTTGTTTGGCCATTTGGTAAAACACTCTCTGTACTTTCATTTTAAACTATATACTTAATTCTGCTGTTAATTTAAATTTGTCGTTTATTTTGTATTAATTTCAATGTAGGGTTGGTGCTCCAGTGATTGGCATGCTCCAGTAATTGACATCTATCCCAAAATAATTAATAAATAAGAAAAATAATAAAATCATATATTTTACATATAAGAATTTTAACATTTTGTGTCAAACACTGGAACATAGGGTGTCAATTACTGATAAAATGAAAAACTGGCAATGTCGATTACTGGAACATTGAGTGGGTGTCAAATAAAAATTCATAAAAAATAAAAAAAAATTTTATCACATGTATATATTTTAACATATATGTGGTTCTGAATGTCTTTCATGCCCTATGTACTAACTTCAGATTTCTAAAAATATTTTCTCATGACTAGAACATTAAAAACATCAGAGATTGCTCTAAAAGTGTCAATCACTGGTGCACTTACCCTAATGCTCTTTTGTAAAAAAAAAAAAAAAAAAAATGTAATTTATAACAAAATGAGAATTTGATTTATAACAGAAATAACAATGTTCCTCTGCAAGACTATCTAACAAAAATACAACAAAGAGAAAAGAAAACTGAAGAAGCATATCAAAATGTTATGAAGCAAATGAATGAATTAGACCAACGTACAGATTTATTATGCTCAAAAATTGAGAAACTGGGAATATTTAGGGTGAGTACCTAGTTTTTTTTTTTTTTTTTTTTTTTTCAGTTTTTTTTTTTTTATTTTATATAATGATAATTTTATTATATACTTTTCATTTTACGATATGTTACAGACCTTGAGTAATAAAATTTAATGTTTATTTTATTTATTTTTTATATGCTACTTACCATAGTGTTAAAAAAAATAAAATAAAAACATTAATTTAACCCATTGATTTAACTAAATTAATCCTACTAAATGTATTTTAATGTATTATTTAATGTAAGTTAATATGGAGTGTTGTTGATTCTAGAAAAAAAAAGGCTGTCAGCAAGATTAGAGGTCTGCATGGGCTCGGGCTAAATTTTTCAATTTGCTCTCGGGAGGCCAGGCTCTGGCTTAACATTTTTTTGCAGTCCCGCCCCAATTTTGTTTCTACTTTCTTCGTTAATCAAATGAAAAGGAAAATTATAAAATATTTCTTCAATCATTTATTTTACATAATTTTACATTCTGGTATGTCACATAAAATTGTGTTCTGTTAAAAATTGTCTGTGACTTCAATTTACTTGTCTATCAGTCTGTCTGAGTCTGTTCGTGATCTGATTTTCTGCAAATATTTTTAGCATGTCTCGAAATTAATATATTTTATTTATAGTAATATTAGATGGTTTCCTATTCAAAATAGTATGCATATCAGATATCACTACTAGTTTGCGCACATGTATTGGATGTTTGAATTAATTCGTAGCGTTTTTTTTTTTTTTTTTTTTTTTTTTTTTTCGGAAATTGAGGCTTTATTGAGCAAAAATAATTACAAATAGATTATTCAAAGTATTGACCATCACTAGCCACTACTTTTTCCCATCTTTCTGGCAGCATACGGATTCCGCGTCAGAAGAACGAATCGTCTTTAGAGGCAATCCAAGAATCGACCCATTTTTTACAATCTTCATAAGAAGTGAAGTGTTCCTCAGACAGGCCATGGCTCATCGATCAAAACAAGTGGTAATCAGATGGAGCAATGTCTGGAGAATACGGCGGGTGAGGTAGGACCTCCCATTTGGTCGTTTCGATGCAGGTTTTGACCGGTTTTGCGACGTGCGGATGAGCACGTCTCTAGGTTTCAGTTCGTATGGGACCCACTTTCCCTGCTTTTGGATCATTCCCATGGCTTTCAGGCGTTATATATAAATTTTTGTCATTTTATGACTGACTGTTTTAAGCTGTGTAAAGACACAAGGTATGTTTCATAAATTGGTTCACAATTTTTCCTTATATTTTTTATAATGAAGTAAATAAAGAAAAGAATGTGGTTGTAATCATAAAAAGCTTGTATTTATTGTAGTTAATATTTTATTTTATTTTATCTTTTGAAAAGATTTGTCATTTATTTCTCGGAAAATTATGGTGTTTGATTGGTTTACAGTGCTTTGAATGACTATTTATTTATTTGTTATTTTGTTTATTCCAATCTGTTTCTTAAGTAATAAAATTTACTTGTAGATCCTGAATGAAAAAAATTCTATTTGTTTTTTTCTTTTTGTTGTTATTTCCAAAATGCTGTTTGCTTTTTTATTGAAAAGTTTTAAGAAAACAGTAAGATATATTCATATTGTTTCCCAGCATAAAATGTGACACCAGTTACAAAACGGCAATTTTGAGTTTTTGTCATTGAAAAATGTGCATGAAGTGCCCCAATAGGCACAGTTGTTGTTAGCATCACATCTCTATCTTGAAAATTTTCCATGTGAGAGGTCATCTAATGTCAGTTTTATTATTGGGTAGGCAATAGTTTGTTATCTTTAACCCTTTATTTACTGTATTATGAAATATATAAAAAGCATTTTTGAAAATATATTAATTTGTATATAAATTATGTTACACACAGAGGCGTCGCCAGAAAATTTTTCAGGAGGGGGCAAACTTAAAATTGCAAAATTTCAGCATATTTTTAAAAATGTAGTTAGATTTAAATGGTTGGCTGGTTGATTGAGGTGATTAAGTCAGCCTGTGTGTAAGCATTTAGTACCACAAATTTTTATGCTAAAAATTATATAGTTTATTCTAAACCAATACTAATTGGAAAAATTTATCGCCGATTTAAAATCTGTTTTCGGGGAAAAGTTCGAGATAACCTATATATAAGTGCAGGCTGTGGCTGGGTCGGTTTGACTCTAATTATTGGTTCTGTGATATAAATTTTATTTGATCATTTAAATTCTGATGACATTGTTTTAAAGCTTTAATAGTAATTTTTAAATATTTTTTTACTTATTAGAATTTTCCAGGAGGGGGCAAGTGCCCCCCCTTGCCCCTATGTGCCGACGCCCATGGTTACACATGAAGATTGTGCAAAATACCAATTAAAAATAACAACAGCATTTATTAAGTTCCTTCCTCAAACAAAAATGGCTACATGTAGCGTCTAGTGCCATGTTCTGAGATTAAATAGAAGTATACATGTTCTTTTATTATAAATATCTTTGAAATTTCTTACGTGAATTCAACTGTATACACTTTTTAATCTAATTGTACTTTAAAGTACCATCAGATGTTCTCAAATATTGCATTTTTAAGTTGTCACTTTTATTGTCAGAGTGTGATGTGATGTTGTATTTTATTATTATTATTATTATTATCTGTATTTAAAGATATTTATTTATTTTTCAGAATATCTTAGTTGGACATAGTTTAAATGACACAAAATATTCATTTGCTTCAAATTACATTCCTCATTCTCTGAATACTCAGCAAAATTTTAACACCGAACCTACAGTTTCTAATTTTGACTCTAATAGTTTAAAATCTTCTACATTAAAAACTGCTTCTACACAGACAGAGAATAATGTATATTGTGATAGTTGCAAATCTCTAATTCAAGTCTCTCCCCAGTTGAGCCATATACAAAATTCAACATCATCTACTATAGATATTCTATCTTTAAGTAAAGATGAATTTCCTATTATAGATTCAACAAGATTGCAAGCTGATTCTTTTTTAGATAAAAGTTTTAATAATTCTCAGCTTATTACATCTTCATTAAATGATGAACATTTTCCATCACAAATATGTGAAAATAAAAAAGATGCAGAATTTTTTTCTAAAAATAGATTACAATCGAATGAGAAATATGAAGCGAAATCTGCTGCCATTAACAAAGTGTCAGAAGATAACCAAACCCCATTACAATATAATGAAGACTTAATTGGTGGAAATACTGTGAAGGATTCAGAAAACAAACAAATATTAAATGAACCCCAATCAAAATCAAATGATTCAGAAATTTCTGTTGAAGTTACTGTAGCAAAAAGTGATGCAGACAGTGTAAATTATGAATTTGATTTCCTAGAATCAGACACAGTACCTTTGTCTTCAAAAATAAAATCTCAGAAAATTTCAGAGAACACCACGGTTCCATTGACTGATGTTACTAAAAATGTTGATCAATCAGCTATTTCTAATATAAGACTTTCTAATGAACCTTCTAGGAATCTTAAAAATGAAAAAGAGACTTTTCAATCGATCAAAGAGCAGGAAATTAGTGATAACAGAAGTGAAACTTCTGGAAGTGTATCAGGTAATTATGAGTATAATTAATAATTTTAAAATATACAGAATTTGGTAGTGAATAAACATATATTATTTTATTTTTAGGAACTCATTCTCCTGTCATATCTATTTCTGATTCAGATAGTGTTAATGAAAAGGGATCATTTACAGGTAAAACTCGCTTGTTAATTTCAGTGAATTTAATTTTTAGAAATTCTGTGTCAGTAAAAAAGAAATATATATATATATAAATTTTAGTTAATGTATGATTTTTAAAATGTGAAAATTAGTGTATGATTAAATAAGAATATTAAAAAGAATAAGGAAATAGGCTAAAATTTTATTTATAAATGAATAATATTTAAAACGAGTACTCACCTTTCCCCACCTTATGGAAAGAACGCAACTACTCTAGACAAACAAAAATCATAAAGACCAAATGCCTTGATTTCATTGTGTATTAGCTTTAATTTCAATCTCTTTATTCAAACCTTTAAATTGTTTTCTTGACATAACAGAATGATACATCATAATTTGACTATTACAAAGAATTGTGTTGATTAGATTAAATTCAAGGAGGAGGGGTGTGGGCACCAGGGTAAATTTTCCTGTACCAGGTAGAACCCTCCACTTGAGAGACTGGTCGAATCACAAATCCGATGGATGAAGTTTGAACTTCGATGACTGGTGATGCCATTCTGACCAGCCATATTCCTCACAATTCTGCCAAGGCTCCATTGCAGGGTTGATGGAATGCCTGTCCAGTAGTACTAATGTTCATGGGGAGAAGCTGTGGATCTTGTTTGATCCCTATGGGCAATGGTTGAGACTGTAAATATTCTTGGGACTTGTTGTTGGGAGCTGTTCTTTCATTGAATGTGAAGCCTGTATCTAGAAGAGTGACTAAAAAAGGTATGTTTTAATTCATGGTCAGTTAATTCTAATAGAAACAGAACCAATTAAATGATGACCAGGTATCAGTGCTTCCAGTTCATTGGAATAATCTGAGACTATGTAACAATGGCAACAATGAAATAATTACAAAGCAGTGGTGATCTCTTGCAACAATACACAATACAATTTTACTACAGAACAATATAGTATAAACAGTTATAAAATAATAACTTTAACTCATTCAATTAAATATTTTATAGCAATGTTTGACCACAACACAATAAAAATAATTATAAATAATAAAAGTGTTAGTTTTAGTTTTGATACAGAAATTTTTATAAGGGAATTTTGAAGTGAAGGAGAAGTTTTGGAGCACTTTAAATAAAATTAGTGCTTTTCTATGTTCCCGTAGAATCTCAGTAACAGATAACAGGAGAAAAGAATACAAGCATAACACTGCCTATCAAAGGAGATCTAGGCTCCTAGGTCACCCTTGTTAAGCACTGCTTTGTGTGTTCCTACCAAGGCACCTACAGGGGGCTCTAGAGTTCCTACTAGAGAGCATCTAAGACATCATACATTGGTAGCGCATTGTTGTGGGTGAAAAATGTCCGTAAATTGCAGACAAAAACTGTCTGAAAGTTGCAGGCAATTTTTTTTTTTTTTTTTATTAGACAGACAAAGAGTGTACGAAAGTTGCAGACTAATTGTTTTTATTAGTGCAGACAAAAACTGTCTGCAAGCCATTTTTCTGTGTCTGTGACTATGTCGTCATGTCGCGGCGTTTCTGTGTTGTCCTAAAAATCTTTTTCATATCATTTTTCAAAGTTTAAAAATGTTTATATTGCCTATTAATTATGAGGAGAGCTTATTTTTTGTTTTAAATGAATAGCGTTTAGTGCTATGTATAAGTTAAGTTTAATTTGAAAATATAAACAATACAATGTATTGGTTTAGTATAATATTTAAAGATAGGTTTTATTAAAATAACTTTACTTAAAGATATAACTTACCTTTATACTTTATTCAAGCAAATAACTTATCTTTTTCTATTTTTAAATACATTTGATATTATACTTCATTTAATTCATATAGGATAAAATTGTAATCTTTGTTTACATTCTTTGAACACATCATTCAGGCCAGTTGAATTCCAATATGGCGATACTTACTTTTGCGGCCCATAGATGGCGTACATATTCAGCGTCGTCCGTTGTCACGGTAACGGATTACGTACAATGGACGTGTTTTTGGATCGCCTGGAAGGGAGAAATGTGTAGCCTGGTGATTGGCTGTTCTGGATCCGGTGATAAATGTATATAAGGATGTCTTACATAGTTTTACTCTCTCTTGCTTATAATTTTCGTTTGTAATTACGATGATTTGAAAATTTAAATACGTTTTAAGTATTTTTAGTTTGCCTCAAAGTATGAGGGCATTTTATTTTTGTTTAATTAAGTTGCATTATATATATATTAATGTTATTTGAAGGCCAGCATCCTTTTTTGTGCTAATGCTGAGCAATGAAAGCATTAATTCTACTTATAAGCAGTTAGTTTTGGTAAATAGTTTTTCCCTCATGGCAAGTTTTCTAACTATCACTAGCAAAGTCTATATTTTCTGTTAAGTTTGAAATTTCTTGTTAAGTTTTAATAAATATTGTTATGGATGTTAAATTCTGTTTTTATTCAAAAACTGCACACTATGCCTTGTTACATAAAAGTATGAGCCAAATATTTCACTGCAATCTCTGGATACATTTTTAACATGTTAAGACAGTTAATTTAGTCTTCATGATAACATTGGTTATGGGCATGTCATTTGGCCTTACCTTGTTTACAGTTTAGATGTGCAGCATATTTTTACAATGGCTATGAGTTTAACTCCTTCTATTGAAAAATTAAATGCTAGTAATTATATTACTTGGCAGAAAGATATTCGTTTTATTCTTATAAGAGATAACTGCTGGGAATTGGTTGCTAAAAGAGAAACTTTGCCAGAGGATGATGGAAAACCGGAAACTACTAAGCTTATTACAGATTTTAAGCATAGGTCAAGACTTGCACTGTCTACTATATATTTGCATATATCTCCTGAAGTTCGATGTATTATAGAAAATTGTAATGACCCGGTTGAAGCATGGGAGGCTTTAAAGAAAAATTTCTTGTCAGACTCACGTGCAAGACATATTCAATTATTTACGGAATTTGTAAAATGTGACATGCTACAAAATGAGTCTGTAACAGCCTATGTGAATAGATTGAGTCGTACAATTGAATTGTTGAGAGAAATGGGTCGTCCAATGGAAGATATTTACTGTTGCTATCAGCTTCTACGACATCTCCCGAAGAAGTTTAATTCTGTGGTTCAAGATATGATGCGATGGAAGTCAGATGAGTTCAAGTTCACTACTTTGGTGTCCGAATTAACGTCTGAGGAAATCCGTTTGCAGTTACAGAAAGATGATGAGCAGCTGGTAGAAGTTCAAAATATTCAATATAAAGGTAAACAAAAGTTCTATAAACCTTTATTATGTTTCAATTGTAATAAACCAGGTCACTTTAAGAAAGACTGTTTAAATAAGAACTTTAATGCAAATTTTAATAGAAATTCTAATGTTAAATCAAATGTAAATCCTAAGTTTAAATCTAAAAATGTTAAATCCCAAAGGAAGATTGCTTGCTCTGTCAATTCGGTCAATGAACCTTCATATTATATTGCACAGGTTAATTTTAGTGATGTTGGTGGCGATAATCTTTGGATTTTTGATACGGCCGCGAGTCATCACTGTTGTCGCAATAAAAACCTGTTTTCTGAATATTGTCCCGTTGAAGGTGAAAATTTGAAGGTGGCCATTGATGGAGTAAGTTTTCCGATTGTTGGGAAAGGTGTAGTTAAATTGAAATTTGGTAATAATGATGTATATCTTAAAGATGTTTTGTTTTCCCCTGAATTGAGGAAAAATTTGATTTCTGGTGCAAAATTGGACTTTAATGGTGCCAAGTTCACTGGAGGTGGTGGTAGAGTAAATGTTTTCGACAAGTTTGATAAACCTCTTTTTTATGCCAAACTTAAAAATGGTCTTTACTATGCCTATGCCAAGTGTTTAAAAGCGAATGGGGGGCTATCTGATGAACCTGTTGTAGCTAATTTAACTGACTTAGAGAACTGGCATTCTCGTTTCGCTCATATTAGTCCGGAACTTATAGTCAAAACTAGTAAGCACAATGGTGTGAAAGGGCTTCCTAAGCTTAAATTTAAAAAGTTTTCGTGTGAACCTTGTCGGGTAAGTAAACAAAATCGTGTTTCTTTTAAGTCGGTTGATTCTGTTCATGGCATTAAATCACCCTTGGAGAAAGTGTACATGGACGTTTGGGGTCCAATTCCAATTTTGGGAAAAAGGGAGGAAAAATTTTTTCTTTCAATAATTGACGGTTTTTCACGTAAAGTGACTTTATACCCAATGAAGGATAAGTCACAGGTGTTTAGTATTTTTGAAAGGCACATTGCCAGAGCTGAGCTTAGTCTTGGAAAGAAGTTGAAAACTATTAGGACAGATAATGGTTCTGAGTTTGAGAACGAGAGCTTCCGTGACTTTTGTAATAAAAGGGGGGTTGCTCACGAGCTAACAAACACCTATACACCAGAAGAAAATGGTGTTTGTGAAAGGCTCAATCAAACAGTTCTAAATTGTACTCGTGCTATTCTGTCCGATAGTGGACTTCCTTTTTCTTTTTGGCCAGAGGCTGTGCTTTATTTTAGTTACACTTGGAATCGTGTGATTCATAAAAACCAGGAAAAAACTCCTCTTGAACTTTATACTGGAAGAAAACCTTCGGTTAGACACCTGAAGCCTTTTGGTTTAGTAGTGTATGTCGGAGTCCCTAAACAGAGACGCGACCACAAACTTATGTCAAAGGCAAAAAAGGGAGTAATCGTCGGTTACGCTCTTCGTACAAAAGGATATAGAGTCTGGATAGAAAATGAGGATAGGGTCGTAGAGACTGTAAATTTAACTTTCTCCGATCGTATTTTTAATCAGCGCAGTGGGGCGGTGATGGGCCCTTCGTTGGAAGAGTTGGGTCAGTCTCCAAATAGTCCGGTTGATTGTGGTGGTTCCGATCCCGTAGACATTGTGTTTGGAGGGGGGCCTGATGATTCCGACGGGGAGTCTATCACTGAACTACCTGATACTAATGACTCTTGTTCTAAAATTGTTTGGAGGAGAAAGCCAGTACCGAGACCTCATGGTGATAGGACAGATATATATTATTACCCTAACGATAAAACTACTAGATTGAGATCTTTAAATGAGGTTAAGAGTTATTGTGAACATAATAATATTGTTTACGAACCTTCCTTGTTTGATTTCTCTGGTAGTAATAAATTTGAAGGGGTGGTTAATTCAAATGATCCTGTTTCTAACCATGTTAAAAAGGAAACCTGACTAGAACTTTTTGTACCTAGAACTTATAAACAAGCTATGAAGTCACCTCAAAATTCTGAATGGATTAAAGCTATGGATGAGGAAATTTCAAATATGAATCAGCGTAAAGTATGGCTTTTAGTCCCTTTACCTGATGGGAAATCTTTACTAGGTAAAAGATGGGTTTATACCATTAAAAAGGATGAGAGTGGGAATATAGCTAGGTTTAAAGCTAGGCTCGTCGCTCAGGGGTACTACCAAATTCGGGGGGATACCTACGACGAAACATTCTCTCCAGTGGTAAATTTTTTCTGTTATTCGTTTTTTCTTTTCCCTTTTAGTTTCCTGTCTTAAGTGGCAAAACATTCAGTGTGACATTAAATGTGCATATTTATACGCTCCTCTTAAAGAAGAGATTTATATGTCACAACCGCTTGGTTATATTGTTCCTGGTGAGGAAAATTTGGTTTGCAAATTAGACCGTGCTCTGTATGGTTTACATCAGAGTGGTCGTTTGTGGTTTTTCGAATTAAATAAGGTTATTTTAAGTTTAGGTTTTCTTAAGTTTAACTGGTGTAATTGTTCATATTATTTTGAGGACTTTATAGTTTTATTAGTCTATGTTGACGACATAGTTATTTTTGGAAAAACTCGGGCTCAAATTGATTCCATAATTGAACTTTTGGGGGGAAAATTTGATCTTAAAATTTTGGGTAAAACGAAGAAATTATTGGGTGTTGAGTTTAGCTATGATAACGATGCTGTTCAAATTTATCAGGCATTGTACATAGATGAAGTTTATAAAAGGTTTAACTCATTTAAAATACCATATACTTCTTTACCTATTATAAAAGGGTTAAAATATTCAAAAAGGGATTGTCCAAGCAATAAGGCTGAAATGGAAGAAGTCGCAAGATTACCATATAGGAATATCTTGGGTTGCCTTTCATTTTTAGCTAGTAGGACTAGACCAGATATAGCCTATGCTGTGAATATTTTTAGCCAGTTTCAAAATTCTTCAGGTTTAACCCATTGGAATGGTTTGCTTAAATTACTTGGTTACGTTTCAGGTACCAAGAATTTAAAATTAAATTTAAATTGTAAAAATTCTAGTTTAGTCGCTTTCTCTGATGCTGATTTTGCTATGAACAGAGACGACTTTATTTCAATGGGGGGTCAAATAATATTTTTAAATAATAGTCCAATTTCATGGCGAACTTTTAAGGAAAAAGGGGTAAGTCTTTCCACAATGGAAAGTGAATTTATTTCAATGTGTGAATGTGTGAAAGAACTTATGTGGTTCAATCGTATTTTGGAGGATTGTATTGAATTTAATTTAATCTCCGAAAAATACTCTTTACCAACCCTTTTTGCCGATAATATGTCAGCTATTGAATTTACAAAATCACCTATAGAGAACAATAGGTCCAAGCACATAAATGTAAAATTATTTTTTATTCGCGAGTGGCTTTTTGAGGATAAATTTGAATTAAAATATGTTAAATCTAAATCTAACTTGGCGGATCCCTTTACAAAGCCACTTACTAAAAGTGACTTGCTTAATTTTGTAAATAAAATATTTGTATAGTAAATTTGTAAGAAAAAAATATCTGTAAGTTTCATATATATAGTAAAAATTGTAATTTATAAAGTATAAATTTTGGATATGTATCCTTATTTGAAGTTTTTGAGGTGCAGAATATTTTTGGATGTTTTCTTCTGATCTCCATTGCTTTGTCATTGTAAAGAAAGTTTTTTTTTACTTAGGATGAGTGTAAACGTGGCCACGAATGTTTGAGTTATGTGATTGTTATAATTGTTTAACTAATCTTTTATTGTTTTCAGTAATGGGGTGATGAAGATAACAATAAAATTTCTTAATGCATCATTTTTTGATATATTATTAATATATATATTTTTTTTTCTATCTTTATAGTAGATTTGTTGAGTGTTTTTAGATGAACTGATCTGTTATGGTGGACTTTAGCAGGAATTGATGGATTGCCTCTGTATAAGAAGATTAATGTGATATTGTTATACTGTTTTTTTTTATTTTTTTTACTTTTGTTAATGCTAGTCATGGTTAATGTTTCAAAATGATATGATGGGGGGCATTGTTGTCCTAAAAATCTTTTTCATATCATTTTTCAAAGTTTAAAAACGTTTATATTGCCTATTAATTATGAGGAGAGCTTATTTTTTGTTTTAAATGAATAGCGTTTAGTGCTATGTATAAGTTAAGTTTAATTTGAAAATATAAACAATACAATGTATTGGTTTAGTATAATATTTAAAGATAGGTTTTATTAAAATAACTTTACTTAAAGATATAACTTACCTTTATACTTTATTCAAGCAAATAACTTATCTTTTTCTATTTTTAAATACATTTGATATTATACTTCATTTAATTCATATAGGATAAAATTGTAATCTTTGTTTACATTCTTTGAACACATCGTTCAGGCCAGTTGAATTCCAATATGGCGATACTTACTTTTGCGGCCCATAGATGGCGTACGTATTCAGCGTCGTCCGTTGTCACGGTAACGGATTACGTACAATGGACGTGTTTTTGGATCGCCTGGAAGGGAGAAATGTGTAGCCTGGTAATTGGCTGTTCTGGAATCCGGTGATAAATGTATATAAGGATGTCTTACATAGTTTTACTCTCTCTTGCTTATAATTTTCGTTTGTAATTACGATGATTTGAAAATTTAAATACGTTTTAAGTATTTTTAGTTTGCCTCAAAGTATGAGGGCATTTTATTTTTGTTTAATTAAGTTGCATTATATATATATTAATGTTATTTGAAGGCCAGCATCCTTTTTTGTGCTAATGCTGAGCAATGAAAGCATTAATTCTACTTATAAGCAGTTAGTTTTGGTAAATAGTTTTCCCTCATGGCAAGTTTTCTAACTATCACTAGCAAAGTCTATATTTTCTGTTAAGTTTGAAATTTCTTGTTAAGTTTTAATAAATATTGTTATGGATGTTAAATTCTGTTTTTATTCAAAAACTGCACACTATGCCTTGTTACATAAAAGTATGAGCCAAATATTTCACTGCAATCTCTGGATACATT
This sequence comes from Salticus scenicus, assembly GCA_963930645.1. NCBI lineage: Eukaryota > Metazoa > Arthropoda > Arachnida > Araneae > Salticidae > Salticus > Salticus scenicus. The sequence goes on along the minus strand of OZ005653.1, from coordinate 266,370,428 downwards.
TTTAACATGTTAAGACAGTTAATTTAGTCTTCATGATAACATTCTGCTACTGGGATGTGGTGTGTATGGCATCTATAAAAATTGTTTTAAGAAATAGAATAGAATAAAGAAAGCAACAATGTTGGTTGCATTTTGTTATATAGTTTGAATTTTTTAATTTTTAGAAGTAATATCTACCGTAGGAATAATTTCTTATGTTAAAACTATAGGGAATTGTTATGCGAGCACAAGCAATACTACTATATTTATTTATTTATTTATTTTTTTTTAGTTATTAGCAAGCAAAAAAAAAAAAAAAATGGAAAAAAAATTTCAGATATCGTCGTTGGGGCACAAAATCGACCTATTTCCAACATTTAATTTATACTTCTTTGAGATGACAATCGTCTGCATTCATCATTGAAAATAATTTTCATAAATAATTGATAACTTCTGTAAACAATTTGTGCTGTATGAAATTGTGCAGAAGAATAAAGAATGCAGATTTGCGATGGCCACAAAATACTAGTTTTAATTTAAGATATTTAGAGAGATAAATTAAAAAACAAAGCCTTTTTCTGATATTAACATATTTTTTACCATGAAGACGAGCATTAAAGAAATTGAAAGTAACTATAGCATGTTAATTAAAAGCATGAACATAAGACACCAAAAAAGTTATCAAATGTTCCATTTATAATATAAGGGAAAAGAAAAGTCTTTACAAACTTAACAATTCCCATTGTTTTCTTCAAAAAAAAAAAAATATCCCTTATATCTTTAAAAAATTTTGAAGGAAGGATTTTTATCATATAAATTCATTATTTTACCTTACCCTAAATCCTTACTATATTCGAGTCCATTATATATTTCGGCCACCAGTCGGTGCCATCATCAGAAGTACTCGGCAGAATGATTTGCAAGTGTTGTTTTTAGGCGGTTTGTTTATCCACTGCAGTTTCTCTCTTGCTCTTTTCACTTCGCTTTTCTTCTTTGTATAACTGTTGCCACTCAGGTGGAATTAGGCTATGTTCTATGTCATTCACTGTGTTATTAGTTGTTAGTATTTCGATTGCTTCTCTTTTGAGAGCATAGTGGTGAGAGTTATAGGGGGCTATTTTATGAAAATTAATGGTGTCAATGTTAATTGGATTAGTATTGTTAGTTCTTGAGAAGGCTGTAGAGTGTCTATTGTATTTTAAATCTGTTATATGTTCTGAGATACGGTCTTTTATTTTTCTTTTTGTCATGCCAATATAATAAGAAAAATAAAAGACCGTATCTCAGGACATATAACAGATTTAAAATACAATAGACATTCTACAGCCTTCTCAAGAACTAACAATACTAATCCAATTAACATTGACACCATTAATTTTCATAAAATAGCCCCCTATAACTCTCACCACTATGCTCTCAAAAGAGAAGCAATCGAAATACTAACAACTAATAACACAGTGAATGACATAGAACATAGCCTAATTCCACCTGAGTGGCAACAGTTATACAAAGAAGAAAAGCAAAGTGAAAAGAGCAAGAGAGAAACTGCAGTGGATAAACAAACCGCCTAAAAACAACACCTGTGAATCATTCTGCCGAGTACTTCTGATGATGGCACCGACTGGTCGCCGAAATATATAATAGACTCGGATATAGTAAGGATTTAGGGTAAGGTAAAATAATGAATTTATATCCCTTATCTTTTTTTTTTTTTTTTTTCAATTTTGATGGAGGCTTCCCACAAGCCCCCGAAATTTAGGGCATAAGACGGAATGAAATGCCACAAAATTCTTTTTTGGGGGACAAAATCTTGCATTGCAGCTTTTTTTAGCAATTTGAATAAGTGTTTGAGGTAGGAGTGGGCTCTTACGAAGTTTCTACAAAGGTCATATATAATAATCATGAGGTTTATCTTTAAATGCATGGTTATATTTTTAATTTCTAACTGACGTTAACTAATTCTTTAGTAGATTATAAAGTGCATACAGTGAAAGAAACATTACAATTGTGTCCTTTTTCAAAGTGGGTTAAATAAGAAGAGAAAAAATTTCTAATTACTATGTGAATCACAGTTTATTAAAGCCTTCCCAGAGATGCCAAGTCTCCTGCTTTTTGCTTGTTTTTCTATGCTCCTGATTTTCCACTCATTTCTCCTGCTTTTCTGATATCTGTCCCTCTTATCATAATTTATGCTTAAAATTTGTGGGATTGGGTAAAAAATTTGAAAGAAAATTGAAATTTATCTTGCCCTGCAATTTATCAAGTTCAGTTTGAATGTGAATTACTATACAATGCCTTGAAACTAATTTTTGCTAAGAATAAATTTTTAACTTTCATTTTTGCATAAGGAGAAATGACTTATTATTAAAAGATTTTTTTTTTTTTAAATACCATTACTATTGCAAACTTAAAGAATTCAATTTTCATTAGAATGTAGCTGATATTTTCATTTCTTTATTACCTTTTCTTTTACAAAGATAATTAAGATTCTTATTGCTTTATATTAGGAGCAGAATGATCAAATCTGTCTATTTTGACTTAAATTTTAAACAGCTGTATGTCTGAGGTTTTTTTTTTTTTCTTTTTGATAGTTTGTTTTACTGCAAGAAACATATATTATTCATTTAATTTTAATACTGATGCTTTGCAAATACCTCCTAAGCTTATAAAGCTTTACTTAAAATTAAATTTGCATTATTTTACTCATTTTTCTTACAAACTTTCTTGTTGGAAAAAGTCTCGTGATTTCTGTTAAAAAATCTCCTGCTTTTTTGTCATTAGAAGTTGGCATCTCTGCCTTCCACTTCAGCTGAAATCATAAAACTAAATTTAGCTGTAACCCAAGACTGTATATATATTTTTTTTATTTATTTATTAATTTTTTTTTTTTTTTTTTTTTTTCCCTTTAAGCATTTATTAGCTATCACTTTCAGAAATTGGTTAAGAATTTTCAAATTATGTATAAAACATTTCATAACACAAAAGATTCTGTAATTTTTTAAAGAAAATAAATATATTATGGCCTTTCATTTCAACTTTAATCAAGTGAATTAGGCGTAATTATTTAATAACTTGGGTTCCTTCAAGACTTGTATTCTTAACAGTGAGAAACAAGGACATGGGACATTTAAAATCTGTAAAAATATTTCTATTAAATAAAAATCAAAGTAACACTGTATTCTCAGACTTTGGTACAATTAAAATTACTATTTTATATTTTCTATTATCAGGCTGTCTGCTATCTCATGGGTGAATCAATTCTTTATTTGAAAATTAGATACTTACTTTTATTATTGAAATAACTTATAAGATTTCTTAACCTAATGCAAAGAACTCTAAATATTTCTGACCTTATACTTTTTTTTTTTTTTTTTTTTTTTGTCCATCTGAATATAAAAAAAAACTGTTTCTTTTAAAAATCTGCTGTATTTTACTTAGATTTAGACAATTGTAATTTAATAAATACATATAAAGGTTAATGACTTTTTTCTTTAAAATTTTAATTATTTATTTTCATGTAGATCTGGTTAAATTAAGCACTTTCTTTTGGTGGTATAAACCTTAATATAATTTACTAATTAATAGCAATAAATAATTAAAATTAAATAATCATTATGCTTTTTTTTTTTAAAAAAAATTTAGAAATGTCCAAATTTATAAGTTTTTGTCTTGTGGTGTGCTTCATGTTAGAGAATGCCCTGTTTATATGGCAGGCAAGAAGTTTCTTTGTCATTATTTTGTTAATGTATTATAAATAATATACTTTAAATTGTATTTTTTAGCATCTGCTGCCTATCAGTCATTATTGGGAAATACAGTTATTCCTTCCAAGATAGTTAAACAAGTTTCAGTATCTGAATCAGAGGATGAAGTTGAAAAGACCCTCGCACATTCTGTTAAAAAACCCAATATGTATGTTTGCTATTCCAAAAATTTATTGATGTAAAATTTTAGATTGTTTTTTATTATTATATCATTGTTTATAAATTGTGTAGTAAAGCATTTTTTTTTTTAATTTCTTTCTCTTTTATGAAATCAAAATATTTGTTAAATGCATTATTATTATTTTTTTTTTTTACTCTTTATCGTGTATAATTTCTGATTAAAACACTATATTCAATATGGTTTTTGAATTAGCATAAAATAATGTTAACATATTTTTACCAAGGAAAACATTTCTCAATATTAGCATTGATTCATTTACTTAGATATGGTATAACTGGACATATCTTTCTTTATTGATATTAATTGAAATTTTTTTGTTCCAGAAAATCAAAATCTTCTGTTCAGATAAAGAAAGATAAAAGTATTCAAGAGCCTGTTGATTCTAATCCTACTGTAAAGTGAGTTACATATTGATCATAATGTAAATGTTCCAAATTACATTTTTTCTCTTGATATATTAATCCTTAACACTTTAAGGTCTAAGCCCAAACATCACTCGGGTTGTTGATTTCGGTGAAGCAAACTAAGCCTGAGATTCTCTCGGGGTCAACTTTTAAATCTCTGAGCTGTAAAAGTACCGTCTACATTCATTCTGACTTTTCAGATATCATCTACGAACATTTTAGTTCCAAAATATATATATATATACACTACCGCTCAAAAATATTTGCCCACCTTGTTTTTTTTTAATATTTTTACCATATTATTTTTTAGACATATAATTTTTATTAATTAATAAAATACACATCTAATCATTACTAAATATTATAAATTAATTAAGATATAATTATTTTTCAAGAAGTAAATTGATTTTATTAAAAACACCAATGAAAATGAAAATTTCATAGACGTTGTTTTTGGCTTATATTTTTAATTTGGAGATCTTAATTAACTATTTTATTATTTAATAATGATAATAATATACTATGTGTCTGACATATATATTTTGTTTTATAGGTTATCGCCATATTTGTGCTTTAATCCATTAATAATTGAGTAAATTGACAGTGTTCAATTAATACAAGTAGAAATTGAAATTATGCCAAAAAGAAAGGAACTTTCTACTCAGAAACGAGCTATGATTATTGGTCTACATCAGAGTGGTAAATCTAATCGCCAAATTGCGAAAGATTTACGAATTCCACGCCGAACTGTAGATTATAATGTAAAAAAATTTCAAGTATCAAATAGTTTTGCTAATAAAAAACGCAGTGGAAGGCCCCGCAATACAACTTCTACTGATGATAGATATTTAGTTACAACATCTAAACGTAACCGTAGACTCACGGCACCTGAAATCACTGCCCACGTAAATTTAAATAGAGATGTACCCATTAGCGTTTCTACAGTTAAACGAAGACTTCAAGCTGCTGGTCTTCATGGTCGTATTGCTGTAAGGAAACCTTTGTTACGAGCTGTAAATAAGAAAAAGAGACTCCAATGGGCCAAAATACATAAAGACTGGACAACCAAAGAATGGGAAAAAGTATTATGGAGTGATGAATCTAAATTCGAGATTTTCGGATCTAAGAGAAGAATATTTGTTCGCAGATCAGCTGGAGAAAAAATATTAGATCAATGCGTAGTACCTTCAGTAAAGTTCGGCGGTGGTTCCGTAATGGTATGGGGATGTTTTGGAGGTGGTTCTGTTGGAGATCTGGTTAAAATAGATGGAATATTGAAGAAAGAGGGGTACAAGAGAATTCTTCAAAAGAATGCTATTCCATCAGGGAAAAAATTAATTGGAAAGGAATTCATTTTTATGCATGACAATGACCCAAAACATTCTTCAAAGCTATGCAAAGCGTATTTGGAAACACAAGAACGAAAGAATGTCTTAAAAGTAATGCAGTGGCCTCCACAGTCTCCCGATCTAAATCCGATCGAATTGATGTGGGATGAATTAGACAGAAAAGTCAGAAAATCATGCCCGACATCAATTACCCATTTGTGGAGCCTTTTGCAAACAGAATGGAAGAAAATCAGCAAGGAATGCTTGGAAAAACTAATCAAGAGAATGCCAAGAATATGTGCTGCATTAATAAGAAATAAAGGAAACCATATTGATGAATCAAAAATATGATTTAAATATTTATTTTGTTTATCTTTCAGTTTACTTACATCTGTATTTTTGAATAAAATATAAATTATTATGAATTGTCACAATAAATTATTATTAAATCGTCTTACAGCATTATTTGGATGGTGGGCAAATACTTTTGAGCGGTAGTGTATATATATATATATAGATAGATAGATAGATAGATAGATGGCAGCACTAAACCAAATAAGTATTATTTAATGATCTAGAATCAGAGTTACTTCTTTGATTACTTTTAGCATTCGCTAGCCATATTTGCTGCGTTTTACGATGTTGCGTTCTTGTTAACGAAATTTTGATTTATCAAATGCAAGTGATATGGCGGAAGTTTATTCAAGTCTATGTAAAATTTTATGTTTAAAATGATGTTTTCTTATGTGGAACTTTTTTTTTTTTTACTTTAAAACATGCTTTTTTCAATAATTTCTCATTAAATATTAATTCTTAGCATATTTAAATAGTTCCTTCATTTTGAATGAGAACAGATGGAAGTTTATAATAAAAAAATATTATTAAAATACATATCTGCCAGGTATTTTTAAAAAATCATGAAAAGTACCAAAAACCCTCAGTCCACAGGAAGATGTGCAGTCGAAATAGCTCAGACCTAAAAGTGTTAAGAGCGTACAATATTATTCATCATCCTTGCCAACAAACAAAACCCATGTTGAAATTTGTTTATAGAATTACTCATTAACCAATCTCCCCCCCCCCCTTCCCCACTCAGAAAATTTACAATTATTAAAATTGACTCTGATTACCAAAAATTGTTTTTTAATTCTGAATATTTCATTTTAAAGCTAAAAAATAAAAAAAATGCACTTACCTCACACTTTTTTTTTTCAATTTCAAAATTAAAAACTTAAAAAAATTAATATTTCGTAAACAAGGACAAATTTAACAGTTGTTAATTTTCTGAATGTGAAAACAGAATTAAGAACAAATCCTTGGGGCACAGTTGGAAAAGTAGGTTGATTTTGTTATTCTTTTCCAGTTGCTGCCAGTTTATAATTAAAAAAAAAAAAATCGGCGGAGGGAATTGGTTAATTAACTTGGTTTAAACCTTGATTTGGATTGAGTGAAGCCAGACAGGAAAAAAAAAAAAAAAAAAAAAAAGAGCCACACCATTAATTTTTCTTTTTACAAATTATTGTGTAAATATATAGCTGGTGCCAATTGATTAATAATAATGTCTAGTTTATAATGGTATATTTAGATTTAGCATTGGAAGCCATCTACATAATAAAACTTGCATCAACTTCATTTTTTCAAATGATAACACCCGTTTTTGATAATATTTTGGGGTTATTTGGATCAAATCAGCCTAGAAAATAGTATAGTTTATATGTCTCTCTCAAATTTTCATAAAGTTATAAGGTATCAAAGTCTGAAAATGCTTATCTTATGTTTAATGAATGTGACAGAATAATTTGTATCTTCCCCCAAAAATATTAAATTCAAATTTCTTTTCTTTAAAAAAAAAAATGTTAGGTGGAAGTGATCTAAACATATTAAATAGATATTTTTGATTAAAAACATATTTTTAATTATGAAAATTACTGATACATTCATATTTAAAAAATATATATAACATATTAATTTGTGCACAAATTGAATAGGCATTATTAAAAATATAGTTTTTCAAAATTAGCTAAAATTTTATATGTAAGCAAAAGTTAACTATAGCATTAATAATTAGATTTTATTGCTAATCCATCAATAGCAGCTGCATATTTATATGATAATTTATGATGAAATTAGTTGGGAAGGGGATGAGGGCCTTATTTGTATTTGTTTTTTTTTTTTATACATACCAAGTTTCATGCAGATTGGCTTAAGGATATGTTTTTATGGAAGCTTAAAATTTTTTTATTAGCTGCTATTTTGAAATGAAATTTCGGATTAACTTGTTTGAGACACTGTAACATGATATATATATATATATATATATATATATCACCCCACCACAAAAAGATAGGTACAAAGGGTTTTTTCTTTGATTTTTCATAAAATAACATTATCTAAATTGTGTTTATCATTTATTATTATCATAAAATAACACTATTCCCGGACTAATTTTTGTTTTAAGACTAATTTAGAAAAGTTTCAAGACTAAAATTTTTCTAATTTGAGACTATACTCCGCGACAAAAAGATAGGAACAAGGTATTTTTTAAATTTTTCATAAAATAACATTACCTAAATTGTGCTGATCATTTATTATCATAACAAAATATTATCATATCAAAAACATATTAAATATTTGAATCATATTCAAAGTATTCATATTCAAAATAATCATGTTCAAAAATTTAAAAAAAAAAAAAAAAACCTTTTGTTTTTATCTTTTTGTCACGGAGTGTAGTCTTAAATAAAAAAATTTCAGTCTTAAAATTTTTTCTAAATTAATCTTAAAACAAAAATTAGTCTGGGAATAGTGTTATTTTGTGATGATAATAAATGATAAGCACAATTTAGATAATGTTATTTTATGAAAAATCAAAGAAAAAACCCTTTGTACCTATCTTTTTGTTGTGGGGTGATATATATATTGAGTTTTAAGCAAATTAGTTCATACATATATTTTTTTTAATGTTAATTTGAAATTTTCATCCAGTCCTTACTTGGAAACAAGATGGTGGGTCAAGTTTGTCAATAAATTTATCCAAGTTATCTTTAAAATAAGTCCACTGTCCAAATTTGGTCTAAAAATTGATTCAGTACTTTGGAAGATATCAGGATGACAAATTTTTAAATAGCTGCTATTTTGAAGCAAAATGGCAGATCAAGTTGGTTAATATATTTGGTTGAGATCTAATGCTTCTATTATGCACAACTTTTGAGCCTATTGTTAATTTGGCTCAAATCGCCTCAATACCTAGCATAATAGGAGTTATGAGTATGAACAATTTTTTCTGGCTAGTCATAAAAATTTATTTGTATGAGTAATATTTCCTTCAAAGATAAACCATTAAGATGATAGCTCGTTATACGCATCGACAAAAGGTGGTACTGGTGGTCTAGAGTCATTTATTGTTCTCTTCATTCTATACAAAGACTTCACGTAGACAATAAACAGACAATAAACAGATGTGCCTTGACATGTACTGAGCACCTTGAAAACCTTTTTTTTTTTCCGGGGGGGGGGGGGGGAGCTTGACTGTGAACTTTTGCAACCCTCTTCCAGATTTTGGCCTCCAAAAATTGACTCAAATAAAATTTGTATGAACATTTTTTGTGTGTAATAGTAGCATATGTGCTATATATACATCAAATTTTAAGCAAAGCCATTTAAAATGCAATTGTTTGTGTAAATTTGAAATTTTCAAGTGTTATATCATTTGTTGTTAAAAAAATGGCTGAGTAAGTTGGCTGACAAGTTAATCCAAGGTATTTCCAAGATAAATTGGCTATCCAACAATGGTTCGAGTTGATTCAGCATTTCAGAAATTGTGACGATGAAGTTTTCAAGTAGTCATGTGATTTCAAGTGATTTTTCATTTTAAAATAAAGTGGCAGTCCATGTTGATTGATAAAGTTAGTTATCTTGTTATGGATATATACATACAAAGTGTTAAGCAAATAAATTCATATATGTATTTTTTATTGGAATTTGAAATTTTTAAGTAGCTATTTTGAAACAAGAGGTGAAACAAGTTGATTATTATAACTTTGTTGAGACTCTGGTGTAGACCATGAATTTATCATTTTTTTTTTTTTTTTTTTTTTTTTTGTATTTATGTGTTTTGTATATTTTGTGCTGAGAATGAAATGCACTATTTTTTTTTTTTTTTTTTTTTTTTACTTTGCAGCAGACCAAAATCTGGTTTAACAAATAAACCACAGTCAAAGTTATCAAAAAGTACTAAAAAAGGTAATTATTTTATCACTTTAAAAATGTTCCATGCTTATGTTGGTTTGATTTCTGTATGTTCTATTACTATATGTTCTTTATTAATTGACTCAAATTCCTCTAATGTATTATACTTACTTTGAAATAAATTTTCTTGGTATCCCAAATTTTATTCACAAATTGTTAAAAATTTTATGTATCAGTTGATAATAAGCTAAAAGAAATTAAACTTTTCATTGATATTTGTTTATTTCATTGGTGAGGAGAAGGGAACTAGGGTGAAAACGTTAAAATTTCAAATTGGTAGATTGGTTTTTTAGCATTTCGTTTTAATGGTTTCTTCCAGAAAAACAATTTAATTAATAGTTTCATTCTAAGAAGATTATTATGAAATGTTCAGTGTATGCCAATTGTTTTACTGTAATTATAAGCCAACTCTTACCACTTTAATTTTGTGACATCTAAACTCAAATTCTTAGACTAAATGTTAGATCATTAATGGAAGATTTGGCATGGGATTATAAGAACAAAGCCAATAACAGCGTCTAGAATGGCAAATAAAAATAGGAAAGCAGACCGCTGTTTCGGTAGCATTCAGTTGGACGTTTGGTGAATCTTGTGCATAAAATAATTGATTTTAATAGTAAACAGTACAAAACAAAGACACATTCCAAAAATTTCGCTCAAATTACTCATTCAACAGTATTTTTTAGAAATATATCACACAGACAAAAAAAAATAACATTATGCACAAAATATATATAATTTAAAATGAAGGTGAATATGAATCAACAAGTTCCCTCAAACAAACTGAGCTTTCTTCAGTGTTATTCTTCGATGGAGGAGAAATTTAAATGCAAAAATTTTTTAATGCAGTATAGGACGCATGATCTTAATAAATACACTTGTCAGCATAGCTATTTAGGGTTTTCCTTGGTTTTCTCTGAATTTCATGTGAATATAGTCTAGGATCCCTTAGAAAGGCCTCTTAAGCCTAGGATCCTAACATACTCAGTTGGACTTGACCGACACAACCTAATAAATACATCCCTAGGAGGGAATTCCAGGCTACAGTATAGGACCCATTATCCGGAACCCACGGGACCAGAAGTTTTCTGAATTTTGGGTCCTTTTCCCATTATTGCTTTCTTAATTATAAAACATAACTCAGTAATTGACAGGTACTAATTTACTTCTATTAGCAACTACTTCAGATACAGACAGACATTTCTGCAAATCTGATACTTTCTTCTATTAAATTTAGCAGGAAGTTAAAAAAATAACTATAATGTGTATATATATATACAAACATGTACATTACTGCCACTTGCCATGAGCGGTAGGGTTGCTTCTTTATCAGTGCTGCTAAACATGAATACTGTCTCAATCATAAGAGCAGAATGCTTTAAAAAAAAAAAAAAAAAATGATTTTTCTTTAAAAATTTCCTTTTTTTTATTTAAGGTCTTAATGAGAAGTTAAAAATCACCAGAAATCTATCATCAAATAAATGTAAAAAAAAAATATGTGGCTTTCTGTAAATTCCAGAGTTTTCCTGGACCACAAACATCCCTGACCATCTTGAAAAAAAAAAAAAAAAAAAAAAAATCTGCTTTAATTTCTAAATTACCTAATAAAACACACAATAATTCATTTTAGGGTGATTTTTTTTTTTTTTTTTTTTTCTGATTTTAAATATAAAATGTATTTAATCATTTAAAAAAAATTTCTAAAGTGATTCTGGATTTTGGGTCTTCCAGATTTTGGAATTCCGTATATTGGGCTATAATGTATTACCAACTGCCCACTGTGACATTTCAAAACAAGAATACAATTCAGAAATTTCATGCTAATTGCACATTAAATATTGTTTTACAGAAACCTATAAGGCTCACAGAGAAAAGGAAACAAAGTATCTGAGAGAAACAAAATGTGAAAAATCTCGAACCTAATTATATTGAATTGAAGTAAATTTATGGTACTAAAATACTATTATAAAATAAAATTTAAAGAAATAATAACTATAATTAAGCGCACTGTAGCTGTATCGCACAGCATAAAGTATATTAAAAGGGAAATATACCTAGAAATCGAATTAGAGAATAAACAGTACATATATTTATAAAGTTTGTAACAATATAAATTTGCTACTAATTTTTAATGGGCATTTTTTATGATTTATTTCATTGCAGTGCTGGGAATAGATACTTCATCAAGCTCTGATGTGGAAGCTGCTGTCAAACCCCTTAAAGATAAAAAAGATGAAGATAGTGATGAATTTGATTTTTATGATTGAAAATTTGGACTTATATTTGTTATGAAATAAATATTTTTTTTTTCTTTAAATTTTGGAAGGAATCTTATTTCTTATATATGTATATCTTCATCATGAAAATATATTTTAAATTATCATAATATCTTATCTAATTTTAATTAACATTAAAAGCATTAATGCAATAAAGGAATCTCTGAGATAAATTTCAATTTGATAAATATTTAAATACATTGAAGAAGCTAAAGTTATTTTACTTTAAAGATGTTTCTACGAATATCTAAGAAGGTGGTAATATTTCGCTTCAGCAAGAAAAAAAGGACATGAAACGCTGAGTAACGTAAAACATTAGAAATCTACTATATATATATGATGATCTATTACGCATAGTAGAAGCCAAGCAACAGATACAAGATCACTGAAACACCAATGACCAATAAGATTAAAAATTTCTTTGAGAAGTTCAGAAAATGAAAAAAAAAAAATTATCAGTGGATGAAATACACGAATTTCAAGAAACCAGATTTATTAATTAACAACCTGCAAAACAAACGAATCAATAAACTATCGCAACAAATCTTAACTTAAAACCATAAACTATATCAAAATTTATGAAAAAATAGTTTAAGAAACTTAAGTTAGGTAGGAAGGAGGCAGGCGGCAAGACTTGTGACTTGCCTGTGGGGTTAAACTAGTTTCACGCCGGCAACAATGTAAACCGAACTTCTTCAGCTTCTCAGCCACCAAGATCCAGACCCCACAACTACCTCAATATGTGACTATTTCCATATTCCTTGGACAGATACTAAAGACAAAACACTCTAAATTTCAAATTGATTAAAGTTTTTAAAAAATTTTACCATCACTTTATAAGTGTGATTTTTCTCTGTTAATTTGTTGTTATTCAATTTTGACAAGCCTAATGCCTAGGAATCAGATGAAATTTTACGTGGACATTCTTTCTGAGCTGTTTTTGTGCCTTTCAGAGAAGATAAATGGGAAGGAAGGGGGAGAGAGTCTTAATAAAAAAGCGTAGTATTTTTTAGGGTCTTAACTAGACTAACTTCATATAACATAAATTTTTGCATACAATTCCTAAAGAAATTGTTATTGTAACTGAACTTTTCATACCATAATTTGATGGACACTTTAGTAGATTCCTGTAGTTGTTACTCAAATAGAATTATGACCCCAGTGACAGAAACACCGCTACACGGCGACATAGTCACGGACACAGAAAAACGGCTTGTGGACAGTTTTTATCTGCAATGATAAAAAAAATGTGTATAAAAATTTCTGTATCAAAACTAAAACTAATACTTTTATTATTTATAATTATTTATATTGTGTTGTGTCAAACATTGCTACAAAATATTTAATTGAATGAATGCAGTTGTTTATACTACATTGTTCTGTAGTAAAATTGTATTCGTGTATTGTTGCACGATATCACCACTGATGTTAAGCCCCCCCCATCGGCTTCCAGTCTTTTTTAGTGTAAGCCATTTTCACCCCTGATGACACGCAAATTTTGCAGACAGATTATGTAATTTTAAAAGCCTGTCGCAGATAGCTACAAAACTTTCTGCCACTGGGATTATGACTGAAATGAAATAGAAAGATCTCAAGAAATAATTTTTTTATAAAAGTAACTTAAATGCTTTATTTAAATGTATAATTCAGCTCACCCAATGAGCTCAAACACTGCATATGAAGAATTTACTTCAGTATTAAGTACACAATTTAAGACACAAAGCTATTTTATGTAAATACTAAAAACTAGTATGTTGTGACCACCACAAAACTTTCTTCTATATTTTCCTATGCAAAGCTACATATTAGAAATTATTTATTAAAATTATTTTCCATGATAAATGCAGATGATTTTCATCATCGAGAAGTATAACAGTAAATGTCCTTAATAATGGTATATCTAGAAGAAGGCTGATGAGGCTACAGTCCATCTCGAAATTTTGTAGAAAGTTTTTAAAAATAAGCGATTCCTTACTTTATGTGATAAAGGAAAGAAAAAAGTCTATTTTTTATTTCTCTCTTTTTATTTTTCCCTACAAATGTGAGTTGCTGGCCCATCCATAGATATTTAGTGTGTTCAGTTGATGTTTGGTTAGTTGAAATAGTGTCAGTAGACCGAATGCACATTTTTTGTTCCTTTCGTCAGTGTTTTATTAGTTAGTTGTGTCTAATCCATTATAAAAACATTGCTGTGAGTCCAACAGTAATTGATGCGATAAATTTGCATATAATGACTTATTGCTAACCTTTTTGTAACTTCAAATAGAAATTATAGTTTTATTACACACATTAAATAAAAGTGTCAAGTACATTAGCAAATAATAAATAACAAAATATAATTGCTAATGTAAAATGATACATATGATCCGTAGTTGAAAAAAAAAGTTAGTGACATTTGAACCAGGTGGTATAGTCGCCATGAAATCAATGGTAATTCTCAAATAATCTTATTTCGCCACTAGTAGCCAGTTACTTTAGAAATTCCTTGTGATACTGTAAGCCCATCTTTTACGTAATTTATCTATCGTGCTGTTGACGATAATGTCTAAATTATTAATATGGACATTCGATTTATCCCTCAAAAAGATATGATCTTTTGAATACTCTTCAGCAGATCAAAGCTACAAAAGCAATTATTAAGTTGTTGAGTTGGATTGAGTAATGTCACTTTAGAGCTGTCTAGTGAGTAGTTATTAAGGAGTTACTAAAGTTGATTACTGTACTAAAGTTGATATAGAATCTCATAAGATTTTCCAAAGTGTAAAATAAATGAACCGTATGAAAATTATTCTTCAGAGAAGCAGACCAAATCTGCCAAAATGTGCTCCAGAAACTTATTAAAATATTGCTGCTTTTTTACATAATTTACATTACTGTTTACTACTATTGTTATCACTAAAAGAAGCTTACTGGTGAAAATTTCATTTTTTTTATATATTCTTTTTTATTTAATCAATTTCTTTCAAAAGTTGTTTGATTTGCATTTGCTTTGAATAAGAAGTCATGAAAAGCTTATACATATAGGAAATAGCTCAGCCTTTCATCAACTTCTTGAAATTTGCACAGATATAAACATAGACATATCATTTTGAGCAGTATCTAAGACAAATTTTCAGTGAGGAAAATTTCTCATAAATCAAATATTGAATCTATAACAATTCACCTAAAAATTCTATAAAAATCATACCTTTCCATTGGCCTTTGATCGGATTAGTTTCTAAAATTCATCAGATATAGTCATTGTTTTCCCGATGAGACATTTCGGATTAATAAGTTGTGACACTCGTCCTTCTTAAGTAAATTCTAATTTTCGCCATTTATCAGATTTCCATGAGAGGCCATTCAGTGCTAGCATGGCATATGCAGAGGAATTACGTTTGATTAATTTATGTCAATTGAATATAAAAATTCAAAAATCATCAAAATTTGAATACAATGGCAGAAGTAATAAATACATGTCCCGATATTCCTGGAAATTTAAAAAGCATCCTGAAATGTCCTTAGATGTGATTAGTGTAGTGATTGTCTTAAATTTATTACATGTGTGTTTGCCTATTGGTCAAAAGTCATGGGATGTAACTAATCGGGTAACTTATCATAAATGCACCATAGAACTGCTGTTGGAAAAGTAGAAAGTTAAAAACTCTGAAAAAACACTATAAATTGCAAAAAATTCACAAGTGTTATGTTTTATTTCAGGTTGAAATAAAACGTAACACTTTTCATCAGACAAAGTACTGCTGCAAACAAAGTGGCTACACACAAAAACAAATGAAGTAACAAACTAAAATAAATAAAACCAAAAGTCAATATAAATACTAGTGTGACAAAAATTATGAACAATGGAAGATTTGGAGATTTCTCCATTTTAAATATTGTCATAATGAAGTCAGTGCTCAGTTAATATATATATATATAAACGCCTTCTAATTTAGCCAATATGACCTACATTATATGATGTACAAAGGATATGATAAACACCAGATTGGTTCTCAGTAGAAATGATATTTAAAAAAAAAAAGATAATTTAATTTTGTTGATGGGTTTAAAAATGGTATTAAATCCAAAATGTGAAAGAATTTTATTTTAAAGTAATTTAGTTTGTTTTTGTGGATCATGACTTTGTTCACCTAATGAAGGGTCATGTTTTTTTTTTTTTTTTTTTTTTTTTTACTTTGCAATTTATGTTTTTTACAAAGTTCTTAACTTTTTAATCAGGTACCTGTTTTAAAACAAACCTATAATTTTATTTATTATGACATTTGAGTTAATATTTATTTAGTGTGAATTAAAGTCTAATCACCTTGTAGTTTATATAATTATTAATGTTCTGCAAATAGTAAACTGGCAATGAGAATTCAACTGGCAAAATTACTTCTGATTTTTCAGAATGCACAAGGTGCATCAATATTCTTATTTCCTTCAAATGTTCTAGAAAATATGTAGAAGATTCATATCTACAGAAGTTTAAAAAAGGCTGCATTCTACAAAGTTGCACTTCCTTTGTTTGGAAATAAAGTTCTTAGTTTTCATAAAGAGACTGTTCATTTAGGAATAAATAGTTTTAATTCTGATGAGTAGATGTTATGGTAGTGGCAGATTTTTTTTTTTTTTTTTTTGTCCATGATTGTTTTTAGGTGAAAACATTTTGTCTACAATTACTTGCCTTAATATCAGTGGGAAATGGGAAAAAAAAAAAAAAAAAGAGAGGTAAGGTATTTATATATTTCTTTTATTACTTATCTCTCTTTTACTGTTGAAAATATTTGCTAATTTCAAAGAATTTAATGACTATTGAGTCATTTTCTGATTATGTAAGTGGTTGGAGCAAAATTTATTACATGATATAAAAGAAGAAAAAAAATTCCCGCTATAATCTCTTGTATGGGGCTGAAAATGTACAATTATTATCAAATCTTAGTAATTCTAATGACGACAACATTCAGCCTTTTTAGGACTGTACAGGAATGTCCCAGTTACACTGTAGCTTGGGGAGAGTCCTTTACATTGAACAAGGTTCCACAACCAAACTTTGTCTCCATTTTTGAATTTGTAGTATGTAGACTTCAGGTTATATCTTGTCTTCATTCCCTCTATTGCCATGTGAATCTGCTTCCAAGCAAAGTTGAGTATGACTTCAAATCAGGCCTGGAGGTCTCGGATGTATTCTTGTGGTGATGAAGGCTCATCTAGTGGACAACCAAACAGGAGATCAGATGGAAGACAAAGTTCATGTCCAAAAAGCATCTGTGCTTGAGTATGGCTAGCGGTTTTGTGGCCAGCATTTCGATGCACCAGCAGAAGCAAAGACAACTTGAAGTCTCAATCTTGCTGGTTCCTTGATACTAGAAGAGAGATGTTATTCATAATAGTGTGGTTAAACCTCTCAACCATGCTGTCTGACTAGGGATGTAGTAGTGTTATCTGAGTTTTGTATATGCCTAGTAACTGACACAATCCTTTGAATATAGCAGAGATAAAGTTCATACCTTGATTAGTATGGAGCTGTAAGGGAGTGCTGAACCTTTGACACCCATTGCTGTACCTATACAATTGTGCCCACCTCTGCAATTATGCATGCCTCTTGATCAGGAATGTGATAGGTCTCAGGCTCTTTTGTCTGTAATTATTTTTAGGCAACAGTGAAAATATTTTGTCTACAATTACTTGCCTTGATATCAATGGGAGATGAAAAAAATAGAGAGGTATGGTATGTATATATTTTTTTTATTATATTTCTCTCTTTTACTGTTGAAAATTTTTGCTAATTTCAAAGAATTTAATGATTCTATTGAGTCATTTCCGGTTTATATAAATAGTTTCAGCAAAAATTATTACATGATGTAAAAGAAGAAAAAAATTCATGCTATAATCCCTTGTATGGGACTGAAAATGTACAATTTACTGTCAAATCTTAGTAATCTACAACCAAACTTTGTCTCCATCTTTGAATTCGTGATGTGTAGACTTCAGGTCATGTTTTCATTCTCTCTGTGGCTATGTTTCCGAGCAAAATTGTGAATCTTGGATGTACTCCTCTGGTGATGAAGGTGCATCAGGTGGACAACCAAACAGGAGATCACATGGAAGAAGAAATTCATGTCCAAAAAGCATCTGTGCTAGGAGTGCCAGTAATTTCGTGGACATCATTTCGATGCACCAGCAGGAGCATTGGCAACTTCAAGTCCCAATCTTGCTGGATCCTTAATACTAGGAGAGAAGTTATTCAGGATTGTGCAGTTAATCCTTTCAACCATGCCATCTGAATGGGAATGTAAATTGATGAAATAGTCCGTCACAACGAAAATGTACTTTTTGTCTCTGGAGATCCGTAGCAAAGGACCAAAGATTCGAGTGCAATCTGTTCAAATGGTGCTTCCACATTATACCAATGCTATCTTCCTCGACTTGTTTTTTCAGGCCTTTACATGCTGCACAAGCATCACAAGATTTGCACTATTTCTCCATGACCTCTTTTGCCTTGCACCAGTAGAAGCATTCTCGAATTTTCTGGAGAGTCTTTATCACTCCAAAATGTCCTCCAGTAGGGTTACTATGCAGCTGCTCTAGAAGGTCTGAAATCTTTGATCTAGATAATAAGATTTGCCATTTGAAATTCTGTTCATCGGTTCATCATCAGACTCCCATTTTCTATAATGTATGCCATTTCTAATATGAAGAGTTCCAGAGTGCTCAGTAACATTTTGTGTTTTGTGATGGGGCTCAGCGTGTAAATGTCCTGCCATCTAGGTCTTTTGCTGGATGTCTCCTTCAATTGTATGATTGGCTTTATGTCAGGATCTTCTTACTGGGTTTGTCTAACTTCCTTATCGCATCACAGGTCCTGGTTCAATGGCAATAAAACTGTAGCTTTACAAGCGACTGGATTTATCAGCTGATATATCTCTTCAGGTCTAGAGCAGTACTTGCAATTTTCAAAGCAGGACTTTCATGACACATCTGCATTTCCATGTAGAGCTTCTTAAGATGATGTATTTCCAAGTCATATTGCTGGAGGCATTGTATCTATGTAGCAATCTGGCCTTCTGGATTCTTGAATTTTAGCTATGTTAAAGGTACATGGCCAGTCCGGAGCAGGAATTTTCTGCCATAGAAATAATGAGGGAAATGTCCTATGGTCTTTATAATGGGGAGTAGCTCTTTGCTACTGGTACAGTAATTTTGCTCTGGTTCAGAAAAACATTTACTCCAATATGCAATGACACATTCTTGGTCATCAGCCTTCTGCGACAGAACAGCACCGACACTTTCATGACTTGCATCTAATATTAATTGTTTGCCGTGCAGATATGTTAAAATAGGTGAAGATGTTAAAGTCTCTTGAATGTTTCTCACATTCTTCTGTCCACAGAAACTTTTGTTTGACTTCTGTCAGCTTGTCGTGAGGTTTGGCAATACTTGAAAAACCCTTCACAAACTTCCTGTAGTATGTACATAATCCTATGAAACTGTGCAGTTGATGGATATTTTCAGAGCAACTCCACTTCTCGACTGGAGAGATTTTCTCAGTATCAGTTCTTATACCTTGGACAGAGATTATATGGCCGAGATAACTCACTTAACGAGTTGTTAGGATTCAATTTGAGGTAAGACATACTGAGTGCTTTCAGCACCCTATGGATATTTCTTAAATGTTCTTCAAAAGTACCCCCCCCCCCCCCACAATGATAATATTGTCAAGGTACATTAGACAGGCTTCATGGGAAAGTCCTTTTAACCCTGTCTCCATCAGGCATTTGAAATTTGCAGGTGTATTACATAATCCAAGTGGCATAACTTTAAATTGCCGCAATCCTTGTCCCGTAGTGAATAGTCTTCTCATGGTCGTTAGGATGTAACTGTACTTACCAATAGCCGCTCTTCAGATCCAATGCTGAGAATCACTGATTGCCAGTAAGTGTGTCTAAAGTATCATCAATTCTTGGAAGAAAGTAACTATCTTTCTGCGTGATTTCATTCAAACGACAATAATCCACAATATTCATCCTTCCAACATCTTCAGGTGTTCATGGAAACAATTTCCTGTATTCATAGATTAGCTTCTCTGTAACACGTCTTTGTTCAATTCCCCCCTCTACATTCTAGAGCAATTCTGTTGTTAAAATATCAGAAGACTTAGCCTCGGTTGACTGGGCTTGCCGGTTAATGCATATCACTGGAGTGCAGTATCAGGTAAAAACGTCCCTGAAAAAAAACATCCCCAGGAAAAAATGTCCCCAGAAAAAATATCTCCCCAGAAATAAATTATGAAATTTTTAGAATTTCACATTAGTATCTTGCGAGTCAAATTACTAACAAGGTTTGTTTATTGTTCAAAATTATGAACGAAATTATAAAGACAAATTGTATGTTTTGGTCATCACAAATCTTTTCTATACGATTTTATATACACTGGTTCTCATAATTATAAGGACACCCGTTTTTCTACATTAACTAAACACTGAACACTATTATTTAAACAAATATATTTTTTATTAATTTGAATTTCATTAATAGACTATAGTTAAAGAGTTTTATAGTTTTTGTATCTTAAAAAACTTTAAATACGGTCAAAAAGATGATTTTCCAGGTGTTCACAATTATAAGGACAGCCCGAATCTTAGTAATTTTTTTTCAGTTATTCTTTAAATTAATATTTTATGGGGTCTCTTTTTAGGGTGAAACAGTCAGACATTCTCTCTGGTATATATATAAACATTTTTTTTTTTTTTTGTAATATTCAGTTTCAATACCATTTCATACAGCATAGATGATATTCTGAATACATTTAAACTATTTAAAATTGCTTTCCACTTGCATGCACTTTTCTAATATGATAAGTTAAGGTTTTTTCAACTTTTAGGGCACGGGAAAGGCAATAATACATAAGTTTCTTTCTTCAAACTATTTCCTATTGTTCTAGAAGTAGAGCAAATATGTCAGTCTTGCTGAAGAAAATATTATTAGCCCCCAAAATCTAACAAAAGTCTGAGAATTCCACGTTTAAAATCTGCGGATATTCTCTTCATGTTCATAATAATAGAAAAAAATACTAAATTCATTCAGCTTACAGTAGAAACAGCTCCCCAGAGCACCATAGATCCACCTTTTAAAATGCCCGGCTCATATCAGTCTTTAAAAAACCTGCTTTGTCTTTCGCTATCTTCAGATCGTGCCAGTAACTGTTAAAACCATTTGGATAATCAAGAATAAAATTCTTTTCATCCGAAAATGCAGCATTTTACCATTTAACATTGCCTTTGTTCAACTTTAACACAGATGTTCTTTCTCCCATTAAATGTTTATTGATTATTACAGGTTTTTTATTCATTTTAACATATTATTAATTATTTTAAACATGCATAAATGTGGACCACAACCTTTCGTTAAAAATTACGAGGAAATTCAGCAGCAGTCATTATGAGTAGAACAGTAAGAGTAATTATGAGTCTTCGATCTCTGTAAACAACTCTGATTTTGCATCAGATCTCTCTCCTTTCAAACCAGCTGTTCAACGTTTGATCACATTTCCTTCAGCAATTTTAGATCTTCGAATTTCATTAGAAATTTAGTGTATTGAAATTATCCTTCCACTTAAAAAACATATTTATCCATACTTCACTACATGAACATGAACGTTATTTTTTTCGAGGAATTATCAGCAATGTCCATCCAAGAAAAATGCAAGGCTTATATATGAAGTAATCTAGCCCAGTAGTTAACAAATTTGCATGTCAACTGCAATTTGTCCGCTAGTAAGTTAAATAAAACGAAAAAATCTTGATTGTCCCTATAAATATGAACATCTAAAAACGTGTAGAAAAAAAATATTTTGCATTATTTTTTATTAACTTTGTTTCATATTAAAAAAATTATAGCAGTTTTGGTTTTAGAATACTAGATATATTAAGTGCACTTAGTACAATCTTGTTCACAATTACTTTTACATTAGTTATTTCAAAACATAATAGTTGTAGTAATAGTGGTTAACAAAACGTAATAGTGGTTAACACATACAAGTATAGGCGCCGACTTTTCAAACATTTATTGGGAGTGCAATCTGTCTTTCCTTTTTTCTGAGAGTCAATCTGTCTTTCTGTTTTGCTCCTCCCCCCCCCCCCCTCCCCCTTATTTGCTTTACAGTCAAGCTTTTCTTAATTCTTTTTTTTTTTTTTTTCAGAAAAATTTATATTAAAGATAAAGTGTAACATTTTTTGTT
Organism: Salticus scenicus; assembly: GCA_963930645.1. Lineage (NCBI taxonomy): Eukaryota > Metazoa > Arthropoda > Arachnida > Araneae > Salticidae > Salticus > Salticus scenicus. Next base: position 266,348,029 of record OZ005653.1, on the reverse strand, counting down.
TCACACATTCTGCTGTGTTCTTTAGGTCAATGCCAAATGAAACATTGTTATCACTTTCAAGAAACGGACTTGATTGGAAAATATTTCAGAAAAATAATTTTATATTGTGTCCCAAAAATGTTAAGACGGGAAATTAATAATACAATAAAGAATATAAGAAATCCCAAATCTAAAAGTTTAGTCTCTAAATTTGCAAACAATAACTTGTAAAACCTACTTACAATTTATCATCCAGCCTTTGGATACCGAATTTGATACAAAAATTTCCAACTGAAAAATAGTGTATATATGATTTACAATTTTGTTGAAATGGTACCACATAAAACAATTTGATTTACATAATGGCATACAGTCAGTAAGCCTTTGAATTATACTTTAATAAATTAAAACTGCAACAAACACAGAGGAATGAATACATGTAATTGAAACTTACTACAATATAATATGTGTGGAGAAAGTGTATGCATCATTATGCATATATTTAACAGAATCATTAAAAGGAATTCCAGCGAATATTGACTCCAAACATTAAGTGTTTTTTAATTTTGAAAATCTTGTTTTGAATTTAAAATTTCAATTTTTTCAGTAACCAAGGGCTGGGTGTTAAATTGTTGTAAGTAGATTTTACAAGTTAAAGCTAGAGCTAATAGATAATAACAGGAGACTTGGCGTTGGAATATTAAAACTCAAATAAACTACTACGTCAGAAACGCCAAAAGAAAAATATTTGCGATGCATACAGCTGTTTCGGTAGCCTTAAGCTTACCGTCTTCAGTGCAAAAAGAATGAATGCAAAAATTTCTTTTTGCGCTGAAGACGGTACGCTTAAGTCTAACGAAACAGCTGTATGCATCGCAAATATTTTCTTTTGGTGTTTCTGACGTAATAGTTTATTCGGGTTTTAATAGAGCTAATAAATTGTATGTAAATTAAAGACTAAATTTTTAGATTTGAAATTTCTTGTATTCTGCATTGTATTAATAATTTAAAATTTTAGATTTTGAAACACAAAATAAAATTATTGTTCAGAAATATTTTTCAATCAAGCCAAGTGATAACAATGTTTCACTTGACATTGACTTAAAGAACACAGCAAATGCTCGGAATAGAAAAAGTTACTCTTTTTCTTTGATATAAATTTTTATCTTAAAAAAAAAAAAAAAACTAAATTTGAATCAAGAAAAGAAAAGAGTGACGACTGTAAAGCAAATGAGGAGGATGGGGTGGGGGTGGGCAAGGTATTGATTCTCAGAAAAAAGGTAAGACAGATTGGGCCCCCGATGTTTGAAAAGTCGGTGCACATGTTTGTGCATATTAACCACTATTATATAAAATGATATAGGAAAAAGTTTTGTGATGGCCAAAACATACGTTTTTTTTTTCTAATTTCGTTTTTAATTTTGGACAGTAAATAAACCTCGTTAGTAATTTGACTTACAAGATACTACTAATGGGAAATTCCGAAAATTTCGTAATTTATTTCCGGGGACGTTTTCTTCCAAGGGACGTTTTTTCCTTAAAAAAAAACTCTGAGCGCAGGTTGCTAACATCTCTCCTTTCTTCACTATCCTTACTTTATTGCTTACATTGGCGACTCTCAGAAGAATAATGCTGTTTGAAAGGTCAACCAGAGATGAAGCTACCTACCAGAGCTCTTTTCAGACTGTTGTCTGAATTCGGGCATTCATTCATTTCATAACGGAAGTATTGTTTTTTAAGAAGTGTCCTAGAAACTATTGTCTCAGTATATGGAGGGATGGAAATTTCGGATTTCGCTGTTGTCCATATTGCTTGAATGTCGAGATTTTCAACATTAAACACAGTTATGTCTTCTGATTTGGAATGCAGTTCATTATTATTCTTAAAATCCAATTGAAAATTTTATTTTCTCAGGGAATCAAGACCAAGAATTAAAGGATCACTTATAATCTGCCACATACGTTACTTGTTGGTAATTGGCATTTGCAAATGTTTTGGTCAAATTCATTTTTCCATGAATTTTGATTTTATCGCCGATCACAGTCTGGAGTTTAAAGGAGGGCATCGTCCGTATAACCTTCCCTTTAAGTTCTTGAGCAAAATTCTTTCAAACGATGGTCATGTTGACTCTATTGTCAAGAATCATGTGGAAGGAAAAGGAAGTATTAACGCTGACGCAGATGGGACACTGGTGTCCCTTTTGCTTATTTATTTTTTGACGCTCTTATTACAAATAATATTATTATATGATAGTTTTTTATTATAAAAGAGAGTCTAATAGTTGCTATAAAAAATCTATTAGATTATCAGAGTAAATTTTTTACTAAAATAAAAATGTTAAATAAAAGTAGTTTGAAAAAATTTTATCAACCAATTTCAAAAATTTATTTCTAATTAAATTTGATTATTTAAAAAAGATCAGTAATGAATTATTGCTACTCCTATATATAAGTAATTGTAAATAAGTGCAATTTGTAAAAATATTTATTCGTGGGACGCCCGTGTCCCATGATGAATTTACCTTTAACGCAGAAAGGGACACCGGTGCCCCACTCTATATTTTAGAACCAAAATTAATTAAAATTTTAAATATAACATTTTCCACTTATTTAGACCTAAAATAACTTAAAACTATCAAAAAAGTGTAAAAATTATGCTTGATGAGAAATCTGCTTCAAAGGTGTGATGAAAAGCTATCACCATTCTTTCCAGCTTTCATCCAATTTTTAATGTCCTATTTTCCCTCTTAAATTAATTAATATCAGCTAATAAAAAAACCTTAATTTAAGTATTAAATAATCCGGATCTACTTTAGAACATCCATGTATTAATATTTTGTAATTTTATTTATCACGTATTTTCCGCGATCGTAATTTAATTTAAAATATTTTCACAATTTCGGCGAAATATGTCCATTCCCGACATTGTGTGTTGCATAACTTTTACTCCACCGCGCTTTGGTCACATGCTCCGTTTCCGTCAATCGGCGCACGCTTTCACGGATGCAGGGTTACCGTTGATCGGGGTTCGCGTTTCGCGGCACGGCAGTGAACATCGGGAGTTCGGCAGCGGAGGACATGGAACGAGGGTCCGCGATTCCCCACAGTTTTTTCCGTTAGGATCGACATCGGTGTGGCAGCTCGCGCATCATTCTCTTTTTTAATTATTTTACTTCTTCTATTATGCAAATAACACAATTTGACCTTTGAAATTTTTGTTGGAAGATTTTGCAATGAATAAAGGATATTCTTTTAAGAATAGAATTAGATCTCTTCATTAGAAAAATTGAATGTGTCAGATTCCCTTAGATCGGCGACAACAACGTACCTGGTAAGTACTATCACTAAGTTTTGCCTAAAACCTTTATTTACGATCACGTTATATTCTTGAGATAAAAATTATCTTTCATAATACACTTTTAGTTTCATAACCATCAACAACGAATCTTTTTATTACACCACAGTTGGTGTCAGGACCTTCGTCGCTGGATGGCACATAGTTATTTCATCTAATAATAATTAAAAGTCAATATTGTTATAAAATATGCCGATGGCACAAATAAATAAAAAGAATTCTTGAGAAATTTAACAAGATTTATTTCAGAAATATAGGTATTGCAGGTCAAAGAATAGAAATAGAGAACAAAAGTTTGAAAACGAAAGTACATAGAATATTATACTGAATTGATGAAAATGTGCTAAAATATAAATTCAAATGAAGGTATTTGATATATTTATTCAATATATTTGTTTCATTTTAAAATTGTTTATGAAATATTATTTTACTGGATCGTAAATTAAGATACTTTCGATTTCAAGGAAAAAGAATTCTTTTGTTTATGTTCTGTTGATTATAGTCTTTACAGAATTTTAAAATTATTCTTGTTGAAAATAAAGAAAGAAATTAGTGTTGAAAATATAAAAACTCATGAGTATTTTTGCTATGTTTTTCCTGTTTCTATGAGTACAATATAATATAATTGGTTTATCTATTTGTGTTTTTATGAAATATTTTGATTAAGTACATTGTAAATTTTTTTCATTAGTCTGATGAATATTGCATAGGGGTATAAAATAGAGTAAAATGGCTCATAAATACTCATTTAACATAACCCCATTTTCGGGAGATCCTGAAAAATTTTCGTTCTTTAAAGAACAATTTACTTCTTACGTAAAATTAAATAATTTGTCTGATGCTGAAGCACTCATCATGCTGAAATCAAGACTTGATGGTGCTGCATTTACATACTACATAGAATCTCCAGAGTTGCAGAAAATCACCAAATACTCAGAACTTTTACAAAAATTAAAGATGTTCTTTACCAACACAACTACACATAACAGCATGAATGATTTTGAATCCATAACGCTTCTGCCAGGTGAAAATATCAGATCGTTAGCACATCGAATAAGCAAACTTACCTCAATAGTGTATCCCAAAGTTTTGGATGAGGGTGCCTTGCAACAAATAAAACTTACAAAATTTTTCCAGGCTGTTCCTGCCAGTATTAAAATCAAGCTAGTTGAGCAGGCACCTAGTAATTTTGATGAAGCTGTAGAAAAAGCTGCAAACCTATGTACTCAATATGCTAACCATAACATTCTAAATTTTCTAACCACAAATCATTCAACCTCTGACTCAGAGAAAAATTTAAACCCTCTAACTGCTCAGATTAATCTAGTAAAAGTCAGGAATGCAAATCCAGGTGACTCTAACAATACATATAACAAGAAAACAAGTCAGTCACATTCACCAGAAGTTTCTCATTGGAATCGAAGGTTTTCAAAATATAAATTCAACAACAAACATAAATTCAATAATAATAGATCATACGAACACAATAGGAACCAATTCAATAGATACAGAACAAAATGCCAATTTTGTGGCAAATTTGGCCACGAACTCAATAGGTGTCGCCAATTTGAAAATCGCTTTGGCAAGGTTTTGCAAGATACTCCCGTTCCTCATGTTAATAAAGTGAACTCTCAATCATCCACTTTTCCATCACCTCTACCATTTTCGCATTCACATTATGTAAACTCTCTGCAACCGACTGGTACTTTTCAACAAACAACTCCTTTTCCTGGTAAACAGTCGTCTGATCCACAACAAATGCAAGCACCTGCTCCACCAAATTTCAATGTTCCGCAGTCTCTGCCTTATCAGTTTCAGAACAACACTTTGCCAATTCCTGGCACTCAACAAATGCTAACAACCCACCCAAACTACAATTGAGAGGCTCTGAAGGTGCCAGGGTTTCTCATACATTCGTACCCCCTATTATGGTACCGAATATGCCACCTCCAACTTTCAGAAATAACTCTTTGCATCTTCATGCAATGAAAGATCTCAGAAACAAGTCCACTCAAACCTTTAATGATACTAATGATCACGCTGTCGCACCAGATGCAGATACATTTGTCGATTATGTACATAATAATGTCTCATTTCTTGATAATAATTCTAAAGAACACTTCACTTATTCAGTGCATGATCAAAATTCTCTCGTTCCACCTCCTTTGATTAATGTAACACTCGCTAAGTTAGAATTTAAATTTCTTGTTGATTCGGGATCTAGTATCTCCTTGATATCCGCTGAGTTCTTCAAAACCATAAAATCATTCATTCATTATAAATTTATATCAAGAAATGTTACCATTAAAACGATAAATTCATCAGTCAATTTTGCTGGATGTGCAGAAATAAGCTTCCATGTACACAAGCAATTTTTTCGACATCCATTTTTCCTTGTGGACTTTTCACAATCTCATTTTTCTGGCCTTTTGGGCACAGACTTTCTGCAAAAACATGCCATGACGGTGAACTTTTCAACAAAATCCGTAATTTATAAAGATCTACAATTTCCATTTGTATCAATTCTCAGTGAAAATAATAACGAGTTGGTAAATGTTCAAAATGTAAATAATGATAATGTTTCTCAAAGTGCTTCTACTATTGCTCAAATTGCTTCTGGTGTTTATCCAGATACACAACAAACCACACATAGTGATATGTGTAATGATCATGTTAATAATAACGTTATTTCTCAAAATTCTACTGTGTATCGGGATGTACAACAAATGCAGTTTAACAATAATAATAAATTCCCTAATGATAATCATACAAATGCTATTGTTTCTCAAAATTCTTCTCCCTTACAAAGTAATATTTTTTAAGCTAAGCTTGTAAATAAGGTAATACAACCAAATGAAGAATTATTTGTTAAAGTATTCTGTAATAACATTTCTTCAAATTTAAATTTTCTATTTGAATCCATTCCGGATAACAAAAGGGACTGTCCTATGGCTATCATTTCTTTAAAGGATTTAAATTTTAACACTTCTGAAAATTCTCAACAAAATAAAATTGTATTCAATGTGTTTCTTAAAAATATTTCTGATGAAACTATTCATTTAAACAAAAATCAATGCCTAGGTCATGTCTATGAGATAGATGATATACAAGAATTGCAAAACGAAAACATCCCACAAGTAAATGCGTTTGTAAATTTAATCAAAGCTTCTGAAGACACACTAACTTTAAGGAAAAAGGAATTCAATATAGATAATTTTAAAATAGATCATCTTAATTCACAACAACAATCTGAAATAAAAAAATTACTTACCCGGCATTGGTCAGTGTTCTCTTCCACTCTGAATACCATGGGGCACACAGACTATGTTGTGCCACAATTAAATTTCACCTCTAACTTTCCTCGAAGATCACTTCCGTATCCAATTCCTTAAAGTCTCCAAGCTGAAGCCAAAAGGCAGTTGGAAGAAATGAAAGAGGCAGGTATTATTTCCAACACCATTTTGGATTGGGCCTGTCCTCTCCTTCTCGTAAAAAAGAAAATTGGTGCGGATGGAATTCAAAAATATCGGTTTGCTCTTGATCTTCGATTGGTAAATGCCATAATAACACAGTCTTCTTACCCTCTTCCGAAGATACAGGACATCATTTCAAACATAGCTCAATTTAAATTTTATTCAAACCTAGACCTTTACAGTGCATACAATCAAATAAATCTACCTGAAGAATATAGACAAAAACTTGCTTTTAACACACCCTTTGGAACATATCAATACAACCAACTAGTTTTTGGCTTGAAAAATTCAGCTTCAATATTTCAACATTTAATGAACAAAATTTTGGATGAGGTAAACCTTCCAGGACTCTTTGCATACCAGGACGACGTAGTCGTGGCTGCAAATTCGCTAACTGAATCTATTGAGAAACTCGAAGCTCTTTTCAAATGTCTATCTAAATGTAATCTTACACTTAGTCCCACAAAGTGTAATTTTCATCAAGACAAAATAGATTATCTGGGATTTAGAATTTCAGAAAACAAAATTGAACCCATCACTAGCAATATTACAAAGATCACCGCTTTCCCCACTCCTAAAACAAAAAAACACTTAAAGAAATTTTTAGGACTTTGCTCCTTCTATCGTAACTTAGTGTCAAATTTTGCTCAGAAGACAGCGCTACTTAACCAACTTACTTCAAATAAAGCCTCATTTAAATGGAAAACCGAACATGAAAAAGCTTTCAGGGAATTGCAGGACTTTTTCTTCAAGGAACCATTTCTCAAACAACCGATGTGGGACAAAACTTTTTAGCTTAATACGGATGCCTCAAATCATGCAATTTCGGCTTGTCTGATGCAAGACTTTGATGGCAAGTTACTACCAGTCTCATATTTTAGTAAGACTTTGTCCAAATCAGAAATGAAATACCCCACTTTGAAGAAAGAGCTGATGGCCATAGTAAAAGGCGTTCAAGCTTATAAATACTATTTGTATAATAGACACTTCATAATACTATCTGATAGTCTTCCACTAAAACATTTTCGTAAGTCTTCCTCTCCAACCGATCTAACAACCAGATGGTTGCTTCAATTAGATGAGTACTATTTTACTTTCTCCCACATTCCTGGCAAGCAAAATGTGCTTGCAGACTATTTTTCAAGATTGCCTGTAAGTCCAGAAAAGCAGAAAATTCAATCACATCCACAACTTATACAGACCAACGAGATCCTTCCCATTGAGGAAATTACATCAATTAAACAACCAGCTAATAATGATGAGCAGTATATAAACACAATTCATACCTCCACTCACATGCAACCACAAGATCCTCTTTTAGAAATTTCTGTCGCCACCATTTTGTCTGAACAATTAAAAGATAAAAAAATATCAAAAATCTACAATTCCATACTCCAACGCAAATTCTCATCTCTCAATAAGAAATATTCTATAAATTCCTCTAACAATCTTCTCATGTTCAATAGTGGCAATAAAAGAACAAATATTGACTTCATACCAAGGATCGTTGTTCCCACTTCCCTAATACCAAAAGTTTTGAGAATTGCTCACCTTACTCATCTCGGTGTGCAAAAAACATACCAATTACTGAAACGTAATTACTGGTGGAAAGGAATGTTTAGTGATACCCAAGCCTACATAAACTCATGCTGTGTTTGCCTTCAAGCAAAACCACAAAAATATCCTCGTGCTCCGTACCAAGACACTGTTTTGCCGTCTCATCCCTCTGAGATGATCAGTATTGATTTAGTAGGACCTTTTAAGAACAAATTTCATATACTCACTGTTGTCGACATTTTCTCAAGACACATGGAACTTTATCCCATCAAAATTATCACTGCTAGTTCTGTTGCGGAGAAAATTTTCAAATATATTTGCAGTTACGGAAGGCCAGCACAAATCCTATCAGATTTAGGAGTACAGTTCAATTCAGCCGTGTTCAATAATTTAAAAGACGTCTTACAAATAAATTTGAGGCATTGTTCTACAGGACATCCGCAGGCGAACGGAATTTCAGAAAGAATAAATTCATCAATAAAAGCCACAATTTCTGCTCTTCAACTTGAGGGAAAGAGTTTTTTCCATGCAATAGATCTTCATAAATCTCTATACAATGGCTCGAAGCATCCTTCCACAGTTTTTTTCTCCGAACCAAATACATTTCGCTAGAGAACTCTCCCTCGTAACAGATATTGCTGATCCTTCACGTATGACACCAGTTCTAAATTTGTCTCATTCCTTAAATGAAATCTTTAAAGCAATCAATCATATTTATGCATTGGTTTACAATAATCTTCAATTTTCCCAACAATACAATCAACAAAAACAATCTCAGTATAAAAAGCTCAGAAAATTTAAACAAGGTGACATTGTTTACATAAAACCAGTCAAAAAGTTTTCAAAGAAGTTGGATGGACCATTTGAAGTAGTAAAGATAATAAGCCCTGTAAATTGTTGTATCCGCCGAGCTGGAAATCCAGAAGGAAAAACCTCTATCTTCCATATTGATAGATTGGTCTTATCGCGTCCCAGACCTCAGCACCTCACACAGGACCCGCCTGTTTCACAACATAACACACCTGCCGAAACTACAAATACTAGATGTCTAAATGTTCCTATTACTTCTCTGTCTAACTATACTGTTAATAACTCTTTTCACTCTACTTCACAGGAAGCAGTGGTATATTTTCCAGGCCCTGTATACAGTTTTAGAGAGCCCAATGAAATAGAGATACATCATTCCCCCAGTGATGATGATGCTGTATCCCATCCTGATAGGAACCAGACCCTTGACATTCCGACCCAGCAACCTTGCAGTCCAAAGCAGTGCCCTGATGCTGTATCTCTAGAGATGCCTGACCTCACTCCTGAACCGGTATCTTCTGTTGCACCAGCTGATCCTGTCGTTCATCAGCATCCTCATGTGATAAGTCATAAATTTTCTTTAGCTTTATCAGATCAAGAGTTTCCTCAAACAACCGAAATGCTCAGCAATCCAGGTAATGACAGTAATTACTCTGAATCTGGTGATGCATCTGCCTCCACTATCCATAAAGCCAACAAAATTCAGTATATACCTCCACAGAAAATTACAAGGTCTCAAAATAAACTCTTAAAAGCAAATTTAAAGTACAACTTGAGACCACGAACACGTTTTAAAAAACTGTGGAAGAAGTAATAACTTTTCGTACTCAGCAAAATTTTTGCATATGGCTTTATTTGCTAAATATATTTTACTTTTTCATATGCACATTTACAATATGTATAATACAATATTTGTTTACATTACTGTCATTTTTTTTTTTTTTTTTTACATTGATTTTTTTGTGTAAAATTTTCCTTACTAAATATATTTTACTTTTTCATATGCACATTTACAATGTGTATAATACAATATTTGTTTGCATTGATATATATATATAATATATTATTTAATCTTATTATCTAGTCGGTTTGCATTAGTCAATCTTGTGTTTATTTTCATTTTGCCTCAGGGATCTTTGGTTCATACCTGTCAAAATTTTCTGCAATCTTAAGTATTTCTTATTTTGTTAACTCTGCTATATGATGCAAAGTGTCGCCAAATTTGTTCGCTGGCGAACTTGTTTGTGCGTCTCATTGTCTCTCATGTTCTCTGATGAGTGTTGAATTTGCACTGTGGACTGCAGCCGCTGTGTAGATTTGCACTTGTCATTCGTTCCATGGTTCTTTATTTCAATAGTTCACAATTTTTTTTTTCAGTTTTGCACATGTTCCAGTTCTTTCATTTTTTTAAGTTTTAAATTCTTAATTTCTATATTCCCACATGGTATCTGAAATCATATTCACAGGTGATTAATTATGTAATATTCAAGCTGCTGACTGATATATATTTTTTTTAAGTGTGATCACACGCAATATTTTTATTTTTAGTATGATTTGCATGCAATGTGTCTAACATATTACTTTATTTTATTACACAATGTACGTGTTGTATCTTTATGTTTCTTATTTTACATGTAGCACATTGTATTTATTTTGGTGTACATCTCCTTGTATCACAATTTTTTATTTAACATTCTAAAATTTTGAAAAATGGTACCTACTCATAATTCGTGGTGATACAATTTATTTACATTGCATTTATTTGGCAAAACACTTAGTCATAATGATGTACGGAATTTCAGTGCAAACTCAATATGTAATGTTTTTTTTTCTTTACCTTTTGTGGAGATTTGATGGATGCGACTTGCCTGCACCAGTCATGCCAAAAAAAAAAAAAAAAATTGCTGTGAAAGGGTGGAATTGTGATGAAAAGCTATCACCATTCTTTCCAGCTTTCATCCAATTTTTAATGTCCTATTTTCCCTCTTAAATTAATTAATATCAGCTAATAAAAAAACCTTAATTTAAGTATTAAATAATCCGGATCTACTTTAGAACATCCATGTATTAATATTTTGTAATTTTATTTATCACGTATTTTCCGCGATCGTAATTTAATTTAAAATATTTTCACAGTTTCGGCAAAATATGTCCATTCCCGACATTGTGTGTTGCATAACTTTTACTCCACCGCGCTTTGGTCACATGCTCCGTTTCCGTCAATCGGCGCACGCTTTCACGGATGCAGGGTTACCGTTGATCGGGGTTCGCGTTTCGCGGCACGGCAGTGAACATCGGGAGTTCGGCAGCGGAGGACATGGAACGAGGGTCCGCGATTCCCCACAGTTTTTTCCGTTAGGATCGACATCGGTGTGGCAGCTCGCGCATCATTCTCTTTTTTAATTATTTTACTTCTTCTATTATGCAAATAACACAATTTGACCTTTGAAATTTTTGTTGGAAGATTTTGCAATGAATAAAGGATATTCTTTTAAGAATAGAATTAGATCTCTTCATTAGAAAAATTGAATGTGTCAGATTCCCTTAGATCGGCGACAACAACGTACCTGGTAAGTACTATCACTAAGTTTTGCCTAAAACCTTTATTTACGATCACGTTATATTCTTGAGATAAAAATTATCTTTCATAATACACTTTTAGTTTCATAACCATCAACAACGAATCTTTTTATTACACCACAAAAGGGTTAACTTGTCCATAAATATAAAATCCATTATCACCACTATTCATTGAAGAAACATGAAACACTGTAAAATAGGGCTTTCTAATATCGGGCGATCTCCACCCCGTGAGTTTGCCTATTGTTAGTTTCCGTATGGTGACTGTGAAATCTGATAATTATTATTATTTTGTCGCATTGGCCAATTTCTTTTTGACATGTCAGGGTTTACATTAGAAAAAAAAAAATATTGAGTGAATTTTCACACTTGAACAAAAAATTTAAGTGGGATTTTTCAAATTTAAGTGAGAACTTACATTGTTTACATTTTGCAGATTTCTTTAAAAAAAAATTACAAATATGCAAATCAAACAATCACAACAAATCAAATAAACATTAAAAATGGTAGTTTAATAACTTTTGTTCTTTTCCCTTTTGTGGTTTACGGCTGATGCTGCTTCTATATTCGTAATCTAAATTTTCATCAGAAATGCAGAAGGAATTGCTCAAGTTCTTATCACTTAATCTGTTTCAAAATTTATTTTTAATAGTGCTGAAAGAGCTCTCGACAGAAATGCAATGTCTAGAATAATCAAAATCATTTCATCCTATAACTGTAATCTTTAGCTTCCACACTTTTTAGCTGTTTTTTAATAATAATAATAAAAAAAAAAAGCATTTCTTCATATTACCTCTTAACAAATATGAAGAACTAAGAAAAGTTTTTAAAAGATTTTCTCAATTTTTCTACTTTTTTTTTTTTTTTTTTTTTCTAACCAAAAAATTCTAGAGAAATCGCTCGATGCACAAATGAAAGGGCACCAAATGAAGACAATTTTCTCGGACTTTTTTAGGCACATTTTGAGTTTAAAAAAAAAAAAAACTCTACTAAGTGTTTCTTTATAGGTCTTAATCAGAATCTACTTTATCCTTTCACCGAAATACCCACTATACCACCCCCACTAATTTTCTTATCTTCCTCTCTTTCTTCAGAACACTCCCAGATTTTTCTCTTTGACACTTATACGATCTTTTCAGAGTATCTCGCACTCCCCGAGATGACCATAATCAATGGGGAAGTTGCATACGGAAGGAAAAACAATTTCTTTTAATTGTAATCGATAAAATCAATCTTGGGAATCCGAAAAATCCAATTAAAATCGTAAAATTATTTCAAATTAACTTTTAATTAACGTTTTAAAATCGCTAAAAACCAAAACAAAACCACGTGATCCGAAAACGCTCCGTGAGGGGATTGACGTCACAGTACACGAAGTGTGAATGTTTACACTCTTTTACCGCTTGCTTTTCTTTTTGTTCGCTCTGTTCTAATCTGTATTTTATAGTTTATTCTTAAAATTTTTACCTTTTGTAAGAAATAACTTAAACCTTTCATAACTATACTATATCTTATATATATATATATATTTCTATTTTTATTTGTATAATGTCGATTTTGGATTTGTAAAAGAGCAATCGGATAATGTTCCGAAAATAGATGCTGTTTCCATATTTTCATTTTTGAGAAGAAACCTCGATTTTATTAGAGCATAAATATAGGAGTAGCTAAAGCTAAACGATCTAGATTTGTTCTGTATTCATATTTTGAAAATTATAAACGTCTTCATAATAGAATTTTAGCATTGCTTTAATATATTAGTAGTATTTTTTTACATTTCTCTAATTTTTTAGATGCTTGTATGTGAGAATATTTCTTTTTTCATAATGTATACTTAAAGATTTAATTATAATTAAAATATTCATTAAAATTTCATAGTACATAAAAATATATTTTACTGATTATTTATTTTATTATTATTATTATTTTTTAACCAGAATTTTTTTAATTATGTTATTTTATAAATTATATATGATTATTTTATAGAGCAGTCATTAATTATGTATTTAATATTTACTTCATGTTTTTGCAACGAAAAAAAAAATGTTATTTTCAAATTGCATTATTTATTTATTATTTATTATTTTATTTTATTAAAAAAAATTTACTTTTTATAATTTTTTAAGTAATATATATATATATATATATATATATATATATATATTTCAATTTTATCCATTTATTTTTCCATTTTATTTTCTTAAATTTATTTGAATTACATTGTTCTACGTTGTTTACATTAGCAACGGCTGTTACACAACTATTTATTTATTTAATTAATTCATTTCAAAAGGAAAATATAATTAAATGTTTTTATCGGGAAAATGTTAATATCGCATAAAGGATTAGTCTTATTAAAATTTAAATTTAATAAAAACTTATTTATTATTTATTTAATGCCTTTGAAAGGAAAATCTTTTGTTATTTATTTATTTATTGTACTAATCGAAATGAAATGGTAATATAGCAGAAAAAGTGATTGCAATAAAGTACATGGTGCCAAAATTAAAGTATATTTAATAGATGCTGAGATACAGCTATCCTTAAAATCTTAGTTTTTGAATAATAGCAGCTTTCGCCTCCTGATATGTACACAAATTGAAGTGCCCACGAAAGACATTGCTGCGGGCAATAAGAACCCAGATCCAAAAAAGCAGGGTACACTGGAGGGAAAGAAGTTGCCGCAGGCTGCGAATAACCAAAACGATGTTAAGAGCGATTTCAATGAATTTATTTTTTAATTATCTATTTATTTATTTTTTGTTTATAGAATGATATAAAAGAAATAAGTTTTTTATTTTTTTTTATTAAATTTAGCGACCAGCGAAGCAGGCGAAGACTGTCAGTTATAGTATATGCAAGGGTTGTTCCAGGTTTACTTTTGGGGCTCATTTTTGTGAAAAACATTTTTTTTTTTTTTTTTTTTTTTTTGTGAAAAACAAAATAATTTTGTGAAAATTTATTTCTTTTTATGATAAAAAGAATTATCACACGAAACCTTTCACTTAAGAAGTTACTCTATCTAATGTTCATTATCAAGTGAACAGCATATTACTGAACCAAGTATACACACTCATTAAAAATAATATTGTTAACGTGGAAAACTTTTACAAAATCATCATCTTTTTAAAAATAAATCTTGAGAAAGGCCTGTTGTTATGAATCTGAATTTTGTGAAGAGACCCATTTTATGGATTTGTATTTTCTAAAGGGGCCCATTTTAGATATTTGGATTTTGTGAAGGGGAAGCAAATGGGTCCCAATCGACCCCTGATATATTCTAAACATATTTGGATTTTACATTAAGGCTTCATTGATAAATGAATTTTATATATATATATATATATATATATATATATATATATACACACTGGTGGACAATTGCTAAGGACGGATGACAATAGCTTAGTTATTGTCATCCGTCCTTAGCAATTGTCCACCAGTGTATATATTGCGTTTGATTGCTGAAATTTACTGCAAATTTTTAATTAATTATTTAATACCATTCATATTTATAACTAGATCATGTATAACTTATAAGGTATTATTACATTTAATATATATTTCATGTGTTTATTTTATTTTAAAGTACTTTATATCTTTCCTATTGCTAAATGTTGTTATTATTATTACTTTCTATTTCTATTAATATTTTCTTTCTATTTTTAAATTTTTCCAAATAAAAAAGTAATTACATTATAAAAATAACTAAACGCGGTTTCTATATATATATACATATATAAATAATATTAATATTTTTGTACGGAGACCTTCTTTTAAATTTATTTATTTATTTAGAATGATAAGCGCATGTAATTTTCCTTAAATACTTTTCAATTTCTCAAACTGCATCACTATAATGTTTTTAATTATTCACAATCTTCAGCTGCTATTTTAATAGAAATATTGTTAAGTTATAATATTGAAATGTAGTATTAAAAAAGTTATATATATATATATATATATACAGATATACTGGCATCTCATAATTATAAAAGTAATCTAATTTAGGTTAATTTAGCATAAACTATTCTAGATTATTTAAGCAATGAAAATATGCATATTATTCAGTTAAATATTATTACTCAATCGCAATATTTTAATTCTGTACTCAGTCTATAATAATCTATATATATATAAATAAATTGCTGTTCGTTAGTCTCACTAAAACTCGAGAACGGCTGAACGGATTTATCTTATCTTAGTCTTGAAATGTTCGTGGAGGTCTAGGGAAGGTTTAAAAGGCGAGAAAAAATCGAATAATTTCCGGGAAAAGCCTAAAAACAGCCCTTTTCTATTTCCCATACAAACGTTTTCTAGAGCCAATTTGAACTTTATTGCTATTCAATAAAGTTCATATTAAATTATAATAGTCTTCGCGTGCGCTTTGGAGGATCTAATGTCGCGTTCCGAAAATAAACAAAAGTGAATCGCGAACGCGATAAAAAATGTATTTTAGCTAACTTCAGTTGTAACTGTATCAGATTATTTATTTAAGTTTGATAAATCTTAAGTTTTGTCACAAATTAAGTTTCTGAACACAACCATAATATTTGACATTAGATTTGACAACCAACTAATATGTCAATCATTCTGTCGCACTTCAGAACACGGAGATTTATGGCTTAAAGGTAAACTCCAAAAAAATAAATAAATAAATCAGAACACGGAAAAAAGTATTACGATTGACGATATTGTGTTACGATCATGGTTACGATATTCTATGAGTGCAACAAAATTCACGTTTATTTATTTTTTTCCGGAAATAAAATATTTTTAATTTCGCGTGATAAACAATAAAAATTAGAAAAAAAATTAATATACTATGAAGATATTCGCGTGTAAATAAATATTTTCATAGAGATACTTGGTATTAGCTTAAAATTTGTATTTAATTGAGTAGTACTTATATTTCTTTTCTACAGTAAAACAAAATTCTTCGTTTTAATTGATACTTTATATGTAACTTATAAAGGTTCTTTTATGTAAATAGTAATAATTTCGAATTTATTAGAATTTTTTATTTTGTATATATCATAAAAGTTTTTTTTTTTTTTTTTTTTTTTTTTTTTTTTGTATGGAACAGCTTTAGTTTGGAAAAATTTGAAATTTAGCACCGAAGTACCTCGGACGTTTCTCGCCAAGGTAATTTGAAAATCGGAATCTTCTTCTATCTTATCTCATGTGATGATCTTCAGCAAAGTGTTGTGCATGAGTCTACGAAGGTTTCTGAGTTGGTAAGACCAATCTTTATTCAAACGCCTTTTTCGCGAAGTTTACGTACAATTATGCCTCTAAAGCGACAAGCAATTGGCCGATCTACCCCTCAAGCACGGAAGAAAAGAGCATTACGAGCCTCAGAATTAGACGAGCAACGAGCATTAAGGCTGGAAAATCTTAGAGTGCATGCCGCTGAGACCCGGTCGTCTGAATCATCTGAACAACGAGAAGTGAGGTTAGAAAATGATCGAATACGTACTACTCAGGCACGTTCGTCTGCGACAACTGAACAACGGGAAAGAAGGCTGCAAAATGTTCGAATAAGCACCGCTCGATCAAGACGAACACTGCACGCTGATTTAAATCTTGGTGCATTCCATTATAACAGTAATAATGATTACTGTCTTCATCCAAGTGTCGTCATTGGAAAAATGGATAAAATTTGTATGTATTGTAGCGCCCTCAAATTTAAGAACGAAATGCCAGGAATGTGTTGCGCCAGTGGAAAAGTTAAACTGCCAGAATTAAATCCACCACCCGAACCACCATCAACGTTGCTATCAGGTGTTACACGAGATTCGAAGCATTTCTTGGAAAACATTCGTAAATACAATTCATGTTTTCAAATGACATCATTCGGTGCAACGAACATCGTGCGAGAAAATTACATGCCAACATTCAGAGTCCAAGGACAAATTTATCATCGTGCCGGATAGCTTCTACCATTGCTGGACGCAAATTATAAGTTTCTTCAAATTTATTTCATGGCAAACAATGATGAACAAATTGAACAACGATGTCATTACAATGCGGGCACTAGACGAGAAATCGTGGCTGCGTTACAAGCCCTTTTCGATCAACACAATGAATTAGTTCAATTGTTTAAAACCGCCATTCAACGAATGCCTGACGATGACTACGCAGTTGTAATTCGAGCAGACAAAAGACCCGTTGGCCAACACGAAAGACAGTTCAATGCACCAACAATCGATGAAGTGGCGATCGTGATAGTTGGAGAAGAATTCGAATCGCGCGACATAATTCTTCATCGCAGAAGAGGTGGCGTTCAGCGAGTCTCTGAAACTCATCGCTCATATGACGGATTGCAGTATCCGATTCTGTTTTGGCGAGGAGAAGATGGATATCATTTCAACATCAAAATGAGAAATCCACAAACAAACGAGAAAACGAATAAGAAAGTCAGTGCAATGAATTATATACTGGGAAAGGGGATGTGTGGATGTTGAATAGGTGTACGCATTATGGACTTTGTTGAGGTTTCGCAAAACTTCGAACTTAGCTACTGGGAAAGGGGAAGTAAAAATCGGGTAAGTTGCTGCCGAAGGCAATGAGAGCACGGACTCCTCACGTTGCGAGCGAGAGAAATCTCTACCGAACTCCGGGAACTGTAACTCAGGTTAATTAATAATGATATAATATTTTGACAACTCATTTAAGTATTGTGTCCAGCGAAGCGGGCAAAGCCTGCTAGTAATAAAATAATAATAAATCTATAAAACATAATAAAATGAAACAAAACAAGTATTTAAAAGATACATCTTTGGCATAGCATACTAAAAACATTCTTTAAGAAAATTCTATTGATCAACTATTATTTCGATTATAGTTTAATTTGGATTAATAACAGCAGGCGAGTACAAAGTTACAAAGTTCATTGAAACTTGGTGTTATTTGTAGAATGAAGTGATGTTTAATGAGTTCAAATAGTTTTAATATATTTTTTTTTTTTTTAAAGAAAGAATACAAAATTTCGCTGAATGCACGATTTTTCTTTACAATACAAGAGGGAGAAATTCAGCCGGCAGTTCATTTCATGGATAGTGACGTCACGATAGGTTTTATCACGTGACGCAGCGTTTTCCCGCCAACATGAGAACTACGTCTTTTAAAGTTAATTTATTAAAGCATCCGGTTTTCAAATATGCATAAAAATGGTATCAAAATGTTTGTATTTTCATGCTCTATCATTTACAAGTCAAAATGAAAAATGTGCAATTTCCCCATTGCACTATTGTCGTGTTTGAATCTTCATAGAAGAGAGTGCATTTTTAAATTAGTATACCATAAAATACCGCCCCTTCTATTAAACGCCCCCTCTGCATTTCACTTGAATTTTGCTTGTTCTGAAAATACCGAATATGTGCCTCTTCCGTTCAACAGAAGACTCCATCCGAATAGCAAACAGTTTTTTTGCATTATTTATTTCTTTTAAGATTCGAGTTTGTTTATACTAGTGGATCTGCAGATCAGGAGCCTCAACGTCCTATTTACATCAGACATTATTCAATAGGTCATTTTTATTTATTCCTTATTATATAATCGTATATATTGATTCGATCGACTTGTTACCATAATCAGATACATTCCTGAGGGGGGCGGCAGCCCCCCTCAACCCCCCGCTATGTCTCTATTTGCATATCTTATAAAGTGTTACGGAATTGTAAATAATTGCATTTATTTTTGTATCAATTCTTTCAAAGAAGTTCAGTAAAGTTAATAAAATGCTAACTTTGTGCATTTTTAGTCGTTTTAGCGTTAAAATAGCCTAATTTTCCCTTTAAAACATTTAAAAAAGCTCCAATAAGGGAAGAAATGGATTTGGCGCCAAATTTGGCGACTGTTTCCCTCCTTGGCGATTTTTTTTGGCGACCTTTGCGAGAAAATCCTTATTAGGGACATACCAAATATGGAAGCTCTAATCTCATTATGAGATACGAGAATTTTCCAGAACAGTCTGCGTTCGATAGAAAAGTATAAAAGGAGGATTTTTTCGCCAAGGCAGTCAATCTCAGATCTGTGTCAGTTTCGTGAAATTCTTGCTTTGCTTTGAGCCTCTTTAGATGAGACTTTCTTTATGCGTTATTGCTAAATAGTTTGTACCGTTGTTTTGCTGTTAACGGCTGTTGTTTAAGCTGTGTTTACTGGTTGAATTGAAGCTGATACTTGGTTTATAGACCTGTATTTTTCTGGAACTTCCTGTGAATACATCACTGAATTTTTGCAAGTTTTGCCTTTCATTCTCGGACAACTTACGGACCCCCAAGTACGCAACAATATGTATTCTTAATGAACGACGGTCTTGTATTATTTCCCTGAAATTCATAAATACCAAATTTCATAACTACCAAATTTCCTACAAAAAAAAATTACCTAGCATATCGGAAATATTTTGCGTAACCTTTAAACTAATTTCCAATTCTATGCCCACAATTATCAACAAGAAAACATGCTTTTAAAATTCTAACATAAATTCATTATATTTGATGGGGTGTAACCATGTTAAAAGAAACTTTTAAGAAATATCGACTATAGACCGTAATAGTACGAAATTATTTTATATATCCCGGAAAAGTAGCCACAGTCATTATAAACGCCAACAAGGCCGTAGGCAAGGGGGGGGGGGGGCCCGACGGGCCCAAGCCCCCCCCCCCGAAATAAATGATGAAAGACTGATTTCGAGTAGTATGTATCAGGCAAACATTGCTGTCTTGAAAAAAAAAAGTACTATAAAACAATTTAATAAAACCTATTAATTTAATTAAATTTCCCATTTCATTCTTACTTCTCTATATTTAAGCTCTAGAGTGCCGTAAAACCCATTCAACCTTAATCTCGCTATATTTATTAGCTTAATTTCATCCACCTTCTTGTCAAAGCTATAATGGACAGTCCAACGTCATGAATTCAATCTTTCTACTTTCTTCTGTATTTAATAGAAGAAAGTATTCGATTCGAAAAAAAAATTTTGATTTCCAGTTTTCGATGGATTTACATGTTTTGAGAGATCCAGAACATGATTTGACCATTTTTAGAAAATGTCTATTTGTGTGTGACAAATATTTTGTTCCAATTGTATCTCAGGAACTACTGCGCTGCACAGAATTACATATACATTTATATACAGCTGCACCATGAAATAAATTAGTGCCTAACACTTTTTTGGTGAAAATCGTCCAACAGGTGGCGTTGCTGTCTGAACTTTTCTCAGTTTTTAACTTGGCGGTATAGTACAAAATTTCTTATAAATGTACACAATAAGAATTATTTATCATAATAATAATAAAGTGGGCAAAAAATTTTGGACACATAGGAGCAACGCTTCTCCCTGGGGATGAAGTCCACCCCCCGGAGGGGGACAGTTAATCGATATGGGTATCTTTTAAAAGAAATCGTCAGTATTTTTACGACTAACAGTTGAACCATTAATGTATGATTAATTTGAATCTAAGTTTTCCTTTTTTTTTTTTCCTCATTTTTAACAAAACGAAAAAGGGCAAAAAACATTTTTAAAGATATTGTTAGTGAACATAAAATTGAGTTTCTTTGGACATTAAGTGTTACATTTCCATCAGAAACAAATCTCTGCATTCATCATGGAAATTAATTTTAATAAATAAAAGTTTTAATAAAATGATTGGTACTGAGTGAATTTGTATAGGAAAATATAGACGAAGGATTTGTGTGCAAGGCCTGATTAAAGCAGGGGCATGTAAGACATGTGACCTGAATAGCAGGGGCCATATAACTCGCCCTGAAAATGCCATTTAGCCTTTTATGCCCTAAAAATGGTATCATATAGTGCAAATTCTGACATATTACTCCCATAAACAGGTATATATGTACCTGTGTTTATTGGTGCACAGTGCGAGGAGAAGGCGGGCTCACAAAACTGTGTGTGCCCCGGGTCTCGCATGAAGTTAATCAGGGTCTTTTTGTGTAGGGTCTGATTAACTTCGTGTGAAGCCCGGGGTAAACACACTTTCGTGGGCTCCAACCCCACCATACGTACTGTGCAGGAATCAACAAAAGTACATTATATACCTGTATATGAAACTAAAATAACAAAATTTTGCATTTTATGATACCACTTTTATCATTTTTAGAGGCAAAAGGGCATTTTCAGGCCCAACTTTAGGGCTCTTTGCTACTCAGGGCCCGGGGCACCATTTGCCCCTGTGTTAATCAGGCCCTTGTTTGCGTGTGCGTATGTTTTTTTTTTTTTTCGTTGGGTATGCGTATTATTATATCATATTCGATGACCTTGTATTAGAAATGTGATGGGCCCCTCCCGAAAAAAAATCCTGGCTACGGCCTTGAACGACAATAATAAGAATAAACTTAATTAATTATAACTCATTAATTTTTCAAACTAATTTGACATCATTCGGATGATTACAGTACATACTCGGAATTATTTTGTGTGGTCCCATAAATTATTTAGTCTATACATAACCTTTTTTAAGAGTAAACATAATTTTAAGCATCTTTATAATGTATGATAATTTTATTAAGTTCAATGCAGCATAAACGCTTTAAAGTGCGCTCTTAAATAAACGTTTGTCCATAGGCTCTAATGCTACGAAATTCTTTTGCGTGTCTCTGTAAACAAACCATAAACATTCTATACACCTGTAAAAACTATTCAGATTACTTTGCGTTTAAAATTAATAATTGTTCCAAATTTAACATCGTTTGGATGACTACGTGACATTGTCAGAACAATTTTGTAAGGTCCTGTACATTAATTAGAAAGCTTAAGAGCACATATTATCTTCAAACAACATAAGTTAAACATCTTACTCATGTACGCTAGTTTAATTTTCTTGATTGCAAAGTAAAGATGTTAAAATGCGTTTAAACGCAATTCACCTCATACGCCGTAATGTGAAGTATTTTGGCGTGTCCCTGTCTACAATCCATACAATCCATAAAAAGTATAGGCCTAAAAAAATAAATAGCTATTTCTATACCGAGCCTGAATATATGTGTCAATTTGCAAATCAATCGGAGAATTTTTGCGGCCGCTATTGCGGTACATACAAATTCTTCCCATAGGCCGTAATGGTAAAAAAAATTTGGCGTGTCCCTGTACACGAACTGCAAATGGAATGCACACCCAAAACTATACAGCTAATTTCGTGGGGATCATGAACATGTGTATCAAATTTCAAGTCAATAGCGTGATATTTGCGGCCGCTACCGCACGACAGACAGACGGACAAACGGAACACAAAATCCTTTTGAGTCTCAACAGAGGCCCTCCACTGACGTTTCGGTAAAAATTCGAAGTCAATAGCTTGATTTTTGCGGTGGCTATCGCGGTACATACAGATTCTTCCCATAGGCCGTAATAATAGAATGACTTTGGCGTGTCCCTGTACACGAACTACAAATGGAATACACACCTAAAACTATACAGCTAATTCCGTTGGGCTCATGAATATGTGTACCAAATTGCAAGTCAATAGCGTGATTTTTGTGGCCGCTATCGCGATACATACAAATTCCTCCCTTAGGCAGTAATGATAAGAAAAACTTTGGCGTGTCCATGTACACGAACTACAAATGGAATATACACCTAAAACTATACAGCTAATCCCGTTGGGCTCATGAATATGTGTACCAAATTGCAAGTCAATAGCGTGATTTTTGTGGCCGCTATCGCGATACATACGAATTCCTCCCTTAGGCAGTAATGATAAGAAAAACTTTGGCGTGTCCCTGTATACGAACTACAAATGGAATACATACCAAAAACTATGCAGCTAATTTTGTGGGGATCATGAACATGTGTACCAAATTTCAAGTCAATAGCGTGATATTTGCGGCCGCTATCACACGACAGACAGACAGACAGACGGAACACAAAATCCTGTTGAGTCTCAACAGAGGCCTTCCACTGACGTTTCTGCAAAAATTGGAAGTGAATAGCTTGATTTTTGCGGTGGCTATCGCGGTACATACAGATTCTTCCCATAGGCCGTAATGATAGAATGACTTTGGCATGTCCCTGTACACGAACTACAAATGGAATACACACCTAAAACTATACAGCTAATTTCGTTGGGCTCATGAATATGTGTACCAAATTGCAAGTCAATAGCGTGATTTTTGTGGCCGCTATCGCAATACATACAAATTCCTCCCTTAGGCCGTAATGATAAGAAAAACTTTGGCGTGTCCCTGTATACGAACTACAAATGGAATATATACCAAAAACTATACAGCTGATTTCGTGGAGCTCATGAACATGTGTACCAAATTTCAAGTCAATAGCGCTATTTTTGCGGCCACTACCGCGATACATACAAATTCCTCCCATAAGCCGTAATGATAAGAAAAACTTTGGCGTGTCCCTGTATACGAACTACAAATGGAATACATACCAAAAACTATACAGCTAATTTCGTGGGGCTCATGAACATGTGTACCAAATTTCAAGTCAACAGCGCTATTTTTGCGGCCGCTATCGCGATACGTACAAATTCCTCCCATAGGCCGTAATGATAAGAAAAACTTTTGCGTGTCCCTGTATACGAACTACAAATGGAATACATACCAAAAACTATACAGCTAATTTCGTGGGGCTCATGAACATGTGTACCAAATTTCAAGTCAATAGCGCTAATTTTGCGGCCGCTATCGCGCGACAGACAGACAGACAGACGGACAGACAGACACAGCCCAAAACCGTTTTGAGTCTCAATGTAGGGCCTCCACTGACGTTTCGGCAATGAACATTGATTTGTTTTGTAATAAATTGGACCTTGTGATTATTTGAAAAGGGAAAACGTAAGCTTCCTAAATTAGTGGCAAATTTTTTAAAACAATATTTTGAAACTGGGAGAAAAGAGTTTCCCGAATTTTTCCGGTTAGTGGAATGACGGTTAACCAGGAGTTAACTGTATTTATTTTTGTTTATTTATTTAATATATATATATTTATATATATAGTTAAATTAATTTTTATGCACTTAATTTTGGCAGGAATGTTAACTTCTGTATTTTTGTCGATTTTTACTGTTTATCCACCGCCTCCAAATATATCCCGATTTTCCTTAAAGATTAAGGGACCACTTGAACAGTATTTTCTTATTTTTAGTATTAAATAATAACTTGCGTTAACTTTATAAGTTATTTTACAAATATGATAGATAAGCAGAAACCACCAGGGACTTATTGAAAAGAAAAGCGCAAGAACAACGTGAATAAACAAGCTGCTGCATTAAAAAAGTTTTTCTTCAAGCAGTGCAAGTCACAAACAATTGAACATTTCTGCGAATTTACGGTGAAATTGAAAAAATCTGGAGTGACTTCACTTGACTTTCCGACCATTAAGTAATTAAAGGGTGAAAAATAAAGTAAGAGAAGGCATTAAATAAGCAAAAGAAAAAATCATAATAGGGCATTTGAGCCTTTTCCTCCACATAGTACGTTGTTTAATTTAACTCTGTTGCACTTAAAACAACTTGAGTCCGTAAATCATAATGATAAAAAATATTAAGTTGTACCCCGTGAAAATCTAGATTCACCCATATCTAAAATCATAATAGGGCATTTGAGCCTTTTCCTCCACATAGTACGTTGTTTAATTTAACTCTGTTGCACTTAAAACAACTTGAGTCCGTAAATCATAATGATAAAAAATATTAAGTTGTACCCCGTGAAAATCTAGATTCACCCATATCTATACATTTCGTGCGATAGTGACCTTTAACATGTATAAAATTTTTCAGCTCAATTGGATAAGACATTTAGACACTATCTCACTTTAAAAAATTTTAGCCTATAAACCATAATGATAAAGAATTTTTCTTTGTGTCCCTGTAAAAATACTATAAGTGCTATTTACCAAATCTATAGATTAGGGTTCGTGCTGCGGTTACCTATAACATACGAGTACGTACAACTTTCAGCTCACTCGTTTAGACGTTATACGTTATTGTGTTCACTCACATATATACATCGCCGTAAAAATAATTAAAATGAACTTCAGGAGACCTGAAAACGTAAAAATGTACCAAAATCTCAAAATCAGTTTTTTCATGACGTACACTTTCCTTGCGTATGTATGTTCGAAAAGTAAAAATCATAGAGGTAAGTACTAAATAAAATTAATTATTTCAATTCTAATTTTTAAATTAGATCTGAGTAAAAAGAACAAAACAAAAAAAAAGAAAAAATGTGAAAATAAAATGCGAGCTGCCTTATTAAGAAAGTTTTTTTCTTTTTTTCTAACGGTGCAAGTCGCGATAAAATGAACAGTACTGTACCTTTAAAGAACGGTGAAAATAAAAAACGGAAGAGAGAAGTAATAAGTCATGTTGATTACATCAGTTGTAATTTTGATATTCGTGTGATTTACAATCATCGTGCAGTAATGTACTATTAAATATTGCAGTAATGTACTATTAATTAAAGTAATGTACTAGTGGTTATAAGACTGCAGTGGATAGGCTGCCGGCTACGACCCCAGTTCGTGCTCGTCTGCCTAGTTTTTCGGAGTTTTGTTTTCTCCGAAACTCGAATGAATACGGACTAGATTATTTTCGCTTGGCATTTTTCATGATCGTCAAGTGTGTTATAACTAATTTCTATACTACCTTTAGAATTTATCATCAATCTTAGAAAAATTATAACAAAAAATAAATACCTTTTTTTTAAAGTCTTGATATTTTTATCGATCTCTATGTACCAAGGTACACTGAAATATCACCTCACTAAATCCTCATTAATTACTATGATGAAGTGATATGCTTAATTTTCCAATTACGAAGCCTTTACATTCATAAACGCGCGACATAATTAGATATTCTTATTTAGATATAGTGATACGAATTGACTGGTAGGATTTAAGACCGATTGACTACGTTAAGATCCAAGGCCTATAGGTAGAATGCCCTACGAGGGGTTCTTTCTAAGGGGTCCTAGCCTGTATTTACGTGAGTTTCGGAGAAAACCACGGAAAATTCGGAACGGCTAGATTGATGCGCGCGACCTGGGATCGAACCGGGCACTTTTCATCTACCAGCTTTGAGCGCAGAACTGCTCAGCCACTGGTGGGCCTATGATGCGAACCAAAGTAGCGTTTAATTGTTTTGCACGAAAGTAAAGCTTTTTGCAGAAAAGACTATCTAAAGTCAACACATGAAACAGATTTTCAAGACACCATAGGTCAAAAAAGATCGCCCTTATGTAATTTAAATTTACTCTTATTTATTTATTAATCTTAATTTACATAATTTACGTATTTTAAATCTATTCTTAAGACCTTTCTGAAATTTGAACTATTTTCTAACTTGTTTACGAAGTATTTTTTCGCAAATGTACAAAACTTTCAGAATTTTTTTTATTTAGATACGTATAAATTTAATAGTGTTTTTTTTTTTTTTTTTTTTTTCTATTTTCTTATTCTTATTCTTAGTTTTTATTTTATTTTCTTGTTCTTGATTATGGATGAATTTTATATAAGGAGTTACAATTTTAAGCTGAATGACCTTTAAAATGAGGCCGCCATGCGAAACTATCAAACGCGTTAGTGATGTCAAGTAAAAGGGCTTCGAATTTTTCAGAATTAATAAAACTATTTTATATTTCTCCTTATATTATTAAAATCTGTGCGCATCTGTCTGTCTGTCTGTCTTTCTGTCTGTCTGTGAGAAATGCCTTGTGACCGCTAAAACTCCGGCGCTAATGGTCGCAGCGCCTCGAAACCGGTGTCGACAGACCCAGAATTTCTTCGTCTCGACATCGCGATAATTCGCTAAGCGATGCGACCCTAATTAGCGGAGATATTAATTAAAACGTTGACCCATGTCTACCGAAAAATGACCCAGAATTCATGATTAAATGCTTAAAAAGCGACATTTTTACGGAAAAAGTGGAAAATAAATTAGAAATATCAGTCGTATCGTTACAAATAAGGTATCAAATGAAAGGTCCGATTTTTCTGAATCCGACGGTTTAAATCGCTTATCGATAGGACAATTATATTTTTAAAATTAACTAAAGTATGAAAAAAAGGTGGCAACAAATCACAAGAGTTTTATTAATTTCGCAGACTAGCGAGCTTCAGACGTATTTCGGTTACCATGGCGCCGGGCAAAAGAATAAATAGATTTTACTTCCTGCTTTACTGATTTTGTACTGGAAATAAAAATTGCAAATTTCAAAATGCTTCAACTTTCTTCAAAATTATTTCAAACATGCTACACACTTTTAAAATCACAAGACGAAGTTGCAGTTCAAATTTCATCGGGTTTCGAGAATAAATAAAAAATGCATAATTTAATTGCAAATTAAATTTTATTCTAATACGCGTATTTAAATTCTAACTATGATTAAATTATTTTTAATACATCATTCGAAAGATATTTTAAAGTACTTTTATATTATCGAAAGTGGGATTCAAGATTTCGCTTCATTTACACGTTTTGAGGTATCCTGAATCGGTTTTCTTTTGTATCTCAGCTACTAATTAAAATAATTTCATAAGTAATACATCATTAGATAGCTTTGTTGATTTGGAATCGAACAGTAGATTACAGAAATTTCTACCGCCAGATGGCGCTGTAATATTTTAAAATTTCAATATTTTAATTTCTAATTATGATTAAATTATTTTTAATACATCATTCGAAAGATATTTTAAAGTTCTTTTATATTATCGAAAGTTTTAACCAGATTTGCACGTTTTGAGGCCTCCTGATTAGGTTTTCTTTTGCATCTCAGCTAATTGAGTTAGACCGTTCAAATTTGGTATATGTAGGTTAATTAGGAAGAGCTGAAAGGGTGGGGAAGATATAGGCGTGCACCGCGCGCACGAGACAGCGCTGCTGAAGGCAGTGGGGACCCGGTCCGACTTTTTAACCGATGAGAAATGATTTTTTTTTTTCATTTTCTTTTCTTAAGAATAAAAATTTGATTTGAGAAGGAATATGTGCGCGCAGCGCGCATGGGTCCTGCGCTGCCGAAGGCAGTGGGGACACGGTGTGAGTTTTTACCCGATCAGAAATGATTTTTTTAGGGGGCACGAAGGGTCAGGGAAGGAATAGGCGCGCGCAGCGCGTGTATTCCTTAACTTGAGCGCGCACGGGACTGGGCTGCCGTAGGCAGTGAGGACCCGGTCCGACTTTGTACCCGATGAGAAATGATATTTTTAATTTTCTTTTCTTAAGAATAAAAATTTTATTTCAGAAGGAATACAGCGCACGTAAACCCTCACACGTGCGCGCGAAGCGCGCATTGGTCTGCGCTGCCGAAGGCAGTGGGGATCCGGTGTGAGTTTTTACCCGATCAGAATTTTTTTTGTTTTTTGAGGGGGGGGGGCACGAAGGGTCAGGGAAGGAATACGCGCGCGCAGGTGGGGACCCGGGCCGACTTTTTACCCAATCAGAAATGATTTTTTTTTTCTTTTCTTAACACTAAAAGTTACTGTTAGTGATTCATTAATTTTAGTGATTCATTTGAAAATACTGACCCGCTAGCGGGTGAAGCTCGCTAGTCTCCTTATATTATTAAAATCTGTGCGCATCTGTCTGTCTGTCTTTCTGTCTGTCTGTGAGAAATGCCTTGTGACCGCGAAAACTCCGGCGCTAATGGTCGCATCGCCTCGAAACCGGTGTCGACAAACGCAGAATTTCTTCATCTCGACATCGCGATAATTCGCTAAGCGATGCGACCCTAATTAGCGGAGATATTAATTAAAATGTCCACCCATGTCTACCGAAAAATGACCCAGAATTCATGATTAAATGTTTAAATAGCGACTTTTTTGCGGAAAAAGTTAAAAATTAATTAGAAATATCAGTCGTATTGTTACAAACAAGATACCATTGGAAAGGGCTTTTTTTTCTCAATCCGATGGTGTAAACGGCTTATCGATCGGACACTTAGATTTTTTTAAATTAACTAAACTAAAAAAAAATGGTGGCAACAAATCACAAGCATTTTAACTTGGCAGACGATCTTGAACCGAAAGAAAAAAAATCTGGTGTTTAATGAGGTCACGTGTTTTTGTACTGCGATTAAAAATTGCAATTTTCTATTTTCTTCAATTTTTCAAAATTCGTACATTTCAATTAGTATACAATCTTAACACCACAAAACAAACTTGCAGTTTAAATTTCATCGATTTTGGTCAATAAACAAAAGATTTACATTTTAATTGCAAATTAAATTTTATCTTTACACGCCTGACATTTTATCTGTCGAAAGAGGATACCAGTTTCAAAACGACACAAAATACACTTAAGGTAAAAATATTTCTTTTTCTATTTACTTCCATTAACCGACTACCGTAGATAATGGAATTCGAAATTTCACCTGACTTACACGTTTTGAGGTGTCATGGCGCTGTAATAATTTAAAATTTCAATATTTAAAATTCTAATTATCTTTAATTTTTTTTTTTTTTTAATATGTCATTCGATACACATTTTAAAGTACGGTTACATTATCGAAAGGGGAATTCGAGATTTCACCCGATTTACACGTTTTGAGGTCTCCTGATTAGGTTTTCTTTTGCATCGCAATAGTGGAATTCGAGATTTCAGCTTATTTACATGTTTTGAGGTCTCCTGAATGGGTTATCTTTTACATATCAGCTACTAATTAAAGTGTCGAAAGTGGAATTAGAGATTTCACCTGATTTACACGTTTTGAGGTGTCCTGGATGGGTTTTCTTTTGTATCTCAGCTGCTAATTAAAATAATTTCATAAGTAATACATCATTTGAAAGCTTTGTTAATTTGGAATTGAATAGTAGATTACAGAAATTCGATATTTCAACATTTCTCCTGATTTAAACGTTTTGAGGTGTCCTGAATGGGTTTCTCTTTTGTCTCAGTTACTAATTAAAAAAATTTCATAAGTAATACATCATTTGAAAGCTTTCTTGAGTTGGAATCGAACAGTAGATTACAGAAATTTCTACAGCCAGATGGCGCTGTAATATTTTTAAATTACAATATTTCTATTTCTAATCATGATTAAATTTTTTTTAATGCGTCATTTCATTCGATACACATTTTAAACTACTTTTACATTATCGAAAATGGAATTCAAGATTTCACCAGATTTATACGTTTTGAGGTCTCCTGAATCAGTTTTCTTTTGCATCTCAACTACTAATTAAAATAATTTCATAAGTAATACATCATTAGAAAGCTTTGTTGATTTGGGATCGAGCAGTGGAATACAGAAATTTCTACCGCCAGATGGCGCTGTAATATTTTAAAATTTCAATATTTCAATTTCTAATCATGATTAAATTATTTTTAATACATCATTCAAGATATTTTAAAGTTATTTTATATTATCGAAAGTTTTCACCAGATTTACACGTTTTGAGGCGTCCTGATTAGGTGTTCTTTTGCATCTCAGCTAATTGAGTAATACCGTTCAAAATCGGTATACGTAGGTTAATTAGAAGGAGCTAAAAGGGTGGGGAAGAAATAGGCGTGCACCGAGCGCGTATCCCCTAACTTGTGCGCGCGCAGCGCGCTCGGGACTACGCTGCCGAAGGCAGTGGGGACCCGGTCCGACTTTTTAACCGATGAGAAATAATTTTTTTAATTTTCTTTTCTTAAGAATAAAAATTTGATTTGAGAAGGAATACGTGCGCGCAGCGTGCGTATACCTTCTGCGCTGCCGAAGGCAGTGGGGACCCGGTGTGAGTTTTTACCCGATCAGAAATGATTTTTTTTTGGGGGGGGGGCACAAAGGGTCAGGGAAGGAATACGCGCGCGCAGCGCGTGTATCCGTAACTTGCGCAGCGCGCACGGGACTGCGCTGCCGAAGGCAGTGGGGTCCCGGGACGACATTTTACCCGATCAGAAATGATTTTTTTTTTTTAATTTCTTTTCTTAAGACTAAAAGTTATTGTTAGTGATTCATTTGAAAATACTGACCCGCTAGCGGGCGAAGCTCGCTAGTCTCCTTATATTATTAAAATCGGGGCCGTGCCCTTAGCGAGCGTGCCCTTTGCGGAAATCTATAAACCCGTGCCCTTAGCGGCAATGTTATCCCCCCTCGGTGGCGTGCTTTTAGCATACGTGCCTTTAGCGGAAATGTATAATACATTTCAAAATAAATCTATATATATAAAAATGAATTGCTGTTCGTTAGTCTCACTAAAACTCGAGAACGGCTGAACGGATTTATCTTATCTTAGTCTTGAAATGTTCGTGGAGGTCTAGGGAAGGTTTAAAAGGCGAGAAAAAATCGAATAATTTCCGGGAAAACCCTAAAAACAGCCCTTTTCTATTTCCCATAAAAACGTTTTCTAGAGTCAATTTGAACTTTATTGCTATTCAAAAAA
Source organism: Salticus scenicus (assembly GCA_963930645.1). Taxonomy (NCBI): domain Eukaryota; kingdom Metazoa; phylum Arthropoda; class Arachnida; order Araneae; family Salticidae; genus Salticus; species Salticus scenicus. The sequence goes on along the minus strand of OZ005653.1, from coordinate 266,315,939 downwards.
GTTTAGGTGTGTTCCTAACGGCTGATGGCTGAGCTACAAAAATTTGCATGTTGATTCGTAATGACCTCCCCTGATGCACCTGGAAGCCGGATTTTCGAATTTTGTTTTAGTTTTCTTTTAATTAATTAAAATGTTAAAATAAAAACCTTCTAATAACTGATAAATTGGCCATTTAATTTTAATCCTTAATTTAATTGTTGCCAAAAAAAATTATTCTTTTTTGGACAGAAAAAAAGAAAAAAAAACGTGAACAATAAAAATTACATTTATTTAAAATATTATTCCTTAATTTAATTGTTGCCAAAAAAATTATCATTATTTTTTCGACGGGAAAAAAAAAAAAAAAAAAAAAAAAAAAAAATGTGAACAATAAAAATTACATGTATTTAAAATGAGGAAAGTAAATTTAAAAAAAAATTAGAAATATCAGTCGTATCGTTACAAATAAGATACCAAATGAAAGATGCAATTTTTGTGAATCCAACGGATTAAACAGCTTATCGATCGGACAATTAGATTTTTTAAAATTAACTAATGTATGTATTTTATAAATTTTCTTTCACAAACACAAACGTGTAGTATACAGCCTGTACAACACTAGACCAAATTGAAGTTCAAATTTCATCAATATTTAAATAAATAAATGAAAATAAAAATATGCTTAATGGGAAATATATATAACCATTAAAAGTTTAGTTGTCTAAAATATGTCAGAAATAGCGCTCATAGCATATTGTTACAAGGTATTAAGTCTTATTTTTACAAGGGATAAAATCTAAAATGGTGACAAAAATTCAAAAGTCGCCAAAGAGAGCTATATTAAGGCGGTACTATGATCATGCATACAAACCATGAATACTAATAACCACAAAAAATTGTCTCATGCAACAGACGTAGCCGGTCATAGCATATTATAATATTTAGCATGAAATTGTTATCATTTTTATGGTTGATCGGGGATAAACAAAATAAACATAGGAAATAACGTAAAAGCAAATATTATGTGCACCACGTATAGTGTTGTTCATATGTAACTGGGATTCAAATATAAAGGGGATACTTCATTTTTTTTCGATACTATCTATTTCGAAACTGTTATCTAATAAGGACTTAATGCAAGCCTATTGGTAAACCATTGTCTCAGGTAATAGGGACAAGCGCCCGAGTTTTAGCGGATGACCAAATCGCTACCGAAGGCAGCAGGGATCCGAAGCGAGCTTTTGAGCAATTTTAGTATTTTATTTTATTTTTATAAAGCTATATAGAAAAGAGTTTCCGTTAAATTTAGTGACCAGCGAAGCGGGCAAAGCCTGCTAGTTAATAAATAAATAAAAGAACTCTTCAGTTTTCCTCCACACTTTATCCATATTTAGCACTGGCTGTATTTTGCTTCAGAAGTAAACTGTCGCAAAAACAAGTATACGTACTGTAGAATATCCGTTATTTGAGGGAACAATGATCTGTAACTATATAAAGTTTAATGAATCACAGTACAGTCGGTAACAAAAGTGTCCGAACACTAGCAAAAATTCCTATATGAAAAACGTACACTTCATACGGTTTTGTTAAATAAATCCTTATCGAATCATGTTCTTACACTGACTAAGAACAAGTGTGAAGTGACTAAGAACAAGTGTGTTTGAAGCGTAATTTTTTTACATAGGAATTTTCGCTAGTGTTCGGACACTTTTGGTACCGACTGTACTCCATACGAAAACGTACATTACTGCCATTTTATGATTTTATTATGTTTTTGAAAATATAATTAAGCATTAGATCTTTTAAAACTAAAACAAAAACGAAAAATCAGGAGGTACACATTGATTATTAGCATTTTCCAATTGTGCTTACTCATTGTATCGTATAACATCCTATGTTCTCTGTCTATATTATCACACAATAGACAGACAGACATATAGAATAACTGAATTCATAATCACACTGAAACATTGTTGGAAAGTGTTAAAAATGCTTAACACAAACAGAAATGTTGCTCTTAATTTCCTATTTGCATCTCTTAATGTATTGTAACATTTTTGGGTAGCTCTGTAAATCTGGAGGTTAAGCATATTATAATTTATAGAAAACATTTTCTTAACATAATAACAATAAATGTGAATTTCTTTATGATTTTTTGATGAAATTATTTAAATGTGATTTAGAAAAATGTCTCCCATAAAGCGCAATGCATTGGTATTTTTTGGATGTTCATGTACACAAACCAGTGGCATATGTTCTGCTAGACTGCTAGAGCCATTTTAAGTAGGGAATATTCAATAATGAATTTGAATAACACATATTATTAAAAAAAATAAAATAAAATGAAAGTAAAAATTAGTAAGTTGTGGCCACCACAAGACTTTCTTTTATATTTTCCTATACAAATTCACTAAGTGCAAATAAATAATTTTTATCTTAGAGGAAACTAACACTAAATATCCAAAGAAAGACAGTTGTTTTATTGTCTATAAATGACATCTTAAAAAATGCATTTTTATAATAGTTATGTCACATATCAAGTTTCGTAAAGTTATGAGCTATAGAAGTTGAGATATAGCTTTCACACTGTCGAGGAAATTTGCAGTATGGCAACGCCACCTATTGGCCGATAAGCACCCAAATTGAAGCAGCATAATATCTCACAATGGCCTTCACATACATCATGTTTTGTTTGATTATACGCAATAGAGCCTGAGATATAGCCTTCCCTTCAATTGTGGAAACCGCTATATAGCAGCGCCACCTGTGGAGCGGTTGACACCAAAAGTTGACAGATAGTCATTTAGGTTAAAGTGCATCAACATATAAGTTTATATGGAACTCTGTGCAGTAATTCCTGAGATACAGCTTTCCCTTAAATTGTAGAAATCGCTGTATAGCAGCACCACTTGTCGGTCCATAAGCATTCAAATTGAATCAGCATAATGTCTCATGGTGGCCTTCTCTCATACCAAGTTTTGATTGATTATACGCAATAGAACCTGATATATAGCTTCCACTTAAATTGTAGAAATCGTTGTATAGCTGTTGAGAGCTTGGCATCAAAAGATGATAGCGCTAATTTAGCTCAAGGTGCATCTACATGTAAATTTATATGCAATTCTGAGCAGTTGTCCCGGAGATTCAGTTGCCACAAAATTTTTGTCACACACACAGACAGACAGACATTTTTTAAAAATAGTCAAATCGTATTCTAGACCTCTCAAAACGTGTAAATCCGTCGAAAACCGGAAATCTAAAATTTTTACGAATCCAATACTTTCTTCTATTGAATATAAAAGAAAAATAAAATATTCTTAAAATATTTACGGGCGCTGGAGGCGGACAAACGGACAGTAGAATAGACAAATACACTAATTCAAATCATATTCACATTTTAAAAAATGGTCGAATAAACGCTTAATGTAAAAGAAAATGCATTTCAGAAAATTTCCAATAATAACCCTCAGTGTAACTGAATAATTTTGTCTGACTCTGTAAATCTAATGCTAATCATACTACATTCTATAGAAAGTATTATTTTGTGCATTTGAATAACATATTTCTATCTTCCACATGCACACCTTCTTATTTCCGCTAAGGGCACGGCTTCTTCTATTCCTCCTTCTTCCCTTTCATCCATTCCGCTAAGGGCACGGTCGCTAAGGGCACGACACCTTAAAATTTGTGCGCATCTGTCTTTCTGTCTGTCTGTGAGAAATGCCTTGTGACCGCTAAAGCTCCGACGCTAATGGTCGCATCGCCTCGAAACCGGTGTCGACAGACGCAGAATTTCTTCGTCTCGAAGTCGCGATAATTCGCTAAGCGATGCGACCCTAATTAGCGGAGATATTAATTAAAATGTCCAGCCATGTCTACCGAAAAATGACCCAGAATTCATGATTAAATGCTTAAAAAGCGACATTTTTACGGAAAAAGTGGACAATTAATTAGAAATATCAGTCGTATTGTTACAAACAAGATACCATTGGAAAGGGCTTTTTTTTCTCAATCCGATGGTGTAAACGGCTTATCGATTGGACAATTAGATTTTTTTTAATTAACTAAACTATAAAAAAATATTGGCAACAAATCACAAGAATCTCAGCTTTGCAGACTTTTCGTCTACAGCAGTCTTCAACGGAAACACATCTGGTATTTAATGAAGTCACGAGTTTCGTACTGCGATTAAAAATTGCAATTTTCTATTTTCTTCAATTTTTCAAAATTCGTACATTTCAATTAGTATACAATCTTAACACCACAAAACAAACTTGCAGTTCAAATTTCATCGATTTTGGTCAATAAACAAAAGATTTACATTTTAATTGCAAATTAAATTTTATCTTTACACGCCTGACATTTTATCTGTCGAAAGAGGATACCAGTTTCAAAACGACACAAATACACTTAAGGTAAAAATATTTCTTTTCCTATTTACTTCCATTAACCGACTGCCGTAGATAATGGAATTCGAAATTTCATCTGACTTACACGTTTTGAGGTGTCATGGCGCTGTAATAATTTAAAATTTCAATATTTAAAATTCTAATTATGTTTAATTTTTTTTTTAATATGTCATTCGATACACATTTTAAAGTACGGTTACATTATCGAAAGGGGAATTCGAGATTTCACCCGATTTACACGTTTTGAGGTCTCCTGATTAGGTTTTCTTTTGCATCGCAATAGTGGAATTCGAGATTTCAGCTTATTTACACGTTTTGAGGTCTCCTGAATGGGTTATCTTATGCATATCAGCTACTAATTAAAGCGTCGAAAGTGGAATTAGAGATTTCACCTGATTTACACGTTTTGAGGTGTCCTGAATGGGTTTTCTTTTGTATCTCAGCTGCTAATTAAAATAATTTTATAAGTAATACATCATTTGAAAGCTTTGTTAATTTGGAATTGAATAGTAGATTACAGAAATTCGATATTTCGACATTTCTCCTGATTTAAACGTTTTGAGGTGTCCTGAATGGGTTTCTCTTTTGTCTCAGTTACTAATTAAAAAAATTTCATAAGTAATACATCATTTGAAAGCTTTGTCGAGTTGGAGCCGAACAGTAGATTACAGAAATTTCTACCGCCAGATGGCGCTGTAATATTTTTAAATTACAATATTTCGATTTCTAATCATGATTAAAATTTTTTAATGGATCATTCGATACATATTTTAAAGTACTTTTACATTATCGAAAATGGAATTCGAGATTTCACCAGATATACACGTTTTGAGGTCTCCTGAATCAGTTTTCTTTTGTATCTCAACTACTAATTAAAATATTTCATAAGTAATAAGATATTTTAAAGTTCTTTTATATTATCGAAAGTTTTCAGCAGATTTACACGTTTTGAGGCGTCCTGATTAGGTGTTCTTTTGCATCTCAGCTAATTGAGTAAGACCGTTCAAAATTGGTATACGTAGGTTAATTAGAAGGAGCTGAAAGGGTGGGGGAGAAATAGGCGTGCACCGCGCGCGTATCCCCTAACTTGTGCGCGCGCAGCGCGCTCGGGACTACGCTGCCGAAGGCAGTGGGGACCCGGTCCGACTTTTTAACCGATGAGAAATAATTTTTTAAATTTTGTTTTCTTAAGAATAAAAATTTGATTTGAGAAGGAATACGTGCGCGCAGCGTGCGTATACCTTCTGCGCTGCCGAAGGCAGTGGGGACCCGGTGTGATTTTTTACCCGATCAGAAATGATTTTTTTTAGGGGGCACGAAGTGTCAGGGAAGGAATGCGGGCGTGCAGCGCGTGTACCCTTTAACTTGTGCGCGCGCAGCGCGCACGGGACTGCGCTACCGAAGGCAGTGGGGACCCGGACCGACTTTGTACCCTATGAGAAATGATTTTTTTTTCTTTTCTTTTCTTAAGAATAAAAATTTGATTTGAGAAGGACTATTTGCGCGCAGCGCACGTATATCTGTTGTAAAATTTATACCCTTTCCGTGTTGATTCTCAAATTTAAATTTAAATTCATTTACTACTTAAATATAATTTAAATTCACTTTATAACCTTTAAAGTTTAAGTTATTAATTAAATGAATTATAGCGTTTAGTGCTATTTTCTCTTTTGATGCTGCCATTTGAGTTAAAGATATATTAAAATTAAAAAAAACTTAATGATAATTACTTTTAGTTAAAAATTATATTCCTTATTAATATATTTATGTTTAAGTCATTTGAAATAACTTTAATTACTTACCTCATATTTAAAAGCATATTTTATTAAAATTAACTTAAAGAAAAATATGTTTAAATCCTTTTACGGATTGTTCATTTCGCTACTTAGCGAGGAGATGTAATATTTTTCAACTGCAGTGTCTCTTTGCTTAGTCCATAGATGGCGGCCGTCTCGCAGCGTCGTGTTGCTATGGTTATGGGAGGCGTTCCTATTCTACAGCATCAAGTAGATGTTATTTTGAATCCGTTTCGCGACTATAAAAGGAGGTAGGAAATATGTAATCGGGCTCTTAAGCTCTGAAGCCCTTAATCTTTAAAGCTTTTATGTTTTTTCAGTTTTAGCTCAAAGTCATGAGCTGGTATTTCGATATAATTATAAACTGTTTAGTTTTATTATGATTGTAAATTACGTTTTTGTGACTTGTTCGTTTAGTGTATCTAGTTATTTCACAATGAAAAGTAGCTTTCTATTTGAACTCAGTATGGCAGTATTTTAAGGGTATTTAACCTTTCGTCAGCAAGATTCTACAATTGTTTCAGCTGATTTAATGTTATTCATCATTTTGTTTCAACTTTAATAAACTGTTTTAATTGAACTTTTGTCTTCAATGAATGCCACATATATTTATCTTTTTTATAGCTTATTAGAGCTGAGCAACTATCATTTCACTGCACTGCTAACTCTGCTAACTTAACATATGTGAAAATTGTTTTTTTCACAACAAGTGGTTATGGGCGATTTGGCTCGTTGTCAGCTCATAGCATTAAAATTTTGATAATAGTTTTTATGGCATTCTAAGTGTTTGAAGATAAGAAATTGAAATGGCAGTGAGTTTAAACCCCACGATTGAAAAATTACGGATGAATAATTATACTACGTGGGTCAAGGACATTAAATTTATTTTAATTGAAAGAAACTGCTGGAATATAATATGTAAGAACGAAATACTGCCTGTTGAAGATGCTGAGGCCGGAATAACTTCAAAACAAGTGGAGGATTTTAAATCTCGTAGTCGAGTTGCATTATCAACAATATATCTGAATACATCGCCTGAAGTCAGAAGCATTATTGAAAATTGTGATTGTGCTATTGATGCCTGGGAGATTTTGAAGAAGACCTTTATATCAGACTCAAGAGCTCATCATATGGGGCTGTTTACAGAGTTCATTAATTGTAGAATGTCTGAGAATGAAACGGTGAATTCTTTTGTAACCCGGTTATCAAGAATACTGGACCAGCTGCGTGAAATTGGTCATGCTATGGAGGATGTGTACTGCTGTTTCCAGCTCTTGCAACACCTACCATCGAAGTTTGAATCTGCAGTGCAATATTTGTTGCGTTGGAAGAACGACCAGTTCAAGTTCCAGAATATTGTGTCCGAGTTAACAGCGGAGGAATCGCGTCTACAGCTTCGTGAGGGTGATATTAAGAAAGATGCCAATAACAGTGTTCAGATACAGAACATCCAGCACAAAGGTAAAAAACCTTTAACTTGTTTTAAGTGTGGCCGTATTGGCCACTTTAAGAAAAACTGTTTTTTGAATAGTAATGTTAAATTTAAACCTAGAAATTTAAAGTATAACTCCAACGGTCGTGACAAATGCAAATCTCCCCCCTCCTACTACATAGCTCAAGCTAACTTTAGTAATTTAAGTGATGATGACAGCTTTATTTTTGATACTGCTGCTTCAAATCATTTTCTAAGAAATTTAGATCTTTTTGAGCATTATACTCCTGTGGAGGGAGAGGAGCTTTTTGTCGCGATCGATGGTATTAGTTTTCCTATTACTGCTAAAGGAACTGTTAAGTTGAATTTTGGTAAAAATGTATTGTATTTAAAAGATGTGTTATATTCCCCAAAGTTACGGAAAAATTTAATATCAGGTCCTAAATTAGATGTGAACGGTGCCACATACACTGGCGGTAAGGGTCGAGTGTCGGTGTTCGGTAGAGATAAAAGACATATTTTTACTGCTAAAATTAAAGACGGTGTTTACTATTTATATCCTAATGTTTTTAAAGTTAAAAAGGGGAGTAAAGCGAATGGGGGGCACCCAGAAAATCCTTCAGCTTCTCTTGCAAAAGTTAATGAAATTGGGTATTGGCATGCTCGTTTTGGGCATGTAAGTCCTGATACTATAGTAAATACTAGCAAGAAGAACGGGGTGAGGGGCCTTCCTAAACTTAAGTTTAAGAAATTTTTTTGTGAACCTTGTAGGATTAGTAAACAAAACCGTGTGTCTTTTAAATCATCCGATGTTCATGGCGTTAAATCACCGTTAGAGAAAGTATTTATGGACGTCTGGGGCCCAATTAAAGTAACTGGTAAAAATGGGGAAAGGTTCTTTTTGTCCATTATTGATGGATTTTCTAAAAGGGTTGCTGTTTATCCTTTAAAGGATAAGTCTCAGGTTTTTGGTGTATTCGAGAGGCACATTGCACGGGCTGAACGTAGTTTGAATAAAAAATTAAAAGCTATTCGTACGGATAATGGTTCCGAATTTGTAAATGACAATTTCAAATCATTTTGTAGTAAAAATGGAGTTGTTCATGAGTTAACTAACACGTTCACACCTGAGCAAAATGGGTTAAGTGAGCGGTTTAATCAAACTTCTTTAAATTGTGTTAGAGCTATTATCACGGATAGTGGTTTGCCTTTTTCTTTCTGGCCCGATGCAATGTTGTATTTCGCGTACACTTGGAACCGTTTAATCCATAGGGGACAAACTAAGACTCCTTTTGAGTTATATACTGGGTTTAAACCATCCGTAAGACACCTGAAGCCGTTTGGATTAATTTCGTATGTTGGGATCCCAAAACAGCATAGAGACCATAAGCTTGAACCTAAGGCTAAAAAGGGAGTACTAATAGGTTATTCATTAAAGACTAAGGGGTATAAAATTTGGTTGGAGGATGAGGATAAAATAGTTGAAACTATAAACGTAACGTTCTCTGATCAGCTATTTAGTAAATGCAGTGGAGCGGTGATGGGCACCTCACTGGAGGAATTGGACTTACTTCCGGAAAGTCCAGTTGATTGTCAAGTTTCCGATCCTGTTGACATTGTTTTCGGAGGTGAGCCCGATGATTCTAGTGACGAGCCCGTCGATGAAACTCCTGTAGATAAATCTTCTCTTAAACCTCTTTCTTCAATTACTTGGAATAGAAAACCCGTACCCAGAAAAATGAGTGACAGAGTTGACATCTTCTATTACCCGGACAACACTAAAACTAGATTGAGATCAATGAACGATGTCAAGCAATATTGTGATAAAAATAATTTAATTTTTGACTCTAATTTTTTTGATTTCTCTAGTAGTAATAAGTTCGAGGGGGTGGTTGATCAGCAAAACTCAGATAACCCAACTTCAAGTTTAACTCATAAAAAATCATGACTAGTTATCCCTATACCTAAAACATATAATCAGGCCGTTAAATCTTCAGAATGTGTTGAATGGAAAAATGCCATGGATGATGAGATAAATAATATGAAAACCCGTAAAGTTTGGCATCTGGTTAATTTACCGGAGGGGAAAAAAGTTTTGGGAAATAGATGGGTATACGCCGTTAAAAGAGATGAGCTAGGAAACATTGCCCGCTTTAAAGCGAGGCTTGTGGCCCAGGGCTTTCATCAGATAAAGGGGGACACTTATGACGAGACGTTTTCACCCGTCGTTAATTTCTCAGTAATACGTTTCTTTTTTTCATTATTGGTCTCATGTTATAAATGGCATAATGTTCAATGCGATATAAAATGTGCTTATCTTTATGCACCTTTAAAAGAAGAAATTTATATGTCTCAGCCAAAAGGATATGTTGTAAAGGGGGGGGGGAATCTTGTTTGTAAACTAGACAAAGCGTTATATGGCCTTCATCAAAGTGGCCGGCTCTGGTATTATGAGTTAAATAAAGTACTATTAGATTTAGGGTTTAATAAATTTAACTGGTGTAATTGTTCATATTATTTTGAAAATTATATTGTTTTATTAGTTTATGTAGATGATTTAGTTTTGTTTGGTAAAAATCAATTTCAAATAGATAAAATTCTTAATTTATTAAAATGTAAATTTGATATAAAAATTTTAGGTAAAACCAAGAAATTACTTGGTGTAGAATTTAATTATGAAAATGATTCAGTACAAATTTTTCAGGAATTATATATTAATGAAGTGTATGACAGGTTTAAATCTTATAATATTCCTTATTGCTCATTACCTATTGTAAAAGGCATTAAGTATTCGAAAAAAGATTGTCCTACTAATCAAAATGAAATTGATGAAATGTCTAGATTTCCATATCGGAATATCTTAGGATGTCTATCTTTCATTGCAAACAGGACACGACCTGATATTGCCTACGCAGTTAATATATTCAGTCAATTTCAAAATTCACCGGGGTTTAATCATTGGAATGGATTAATTAAATTGCTTGGGTATGTTTCGTGTACTCGAGATTTGAAATTAAATTTGAATTGTTTTAATCCTTGTTTAACTGCTTTCTCTGACGCTGATTTCGCGATGAATAGAGATGACTTCGTATCAATGGGGGGACAAATTTTATTTTTGGATAATAGCCCTATTTCTTGGAAAACTTTTAAGCAAAAAAGTGTTTGCCTTTCAACCATGGAAAGTGAATTTGTATCCATGTGTGACGGGGTTAAAGAATTAATGTGGTTTGATAATATATTACGAGATTGTATTGATTTTAAATTAATTTCTATTTCATATGAACCACCAATACTTTTTGCTGATAACCAAGCAGCAAATAATTTTACGAGGTCTCCTATAGAGAATAACAAATCCAAACATATTAATGTAAAATTATTTTTCATCCGTGAATGGTTATTTGAGGAACGGTTTGATTTAAAATATGTAAATACTAAAAATAACTTTGCCGATCCCTTCACAAAGCCCCTTACTAAAGGTGATATGTCTAAATTTGTAAATAAAGTATTTATTAAGTAAATGTATATAAAGTAACTTTAAAATTTTTTTAGAACGTATAATATATATTTGAATTTTTTGAAACTGAAAAATGTTTTTTAGAGGGATATGTATGCATTTTCTTGGTGGATTTTTCCTACGTTTTCCATTGTGTTGTGATGTATGGTTTAGTTTAACTTTTGTATGAGAGAAATTCGTAGCGCTACGTGTAATTGGTTATGTGTATGTTATGTAAATGTTTCATATATTTGTGAATATCATCGTTTTCTTATTTTGACAATGGGGAATGGGGGGAAAAAAAGGTTTCCTTGAAATGCTGTGCATATTTGCTCTGTATTAATATCTTGTTCTTTCTTTTAGTAGATGTGTATAGTAAATTGATAATGCTACTGATTTTTTTGATTGTGAGTTGGACTTGTGGACTCTTGATCTTATGATTGACAAACCTTCTAGCTTTGTGTGAAGTATATTCTGTAGAAGACATATGTGAATCTGTTGTCAAGTCACTAAATATTCAAGGAATTTTTTTTATTTCTTTTCTAATAGTTTATATTGTAATTGCTGACGTTTGTGTTTGTCGAATCAACACGGTGGGGGGCCTTGTTGTAAAATTTATACCCTTTCCGTGTTGATTCTCAAATTTAAATTTAAATTCATTTACTACTTAAATATAATTTAAATTCACTTTATAACCTTTAAAGTTTAAGTTATTAATTAAATGAATTATAGCGTTTAGTGCTATTTTCTCTTTTGATGCTGCCATTTGAGTTAAAGATATATTAAAATTAAAAAAAACTTAATGATAATTACTTTTAGTTAAAAATTATATTCCTTATTAATATATTTATGTTTAAGTCATTTGAAATAACTTTAATTACTTACCTCATATTTAAAAGCATATTTTATTAAAATTAACTTAAAGAAAAATATGTTTAAATCCTTTTACGGATTGTCCATTTCGCTACTTAGCGAGGAGATGTAATATTTTTTCAACTGCAGTGTCTCTTTGCTTAGTCCATAGATGGCGGCCGTCTCGCAGCGTCGTGTTGCTATGGTTATGGGAGGCGTTCCTATTCTACAGCATCAAGTAGATGTTATTTTGAATCCGTTTCGCGACTATAAAAGGAGGTAGGAAATATGTAATCGGGCTCTTAAGCTCTGAAGCCCTTAATCTTTAAAGCTTTTATGTTTTTTCAGTTTTAGCTCAAAGTCATGAGCTGGTATTTCGATATAATTATAAACTGTTTAGTTTTATTATGATTGTAAATTACGTTTTTGTGACTTGTTCGTTTAGTGTATCTAGTTATTTCACAATGAAAAGTAGCTTTCTATTTGAACTCAGTATGGCAGTATTTTAAGGGTATTTAACCTTTCGTCAGCAAGATTCTACAATTGTTTCAGCTGATTTAATGTTATTCATCATTTTGTTTCAACTTTAATAAACTGTTTTAATTGAACTTTTGTCTTCAATGAATGCCACATATATTTATCTTTTTTATAGCTTATTAGAGCTGAGCAACTATCATTTCACTGCACTGCTAACTCTGCTAACTTAACATATGTGAAAATTGTTTTTTTCACAACAATATCTTCACACGTGCGCGCGCAGCGCGCATGGGTCTGCGCTGCCGAAGGCAGTGGGGACCCGGTGTGAGTTTTTACCCGATCAGAAATGATTTTTTTTTTGGGGGGGGGCACGAAGGGTGAGGGAAGGAATACGCGCGCGCAGCGCGTGTGTCCCTTAACTTGTGCACGCGCAGCGCGCACGGCCGAAGGCAGTGGGGACCCGGGACGACATTTTACCAGATCAGAAAGGATTTTCTTTTTAATTTCTTTTCTTAGGACTAAAAGTTACTGTTAGTGATTCATTAATTATAGTGTTTCATTTGAAAATACTGACCCGCTAGCGGGCGAAGCTCGCTAGTCTCCTTATATTATTAAAATCTGTACGCGTGTGTGTGTGTGTCTGTCTGTGAGAAACGGCTTGACGCAGCAAAAGTTCGGCCGCTAACGGTCGCACGGGCTTCGAACAGGTACCGATGGACAGAGAATTTATCGCAGATCTGGGTTATCTAATTTGCTAAACGATGCGACCCTAATTAGCAGAGATATTAATTAAAATGTTGACGCATGTCAAATCAAAAAACGATTCGAAATCGGAGGTGACCGCCATTTTGTTACGGAACAGCCTACCTCGAAAGAAAAAGCAAAGAGGGAAAATTTCGGGGGTTTTTGTAAAGCGATCCTGTTTGTACGGTTCGACATATCGAAAATACACCTGTACCAAAAGAAAGAGCATTTATTACCAATTCTTACGGTACAATTTTTTTTTTTAAAAATACGGATTTTTTATATTTTTAAAAAAGTTTTAAAAAGGGTCGAAAATTTCTATTTTTCGCGGTCGTCTTTTTTGAAACGCCCTGTACGACCGAGTAACCCTTCCATTTCTTAACAGCTGGTATATAAAGAAAGGCCATTTAATCCTCTTTCGAACCATATAAACATTTTTACAAAATACGGATTAGCGATCCATATTTTTAGATTTTACGAAACATCGATTTTTTCGGAAAACATTTTATAACTCAATAGCGTTTAGAGATAAATCACTTCTTTTTTTTTGTGTATAGATCTAGCTTTCATAATTCAATTCCCAAAAGATTGAGAGAAAATTTCAAAAACTGAATGAGTTATAAATTTTTTAATTTCACACTTGAAACCCATTGAAATAGAATATGCGACCTTCCTTCGATGAGATTCTATTACGTGTTCATTGCCGCTTTTCGTTACCATGGGAACCAGTTCAAGGAAGAGAGATTTCTGCTTTCTCGACGAAAGCAAAGGAAAAAAAAAAAAAAAAAAAAAAAGCAGCGATAAATGAGGTCACGTGTTTTGATTCTGCGATTAAAAATTGCAATATTCTAATACGCGTATTTCAATTTCTCAGCTACTAATTAAAATAATTTCATAAGTAATACATCATTAGAAAGCTTTTTTGAATTGGAATCGAACAGTGGAATACAGAAATTTGTACCGCCAGATGGCTCTGTAATATTTTCAAATTTCAATATTTCAATTTCTAATTATGATTAAATTATTTTTAATACATCATTCGAAAGATATTTTAAAGTTCTTTTATATTATCGAAAAATTTCACCAGATTTACACGTTTTGAGATGTCCTGAATCAATTTTCTTTTATGCCGCTGTAATATTTTCAAATTTCAATATTTCAATTTCTAATTATGATTAAATTATTTTTAATACATCGTTCGAAAGATATTTTAAAGTTCTTTTAAATTATCGAAAGTTTTCAACAGATTTTCACGTTTTGAGATGTCCTGAATTAGTTTTCTTTTGTATCTCAGCTACTAATTAAAATAATTTCATAAGTAATACATCATTAGAAAGCTTTTTTGAATTGGAATCAAACAGTGGAATACAGAAATTTGTACCGCCAGATGGCGCTGTAATATTTTCAAATTTCAATATTTCAATTTCTAATTATGATTCAATTATTTTTAATGCATCTTTCGAAAGATATTTTAAAGTTCTTTTAAATTATTGAAAGTTTTCACCAGATTTACACGTTTTGAGGTGTCCTGATTACATTTTTTTTGTTTCTCAGCTACTAATTAAAATAATTTCATAAGTAATACATCATTAGAAATCTTTTTTGATTTGGAATCGAAAAGTGGAATAAAGAAATTTCTACCACCAGATGGCGCTGTAATATTTTAAAATTTCAATATTTCAATTTCTAATTATGATTAAATTATTTTTAATACATCATTCGAAAGATATTTTAAAGTACTTTTATATTATCGAAAGTTTTCACCAGATTTACACATTTTGAGGTTTCCTGATTACGTTTTCTTTTGCATCTCAGCCAATTGAGTTAGATCGTTCAAAATTGGTATACGTAGGTTAATTAAAAGGGCACTAGCAGGCTTTGCCCGCTTCGCTGGCCACTAAATTTAAAGGAAACTCGTTTCTATATAGCTTTATAAAAATAAAATAAAATAAATTACTGAAATTGTTCAAAAGCTCGCTCCAGGTCCCTGCTGCATTCAGCAGCGATTTGGTCATCAACTGCAACTCGGGCGCTTGTCCCTATTACCTGCGACAATAGTTTACCAATGGGCTTCCATTTAGGTGCTTATTATATAACAGTTTCGAAATAGATAGTAATCGAAAAAATTGGAGTTTCCCTTTTATATTTGAATCCCAGTTACATGTGAACAACACTATACGTGTTGTTCACATGTAACTCGGACTGGATTCAAACGTAACTGGGTTTAGACAACATAATATTTGCTTTTACGTTATTTCATATGTTTTTTTTTTGTTTATCCAATCAACCATTAAATGACAGCAATTTCACGCCAAATATTACAATATGCTGTGACCGGCTACGTCTGTCGCATGAGACAATTAATTTTTTGTGTTTATATATAATTCATGGGTTGTAAACCTGATAGTACAGCCTTAATATAGTTCTCTTTGGCGGCTTTTGAATTTTTGTCACCATTTTAGACTTAATCTATTGTAACAATAAGACTTAATCCCTTGTAACAATATACTATGAGCGCTATTTCTGCCGTATTTTAGACAACTAATCTTTTTATGGTTATATATATTTCCCATTAAACATATTTTTATTTATTTATTTAAATATTAATTTGAATTTTTCAAGTATTTCTGTTCGACAGCGTGAGAGTGCAGTAACACACAGAGGTTCATTTGTTTGTATGATAAATTAACATAGTGATTATTATATAAAAAAATAAATAAATAGGTAAACATTATCGTGTTACACAACTTTATTATGTCGCTCCATTGGCGGCTTTTGAATTTTTGTCGCCATATTAGCGATGGATTTTTTTTTTTTTTTTTTTTTTGTATGAAAAGGGGAAGACTATTTTGCTAATAATTTTATCAGACTCTTTTTTTGTTTATACATAAGAATCCTTTATATTCTGCTTATATTTTTAATGGTTTTTAGGTTTAAAATAGTGCTTGTTGAAATAAATTTCCTATCTTTAAAACTGCATTTGTTCTGTAAATTTTGTGTAAAAATAAATCATTTATGTTTTTATATATTTGATGCGCTACTTAGATTAAAATGGCTGTTGCTATATTAAACTTCTTGTCGAAAAACATTCGGTGTACTTCAACACCAAAATTTAAAAAATCGCCCAGCAGGATCTGTTAATGAAGCTGATAAAATAAAAATATGGTTCATAGAGTTTAAATAATCTATTTAAAAAAAATTTTAAAACCCAAATTATTAATCTATCGTATCACATACATAGATATAGTAATAATATATAGATTGATCATTGCGGACAAAAAAGTGATTCCTTTTCACTCGGGAAAAGACGGCGATTTTACCAAAATATGGCAGTCTCTTTCCCCGAGTGAATACACACGGGAATATGCACGAATGTTTTAGCAAATAAAATTCATGAATAATTTATTTGTTGTTGTTGTTGTCGTGTGCCACTCGGAAATTCCGAGCCCCGGTAGTGGAACTACCGGACTTATTTTAAGGCAAGAGGGTTGCGTCTTCCGTTATTAGGAACGCCTCATAGGGAGGAAGTACGACTTCTAGTTCCATAAGCTGGTGAAAGATGGCAGCACCAGCCAAACTCGAATTTTGATCCGGATCAGAGCGAGTTTGACCCATGTTCCGGTACCCCCAGAGGTATAATTTTTGATGGGAACTTGGAGGACTTTGCGACCACGACGGAATTTAACGTGCACCAGTCGCCATTAGCGTACACGACGGTCTTCGGCCGGCTAGAGGACCGAACCCGCAATCTATCGATCACGAACTCGCTGCTCTTACCAACCAGGCTACCGCGGCCTAATAATTTATTTACTAAAGGTGAATGAAAAGCCCCAGATATAGTTTCAAATTCATAAATAGAATAAAACTTAATTTGAAAAAAAAAATAATAATAATAACTTTTGTTTATTAACCAAAATAATTGATGAAATTTGAAATGCAAGTTGGTCTTGTGGGGTACAGGCTGTATATTATATTTTTGTGTTCGTGAGAGAAAATTTAAAAGAATTTGAAAACTGCAATTTTTAATCCCTTTTAAAAATCATGTGACTTAATGTGAAGCAGATTTTTCATTTTTTTTCTCCTAACGGTTTCCATACAATCTTCTGCTGTTGCCACCTAAAATTCATACTTTAGTTAATTTTAAAAAATCTAATTGTCCGATTGATAAGCTGTTCAATGCGTCGGATTTAAAAAAAATTTCCCTTTCATTTGCTATCTTATTTGTAACGATGCGACTGATATTTCTAATTTATTTTCTAATCTTTGTGATTTATTTTCCTCATTTTAAATAAGTGTACGTTTTTTTTTTTTTTTTTTTTTTTTTTTTTTTTTAATTATTATTATTATTTTGTCGAAAAAAAAATTGGCAACAATTAAATTATGGATAAAATTTTTAAATTTAAATGGCTTATTTATCAGAAATTAGAAGGTTTTTATTTTCACATTTTAATTAATTAAGAAAAAACTAATCATCCGATTGATAAGCTGTTTAATGCAGCGGATTTACAAAAATTTTCCCTTTCATTTGGTGTCTTATTTGTAACGATGCGAGTGATATTTCTAATTTATTTTCTAATCTTTCTGATTTATTGTCCTCATTTTAAATAAATGTACGTTTTTTTTTTTTTTTTTTAATTATTATTATTATTTTGTCGAAAAAAAAATTGGCAACAGTTAAATTGTGGATAAAATGTTAAAATTTAAATGGCTTTTTTTTTAATCAGAAATTAGAAGGTTATGATTTTCACATTTTAATTAATTAAGAAAAAACTAATCAAAAATTCGAAAATCTGACTTCGATGCGCACAATGACCCTTTGGCATGCACCTTTGTGTTAAATCTCGTGACTGTCCGAGCTACCGTTTTCGAGATCAGTGAAATATACATACAAATATTGCTCACTTAATAGTATAAGATGAAAGGGTGGGGGAAGAAATAGGCGTGCACCGCGAGCGTATCCCCTAACTTGTGCGCGCGCAGAACGCACGGGACTGCGCTGCCGAAGGCAGTGGGGACCCGGTCCGAATTTGTACCCGATGAGAAATGATTTTTTAAATTTTCTTAAGAATAAAATTTTGACTTGAGAAGGAATATGTGCGCGCAGAGCACATATACCTTCACACGTGCGCGCGCAGCGCGCATGGGTCTGCGCTGCCGGAGGCAGTGGGGACCCGGTGGGAGTTTTTTCCCGATCAAATTTTTTTTTTTTTCAGGCACGAAGGGTCAGGGAAGGAATACGCGCGCGCAGCGCGTGTATCCCCTAAGTTGTGCGCGCTGCGCGCGCACGGGACTGCGCTGCGGAAGGCAGTGGGGACCCGGTCCGAATTTTTACCCGATGAGAAATGATTTTTTAAATTATCTTAAGAATAAAATTTTGACTTGAGAAGCAATATGTGCGCGCAGCGCACGTATACCTCTACACGTGCGTGCGCAGCGCGCACGGGTCTGCGCTGCCGGAGGCAGTGGGGACCCGATGGGAGTTTTTACCGATCCGATTTTTTTTTTTACTTTCTTCTATATGTAATATAGAGAAAGTATTGGATTCGCGAAAATTTTCGAAGTCCACTTTTTGATGGATTTACATGTTTTGGGATATGGAGAACACGACCCAGCAAAACCTCAAATGACGGCCAGCATGAGGCCAAGTGCTGGTTGCCAGCAGCAGCTGCAATTGGCCCGCCGGTGGCAAAAGTTAACGTTGCCGCAGGGAATATGTTACGCCGGCCATCAGTTGGCCGTATTCAACCGATCCATTGTTGGCAGCCAGCAGTAAGTTAAAAATAAGTTAGTGGGCCGGTGAATGGGTCGTTGCTGGCAGCTAGCAGTATGATGAAAATATGTAATGGGCCACTGTTGGTAACGAACATTAGGTTGGAAATTGTTAGAGGGCCAGTGTTGGGCCATATGGTGGCAAATATAGTTTTTCCATGTTGTTGCTGGCAGCCTACAGTGGACCAGCTGTGGCAAACATAAAAAATTACATTACTGCCGGCAGTCTTCATTGGTCCTTTATATTTTCCTATTAAGGGCCCGCTTCACTCACCGTCACCGGAAGCCGAAGCCAACGTTATTCTATGGGAAATTTTCTTTACAAATAACTTATTAACTAATACATATTTTTAAATTCTGTTTTCACATTCGGAAAATTCCCAACTGTTAAATTGACGGACATTTAAAAAAAAAATTATTTTTTAAATTGACGGACATTTAAAAAAAAATATTTTTTTAATTTTTTATATTTCATTTTGAAGCTGCAAAATACGAATTTTTAATATGTGAAATTTTTCATTTTGCAATTTCAAAATAAAATATTAATAATTAAAAAAATACATCTTTAAAAAAGGTCCAACAATTTAAAAGTTGGGAATTTTCTGAATGTGAAAACAGAATTTAAAATATGTATTGATTAATAAGTTATTTGTAAAGAAAGTTTCCCATAGAATAACATTGATTCGGACTTCCGGAGACGGTAAGTGAAGAAGGCCTTTAATAGGCCAGCAGTGATTTGGTTATACCTAGTATATTATTTTATTGGTGATACCTTTAATTTTATTAGTGCTTTTTTTCTTTTTCTTTTTCTTTCATTCTTTTTTTCTTTTTTTTTTCTCTCTCTCTTTTTTCTGATGAGGTAGCAGACAGTTTTTTCTATGCATCCAATATTTAATTTGATTTTGTACATATTCATTTTTAAATACTATTTACAAGTATTTGATTCATACACCATGGCTATAAAACCAGGATTTCTAGCACAGCATATAAGAAATATTCAGTTGATCCATTACATTTTTTGGAATAAAGTAGATTATGTTTTTTTTTTTTTTTTTTTTTAAGTGTTCAAATTTTAATATGTTTAATTTTGTTAAGTTATTTGATATAAATAAATGTAACTTTACATGTGAAAATTATAAAATATTGAAACCGAAATTGTTATAAAAAGAGCATTGTAAAAAATTAAACACCATAAACTCAAAAAAAAAAAAAAAAAAATTCAGCAATTGTTCCTGGTCGAAATACCCCAAAGGCTCTTCATCAGGCGAAACAATGTGGGCATGAGTGCAGCAAAAATAATTTGCTGCATTCACGCTTTTTGTTAGACTCACGAAGGGATGTTTTATTATTTCAACCTGAAAGAACTGATACATTTTTTTTTCATTGGGTTGGGGGGGGGGCAATGATTATGTTTATTTACAAATGTTTCTATTTATTACTATCAGGATTTCTTCGCTTTCTTGTCCCTACACTTAAATGAATTTAAAAAAAAAAAAAAGAAAGAAAGAAAGAAAGGAAAGAAAATCACTAGATAAATATATATATATATTTTATATTACTTTAAAATTAATAACTAAAGCAAAGTTCACTGAAATCACATAAAACCAAGTTTTCATTCTCCGCTGCTTTAGCAGTGTCTTCGTCTTTCGCGCAATGTTCGACCCGGGTCTCCACTGCCTTTGATAGAGCCTTATCCGACAGGTTCAATTTGTGTGTTTATCGGTAGTCAGGCGATGCTACTATTATTCAAGAACTACAGTTTTACTATAACTCAGCATCTATTAAACATCTTAGTTTTGGTACCATGTATCAGAGAATTTAGTCACATAAAATAGTTTTCCTATCTCTCGCTCTATTATATTAAATTTATATTTAGAATAAATTTATTATATTATAAATTTATAATATGATTAATATAATTAAAATATATAATAATATTAATATAATTATTCTATATTTATGTATTCATTTCTCAAAAATTCTGTCAGCAATTTCACGCCGAAGATAGTATTAAGATATGCCATTAGCACTATTTCAATCCCATGGGGCAATTATGTTTTTGAAAAGTTTAAATATCACTTCCAGTTTTTAATATTTCATTTTGGTTTGTTTATTTTAATAATAGTTAGTCATATTTCAAAATGTATGAAAGAGCAATAGTTCGCCATTTATAACTACTTCACTCGTGCCTATTTTATTCACATAATGAATGGTCGTGGAATCATTTCGACCTGAAACTTTTTTTTTTTTTAATTAATTATTATTATTAATGTTTTTTACAACTTTGTAAATTAAATTTACAAAGTTCTTTATTTACTTCTTTCAACACCAGCTCTTCATTACATTTTTTGCTGCAATAAGTATATGTTTTAAAATCTGTCTCTCTCTTGTTTGTTTTGGATAAGTTATTTTTTTTTTTTTTTTTTTTTTTTTTTTTTCAATTTATTAAAATAAATTATGCTAGAAAGGTTTTAGAGAATATTTAGTAAAATGACAGGAAAATTAGTGCTGAAGAAGGAAAAAAGTAAGTTAATTTTATAGATTATGAAACAACACACCAGTCGTTTCCACTCAAAATAATTAAGCTTGACCCATCATCAGGAAAAGATAAATTGACTACAAGTTCAGCATAATGTCATCAACGAAATGTAGTAGCTTAAAAACAGTTTGTCTTCAAAACCTTGAGGTCGATAACCGAGTTAAAAACTACGTTTACCATAAAGCGAAGATTAGAGATAGACGTGTGTTTGAAATGCAAAAAATTCAAGTTTTTAAAAGTGTCGTTTTTTGTGTCATTTTGTTAATATCAAAATTCCTATGTTCATATATTTTTTAATACATAAAAAGTTGAATAAATGGATGTATAAGAATATTTTAGGCTACAAAATTTCTTTCCAATAGTGGGGTTTCGCGATTATCAAGAAAATTATTAGATAATAAAATTTGAATAGTTCCGACAACAGTAAAATAAGTTCAGACAACCCGACCCACATTAAAATAATAATAATAATAATAGTAATCTGCATGAATTTTATCAGTTATTACTACACATATTTTACCCCTGTTATATTTTATTATTATTATTGTTGTTGCTGTTGTTAAATAAAGTGGTCAGAAAACATAAAAATGATTTATGAATTTACACATCTAATAATTTTCCTGTCAAAGCAAACTGGTACATGCGTCATGAAGATATAACAAAAAGAGTTTACATAGCGAATTAACAAAAAAAAAAAAAAAAAAAAAAAAAAAAAATCGTTAGATCAGTTTTTTGAAACACTCATTTCCTAGATTTGCAATTGCTTCCACCTAATAAGTACTTTTGTCAATTTTCCTATATTAAGCAAGTATTACATGCTAAAGAGCGAGTAAAAAGGGGTTTATGTAGCAAATTTGAAGAAAGTTAAAGTCGTTTTTGAGATATCGGCTCACTGTCCCACTGATAATTTTCACCAAAACTTAGTAAACTGATCTGTTCACCATAAATTAACAATTGCATACGAAATGATATCTAAAAAGGAATTAATATAGCGATTTTGAAGAAAATCCATAAAGCTGTTTTTAAGAGAAAGCACTTGTGAGACTTAAAAAATTTGTGTATTTTTATAGGTCGTTTATCAATTTCCCTGAACTAACAAGTACAAAAGGACATCCAAAACAAAGTTTATATAAATTTGAAGAAAATCGCCAGTTTTTGAGATTTCCAGTTTTCAACAAAAGTTGGAAAAATCATCTGTACACTCAGGGGCGCGCCAGCATTGCCAGGCGCCTGTGTGCAGAGTTTCAGTTAGCGCCCTATATTTCTTTTTTTTTAAAGAAAAAAAAAATATTTTATGAAAATTTATCATTCAGCAAGTCAATTGAATCTCGAACCTTAATAGTAATAAATTTATTGAATAGCTAATAAAAAAAAAGAAATGTATCAAATAAAGGGAAATTTAAAAAGAAAGAAATGAAAAGTATCTTGCAAAGAGGGAAAAAATCTTATACAAGGAGTTGCAAAAAAAAAAAAAAAAAAGTCAGAAAGATTTAGTATTAATGTGAAGGCAGAAATGCCGCGTTGAGGTAATAGATGACATAGATGACATTTATAAATGTAAAAATTTCTGTTTGTTTGGGTCTAATTTTTAAGCAAATATTTAAATACAAAAAAAAAATCAAAGCAGTCTTTGGGGACTGCCGATAGAAGTGAAAACTAAGTAACTTGTGAATTGTATCGTTTATGCCTTTCTCTGCCTTTTTGTAACCTTTCTTCCCTTTTATTGTTTTCATCATCAGCCGTGTCATCAATCTTTTTCTTTCTGTTTCTTTCATCTTGAGATTCGTCCGTATTTTTTTCCATAATTGAGAAAAATTTAAAATTGAGAGTATTTATCATTTAAAAGCTATACATATACTGTTATAACTGAGCCATTTTCAATTTCAGTGTATAAATTTGTTTATTATTTATCCTCAATTTTTTGTAAGTTCACGTGCTGAACAATATGTCAAAGAAAAAAAAAAAAAGAGTTAAATGAATTTAATGCTTTAATTTTTATGTAAAATATGATCGCGTGCTATCTTCAAAAATTTGTTAAAATGTAAAGATTATGTGGTGCGTGTGGCATCCATGTTTTTTTTTTTTTTTTTTTAATTCAAGAAATAGAATAGAATAAAGTAACCAACGAGATATATAAAGTAGAGTGATAAATGGTAACCCTTGAGAAGGTCCAAGATGAGTCATGTGACATGCTCTCTTTGCACCTGCGTATTCGCTGGTTCCCTTGGTAACAGCTCATTTTCAATAAATTTCTATGGCAACGGTTTGGAGATTGTTCTTCGCATAACTCATAAACACCAATGTTTTTGTTTTACCAATGTTTTTAGTTTAATATTCTTTTGTTCTAAATCATTTTGATTTTGATTTTACTTCTCTTTTATTTCGTGTAGTTGAACTTTAACCGACAAAATGCTTAAAAATAGTTGAAAAGTTATTATTTGTTGTTAAATTTAGCTCTTTAAAAGTTTAAATTTTCTTTTATAAACACTTTTAAACTTTGTTGGGAAACGATAAAAAAAAAGGTATTTTATTATTTATTAAAATGTGAAATATGTGTAAAATTATTTTATAAACAATTTATTTCGGTCATAGGACTGTCATGTTACCTAATAATAATGATAATTTGTCGAACTGATATTTTAAATGCCAAAATAGCGATAAAGGGCCAAACACAGCAACCTATTCGAGCATGTCAGGTGAATCATCTTGAACCACGGAAAGCTAATCCTTCATCCTTTGAATCAGCACTCTAATTTATATATCTCGTTGAAAGTAACCAACGATGTTAGTTGCATTTTTTCCTATAGTTTGAATTTTGAATTTTAGTGAAGTATTATTTACCGTAGGAATAATTTCTTATGTTTAAAACTATAGGGAATTGTTATACGAGCACAAAATATGCTACTTTATTAATTTTAAAGTGTGAATAATAAATATTGGCGTCCGCTTTTATACAGTTTATTTCAGTTAGAGAAAAGCTAGGAATTTGCGGTGCTTATTCCGTTGCTTTACATAAAATGTTATATCATATAACAAGTTATGTATGTAAATATAACAAGTAACAAGTTACAAAAAGTTAACATAAGCAGTATATCTCAATTAACTTCACCGAAATAAACAACTGGCAAAAAATATGTTTCTTCCCTATCAGATTCTCTGTGACTGAGTTGTTATGGTAACGAACGCCTGCAGAATTTCATTCAAAGCGTCAGCTGACGATGACGGGAATTTCAAGATTTTTCTTCACCCAAAAGTGCTCAACGCGCCTAAAGAAGTTTTCACTTCAAAAATGCTCTTAGTAAGCTAACCTTTCCCTTGTTGCATTACACGTTATGCGAGCATTACGCATATCATACTCAACCAAAATATCCATCTCTATCCATATTAGTAATAAAATGGCGATTTTCCTGCGTGAAAAAAGTAATTGTAAAGAAACAGGCAACTTCTTGTCGACAAATGCACTTTATTCAAGGATTATTCTCGAAAACAAACAAACACACAAAAACAACAACAACAAAAAAAAAAAAAAAAAAAAAAAAAAACAGTAAATTATCGTACTCAAACTCTTACCTCTAAATGTCCACCAACGGCCGAGCGGTTCTGCGGTCAAAGCTGGTAGACGAGAGGTTTCGGGTTCGATCCCAGAACACGCTCATTAGCCTAGCCGTTCGGAGTTTTCCGTTATTTTCTCCGAAACTTTCTTAACTACGGGCTAGGGCCCATTAGAAAGCCCCCCCCCCCCCACAAAGGGCACTCTCCCTTAGGCCTAGGACCCTATTGCATCAATCGGCCTTAATAACCACAATCCAACCCATACCTCTAAAAGTCATTAAATAAAGTTAAATACACCACTTAGCAAGCATTTCACTGGTTTAGGAATAAATATGAACCGCTTAAACCGAAACGACTGTTCAGAACAGATGTCCGAATACAACTGATCTCTTTGGAAGTGTCTTTTCCATTTTTATAATATCTGTTGAGATTTGGTGAATTTTCAAGGTTATTCTGCCCCAGAAGCCAAATGGGGAATCCAGAAAAATTCAGAACTCGGCTCTTATTGAAGATATAGCTTCTAAACTTTGGAAACACTAAATTATTACTTCTCACCAAGTTTGGTCGCCATGTCTCCAAATTTATCGCTAAGTTGCCAAGTCTGTATTCAGTGCTGACTTTCACCTCCTATACCACCTCCCGTTAACATTGAATGAACTGCACATTCTTTGCCCTTTAATAATAAATCCGCTTTTATTGCATCAACAACTTTCATTTAGGAAAGCGGTTTAACTCTTTGCAATACAATAATGAATTTTTCTTTTAATAAGTCACACTACTGCAGAATGTTTGTACATATAAATGAGTTTAACATTTTATACAAGCACAGATAATCGAAATTTATCTATATATATAAAAGAGCAGAGTCTGTGTGTGTGTCTGTCTGTCTGTCCGCTATAGAATCCTAGGCCGTTTCACCGAGCGGGACCAAATTTGGCACGGTTAATGTTTACGACCCGAGAAAGACATCGCCGCAAGCGATTTTACGAAATTCGCCCCCCCCCAAGAGGGGGAGGGGGGGCAAAACGTAATTTCACAAAATCCTTCATATCTCAAACAAAAAAACAGATATCCGTAAAATTTTTATTTTAAAATATAGCTAATACAAATGTCTAAAAATCGGTTTCTGGAATTTTTGAAATTCGGTCCCCAAGGGGAGCGGGGGGGGGGGGGGGGGGCAAAACGTGATTTCACATGCGTAAGGGGCGCTATGGGGCAAAAACGAATAGAAATACAGTTAGGCCGTTCAAAATTGGTACAGATAGGTTTAAGAGGCCTGTAAGTCGAATGGGGATATTTTCGATTGTGTAAAGTTATTAGGAGGGGCGAGAAGGGGGGAAGGGGAGGGAGGGCAAAAAAATAAAAATAGTGTCAGATCGTTCAAAATTGGTACATAGAGGTTTTCGATACTTACAAATCGATTGCGGATATTTTTGAATTTGTAAAATTATTAGGAGGGGCGGGTAAGGGGGTGGGGCAGTAAGGGGGTCTATGGGGCAAAAACAAATAGAAATACAGTTAGGCCGTTCAAAATTGGTACAGATAGGTTTAAGAGGCCTGCAAGTCGAATGGGGATATTTTCGATTGTGTCAAGTTATTAGGAGGGGCGAGAAGGGGGAGGGGAGGGGGGGCAGAAAAATAAAAATAGTGTCAGATCGTTGAAAATTGGTACATAGAGGTTTCCGATACTTACAAATCGATTGCGGATGATTTTGAATTTGTAAAATTATTAGGAGGGGCGGGTAGGGGGGTGGGGCGGTAATGGGGCTATGGGGCAAAAACAAATAGAAATACAGTTAGGCCGTTCAAAATTGGTACAGATAGGTTTAAGAGGCCTGCAAGTCGAATGGGGATATTTTCGATTGTGTAAAGTTATTAGGAGGGGCGAGTAGGGGGAGGGGAGGGGGGGCAAAAAAATAAAAATAGTGTCAGATCGTTCAAAATTGGTACATAGAGGTTTCCGATACTTACAAATCGATTGCGGATATTTTTGAATTTGTAAAATTATTAGGAGGGGCGGGTAGGGGGGTGGGGAGGTAAGGGGGAGGTATGAGGCAAAAACAAATAGAAATACAGTAGGCCGTTCAAAATTGGTACAGATAGCTTTAAGAGGCCTGCAAGTCAAATGGGGATATTTTCGATTATGTAAAGTTATTAGGAGGGGCGAGAAGGGGGCAGGGGAGGGGGGGCAAAAAAATAAAAATAGTGTCATATCGTTCAAAATTGGTATATAGAGGTTTTCGATACTTACAAATCGATTGCGGATATATTCGAATTTGTAAAATTATTAGGGCGCTCATATATATGCATTCGCGCGTGTGCATCGCGCACGGGTCTACGCTGCCGAAGGCAGTGGGGACCCGGTGCGACATTTTTCCCGATCAGAGTTTTTTTTTCTTTTTTTTTTTCACATGATAAAAATTAACGCAATTTTGAGAATTCATTAATTATAATGATTCATTTAAAAATAGTGACCAGCGAAGCGGGCGTAGCCTGCTAGTAAGTATATAAAATTAGGACGCTTAAAAAAAGAAAAAAAAATCTCACTTTTATTGTTGAAAACTCTCGAAATACTCTTAAATGTAATTAATGTATGGCTATCGATATAATGACGAGATCTGACTTGGTTAATTATGGATTTTTTTTTTAAGGAACAAATGAATTTACAAATGCATGAAATAGGAACATAACATAAATATTACTTGGTAAATATGGATAAAAAATACCTTACAGGGAAAAACATTTAGGGAAAGGATTTTGCCAATTTTCATTATCTAAAGTTTTTATGTAATTTGTATGTGAAATTAGATAAAATTATGTGTGTTTTTCCATGTAGTGGTAAGATACAAAAAACTGTTTTAAACTATTCTACCGCGGCGTTTGTACGCTGCACAGATAAATAATAAATAAACAAAATAAGAACACATAATAAAAATTATCAAGTTTTAAAATAAATCATAGGAACAATTAAACAGAAAATATTATTTAGTGAAATAAAATTCATTTGCTTGAGTTTTTGTAAATTTTGGAATAATATATATCCATTTGATCCAAAATATATTTTACTATCGATATCATTGCAAAAATTAAAAATCTGTCTGGTATCGTTGTGGAGCGTAAGTATTTTTTGATCATTTAAAATTTAGAAAAAAATTGTTCTGATGCTACTGGTAATTGTGATAAAATAATCTCAAAAAGAATTAATCCGCACATAAATTTTAATCTTGCTGAGATAATCTGGAGTAAGGTTACCCTTGGAGGGAAAGAGGGGGGGGGGGAATTTCGTAAAATTCCGTTACAATGAATTCCCGTTACGCACCAAAATTTGTGACCGCAGCCCGCATAGATTTTCCACGATAAATTTAGAGCTAAAAAGGGGAGGGTGTCGATTTAACCCCCTTTTTGTGCCCCCACCCACCACCACAACCACCCAATCGAAAATTACAAAAAAAATGGATTTTTGGAAATATCCTGAAGAAGACGCATGCCTGTTTTCAACATTATGATAAACGAGTGTACTAGATTCTTGAAAGAGAAATTCTGTCTTATGTTTTTTTTTACTCTTTAATTATTATTATAAATACCAGGTATGGTATACAATGAGGTTCTATATACATGTAAGCACATATGTGCTCATGTTATTTAAAACAAATAAAATAAAAGAATGAACCCTTTAACTTGTATGGGCCAATTGCATCCTACTTCACGGGACGAAAGCCGAAGCTCTAGTAACCCTCAAAACACCTTCTTCCGCTCACAGCGGCATCGAAGGTTGGTTGAGTGAGAAAAAATTAACAGGGGAGTGGTTGGTTGCATGACAAACATCTTTGTACCTTTTTTGTTAGAATTCTAATGAAAAATCTAGAATTTGAGTAATTTCTCTCTCAAATCGACTTTCACCCTCCCCCCTTAAAAATCAAAAATTCCAAAATCGCAGAATTTTTTTTTTTTTTAAACTCAAGTTTAGTCTTCTTATGTGGTAATTTAGAGTCGAGTTATGCTTACAAACGTGTTTTTGTCTCCTTTCTCTTCAGGGAAAAAGGAGAGGGGGAATTTCGCAAAACTCTGTCAGTGCAGGCGTCGGATACATCTAAACAATCCACGCACCAAAATTCGTGACCGCAGCTCCCATAAATTTTCCAGGACAAATTTATCGCTGAAAGGGGGGGGGGTGTCCTTGAATGAGCCCTCTCGTAACGCTCCCCCACCCAGTTCGAAAATCACAAACACTAAAAATGGGTGTTTGGAAATATCCTAAAGAATATGCATGATTCTTTTCAACATCTTTATACCCTTTTTGGCAAATTTCTACTAAAAAATTCGGAATTTGCGAAATTTCCCTTTGAAAATCGATTTTCCTTCTGATCTCTTAAAAAATCAAAATTTCCAAAATCGTAGATAATGATTTATTTCTGTACTTAAGTCTAGTCTTCTCGCGTGCAATTTCTTCCCCGTTGAGTAATTTGAAGCCAGGTTATGCTTATAAGCGTGTTTTTGCCTCCTGCTCATCCCCCCCCCAAGGGGGGAACGGGGGAAATTTACAAAAGCTGATAGATATAATTTGAAGTTGGTTTATTTTTGCCAAGTTACATTGAATATTGTGCAGCTGTTCCCGCGTGATACCCATACAAAAATAACGTTACAGGCACGCAGGACAAGCACACACACCACACCCTCACACACAGAAAATTCTCTGAAGTCAGATTTGGCTTTCACGGTGTTTGAAACATGAAGATTACGTAATTTTTTTCGAATTTTAGAAATTTAAAGACAAAAATCTGGTTTTATTAAGGTTGATGTTACATCGGTAATGCAAAAGGAAAAAAGTACTCTAGATAAAATCCCCGGTTCTGTTAAATTCTCATTTTTGCAATCGAATTACGTTGTCTTTTACTAACCTCAGTGGTATTTTTCCGGCAGAAGAGGGGTGGTGGGGGGTGGAGAAGAGATTAAGGCGTACTTTTATATTTCAATAGTATGGTCTGATATGTTAAAAAGGTCAAAGAAAATTTTGCTGAAGGTAGGCACATACTTACCAAGTTATTCCATTTTCAACCTGCCCTTTCGCAAAATTCCCTCTTTAACTATTTTCGGAACACAAATTTTGTCAGTATATTTTTCAAGGCGCCTCATTTAGCCACGCTTAGTCACATAATTTCAGACCGGCATTATGAAATCCGGTTTAATAAAGTAATAAATTTATATATATTTTTCTTTTTCCAAATAATCTATCCTTGGCTGGCGCCTTTCTTTACCTTGCGCCTGTGTGCACCGCACACTTCGCAAATTAAATAATCTTTTATAATTTTTTCAAATTTTGAATTCGTTTATAAAATAAAGTAAAAATAAATAAAAAATTTAGAGTACATAAAAAATTAAAGAAGAAAAAAAAAAAAAAAAAAAAAAAGTTCCGCAGGTAGCCTCGAACCCGTCTTGTCTGGGTGGTAGACCAATGCTTTTCGCTCACGCCACTGGGGCGATACCTTGCTTGCGAAATAACTTGTATTTAAAGATTACTGAAACTTTAAATGCTTTTTTCTCGAAATTTTGTGGATAGTGGGTCCTATTGATTTAATATGTTGTTACCTTCATAGTATACTACAGTCCTGCACAATTTCGTCCCGATATGAATTTTCCATGTCGTGACCTCTCCTTGTCAGATTCTAATTATGTTTATTTTTTTTTTTTTTTTAAATACGTCATTCGATACACATTTTAAAGTATCTCAGCTACTAATTAAAATAATTTCATAAGTCATGGATCATTGGAAAGCTTTGTTGATTTGGGATCCAACAGTGGAATACAGAAATTTGTACCGCTAGATGGCGCTGTAATACTTTCAAATTTCAATATCTCAATTTCTAATTATGATTAAATTATTTTTAATACATCATTCGAAAAATATTTTAAAGTTCTTTTAAACTATCTAAAATTTTCACAAGATTTATACGTTTTGAGGTCTCCTGAATCAATTTTCTTTTATGGCGCTGTAATATTTTCAAATTTCAATATTTCAATTTCTAATTATGATTAAATTATTTTTAAAACATCATTCGAAAGATATTTTAAAGTTCTTTTAAATTATCGAAAGTTTTCAACAGATTTTCACGTTTTGAGATGTCCTGAATTCGTTTTGTTTTGTATCTCAGCTACTAATTAAAATAATTTCATAAGTAATACATCATTCGAAAGCTTTTTTGAATTGGAATCGAACAGTAGAATACAGAAATTTGTACCGCCAGATGGCGCTGTAATATTTTCAAATTTCAATATTTCAATTTCTAATTATGATTAAATTATTTTTAATGCATCATTCGAAAGATATTTTAAAGTTCTTTTAAATTATCGAAGGTTTTCACCTGATTTACACGTTTTGAGGTGTCCTGAATCAGTTTTCTTTTATGGCGCTGTAATATGCGCAGAGCGCACGGGGTTGCGCTGCCGAAGGCAGTGGGGACTCGGTGCGAGTTTTTACCCGATGAGAAATGATTTTTTTTAGGGGGCACGGAGGGTCAGGGAAGGAATACGCGCGCGCAGCGCGTGTATCCCTTAAGTTGTGCGCGCGCAGCGCGCACGCGACTGCGCTGCCGAAGGCAGTAGGGACCCAGTGCGAGATTCCACCCTTTTCCCGATCAGAAATGATTTTTTTTTTAGGGGGCACGAAGGCTCAGGAAAGGAATACGCGCGCGCAGCGCGCACGGGACTGCGCTGCCGAAGGCAGTGGGGACCCGGCCCGACTTTTTACCCAATCAGAAATGATTTTTTTTTTAAATTTCTTTTCTTAACACTAAAAGTTTCTGTTAGTGATTCATTAATTTTAGTGATTTATTTGAAAATACTGACCCGCTAGCGGGCGAAGCCAGCTAGTCTCCTTATATTATTAAAATCTGTACGCTTGTGTGTGTGTGTGTGTGTCTGTCTGTGAGAAACGGCTTGACGCAGCAAAAGCTCGGCCGCTAACGGTCGCACGGACTTCGAACTGGTGCCGATGGACAGAGAATTTATCGCAGATCTGGGTTATCTAATTTGCTAAACGATGCGACCCTAATTAGCGGAGATAGTAATTAAAATGTCGACCATTGTCTAACAAAAAAACGATTCGAAATCGCGGACGACGGCCATTTTGTTACGGAACAGCCTACCTCGAAAGAAAAAGTAAAGAGAGAAAATTTCGGGGGTTTTTGTAAAGCGATCCTGTTTGAACGGTTAGACGTATCGAAAATACACCTCTACCAAAAGAAAGAGCATTTATTACCGATTCTTACGGTACAATTTTTTTTTTTAAATACGGATTTTTTATATTTTTAAAAAAAGTTTTAAAAAGGGTCGAAAAATTTTCTTTTTCGCGATTGTCTTTTTCGAAACGCCCTGTACGACCGAGTAAAAGTTCCATTTCTTAACAACTGGTATACAAAGAAAGGCCATTTAATCCTCTTTCCAACCATATAAACATTTTTACAAAATACGGATTAGCGATCCATATTTTTAGATTTTACGAAACATCGAATTTTTCGCAAAACATTTTATAACTCAAAAGCGTTTAGAGATAAATTATTTCTTTTTTTTTTTTGTATATAGATCTAGCTTTCATAATTAATTTCCCAAAAGATTGAGCGAAAATTTCAAAAACTGAAAAAGTTATAAATTTTTTAATTTCGCGCTTGAAACCCATTGAAATAGAATACCCGACCTTCCTTCGATGAGATTCTATTACGTGTTCATTGCCGCTTTTCGTTACCATGGGAACCAGTTCAACGAAGAGAGATTTCTGCTTTCTCGACGAAAGCAAAGAAAAAAAAAAGCAGCGATAAATGAGGTCACGTGTTTTGGTTCAGCGATTAAAAATTGCAATACGCGTATTTCAATTTCTCAGCTACTAATTAAAATAATTTCATAAGTAATACATCATTAGAAAGCTTTTTTGAATTGGAATTGAACAGTGGAATACAGAAATTTGTACCGCCAGATGGCTCTGTAATATTTTCAAATTTCAATATTTCAATTTCTAATAATGATTAAATTATTTTTAATACATCATTCAAAATATATTTTAAAGTTCTTTTATATTATCGAAAATTTTCACCAGATTTACACGTTTTGAGGTGTCCTGAATCAATTTTCTTTTATGGCGCTGTAATATTTTCAAATTTCAACACTTCAATTTCTTATTATGATTAAATTATTTTTAATACATCATTCGAAAGATATTTTAAAGTTCTTTTAAATTATCGAAAGTTTTGAACAGATTTTCACGTTTTGAGATGTCCTCAATACGTTTTCTTTTGTATCTCAGCTACTAATTAAAATAATTTCATAAGTAATACATCATTGGAAAGCTTTTTTGAATTGGAATCGAACAGTGGAATACAGAAATTTGTACCGCCAGATGGCGCTGTTATATTTTCAAATTTCAATATTTCAATTTCTAATTATAATTAAATTATTTTTAATACATCATTCGAAAGATATTTTATAGTTCTTTTAAATTATCGAAAGTTTTCACCAGATTTACACGTTTTGAGGTGTCCTGAATCAAATTTCTTTTATGGCGCTGTAATATTTTCAAATTTCAATATTTCAATTTCTAATTATGATTAAATTATTTTTTAATTATTATTTAATATAATTTTAATATTATTTAATTTAATTATTATTTTTTTATTATTTAATTATTCAAAGATTTCAACAGATTTACACGTTTTGAGGTGTCCTAAATTCGTTTTCTTTTGTATCTCAGCTACTAATTAAAATAATTTCATAAGTAATACATCATCGGAAAGCTTTATTGAATTGGAATTGAACAGTGAAATACAGAAATTTGTACCGCCAAAAGCGCTGTAATGTTTTCAATATTTCAATATTTCAATTTCTAATTATGATTAAATTATTTTTAATACATCATTCGAAAGGATATTTTAAAGTTCTTTTAAATTATCGAATGTTTTCACCTGATTTACACGTTTTGAGGTGTCCTGAATCAGTTTTATTTTATGGCGCTGTAATATGCGCAGAGCGCACGGGGCTGCGCTGCCGAAGGCAGTGGGGATCCGGTGCGAGTTTTTACCCGATGAGAAATGATTTTTTTTTAGGAGGCACGGAGGGTCAGGGAAGGAATACGAGCGCGCAGCGCGTGTGTCCCTTAAGTTGCGCGCGCGCACGCGACTGCGCTGCCGAAGACAGTGGGGACCCAGTGCGAGTCTTTTCCCGATCAGAAATGATTTTTTTTTAGGGGGCACGAAGGCTCAGGGAAGGAATACGCGCGCGGAGCGCGTGTACCCTTGAAGTTGTGCGCGCGCAGCGCGCACGGGACTGCGCTGCCGAAGGCAGTGGGGACCCGGGCCGACTTTTTACCCAATCACAAATGATTTTTTTTTAATTTCTTTTCTTAACACCGAAAGTTACTGTTAGTGATTCATTAATTATAGTGATTCATTAATTATAGTGATTCATTTAAAAATACTGACCCGCTAGCGGGCGAAGCCCGCTAGTCTCTTATATTATTAAAATCTGTACGCGTGTGTCTGTGTCTCTGTGTGTCTGTGAGAAACGGCTTGACGCGGTTAAGGCTCCGCCGCTAAAGGTCGCACGGACTTCGAACAGGTACCGTCGGACAGAGAATTTATCGCAGATCTGGGTTATCTAATTTGCTGAACGATGCGACTCTAATTAGCGGAGATATTATTTAAATTTCGACCGTTGTCTAACGAAAAAACGATTCGAAATCGCGGGCGACCGCCATTTTGTTACAGAACAGCCTACCTCGAAAGAAAAAGCAAAGAGAGAAAATTTCGAGGGTTTTTGTAAAGTGATCCTGTTTGAACGGTTCGACATATCGATAATACACCTGTACCAAAAGAAAGAGCATTTATTACCGATTCTTACGGTACAATTTTTTTTTTTTAAATACGGATTTTTTATATTTTTAAAAAAAGTTTAAAAAGGGTCGAAAATTTCGTTTTTTCGCGGTCGTCTTTTTTGAAACGCCCTGTACGACAGGGTAACAATTCCATTTCTTAACAACTGGTATATAAAGAAAGGCCATTTAATCCTCTTTCGAACCATATAAACATTTTTACAAAATACGGATTACCGATCCATATTTTTAGATTTTACGAAACATCGATTTTTTCGCAAAATATTTTATAACTCAAAAGCATTTAGAGATAAATCATTTCTTTTTTTTTTTTTTTTTGTATATACATCTCGCTTTAATAATTTAACTCCCAAAAGATTGAGAGAAAATTTCAAAAACTGAATGAGTTATAAATTTTTTAATTTTCAGTATCGCGGCAGTCTTCGATGCAAAAACCATTGCAAATGCTTTACTTTATTCGGAAATGAAAACCGTAATCAAATAATGTAGATCACTATAGCAACCTGTTCAAAGAGGTTCATTTCTCCACGGAAGCTAAGAAAAAAAAAAAAAAAAAAAAACAGCGAAGTCACATGTATTGGTTCTGCGATTAAAAATTGCAATATTCTAATGCGCGTATTTCCATTTCTAATTACGATTAATTTATTTTTTATACATCATTGGAAAGATATTTTAAAGTTCTTTTTTTTACTTAAAGTTTTCAACAGATTTACACGTTTTGAGGTGTCCTGAATTAATTTTCTTCTGTATCTCAGCTACTAATTAAAATAATTTCAAAAGTAATACATCATTAGAAAGCTTTTTTGAATTGGAATCGAACAGTGGAATACAGAAATTTGTACCGCCAGATGGCGATGTAATATTTTCAAATTTAAATATTTCAATTTCTAATTATGATTAAATTATTTTTAATGCATCATTCGAAAGATATTTTAAAGTTCTTTTATATTATTCAAAGTTTTTAACAGATTTACACGTTTTGAGGTCTCCTGAATTCGTTTTCTTTTGTATCTCAGCTACTAATTAAAATAATTTCATAAGTAATACATCATTGGAAAGCTTTTTTAAATTGGAATCGAACAGTGGAATACAGAAATTTGTACCGCCAGATGGCGCTGTAATATTTTCAAATTTCAATATTTCAATTTCTAATTATGATTAAATTATTTTTAATGCATCATTCGAAAGATATTTTAAAGTTCTTTTAAATTATCGAAGGTTTTCACCTGATTTACACGTTTTGAGGTGTCCTGAATCAGTTTTCTTTTATGGCGCTGTAATATGCGCAGAGCGCACGGGGTTGCGCTGCCGAAGGCAGTGGGGACTCGGTGCGAGTTTTTACCCGATGAGAAATGATTTTTTTTAGGGGGCACGGAGGGTCAGGGAAGGAATACGCGCGCGCAGCGCGTGTATCCCTTAAGTTGTGCGCGCGCAGCGCGCACGGGACTGCGCTGCCGAAGGCAGTAGGGACCCAGTGCGAGATTCCTTCCTTTTCCCGATCAGAAATGATTTTTTTTTTAGGGGGCACGAAGGCTCAGGAAAGGAATACGCGCGCGCAGCGCCTGTATTCTTGAAGTTGTGTGCGCGCAGCGCGCACGGGACTGCGCTGCCGAAGGCAGTGGGGACACGGCCCGACTTTTTACCCAATCAGAAATGATTTTTTTTTTTAATTTCTTTTCTTAACACTAAAAGTTTCTGTTAGTGATTCATTAATTTTAGTGATTTATTTGAAAATACTGACCCGCTAGCGGGCGAAGCCAGCTAGTCTCCTTATATTATTAAAATCTGTACGCTTGTGTGTGTGTGTGTGTCTGTCTGTGAGAAACGGCTTGACGCAGCAAAAGCTCGGCCGCTAACGGTTGCACGGACTTCGAACTGGTGCCGATGGACAGAGAATTTATCGCAGATCTGGGTTATCTAATTTGCTAAACGATGCGACCCTAATTAGCGGAGATATTAATTAAAATGTCGACCATTGTCTAACGAAAAAACGATTCGAAATCGCGGACGACGGCCATTTTGTTACGGAACAGCCTACCTCGAAAGAAAAAGTAAAGAGAGAAAATTTCGGGGGGTTTTGTAAAGCGATCCTGTTTGAACGGTTAGACGTATCGAAAATACACCTCTACCAAAAGAAAGAGCATTTATTACCGATTCTTACGGTACAATTTTTTTTTTTAAATACGGATTTTTTATATTTTTAAAAAAAGTTTTAAAAAGGGTCGAAAAATTTTCTTTTTCGCGATTGTCTTTTTCGAAACGCCCTGTACGACCGAGTAAAAGTTCCATTTCTTAACAACTGGTATACAAAGAAAGGCCATTTAATCCTCTTTCGAACCATATAAACATTTTTACAAAATACGGATTAGCGATCCATATTTTTAGATTTTACGAAACATCGATTTTTTCGCAAAACATTTTATAACTCAAAAGCGTTTAGAGATAAATCATTTCTTTTTTTTTTTTGTATATAGATCTAGCTTTCATAATTAATTTCCCAAAAGATTGAGCGAAAATTTCAAAAACTGAATAAGTTATAAATTTTTTAATTTCACGCTTGAAACCCATTGAAATAGAATACCCGACCTTCCTTCGATGAGATTCTATTACGAGTTCATTGCCGCTTTTCGTTACCATGGGAACCAGTTCAACGAAGAGAGATTTCTGCTTTCTCGACGAAAGCAAAGAAAAAAAAAAAAAGCAGCGATAAATGAGGTCACGTGTTTTGGTTCTGCGATTAAAAATTGCAATATTCTAATACGCGTATTTCAATTTCTCAGCTACTAATTAAAATAATTTCATAAGTAATACATCATTAGAAAGCTTTTTTGAATTGAAATCGAACAGTGGAATACAGAAATTTGTACCGCCAGATGGCTCTGTAATATTTTAAAATTTCAATATTTAAATTTCTAATTATGATTAAATTATTTTTAATACATCATTCGAAAGATATTTTTAAGTTCTTTTAT
Source organism: Salticus scenicus (assembly GCA_963930645.1). Classification (NCBI taxonomy): domain Eukaryota; kingdom Metazoa; phylum Arthropoda; class Arachnida; order Araneae; family Salticidae; genus Salticus; species Salticus scenicus. The sequence goes on along the minus strand of OZ005653.1, from coordinate 266,278,051 downwards.
ATTATCGAAAATTTTCACCAGATTTACACGTTTTGAGGTGTCCTGAATCAATTTTTTTTTATGCCGCTGTAATATTTTCAAATTTCAATTTCTAATTATGATTAAATTATTTTATTCGAAAGATATTTTAAAGTTCTTTTAAATTATCGAAAGATTTTACCAGATTTACACGTTTTGAGGTTTCCCGATTCAATTTTCTTTATGGCGCTGTAATATTTTCAAATTTCAATATTTTAATTTCTAATCATGATTAAATTATTTTTAATGCATCATTCGAAAGATATTTTAAAGTTCTTTTATATCATTCAAAGATTTCAACAGATTTACACGTTTTGAGGTCTCCTGAATTCGTTTTCTTTTGTATCTCAGCTACTAATTAAAATAATTTCATAAGTAATACATCATTGGAAAGCTTTATTGGATTGGAATCGAACAGTGGAATACAGAAATTTGTACCGCCAGATGGCGCTGTAATATTTTAAATTTCAATATTTCAATTTCTAATTATGATTAAATTATTTTTAATACATCATTCGAAAGATATTTTAATGTTCTTTTATATTAACGAAAGTTTTAACCAGATTTGCACGTTTTGAGGTGTCCTGAATCAATTTTCTTTTATGGCGCTGTAATATTTTCAAATTTCAATTTCTAATTATGATTAAATTATTTTTAATACATCATTCGAAAGATATTTTAAAGTTCTTTTAAATTACCGAAAGTTTTCACCAGATTTACACGTTTTGAGGTTTCCTGGTTTTCTTTTGTATCTCAGCTACTAATTAAAATAATTTCATAAGTAATGCATCATTAGAAAGCTTTGTTGATTTGGAATCGAACAGTACATTACAAAAATTTCTACCGCCAGATAGCGCTGTAATATTTTAAATTTCAATATTTCAATTTCTAATTATTATTAAATTATTTTTAATACATCATTCGAAAGATATTTTAAAGTTCTTTTATGTTATCGAAAGTTTTCACCAGATTTACATGTTTTGAGGTGTCCTGATTAGGTTTCTTTTGCATCTCAGCTAATTGAGTTAGACCGTTCAAAACTGGTATATGTAGGTTAATTAGGAAGGGCTGAAAGTGGGGAAGATATAGGCGTACACCGCGCGCACGGGACAGCGCTGCCGAAGGCAGTGGAGACCCGGTCCGACTTTTTAACCGATTAGAAATGATTTTTTTTTTCATTTTCTTTTCTTAAGAATAAAAATTTGATGCGTATACCTTCACACGCGTATTCGTCAACTTGTGCGTGCGCTGCCGAAGGCAGTGGGAACCCGGTCCGACTTTGTACCCGATGAGAAATGACTTTTAAATTTTCTTTTCTTAAGAATAAAAATTTGACTTGAGAAGTAATATGTGCGCGGAGCGACCTTCACACGTGCGCGCATGAATTTGCGCTGCCGAAGGCAGTGGGGACCCGTTGTGAGTTTTTACTCGATCAGAAATGATTTTTTTTTTAGGGTCACGAAACGTCAGGGAAAGAATACGCGCGCACAGCGCGTGTATCTTTTAGGTTGTGCGCGTGCAGCGCGCACGGGACTGCGCTGCCGAAGACAGTGGGGACCCGGGCCGACTTTTTACCCAATCAGAAATGATTTATTTTTAAATTTCTTTTCTTAATACTAAAAGTTACTGTTAGTGATTCATTAATTTTAGTGATTCATTTGAAAATACTGACCCGCTAGCGGGCGAAGCTCGCTAGTCGTGAATAAATTCTGTTATTCTGATGGGTGGTGGAATGTTTAGGTCTAAAACCAAATTGTTGGGGTTGAAATTGCAAATCATCCAACCCCTCTGTGAAGGTGTTCACATATATTTGGTTAAATTTTAATTGAATTTTTAAATAAAATAAAATCTAATGATAAATGAATGCATTATTCTAATAAAAAAAAATAATTAAATTTTAAGTGAAATATTATATTTACGTAATTTGTTCTTAAGCATTAAAAAAAAAGAATTATTTTTAAATGTCGTTTAAAATTACACAATTTTAATTATACATACGACCTACACTATTTATTAACATAAAACAATAACACACATTATTCAGAAATCTAAATTGTATATCTTTTATATCTAAATCATAAATAAGTGTTTATCTTTTTAAATAGAGAAGTACTTTATTTTATGGGATAAAAAGAAAATAAAATAATAATAATATCTAACGGAAATTCTGACATTAAACGTAATTATAAAATAAAAAGTGTTCTCAAATAGTCATAAAACAAGGAAACTCATTGTCAGAATTTATATTATTTCAACACAGGATGTAATTTATTTTAGATTGCGCAATATTGATGACTGCATTTCTTAACCGTCTCTTTCTCTTGTCTAACGGTAGTTTGGCAAAATGTTGGCGATTAAAGGGTTACTACAATTAAAAACCGTTATTACAAATTCAAAAAATTAACATAGTTTTATCCGATAAACAATGAAAATATTTAGCCCTATAATTTGGCTGTTTTTCTAAAATTTGGCTCTTTTTCTTCAGACATCTCAGATCTGTTCTGGTGTAGGGATCTCAGAACGGCTCCAGGTCATAGTATAGTAAACATGTAATTACTTTCGCTCTCTCCCCCATCTTACGCGACAATCTCAACGTTTCACTAGGGTTATTGAATTTGTATTATAATGACCAACGCTTTGTGTTTTAAGATTCTAAGAATATTTATCCTTGATGTTATTTTAAAAGACTTTTCACAAAATAAAGACTTCCTGATGACTGCAATTGGACTCATTATTGAAGTATTGCTAACCTGACTTTCTTTACAGAAATCTACATTAGTCAACGATCACGACTATGTGAAGAAATTCATCTTCACACAAATTGGTGCTAAAGCACCAGGAGTTGAGATTGGTCGACATGGGGGAGAGGGGCTGTGTTTATTCGTACGCATATTTTGTTCGGTTTTTTCCATATTTGCCTGATGCTTAATTTTTCGCATGGACGATTATATGTCTATCGGAGATGAACAAGAAAATCTTTCAAGCAATGATACTGGACGACGCAATACCATGTAAAATTGGTGTATGCCCTGTTTGTGTATATTAAACGAGTGAAGCACCAGTCAGATTAATGAACAATGGTCACTTATTAAAAGATTTGTCAACTCCTGTCTTCCAGTTCGAGCAACAGTACTTTGGAGGGTTTGCCGTTCTCTCGATTTGATGGCAGTTGTTTCGGACACGGTATACCCTTCATCATGTCCGGATGTTTTCCGTTCAAGCAATCCTGTTCAAAATTTATGCCAAACATTATGGTGATATTATACATTTTTGCCACTCGTGGTTTTCTCCTACAAAACTTAAGAAAAATAATTTCTGCTTCACATGTGACACCTCCACAATCAAGATTTGTGAGCAAAAAAATCTACGTTAATAATAAAACAGAGTTCACGATATTTTTCCGTTTTCTAGTGGTTGTGCATTTCCATCCCATGGCAGAGGCTGCGGTATTTGCATTCTTGGACCGATTTATTTTTTTTATTTATGGACAGGGGGTAAAGGGACATTTTTGTGAAACATTGCAGTTTCTTTCAAAAAATTTTTTTTCAATTAATTATTTTTGGCCTTATGATTAAAAATTTACTTTAATTTAATTAGATAAATTGCTTTTTGATACATCTTTAAAAGTAGTAATGGCAATGAATTATTTAAGGTAATATAGAGATTTATACAAAAACAAACAAAAAAAAATTTTTTTTTAACTTGTGCCAATTCATGGTAACATATTTAATCATAGGGGTTTCAAGCTAAAAAGGAAATCATATGCCATTATGTATTAGTTATTGATTTTTGTTTTCAAATAATGGTTTTGTTCACACATACACGAGAAAACAAATAAAGTTAAAGAGTCTTTATCATTTTTTTAATCAATGATGCAGAATGTTGATTACAAATTTCTTGTTCTTTCATATTATGGATAAAAAAAAAAAAAAAAAGAAGAAAAATTATTATTCCACTTGAACATATTTTTTTTATTTTCTTTCTATAGTGTTTTTTTTTTCAATTTGCGTATGTGATTTTTTTTTTTCAATTTTTGCTATAGTGATTTTTTTTTTTTCAATCATTTCTAAGGATTCACATGAATGTATAGTTTTTCGAGATACAGATGTTTTCTAACTGTACACATATACACTTATATTTTATTTATTTTATACATATATAATACCACATACACAATTACAAAAATTTTCACAAATACTTCAATTTTTATTTAATATTATTGTCCATTTTGAAGGTAAATTCCTTATTTTAAAAAAAAAAGGAACTATTCAATTTTTATACACTATATACATACACTTTTAAGGTAACCTGCATGTAAATCTAGTTATTCTAGTCTTGCAATAGGGTTACTTTTGTTAAATGCACATAATTTTATCCATCTTACACATTATTTCACATGGCTTACCTTGCAGTATTGTATAAAAATAAATAAATAAATATAAAATATATAGGTTCTAATATTTACACATCTTCGTCCAAGACGTAAGTGATCTAAACACACACACACACACACACACTCACACAAAAAAAAAAAAAAAAAAAAAAACGTGTGGCACTCGAGGACTGCCGCGGTAAAGCTATTGCATAGCATTTTTTATCAACTCATGCAATTATAATTATTTATTTATTTTATTTATGCAGTATTTTTTTTTTCTTTGATATTAATTCTACTTTTTTCTTTGATATTAATTCAAATTACACTTTTTGAGCGTGGTGACAGATAAGAAAACAAATTTTTTCTTTTATTGAATAAATGAGAATATATTCGCAATGAGAATATATCAAAAATATCCGCAATCGATTTGTAGGTATCGAAAACCACGATGTACCAAATTTGAATGATCTAACTCCATTTTTTGAGAAAAGGTATTTTAATAGGTTTTTAAAGGCCTGCAAGTCGAATGGGGATATTCAAGTTTTTTCTTTGATATAATTTCAAGTTACACTTTTTGAGCGTGGTGACCGATAAGAAAACAAATTTTAATAGAGAAAAGGTATTTAATAGGTTTTAAAGGCCTGCAAGTCGAATGGGGATATTCAAGTTTTTTCTTTGATATTAATTCAAGTTACACTTTTTGAGCGTGGTGACCGATAAGAAAACAAATTTTAATAGAGAAAAGGTATTTAATAGGTTTTAAAGGCCTGCAAGTCGAATGGGGATATTCAAGTTGTTTATTTGAAATTAATTCAAGTTACACTTTTTGAGCGGGGTGACCGATAAGAAAACAAATTTATATAGAGAAAAGGTATTTAATAGGTTTTAAAAGCCTGCAAGTCGAATGGGGATATTCAAGTTTTTTCTTTGATATTAATGAATAAGATAACAATAATGATAAGAAAACAAATTTTAATAGAGAAAAGGTATTTTAATAGGTTTTAAAGGCCAGCAAGTCGAATGGGGATATTCAAGTTTTTTCTTTGATATTAATTCAAGTTACACTTTTTGAGCGTGGTGACCGATAAGAAAACGAATTTTAATAGAGAAAAGGTATTTAATAGGTTTCAAAGGCCTGCAAGTCGAATGGGGATATTCAAGTTTTTTCTTTGATATTAATTCAAGTTACACTTTTTGAGCGTGGTGACCGATAAGAAAACGAATTTTAATAGAGAAAAGGTATTTAATAGGTTTCAAAAGCCTGCAAGTCGAATGGGGATATTCAAGTTTTTTCTTTGATATTAATTCAAGTTACACTTTTTGAGCGTGGTGACCGACAAGAAAACAAATTTTAATAGAGAAAATGTATTTAATAGGTTTTAAAGGCTTGCAAGTCGAATGGGGATAGTCAAGTTTTTTCTTTGATATTAATGAATAAGATAGCAATAATGATAAGATAACAATAATGATAAGAAAACAAATTTTAATAGAGAAAAGGTAATTAATAGGTTTTAAAGGCCTGCAAGTCGAATGGGGATATTCAAGTTTTTTCTTTGATATTAATTCAAGTTACACTTTTTGAGCGTGGTGACCGATAAGAAAACGAATTTTAATAGAGAAAAGGTATTTAATAGGTTTTAAAGGCCTGCAAGTCGAATGGGGATATTCCAGTTTTTTCTTTGATATTAATTCAAGTTAAACTTTTTGAGCGTGGTGACCGATAAGAAAACAAATTTTAATAGAGAAAAGGTATTTTATAGGTTTTAAAGGCCTGCAAGTCGAATGGGGATATTCAAGTTTTTTCTTTGATATTAATGAATAAGATAACAATAATGATAAGATAACAATAATGATAAGAAAACAAATTTTATTAGAGAAAAGGTATTTTAATAGGTTTTAAAGGCCTGCAAGTCGAATGGGGATATTCAAGTTTTTTCTTTGATATTAATTCAAGTTACACTTTTTGAGCGTGGGTACCGATATAAAACAAATTTTAATAGAGAAAAGGTATTTAATAGGTTTTAAAGGCCTACAAGTCGAATGGGGATATTCAAGGTTTTTCTTTGATATTAATGAATAAGATAACAATAATGATAAGAAAACAAATTTTAATAGAGAAAAGGTATTTTAATAGGTTTTAAAGGCCTGCAAGTCGAATGGGGATATTCAAGTTTTATCTGATCTACTTTATACACAAATTTTACGCGTACAGCTATTCACTGTTGTACATAGATGATAGATACCTATACACCTATATACTTTCTCACAAACAGCTGCTTACGTATTCGTCCGATTTCGGAGCAGCTCGTCTCGATCCGTGCGAGCTTCGTACAGCCGAAGTCTACCGAAGTTTGCCGAACTGTGTTAGGTTTTTTTTTCGTTACGGAATTTTTCTATTCGGTCGCCGCGCTCAAAGCCCGCGATAAAAGCTATACAATAGCTTAAAAAGTATCGTATCATGCATACTTAACAAGTTTAACATTTTGTATTTCTCAATTATTTAATCATTATTCAATAGAAACATCACGAATAATACATATTATTAATAGAAAAAAATATAAATATTATTAAAATATTATTAGAATTTGTTCATGGTGACAATTTACACTTTTCAGTTGTGATTCATGTTTTATAAATTATTATATTTGTTAAGGAAAAGGGAATTAGTAGTATATTGATATCTTTCTTCATTTTTTTAAACCACATAATGTTTGAAAAATGAACTTACTTCATTTTTTTAGAAATAATTAATTATAATTGAACAAAAAACTAATTACATTTTCTATTAAAAATTTTCCAGACTTCATACTTGTGTCCTATTACTTTATTGATTGGGCTATTTTTTTTTTTTTTCTTTTTCGCAATTCACTTTACACAAACAAAAGACATTTAATTATGTCGTGTTGCAGAATGCTTGCTGTAATCTTATTTACACATAATATATATGCCTCTTCTGCCTCACACCCTAACTCAGTAAGTTATTTTTGGCTGTGGCCTCACAACCCATAATGTCAATTATAATTTGTATACTGATTCACACACACTGGCTCAATTTGTATAAATTTTAGGTCTTCACATATTGGCGTTCTGGTACTTTCTTTATATTCTAAAAAAAAATTTCTCATACCAAAATATCTCATCAAAATATTCTTTTATTGAAATTAGTAAATAATAAATAATTTCAGGCAAATTAATAGATTGCATAAACTTGTGAATACTTAAAATATTTTAATTTTGTAATTATTGATTTCCTTTTTCCTTGCCTTCAATTTGTCATACATTTTCAAGAAAAATTTGTTGAGAACGCATTGTCATACAGCTGTGAATTATTGTAAATGCTACATTGCATTGCTTATTTTATAATTATAATGTCATGATTTCAATATACATTGTTGCTTCTTATGAAAGATAACTATGTCCAGTACAAACAAGTTCTAATTAATTATTGGTATTATATATATTTGATGTTTAATTTTACATTATTAGCCACCTTGTAATATGAAAAATATTTTTGAAGTAATATTGATTTTATATAGAAAGTTATTTTGAAATTTGTAGTATGTTTTTGTCTTGATGCGAGAGAGAGCGATATTTTTGATTACCTTTCGATTTTTTTTTCTTTTTGGGTGAAGGGGAGAAATATGTGAAGGTGTTCACATATATTTGGTTAAATTTTAATTGAATTTTTAAATAAAATAAAATCTAATGATAAATGAATGCATTATTCTAATAAAAAAAAATAATTAAATTTTAAGTGAAATATTATATTTACGTAATTTGTTCTTAAGCATTAAAAAAAAAAGAATTATTTTTAAATGTCGTTTAAAATTACACAATTTTAATTATACATACGACCTACACTATTTATTAACATAAAACAATAACACACATTATTCAGAAATCTAAATTGTATATCTTTTATATCTAAATCATAAATAAGTGTTTATCTTTTTAAATAGAGAAGTACTTTATTTTATGGGATAAAAAGAAAATAAAATAATAATAATATCTAACGGAAATTCTGACATTAAACGTAATTATAAAATAAAAAGTGTTCTCAAATAGTCATAAAACAAGGAAACTCATTGTCAGAATTTATATTATTTCAACACAGGATGTAATTTATTTTAGATTGCGCAATATTGATGACTGCATTTCTTAACCGTCTCTTTCTCTTGTCTAACGGTAGTTTGGCAAAATGTTGGCGATTAAAGGGTTACTACAATTAAAAACCGTTATTACAAATTCAAAAAATTAACATAGTTTTATCCGATAAACAATGAAAATATTTAGCCCTATAATTTGGCTGTTTTTCTAAAATTTGGCTCTTTTTCTTCAGACATCTCAGATCTGTTCTGGTGTAGGGATCTCAGAACGGCTCCAGGTCATAGTATAGTAAACATGTAATTACTTTCGCTCTCTCCCCCATCTTACGCGACAATCTCAACGTTTCACTAGGGTTATTGAATTTGTATTATAATGACCAACGCTTTGTGTTTTAAGATTCTAAGAATATTTATCCTTGATGTTATTTTAAAAGACTTTTCACAAAATAAAGACTTTCTGATGACTGCAATTGGACTCATTATTGAAGTATTGCTAACCTGACTTTCTTTACAGAAATCTACATTAGTCAACGATCACGACTATGTGAAGAAATTCATCTTCACACCCTCCTCATCATTTTCTCCATCCAATTTGAAAAGATCTAGCTTTCATTCATTACCACAATACAAGTCAAAGCACATATTTATTAGAAGTCAACATTTTAGTACCTTAACCAGAACATCAAATTTTAATTCCCAACTGCGAAAATTCATCTTGGAAACTTTTACAAAGTTTTACTTAAATAACATAAAGAAAATTCTTCATTTATTTTTTCTATGTTAGACTTGTTCGCAAATTCCGATGGTAGTTTATTTTAAATGAGCTAAATTTCCTTGTCCTTGAAAGGGTTAAGGTGTTTTTATACAAAGTTAAAATCTTTAAAGAAGGTTACTTTAAATTTACAATTTAATATACACGTCATATTCCAAAAAGAGAGAAAAAAAAAATCAAGAATTGGTTTATGATTTTCGCTTTTCTGCCATCTATTCCCCCTCCCCCCCCCCCTTAAATTTTGGGCAGAGTTTCAATTTTTTTGGGTGCCCTCCTTTTCCGGCGGCCCTAAGCGACTGCTTAGGTTCGCCTAATGGTAAAGCGGGCCTGCTATTTTTCAAAGAATTTTGAAAATTCCATATTACTTATATAAAATCTTTAAGAAATATTAAAATTTAAAGAATAGAATAGAAAGAAGATTCCATTGAATACGAAAACAGTATTTAGTTCTTAATAATAAGCAACTGATTATTAAAATTATATTTTTCATAAATTAGTCAAATATAACTTACTTACGTATTCCATTTTCTTTCATATATTTATTAAAACAATTTTAAAAGCCATGCAATATTTCGGCATTTTCAAAATTCATCAATATTCTATTCTATTACTATTGCTGATTTTCACACCAACTAATGGCTTATGACAAAACTTTTTTGACATCAAAAATCTTTTGTCGATAGTGTCGATAACAAGGGGATGATAGATGTGATCAGGGCCCGACTTAGCCTACCTGCAGCTCCGGGGCAAGCCTATTCTGGGGGGCTCCCTTGCAGTGGCATAAGAGCTCTTTAGGTTGCAGAATTTCTGCATATGCCTGTAGGGGGCCTCTTCCGGAAGGGGGTCCCAGGGCATTTGCCCCGTATGCCCTGCCGTTAGTCAGGGCCTGGTGATAGATCTACAGTAAAACATCGATAATCCGTCATCGTCGGGAAATAGAGGTTGTCGAAAATGTATCAAAATCGTCGGTCAATCACAACACCCAAAGAAATATTTCTTAAAAAAATAGTTTTTAAAAAATGTTTTCTAGCCCTATCAAAAACGTGATAATTAAAATCCGCGATTGTAATGAAATGCTCGCCCTCTGGTGGGCTAAGGTGAAATTACAATAAACTTGCTTTAATTCTGCTTTCATTAAGCCGCCATTGCATGCCGATGTTTAGTTTCACATATATTTATTGAATAAAAATGAATAAATCCGGTAAAAAAGATAACACATACTGTTGTGTGCTCCAGTGCATGGCTCCCTGCGATTCAGTAGAATAGCGGCTGTTCAGACACGAACTTGAACAATAGAAACACCGTACAAGGCATAGTTACTCTCCTCTACGCTTGGTGCGCTAGTTGCACGTCTCGTCTCGTAGTTAGTATATGTACTTACTTGCGCAAGAAACTTTTTGACGATTTAACGAATTATTTTTATTAAAACTATCTTTTAATGCACAAAACTGTTTGTTACAAATGCAGGATGTTTTAAAAAGATTATTTGTAGATAAATAATTATTTATTTCTGCATTTATTCCTGATATTCAGCTATTTAAAAAATTTCTGCTAAAAATGTTTTAACAAATTTAAAATAAACAAATAATAATAATAACATAGATCTTGTATATATATATATATATATATATATATATATATATATATATATATACTAAATAAAAAAAAAAAAATCACTAATCTTTATAAACATAAAAATCTGTTTGAAATAAGCCAAATAATAATAATAAAGATAAGAGGAAACTGTATGTAAGGAATATTTAATAATTGTGTTTGAAAAAAACAAATCCATATTCGAAATAATTTTAAGTATGTATTACATTAGCATCTGAAATATTTTTTATTTATTTATTTATTTATTTATTTTTTATAATACCTACATTTTGTACGCACAGTAAAAATTTTTCTTTATTTTTTTTTTCTTTCTTTCTTTTCTTTTCTTTTTTTTTTTTTTAATAATTGTCTTAGATATTTTTATTATACACTAGCCGGCTACGCCCGCTTCGCTGGTCACTATTTTTAAATGAATAACAATAATTAATGAATTCTCAAAATTGCATTAATTTTTATCATGTGATAAAAAAAAGAGAAAAAAAAAATCTGATCGGGAAAATGTCGCACCGGGTCCCCACTGCCTTCGGCAGCGTAGACCCGTGCGCTGCGCGCACGTATTCCTTCACCATCCTTATGACTTCTCAAAATTCCATGTTATTACTCATAAACTTTCATTCTCAAGAAAAGGAATTAAAAAATATATCATTTAGCATCGGGTAAAACCTCACACCGGGACGCCACTGCCTTCGGCAGCGCAGACCCATGCGCGCTGCGCGCGCACGTTTGAGGATATACGTGCGCTGTACGCGCATATTCTTTCTCAACTCAAACTTTTATTATTAAGAAAATAAAATAAAATAAAAAAATCTTTTATCATCGGGTAAAAACTCGCACCGGGGACCAAACCCATGCGCGCTGCGCGCCTATTCCTTCCCCACCGTTCCAGCCCCTCCTAATTAACTTGCATATACCAATTTTGAACGGTCTTACTCAATTAGCTGAGATGCAAAAGAAAACCTGATCAGGACACTTTAAATTGTAAATCAGGTGAAATCTCGAATTCCACTTTCGATAATGTAAAAGAACTTTAAAATATCTTTCGAATGATGTATTAGAAATAATTTAATCATAATTAGAATATGAAATATTGAAATTTAAAAATATTACAGCGCCATCTGGCGGTAGAAATTTCTGTAATCTATTGTTCTATTCCAGATCAACAAAGCTTTCAAATGATGTATTACTCATGAAATTATTTTAATTAGTAGATGAGATACAAAAGAAAACCTAATCAGGACACCTCAAAACGTGTAAATCGGGTGAAATCTCGATTTCCATTTTCGATAATGTAAAAGTACTTTAAAATGTGTATCAACTAAAATAAGCTTTCAAATGATGTATTACTTATGAACTTTTTTTAAACTGAGATACAAAAAAAAAAAAAAAAACTGATTCAGGAGACCTCAAAACGTGTAAATCTGGTGAAAACTTTCGATAATTTAAAAGAACTTTAAAATATCTTTCGAATGATGTATTAAAAATAATTTAATCATAATTAGAAATTGAAATATTGACATTTTGAAATATTACAGCGCCATCTGGCGGTACAAATTTCTGTATTCCACTGTTCGATTCCAAATCAAAAAAGCTTTCTAATGATGTATTACTTACGAAATTATTTTAATTAGTAGCTGAGATACAAAAGAAAACTAATTCAGGAGACCTCAAAACGTGTAAATCTGGTGAAAACTGTCGATAATATAAAAGATCTTTAAAATATCTTTCGAATGATGCATTAAAAATAATTTAATCATAATTAGAAATTGAAATATTGAAATTTGAAAATATTACAGCACCATCTGGCGGTAGAAATTTCTGTAATCCACTGTTCGATTCCAAATCAAAAAAGCTTTCTAATGATGTATTACTTATAAAATTATTTTAATTAGTAGCTGAGATACAAAAGAAAACCTAATCAGGACACCTCAAAACGTGTAAATTGGGTGAAATCTCGAATTCCATTTTCGATAATGTAAAAGTACTTTAAAACGTGTATCAAGTCAACAAAGCTTTCAAATGATGTATTACTTATGAAATTTTTTAAATCAATAACTGAGATATAAAAGAAAACTGATTCAGGACACCTCAAAACGTGTAAATCTGGTGAAAACTTTCGATAATTTAAAAGAACTTTGAAATATCTTTTGAATGATGTATTACAAATAATTTAATCATAATTAGAAATTGAAATATTGAAATTTGAAAATATTACAGCGCCATCTGGCGGTACAAATTTCTGTATTCCACTGTTCGATTCCAATTCAAAAAAGCTTTCTAATGATGTATTACTTATGAAATTATTTTAATTAGTAGCTGAGATACAAAAGAAAACCGATTCAGGAGACCTCAAAACGTGTAAATCTGGTGAAAACTTTCGATAATTTAAAAGAACTTTAAAATATCTTTCGTATGATGTATTAAAAATAATTTAATTGGAATTTGAAATATCGAAATTTTAAAATATCTGGCGGTAGAAATTTCTGTAATCTGCTGTTCAATTCCAAATCAACAAAGCTTTCAAATAATGTGTTACTTATGAAATTATTTTAATTAGTAGCTGAGATACAAAAGAAAACCTAATCAGGACATTCTAAAACATGTAAATCACGTGAAATCTCTAATTCCATTATCTACGGTAGCTTTATTAATGGAAGTAAAAAGAAAAATAAATATTTTTTATTTCCCCAATATATACCACGGTAGTCGGGTAATAGAAGTAAAAAGAAAAAGAAAAAGTATTTTTTATTTCCTTCAAATGTATTTTGTTGCTATGGAAACTCCTATCGTCAATTGAAAGATAGATTACGTGTTAGAATAAAATTTAATTTGCAATTAAAATGTAACTGCTTTGTTTATTAATGAAAATTGATGAAATTTTAACTGCAGGTTGGTTTTGTGCTGAATAGGTTGTATATTAAGTGTTGTGTACGAAAAAGAAAATTTGAAGCACTTTGAAATTTGCAGTTTTTAACCCCAGTTAAAGATCACGTGACATTAATGACTTGCACATCTTTTGTTTCCGTTAGAGACAGCCGTTAAAATCGTCTGCTGAAGGCTTTTTGGTCATTTTTGCGATCGATATGGGTCAACATTTTAATTAATATCTCCGAAACTAATTAAGATTTTTAAATTCTGTTTCGAGGAAAACATCGGAAAGGCTCCAGAGCATCCGTATGTCAATTCTTGTACTTCTGCGTTCAATAGGGGCTGAACGTATAAAAGAACAGACAGACAGACAGACAGATAGACAGACAGACAGAGAGACAAACCTTTCCATTTATTATTATAGAAGATATGCAATGAAACTCATTAGTAATTATTATACTGACATTTCTTGAAAATTATTCCAAAAATAAATAAATAAATATTTAAAAAAGTTTTGGGAAAAGAAGTTCTTATGCTCCCTGCTAATTAATTCTTAATTTCCACCCCCTACCTTATCTTTTTGCTCCACTTGTGGCCGAAAGGTTCTGCTCTCTAAGCTGATAGAGGGGAGATTCCGGGTCCAAAGCCATGTTGCGATCGTTAATCCAGCCATTCTGATTTATTCGCAATCTTTTCCAATACTTGGTTAAATGCGGGATAGAAAAAAAAATTGTATTTACATTATCCCCAGTAGCAAAACATTTGATATTTAATAATATCTACTTCTTGTACTCACACCAAAAAATTCCTTTAATTTTATTATTATTATTAATATTTTGCTTTTTAATTGCTGTTTTACACACACACATATATAATCATTATACATATGCAGTGAAATATAGTAATTAGATAAAGTATTTAAATGGTATTGTATTCACTCAGACACATACACAAATACCTTTATAAAAACAGAAAAATGAATTCTGGAGACCACAAAACGTATAAATATACCAAAAATCCACAGTGGATTATTATTTTTTCATGGATACAATATTTACCTTATATAGTATATGTTTGAAGAGTAAAAATGAATTCAGGAGACCTTAAAACGTATAGATATACCAAATTCTCATAGTTCGATTTTCTTCAAAATTAAAAGTATTTTCTAACATAGTTTTATATAACTTTTTTAATTTCTCAACATATACTAAAGTGATAAATCTTTATTTGGGAATAATAACTCTAAAATAGTACATAAATGAAAAAGGAAAATTATGGACATTATAATAATTTTTACTTTCCGTACATGCATATTTAAGGAGAATATTGTAATCATGTCAAAAATCCGACTTTGAAATTTTAATGCTTCTATATGTTTTGAGGTGCCCTGAGTTCATTTTCAGTCATTGTAGATTTTTTTTTCTTTTTTACATAATCTCAGAATTATAAAAAATCTGCATGCATAGGCATTTCAATGAAACAATATTACGTATATTAAAATTTTACTAGGACAATTTAAATTAAATAAAGTTCAAAATTTTTAATATTTTAAAAATGTTTCCTGCTAACGAATTTTTCTTTACTTCCCTCGATTTAAGAGTGTTACAATTTAAAATTATGTGGTTGTGTGGCTTAAGTGTAATTATTACACTAGGGTCCTAGGCCTATAGGTGTAATGCCCTCCGTGGGGCTCTTTGTAAGGGGGGGGGTCCCAGCCTGTATTTTTGTTAGTTTTGGAGAAAATCACAGAAAACTCCTAACGGCTAGGTCAATGAGTGTGACCTGGGGTCGAACCCGGCATATCCTATCTACCACAGTTTAATAATATAATCTAAGTGTGGTGTATTCATCAATAAGCTTTTTTGTATTATGTTTGAATGTTAAAAATTTGAATTAAATTTCAGCATTCAAACATTCAATTATATTAAAAAAAAAAAAAAAATCCACAAAGTAATATCGAAGTATGTTTAGAATATATTGTTAAAAACTGTAGTAATGCAAAATCCATAAAAAAAAAAAAAAAAAAAAATACGTGTGGCACTCGAGGACTGCCGCGGTAAAGCTATTGCATAGCATTTTTTATCAACTTATGCAATTATAATTATTTATTTATTTTATTTATGCAGTATTTTTTTTTCTTTGATATTAATTCAAGTTTTTTCTTTGATATTAATTCAAGTTACACTTTTTGAGCGTGGTGACCGATAAGAAAACAAATTTTTTTCTTTTATTGAATAAATGAGAATATATCCGCAATGAGAATATATCAAAAATATCCGCAATCGATTTGTAGGTATCGAAAACCTCGATGTACCAAATTTGAATGATCTAACTCTATTTTTTGAGAAAAGGTATTTTAATAGGTTTTTAAAGGCCTGCAAGTCGAATAGGGATATTCAAGTTTTTTCTTTGATATTAATTCAAGTTACACTTTTTGAGCGTGGTGACCGATAAGAAAACAAATTTTAATAGAGAAAAGGTATTTAATAGGTTTTAAAGGCCTGCAAGTCGAATGGGGATATTCAAGTTTTTCCTTTGATATTAATGAATAAGATAACAATAATGATAAGAAAACAAATTTTAATAGAGAAAAAGTATTTTAATAGGTTTTAAAGGCCTGCAAGTCGAATGGGGATATTCAAGTTTTTTCTTTGATATTAATTCAAGTTACACTTTTTTAACGTGGTGACTGATAAGAAAACAAATTTTAATAGAGAAAAGGTAGTTAATAGGTTTTAAAGGCCTGCAAGTCGAATGGGGATATTCAAGTTTTTTCTTTGATATTAATTCAAGTTACACTTTTTGAGCGTGGTGACCGATAAGAAAACAAATTTTAATAGAGAAAAGGTATTTAATAGGTTTTAAAGGCCTGCAAGTCGAATGGGGATATTCAAGTTTTTTTTTTGATATTAATGAATAAGATAACAATAATAAGAAAACAAATTTTAATAGAGAAAAGGTATTTTAATAGGTTTTAAAGGCCTGCAAGCCGAATGGGGATATTCAAGTTTTTTCTTTGATATTAATTCAAGTTACACTTTTTGAGCGTGGTGACCGATATAAAACAAATTTTAATAGAGAAAAGATATTTTAATAGGTTTTAAAGGCCTGCAAGTCGAATGGGGCCATTCAAGTTTTTTCATTGATATTAATGAATAAGATAACAATAATGATAAGATAACAATAATGATAAGAAAAGAAATTTTAATAGAGAAAAGGTATTTTAATAGGTTTTAAAGGCCTGCAAGTCGAATGCGGATATTCAATTTTTTTCTTTGATATTAATTCAAGTTACACTTTTTGAGCGTGGTGACCGATAAGAAAACAAATTTTAATAGAGAAAAGGTATTTAATAGGTTTTAAAGGCCTGCAAGTCGAATGGGGACATTCAAGTTTTTTCTTTGATATTAATGAATAAGATAACAATAATGATAAGATAACAATAATGATAAGATAACAATAATGATAAGAAAACAAATTTTAATAGAGAAAAGGTATTTTAATAGGTTTTAAAGGTCTGCAAGTCGAATGGGGATATTCAAGTTTTTTCTTTGATATTAATTCAAGTTACACTTTTTGAGCGTGGTGACCGATATAAAACAAATTTTAATATAGAAAAGGTATTTAATAGGTTTTAAAGGCCTGTAAGTCGAATGGGGATATTCAAGGTTTTTCTTTGATATTAATGAATAAGATAACAATAATGATAAGATAACAATAATGATAAGAAAACAAATTTTAATAGAGAAAAGGTATTTTAATAGGTTTTAAAGGCCTGCAAGTCGAATGGGGATATTCAATTTTTTTCTTTGATATTAATTCAAGTTACACTTTTTGAGCGTGGTGACCGATAAGAAAACAAATTTTAATAGAGAAATGGTATTTAATAGGTTTTAAAGGCCTGCAAGT
Source organism: Salticus scenicus (assembly GCA_963930645.1). NCBI lineage: Eukaryota > Metazoa > Arthropoda > Arachnida > Araneae > Salticidae > Salticus > Salticus scenicus. Next base: position 266,260,392 of record OZ005653.1, on the reverse strand, counting down.
CGAATGGGGATATTAAAGTTTTTTCTTTGATATTAATTCAAGTTACACTTTTTTGAGCGTGGTGACCGATAAGAAAACAAATTTTAATAGAGAAAACGTATTTAATAGGTTTTAAAGGCCTGCAAGTCGAATGGGGATATTCAAGTTTTTTCTTTGATATTAATTCAAGTTACATTTTTTGAGCGTGGTGACCGATAAGAAAACAAATTTTAATAGAGAAAAGGTATTTTAATAGGTTTTAAAGGCCTGCAAGTCGAATGGGGATATTCAAGTTTTTTCTTTGATATTAATTCAAGTTACACTTTTTGAGCGTGGTGACCGATAAGAAAACGAATTTTAATAGAGAAAAGGTATTAATAGGTTTTAAAGGCCTGCAAGTCGAATGGGGATATTCAAATTTTTTCTTTGATATTAATGAATAAGATAACAATAATGATAAGAAAAGAAATTTTAATAGAGAAAAGGTATTTTAATAGGTTTTAAAGGCCTGCAAGTCGAATGGGGATATTCAAGTTTTTTCTTTGATATTAATTCAAGTTACATTTTTTGAGCGTGGTGACCGATAAGAAAACAAATTTTAATAGAGAAAAGGTATTTTAATAGGTTTTAAAGGCCTGCAAGTCGAATGGGTATATTCAAGTTTTTTCTTTGATATTAATTCAAGTTACACTTTTTGAGCGTGGTGACCGATAAGAAAACGAATTTTAATAGAGAAAAGGTATTAATAGGTTTTAAAGGCCTGCAAGTCGAATGGGGATATTCAAGTTTTTTCTTTGATATTAATTCAAGTTACACTTTTTAAGCGTGGTGACCGCTATAAAACAAATTTTAATAGAGAAAAGGTATTTAATAGGTTTTAAAGGCCTGCAAGTCGAATGGGGATATTCAAGGTTTTTCTTTGATATTAATGAATAAGATAACAATAATGATAAGATAACAATAATGATAAGAAAACAAATTTTAATAGAGAAAAGGTATTTAATAGGTTTTAAAGGCCTGCAAGTCGAATGGAGATGTTCAAGTTTTATCTGATCTACTTTATACACAAATTTTACGCGTACAGCTATTCACTGTTGTACATAGATGATAGATACCTATACACCTATATACTTTCTCACAAACAGCTGCTTATGTATTCGTCCGATTTCGGAGCAGCTCGTCTCGATCTGTGCGAGCTTCGTACAGCCGAAGTCTACCGAACTGTGTTAGGTTTTTTTTTCGTTACGGAATTTTTCGATTCGGTCGCCGCGCTCAAAGCCCGCGATAAAAGCTATACAATAGCTTAAAAAAATTAATAAGCAGAGAGCATTCAAAAAAATGATATATATATGTAGTTTTTTATTTAGATAGTTTTCAAGAAATTTTTATATACTTATGTAAATTTTCATAACTCTAATGCAATAAATAACAAATATATATATTTAAAACATTTACTATCAACGTAAAATGGTATCAGATGTTTTTGAATCTCATATTTTGATACGAATTTAAAAAAAAAAAAAAAAAAAAATTGTCTTTACAGAAAAATATTAAAATGCCCTCTATTTCATTATATATATATATAAACATATATTACTTTCAAATTCAATTCGTTTTTGATAAGGAAATGGTTCTGAAAGTGTATTATTAAGCATTAGTATTTCAAATCATCATTAAAGAGCGCGAATATCACGATGAATAAACGATCTTTTTATTGTATTTTTTATGATGAAAACATTTTAACAAACATATATAATTCTATATGCATTGATATAAATATTATGCCCATTCAAAAAAAATTTCGACATTTTAATGAGATTCTAGCGTGAACAAATGCATATATAAAATGTTATTCTTATGACCGGACCTTTAAATTAGTGATGAAAAAACGATTCTTTTTATTATATCTTTTGTGGTGAAAACATTCTGACAAACAAACATATAATTCTACATGCCCTGATATTAATTATTATGCATATTCAAAAAATTTTTTCGGCATTTTAATGAGTTTACAGCGTTAATTACAAATGCTTCTGTATAATGTTATTCCTATCACTACTAGACCTTTAAATCAGGCGAAACCGAGACTTGTATACAGCGCCAATTGCTGGGTAGCGGTAAAGTATGTAAGTTCTGGCTGTACGGGGTTTTCGCCTTGTCTGAACAGCCGTTATTGAATCGCAGGGAGCCATGTCCAGTGTAACTCCAAAGGACCAAGAAATCCACAATTAAGCTTCCATTTATTTCCAAATGACAAATTTAAAATTTCAGTTGCTTCGGCTAATGGAAGTAAAGAATTAATCAGATGATTTGAAGCTAATATTTGTTCAACTTCAGTTAAAAATCTACTTCCGATCGAACTTTGAATAAACTGATTTATTTTTTTCCAAAAGCAATCAATTTTCCATGATGTAATGGCGAAGAAATTATAGTACGAATCACGGATTAATAGAAGAGGATGCGAAAGAGGCTTCCAAATCTGGCTTTTTTTTATCTTACCACAACAGATGGCGCCACAGTCGAGGACCTCCCTTTCCAAAAGCTCCCGTAATGATTTTCAATGGCAATAAACGTCATTTAATTTAATTTTTTTATGGAAAGTTTTAACTTTAACAAAATCAAGTAAACAGAAGCAATGCTATATAAGGTCTTCCTAATAACATATATATTTTTTTTATAACGGTGGGACTTTTCATTACTTTGTAAGAGGTTATACAAAATACGAGATCGTATTGATTAAAATCAGAATAAAAGGCATTTAAAATTTTTCAGTACTGTACAAATAATCTGTGATACAAAGTAAAAAAATGTCATAAAATAAGGAATATTAAAAATTAAGGAAAGAAAGAAAAAATAAATAAATAGACGAAAATTATTAATAAAGAAAGAAAGAAAAGAAAATTATTTATAAATAATTAAATAAAATCTGTTGTACTTTATCCATTTATTTTTCCAACTTTCAAATTTAATAAGAATTATTTTGATTTATTTATAATACAGAAAATTAGCGAACTTATTAATTTTTTAAGGTAATATAATATATATGTTTTTAAATATAAATAAAAAAAAAATTATGATAGTTTCTGTAACTTGAGGTATTTTAGAAATTGTATGGAGATATATTTAAATTTATTTTCGTTTTAAAAAATCACGGGGAAATTCATTTCTCTCTTTCTTCCCTCCTTTTACTGTATATATTCAATATTATGATTTTTTAAAACCATATGTCATTTTCTATTTAAAAACACATCCATTTTTAACGAATGTGTGTTTGTGTGTAAATATCGGATTGAGTTATCAAGTTTTTTAATGTTAAAAAATCAAAAAAGTATTTTAATTTACATATATCTAATTATTAAAAACCTCGCCAGCGGCTAAGTGATTCTGCGATTAAAATGTATTAGATGAAAAGTGCCGGGTTCGCTCGTCGACCTAGCTAATCGAAGGTCTCCGCGGTTTTCTCCAAAACTCGCGTAAATACGAGCTATGACCCTAATCAAGATCAACATGGTGGGCACATCACCCAGGACTTGGAACGTGCAGTCAATCGGCTTTAATCTTCACACCAGCAGGACCACCACCTTATTAAGCAGTAGCCGAAAGGTTTTGCATGCAAAACTGGTAGACGGGAAGTGCCGGGCTTGATACCAGGTCGCGCTAGTCGATTTAATTGATCAGAGTTTTCCGTGATATTCGCCGAAACTCGCGGAAATACGGGCTAGGACCCCCCAGAAAGACCCTGCGGAGGGCACACCATCCAGGTATAGGACCCTTGTATAGTTAATCAGCCTAAACCTTCACACCAGCATCATTACCACTTTATTAACTGTGGCCGAGAGGTTCTGCACTCAAATCTGATAGATGGGAAGTGCGAGGTTTTAATGCAGGTTACGATTGTCGAAGTCATTCGTATTTTTTGTGCTTTTTCTCCGAAAATTACATGAATATGGGCTAGGAAACTCTTCGACACCTCCCCCCCCCCACGATGGGCATCTCCTGTTAGGAGCAAGTCCCAAGTGTAGATATTTGGCTTTAATTCAAACACCAACACTTTATTAAAAATTTATGTGTGATGTAGGAATTAAGGCCGACTGTCTGACGATAAATCTGGTTATGTCTTTCTAAAATGCCCTGGTATTCAAGCGATAAACTCCGAACGGCTAAGCCGACGAGGATGTATTGGATTCTAATTTGGCACCTCACGCCTATCCTAAAACGTGTAGAATAATGTATAAGTATATTTACATATATATAATTGAAATTATGTTAGAGAAAAAAATGATAATGTGCATGATTGACGTAAAAAAAAAAAAAAAAAAATTAAGCAGATAAATTTATATTTATTATTTTTTTTTAAGAATCCCCCCCCCACTCTTTTTTTTTTTTTTTTTTTTCGTTTTAGAGATTTGTAACATTAAACCATACATTATTATTATTTATTATTATTATTTAAAACCATATCAATCCTTAACGAATTTCCACTGACCATCGTCTGCATTATCATGGAAGATAATTTTTTAAATAATAATTTTAATAAATTATTTTTACTGAGTGAATTTGTATAAGAAAATATAGAAGAAAGTCATGTGGTGGCCAAAACAGACTAGTTTTTTTAAACGTAAATATAAGTAAAAAAACGTGTGGCACTCGAGGACTGCCGCGGTAAAGCTATTGCATAGCATTTTTTATCAACTCATGCAATTATAATTATTTATTTATTTTATTTATGCAGTATTTTTTTTTCTTTGATATTAATTCAACTTTTTTCTTTGATATTAATTCAAATTACACTTTTTGAGCGTGGTGACAGATAAGAAAACAAATTTTTTCTTTTATTGAATAAATGAGAATATATTCGCAATGAGAATATATCAAAAATATCCGCAATCGATTTGTAGGTATCGAAAACCACGATGTACCAAATTTGAATGATCTAACTCCATTTTTTGAGAAAAGGTATTTTAATAGGTTTTTAAAGGCCTGCAAGTCGAATGGGGATATTCAAGTTTTTTCTTTGATATAATTTCAAGTTACACTTTTTGAGCGTGGTGACCGATAAGAAAACAAATTTTAATATAGAAAAGGTATTTAATAGGTTTTAAAGGCCTGCAAGTCGAATGGGGATATTCAAGTTTTTTCTTTGATATTAATTCAAGTTACACTTTTTGAGCGTGGTGACCGATAAGAAAACAAATTTTAATAGAGAAAAGGTATTTAATAGGTTTTAAAGGCCTGCAAGTCGAATGGGGATATTCAAGTTGTTTATTTGAAATTAATTCAAGTTACACTTTTTGAGCGGGGTGACCGATAAGAAAACAAATTTATATAGAGAAAAGGTATTTAATAGGTTTTAAAGGCCTGCAAGTCGAATGGGGATATTCAAGTTTTTTCTTTGATATTAATGAATAAGATAACAATAATGATAAGATAACAATAATGATAAGAAAACAAATTTTAATAGAGAAAAGGTATTTTAATAGGTTTTAAAGGCCAGCAAGTCGAATGGGGATATTCAAGTTTTTTCTTTGATATTAATTCAAGTTACACTTTTTGAGCGTGGTGACCGATAAGAAAACGAATTTTAATAGAGAAAAGGTATTTAATAGGTTTCAAAGGCCTGCAAGTCGAATGGGGATATTCAAGTTTTTTCTTTGATATTAATTCAAGTTACACTTTTTGAGCGTGGTGACCGACAAGAAAACAAATTTTAATAGAGAAAAGGTATTTAATAGGTTTCAAAGGCCTGCAAGTCGAATGGGGATATTCAAGTTTTTTCTTTGATATAATTTCAAGTTACACTTTTTGAGCGTGGTGACCGATAAGAAAACAAATTTTAATAGAGAAAAGGTATTTAATAGGTTTTAAAGGCCTGCAAGTCGAATGGGGATATTCAAGTTTTTTCTTTGATATTAATTCAAGTTACACTTTTTGAGCGTGGTGACCGATAAGAAAACAAATTTTAATAGAGAAAAGGTATTTAATAGGTTTTAAAGGCCTGCAAGTCGAATGGGGATATTCAAGTTGTTTATTTGAAATTAATTCAAGTTACACTTTTTGAGCGGGGTGACCGATAAGAAAACAAATTTATATAGAGAAAAGGTATTTAAAAGGTTTTAAAGGCCTGCAAGTCGAATGGGGATATTCAAGTTTTTTCTTTGATATTAATGAATAAGATAACAATAATGATAAGATAACAATAATGATAAGAAAACAAATTTTAATAGAGAAAAGGTATTTTAATAGGTTTTAAAGGCCAGCAAGTCGAATGGGGATATTCAAGTTTTTTCTTTGATATTAATTCAAGTTACACTTTTTGAGCGTGGTGACCGATAAGAAAACGAATTTTAATAGAGAAAAGGTATTTAATAGGTTTGAAAGGCCTGCAAGTCGAATGGGGATATTCAAGTTTTTTCTTTGATATTAATTCAAGTTACACTTTTTGAGCGTGGTGACCGATAAGAAAACGAATTTTAATAGAGAAAAGGTATTTAATAGGTTTCAAAGGCCTGCAAGTCGAATGGGGATATTCAAGTTGTTTATTTGAAATTAATTCAAGTTACACTTTTTGAGCGGGGTGACCGATAAGAAAACAAATTTATATAGAGAAAAGGTATTTAATAGGTTTTAAAGGCCTGCAAGTCGAATGGGGATATTCAAGTTTTTTCTTTGATATTAATGAATAAGATAACAATAATGATAAGATAACAATAATGATAAGAAAACAAATTTTAATAGAGAAAAGGTATTTTAATAGGTTTTAAAGGCCAGCAAGTCGAATGGGGATATTCAAGTTTTTTCTTTGATATTAATTCGTTACACTTTTTGAGCGTGGTGACCGATAAGAAAACGAATTTTAATAGAGAAAAGGTATTTAATAGGTTTCAAATGCCTGCAAGTCGAATGGGGATATTCAAGTTTTTTCTTTGATATTAATTCAAGTTACACTTTTTGAGCGTGGTGACCGATAAGAAAACGAATTTTAATAGAGAAAAGGTATTTAATAGGTTTCAAAGGCCTGCAAGTCGAATGGGGATATTCAAGTTTTTTCTTTGATATTAATTCAAGTTACACTTTTTGAGCGTGGTGACCGACAAGAAAACAAATTTTAATAGAGAAAAGGTATTTAATAGGTTTCAAAGGCCTGCAAGTCGAATGGGGATATTCAAGTTTTTTCTTTGATATAATTTCAAGTTACACTTTTTGAGCGTGGTGACCGATAAGAAAACAAATTTTAATAGAGAAAAGGTATTTAATAGGTTTTAAAGGCCTGCAAGTCGAATGGGGATATTCAAGTTTTTTCTTTGATATTAATTCAAGTTACACTTTTTGAGCGTGGTGACCGATAAGAAAACAAATTTTAATAGAGAAAAGGTATTTAATAGGTTTTAAAGGCCTGCAAGTCGAATGGGGATATTCAAGTTGTTTATTTGAAATTAATTCAAGTTACACTTTTTGAGCGGGGTGACCGATAAGAAAACAAATTTATATAGAGAAAAGGTATTTAATAGGTTTTAAAGGCCTGCAAGTCGAATGGGGATATTCAAGTTTTTTCTTTGATATTAATGAATAAGATAACAATAATGATAAGATAACAATAATGATAAGAAAACAAATTTTAATAGAGAAAAGGTATTTTAATAGGTTTTAAAGGCCAGCAAGTCGAATGGGGATATTCAAGTTTTTTCTTTGATATTAATTCAAGTTACACTTTTTGAGCGTGGTGACCGATAAGAAAACGAATTTTAATAGAGAAAAGGTATTTAATAGGTTTGAAAGGCCTGCAAGTCGAATGGGGATATTCAAGTTTTTTCTTTGATATTAATTCAAGTTACACTTTTTGAGCGTGGTGACCGATAAGAAAACGAATTTTAATAGAGAAAAGGTATTTAATAGGTTTCAAAGGCCTGCAAGTCGAATGGGGATATTCAAGTTTTTCCTTTGATATTAATTCAAGTTACACTTTTTGAGCGTGGTGACCGACAAGAAAACAAATTTTAATAGAGAAAATGTATTTAATAGGTTTTAAAGGCCTGCAAGTCGAATGGGGATAGTCAAGTTTTTTCTTTGATATTAATGAATAAGATAGCAATAATGATAAGATAACAATAATGATAAGAAAACAAATTCTAATAGAGAAAAGGTAATTAATAGGTTTTAAAGGCCTGCAAGTCGAATGGGGATATTCAAGTTTTTTCTTTGATATTAATTCAAGTTACACTTTTTGAGCGTGGTGACCGATAAGAAAACGAATTTTAATAGAGAAAAGGTATTTAATAGGTTTTAAAGGCCTGCAAGTCGAATGGGGATATTCCAGTTTTTTCTTTGATATTAATTCAAGTTAAACTTTTTGAGCGTGGTGACCGATAAGAAAACAAATTTTAATAGAGAAAAGGTATTTTATAGGTTTTAAAGGCCTGCAAGTCGAATGGGGATATTCAAGTTTTTTCTTTGATATTAATGAATAAGATAACAATAATGATAAGATAACAATAATGATAAGAAAACAAATTTTATTAGAGAAAAGGTATTTTAATAGGTTTTAAAGGCCTGCAAGTCGAATGGGGATATTCAAGTTTTTTCTTTGATATTAATTCAAGTTACACTTTTTGAGCGTGGGTACCGATATAAAACAAATTTTAATAGAGAAAAGGTATTTAATAGGTTTTAAAGGCCTACAAGTCGAATGGGGATATTCAAGGTTTTTCTTTGATATTAATGAATAAGATAACAATAATGATAAGATAACAATAATGATAAGAAAACAAATTTTAATAGAGAAAAGGTATTTTAATAGGTTTGAAAGGCCTGCAAGTCGAATTGGGATATTCAAGTTTTTTCTTTGATATTAATTCAAGTTACACTTTTTGAGCGTGGTGACCGATAAGAAAACAAATTTTAATAGAGAAAAGGTATTTAATAGGTTTTAAAAGCCTGCAAGTCGAATGGGGATATTCAAGTTTTATCTGATCTACTTTATACACAAATTTTACGCGTACAGCTATTCACTGTTGTACATAGATGATAGATACCTATACACCTATATACTTTCTCACAAACAGCTGCTTACGTATTCGTCCGATTTCGGAGCAGCTCGTCTCGATCCGTGCGAGCTTCGTACAGCCGAAGTCTACCGAAGTTTGCCGAACTGTGTTAGGTTTTTTTTTCGTTACGGAATTTTTCGATTCGGTCGCCGCGCTCAAAGCCCGCGATAAAAGCTATACAATAGCTTAAAAATTTTATGATAATTTCTGTTATTTGAGGAGTTTTAGAAATTGTGTGGAGATATATTTAAATTTATTTTCATTTCAACAAATTACAGGGAAATTCATCCTCACCTCTTTTTACTATATAGGATAATATGATTTTTTTAAACTATGTATTATTTTTATTTTAAAACTCATTCATCTTTAACGAATGTGCTATGTGTAAATATCTGACTGAATTATCAATAGTTTTTTAATGTTAAAAATTTTTAAAACTATTTTAATTTACATATGTCTCGGTAAGTTAGTTATCTTTATTAAAAACGTTAATTATCTTTATTAAAAACCCCGTCATCGGCCGAGAGGTTCTCATTAAAATCTGGTAGACGAGAAGTGCTGGGCTCGTTGCCAGGTCGCGCTCGGTGACCTAGTCGCTTAGAGTTTTCGGTGATTTTTTTTTTTTTTTTTTTTTCCCAAAACTCGAGTAAATATGGGCTTTGACTCCTAAGAATGACCAAAACGGCGGACAGACTACCCAGCCCTAGGATCCTCGGGTAGTCAATCAGCCTTAACATTCACATCACCACCCCCACCACCACCTTATTTAACAGTGGGCGAAAAGTTTGGCGTTCAAAGATGATAGACCGGGAAGTGCCTGGTTCGATACCAGGTTGCGCTCGTCAACCTAGCTGCTCAGAGTTTTCCGTGATTTTCGCCGAAACACACGTAAATACAGACTGGCACCACCTTAGAAAGACCACCCCAGAGGGCACACCACCAAGACCCAGGACCCTCGTGTAGTCAATTGGCCTTAACCTTCACACATTAACACCACCATCTTATTAAGCAGTGGCCGAATGTTTCTGCGTCCAAAACTGGTAGATGTGAAGCGCCGAGCTTGATATCAGGTCGCGCTCGTCAATTTAGCTGCTCGGAGTTATCCGTGGTTTTTGCCCAAACTTGAATAAATACGGGCTAGTACCCTCAAAAAGACACCCCTCATAGGGCACACCACCCAGGCCTAAGAACCTCGTCCAGTCTATTGGCCTTAACCTTCACACCACCACCACCTTATTAACAGTGGCCGAGCGGTTCTGCGCTCAGAGCTGGTAGACAGGGAAGTGCCGGGTTTGAATACAGGTAACGTTAGTCGACGAAAACATTCGTATTTTTCTATAGTTACTAGGAAAGACTTCTGTGGGAATCTTTTTAAGGTGTACTAATGCGTATTTACGCTACTTTCGGGGAAAACCATAGAAAACTTTGAATGGCTTGGCTAATGAGCGCAACCTGTGATGAACGCAGCACTTCCTGTTTTCCAGGTTTGAGAGCTGAACCTCTCAACCACATAATCGATTAAGGAAATTCATACTTATGAACGTTGGGAAGGAGGGAATGACGATTTTATCAATTTTTAAGTCGCCATGTGGCGAGTGTTAAAAGTGGATTTATTCAGGTCTAATTCAATCTACGTGATTTAATTGATTTAATTATCGTTTCAAATATTAAATATTTTGATTTATATTATAACTTTGTATCTGTGTATTAATTCTATTAAGAATTTTAAAATATATAGAGGAGTGGTGTGCTAGTTAAGCTAGATTGCCTACACGAAGGAGCTAGGCGTGGGGAGAATATCCTCTGTCGAGATCTTTCTAAGAAACCAAGAACGCCTAGCCTATATCCAAGTAAGATTTGGTGAAAACAATTAAAAATTCCAAACGATTGAAATGACTAATGCGACTTGGGTTCGAACCCGGCATTTCTCGTGTTCCAAAAGGTATGTATAATACCATTTTTTTTAATTGCGACTATAGTAACGAATTTATTAATTAGTAATTAAATTTATTTAGTAATTAAATTTATTTTTGTTTAATAAATTACAGGAAAATGCTTTTTCGTACGGCAGGACTATTTCTTTAAATCTGCGATTTTGCATTATCGCCGATTTTGTGTTCCACCACATATATATGCCAGGATATCTGCCAATATCCAATTTTACCACTTAATTTTCTAAGCTATCTTAAAACTAGTATGTTGTGGGGTTGTGGCCACCACATGACTTTATTCTATATTTTCCTATACAAATTCACTCAGTAAAAATAATTTCATAGGCGTAGCCAGCTTTCCGAGCGGGGGGGTGCCCAAATTTTAAACTAAAAGTTACAATATGAATACTTTATGAACATAGTGCGCATATGCATGCATATGTGCGTTTTAACACATGTATAAAAGTTACACAAGTTAACACACGTACGTTTTAAAATATGAATTAAGCAACTTTCTCTTAGACTAAATAACTAGACTTGACGCAGAACAGAAATATCAATATTTACACAACGTTAAAAATGCCAATGTAAAAAATTGTTAAATGCAGACTGCAGTTTCGGTAGCGTAAATCGGTGCATTTGGCTTCCTTTGAAATATCATTTGATAAAGTTTGGACTTTCAGAGTAGTGCTGCTATCCGTTTAACAGAAAAGGAACAGAAGTTTGAAAATTGATTAAAACAAGGAAAGAATGTTGCATAAAAGATATTAAATGGTGTCAAATATTTGGTTTCAGTACGAAACCAATGCATGTTAAAAGATTAAATAAAAATCTTAAACCTTAAGTTATACAAGAAAACCTAAAAACTAAACTACGGAAAAACTTATACTATGGTACTTAAATTGTGCGCACAGAGTGATAAAGTAGAATTATAATGATATGTTTACTTTATTACCATGTTTTTATTAACTTCGATTCTTGTTTGTTTGTGTGTTTGTCAGGGACAAATCTTGCAATCGATTTTAAACTAACTTCCCAACTAGCTAGATATTTGAAATTTTCAGGACAGCTCACAACACGGTGACAATACATTTTTCTAATAATTTTAGTCAACTATTTCAAGTCCCGCTGCCTTCGGCAGCGCTTATATGATTCGACAGAAAATTTATTTAACTAACTTCCCGACTAGCTAGACATTTAAAACTTTCAGAATAGTTCAGAACACGGTGAAAATGCATTTTCTTAATACCTTTAGCCAACTGTTTCGGGTTCCTGCTGCCTCCGGCAGCGTTATCAGTACAAAGCTTGCAATCGATTTTTCACTAACTTTCCCACTATCTGGACATTTGAAACTTTCAGGACAGCTCATAACACGGTGACAATACATTTTTCTAATAATTTTAGTCAACTATTTTAGGTCCAACTGCCTTCGGCAGCGCTTATATTATTCGACAGAAAATTTATTTAACTAACTTCCTGACTAGCTAGACATTTGAAACTTTCAGAATAGTTCAGATCACGGTGAAAATGCATTTTTTTAAATACCTTTAGCCAACTGTTTCGGGTTCCTGCTGCCTTCGGCAGCATTATCAGTACAAAGCTTGCAATCGATTTTTCACTAACTTCCCGACTAGCTAGATATTTGAAACTCTTAGGCTAGATCAAAACACGGTGACAATACATTTTTTTAATACTTTTAGTCAACTGCTTCAGGTCCCTACTGCCTTCGGCAGCGTTTATATGATTCAACAGAAATTTTATTTAACTAACTTCCTGACTAGCTAGACATTTGAAACTTTCACAATAGTTCAGAACACGGTGAAAATGCATTTTTTAAATACTTTTAGCCAACTGTTTCGGGTTCCTGCTGCCTTCATCAGCGTTACCAGTCCAAAGCTTGCAATCGATTTTTCACTAACTTCCCGACTAGCTAGATATTTGAAACTTTCAGGATAGCTCAGAAGACGGTGGCAATACATTTTTTTTAAATACTTTTAGTCAACTGTTTCAGGATCCTACTGTATTCGGCAGCGTTCATATGATTCAACAGAAAATTTATTTAACTAACTTCCCGAGTAGCTAGACATTTGAAACTTTCGGAATAGTTCAGAATACGGTGAAATTGCTTTTTAAAAATATTTTTATTCAATTGCTTTGGGACCCTGCTACCTTCGGCAGCGTTTCCAGTACAAAGCTTGCAATCAACTTTTAACTAACTTCCCGGCTAGATAGCCATTTGAAACTTTTATAATAGCTCAAAAGACAATAGAAAGGAATTTTTTTAATACTTTTATCCAATTGCTGGGGTCTCGGCTGCCTTCAGTAGCGTTTATATGATTCAGCAGAAAATTTAAAAACATGGTTTATAATTTTTTTTTTTTTATCTTATAATTATTTTTAATCTCATTTCATTTCTTTTATTTTACCAGTTTCAAATTATCAACCTACATATTGTATATATTAATTAAATATATTTATATATATATTAAATTAATACAATCTTGTAGCTACTTTTTTTAAATTATTATTTTATTCGTTCCCATACTCATGGATAACATTTATTTTCTGTATTTTAAAACATTGTTGTATTGTTGTAGTTGTGATGTTAGTTTCAAACAGAATAGTACAAACGAGTACTGTGATCGCTATAAAATTAAAGTGATACTTATTAAGATTGTAATAAACTGTTGTGTGTACCATAATATAAAAATGTGATGTGTGTAAAAGTCGCAAAAAATAAAATCAGCATTAAATAAATGTATCGAATCGGGGAAAGTGTAGAAACACGCCACAGACCATTAGTCAAATAAATTTACAAATTACCACTGTACATAAGAATTCCATGAAAAATTGCATAAAGTAAAATGAAAACATTAAAAGGGACACATACCATCATACCAATAAAATTGTACTAAAAATCCCCGCAAAATAAATGTATCAAAATGGAGGACAGATAAAAAGCTAGTGGGGTGTCTCATTATCCGACCGTGCCCTGGCCATCAGCCGAAAATATTGTCTAGCAACCACCACAATTCAAAATTGCATATATAATCGAATCCAGAAACATTCATTAATAAAATAGCTCAAAAAATCATCATGACATAATGTGGGAAATTTTCTACCCACACAAATAAACGCCTTTGCTATTTAAAAAATTAAAAGACTAAATAATGGAGCCAATTTTGAGCATACCTTTCTTTGATATTTGTATTTTTTGTGTTGTCTTGAGCTTCCTCTCCAAACTCTCTCTTTTTCTTTTGTTGGAATAATTATCTTCACATTTTTGCACATGATTCCAGAACAGTTTTGCGTTTCTTTAGTCATTTAATACAGCTTTAATAGAATTATACACCACCTTCTCCAGATGCAGGATTTTCAGGAAAGTGGAAAATCGCATAAGAAGAAGGAATCCGAATAAATATTTACACTGTAGCCTAATTTTTAATAATTTTCTTTCTTTATTAATTACAAATACAAAATCGTCTGTTCATAAATACATAATTTATTTTCAGCAATAAATCGTTTGTCAAAATTAAAAACTAATGCAAACGATTATAAAATGTTTTATTATTATTAAATTTGAGTGACAGCTTTTAAATAGGGTAAAATAAAATGTGACAGTTTAGTCACAAAAATAAGATATTGTATACTTGACCGACCATTTTTGAGGTGCTTTAAAATGAAAATAAAGTTGAAAATTGTTTTAGAAACAATTTTGTTTGGCATGCATTCTTGTGAAGGGGAAGCATTTCTATTGCATCCTTCAAAACCCCTCTGTTTGATTACTCTACCTGCATTCTTAAAACATTTAAGGCTTAAATTAAAAATACTTTTAAAATGATTCAAAGAACTTTCACCCACAGTAAATTTTTCAAGAAAAGTCTGCTTATGATATGATTTACAATACTAATTTGAACCTTATATATATATATATATATATATATTTTTTTTTTTAATAGCAAATGAGACAGGCCGACAAAGAATTTTTTTTCTTCAGATTGATATGTTTTTCTGTTTCTGATATATTTCTGGATGCTGTTTAAGGAAAACCTATTTAAAAATTTCCCTCATATACAGTTTTGGAAAAAAAAAGGAATTGTTTGAGCTTAAAGCTCCATTTCTTTCGACGACCGTCGCCAATTGCCCATCTGCGCACCACTAGTGCGACGTAAAACCCAACCATCCATACATCCATCCATTTCTTTCGACTCCCATCTAAATTATTTCCCTGAAAATTTGGGTGATGTGAGTGAAGAACAAGGAGAGCTGTTTCATCAAGACATCAAAGAAATGGAAAGCAGGTATCAGAGACGATACATTTTTAACATATTAGCAGAATATTGTTGCATGTTGCATAGAGAATCCCCCCCCCCCCCACACACACACACACAAGACCCTCAAGCCTTGCACAAGGTAAACTGCTCTAAAGGGAGATTCGATATGAAGAAATACATTTAAAAGATAATGTGTAAATAAAAGCCTATTTCAATGCATTTTTTATATAAATTGTTTCGAATTTGTTATAACTTCTAGACGAATTCTTCCGATTTTCATCCTTACTTTGTGAAAATTTCTTACGTGATTGGAAAAAAAAGTAATCATTTCTGAAATCAGATTATCAAAACACATTAGAGACACCCAACGCAGTACATAAAAAGTTTGAAAAGTAAGATTTCACAGACCAGCGTAATCGGAAAAAAATTACCCACTAAGTTATTATGATATCAGACATGCATTCAAATCAACAATTACTAAAGAAATTATTTTTGTATTCAAAGAACTTCAAAACCTGAAATTATCGCAAATATTTAGTTTCGAAAATTCGACCCCGTAAATAATACTTAAACTCATGGTAAAGGAAAGTAATTATCATTTTTAAACGTTTTTACTGGACGCAATGTAATTTGGTATGAATGCTTTTAATCGAACCTAACTTTTCTTACAATCTTTTTTACAAAACTTATTTTGTATCAATAAAGTATGTTAGTTTCATTATGTTTAGTTCACTTTAAAAATGTTGTTGATATGTAAGAACTAGAAATTTTGTACTTAAACAATAAGGTATTTGAACTCTTTGCATGTCATAGTATACGGATCATTATGATATAAATTGAATATGATTTTTAGACTTCCTGACAATACCTGCTTTTGAGTTATGCCCATGCAGACTAACCACAAGAGCCTGGTTATACAATTGAACCGATTTCAAGACATACTATTGTAAAAACTATTTCATATTCAAAAATTGGATCGCAGAACATTACATTTTCCAACGTGTATGGGTAAGAGAAAGTTACAAAAAAATGCCCATTAAAAAAGAAATGACAAAAAAACTTAACTCTCTGTTAAGGCCACGAGCTTAAATAAACTAAATCATTTTATCGCCTCTTTTCCTTAAAGAAAAAACAAACTACTAATTTCTTTCTTTTTTTTTTTTTTTTTTTTTGTTTACCAAGAAAAATTACTGTGCAAGTAAATTTGGATTTATGAACAATTTAGATTATTCTTTTAAATATATTTTACCACCATGTTTAAGAAAGTGTCTTTCTATTTGCATAGAATCAATGGTATTAGTAATAACAATATTTTTTTTTAACCTTCAAATCTTTTTTTTTTTTTTTTTTTCAATATGTTTTTGTTAAATATTCTGAATATGTGTGCGTGAGCGAGGGGGTGCCCGGGCACCCAGGGCACCCCCCCTGGCTACGCGCATGAATTTATTAAAATTATTATTTAAAAAAAATTATCTTCCACGTTAATGCAGACGATTTCCATACTATAGAAGTAGTATAACACTAAATATCAAAAAAAAAAAAAAAAAAAAGTCAATTTTATTGTCAATATTACAATTAAAAAAAAATTTTTTTTGGTAAAAATGAAAAAAATCGATAACTTTATTTTAAATTATAGCAAATCGATGGTTCAACCATTCGTTTTACAGGTATTGACGAGCTCTTTTGAAAGACACCCATCATGAAAACTTACTCCCCTCGAGGGGAGGGGGGAGGCTCAACATACAAAAAATTTTTTCCCAGTTGACTATCTCTATTATAAATAATTCTTCAAATAATGATTAATAAATAAAATTGTGTAATAAATTTGATAATGATTACTAAAAAATAATTCCCTTTATGCACATTTATACAAAATTTTGTCCTATATCACCATGCTAAAAATTTAGAAAAAGCGGGATAGCAACGCAACCTGTATAACAATTTTTACCAAAAGTTGAAAGGCACTAATTTATGTCAATGTGCAACTACATACCAATTTGTATGAAATTCTGTGCAGTATTTTCTGAGAAACGGTTACCACAAAATTTTGTCACACACACACAGACAGACAGACATTTTCTAAAAAGGGTCAAGTTGTGTTCTACAGCTCTCAAAACGTGTAATTCCATCAAAAACCCGATGTCGAAAATTTTTACGAATCCAATACTTTCTTCGATTGAATATAGAAGAAAGTATTTTCCTATACAAATTCACTCAGTAAAAATAATTTATTAAAATCATTATTTAAAAAAATTATCTTCCATGATAATGCAGACGATTCCCATACTAGAGAAGTAGTATAACACTAAATATCCATAAAAAGTCAATTTTACTGTCAATATTACAATTAAAAAAAAAAAAAAAATCTATAACTTTATTTTAAATTATCGAAGATCGATGGTTCAACCATTCGTTTTAAAGGTATTGGCGAGCTCTTTTGAAAGATAACCATCATAAAAATTTACTCCCCTCGAGGGGGGACTTCCTACCCAGGGTAGGGGGGGGGCGGGAGGCGAGGCTCCTACACATACAACATTTTTTTCCCAGTTGACTATCTCTATTATAATTAATTCTTGTAAATTTCATAATTACTAAAAAATAATTCTCTTTATGCACATTTATACAAAATTTTGTCCTATATCATCATGCTAAAAATTTAGAAAAATCGGGATGGCAACGCAACCTGCAAGACAATTTTTACCCAAAGTTGAAAGGCACTAATTTATGTTAAGGTGCAACTACATACCAATTTGTATGAAATTCTGTGCAGTAGTTCCTGAGATACAGTTGCCACAAAACTTTGTCACACACACACACGCACAGACAGACATTTTCTAAAAATGGTCAAATCGTGTTCTACAGCCCTCAAAACGTGTAAATCCATCAAAAACCCGAGGTCGAAAATTTTTACGAATCCAATACTTTCTTCTATTAAATATAGAAGAAAGTAATATTATGTCAAATCGGTAAAAATTTTGACATTTTATAAATAAATATAATTATCAATAACATTATTTAAATATATTACATTATACAGTATATTACCATTATATAATATATTATTTTATATAAATAAATACCTAATACATTTTTTATCTAAAAAAGAAAAGAAAAAAAGAAAGAAAAATAATTTAAACGTACAAACATTTTTTTTTCTCTAGTACTTTGTGGTGTTTACTTACTTTTTTTTTTTTTTTTTTTTTTAAATCTGTCAACTGTTTAATCATCACCCGTTATATGCTGAAAGAAAGTTATTAATTTTTTTTTTTTTTTTTGTGTGTGTGTGTGTGTGTGTGTGTGTGTGGAGGGGGGGGGGCATAGAAGTTAATTGATTACACGAGGATTCTAGGCCTGAATAATGTGCCCTCCGTGAAAGTCTTTTTGACCCTGCGTCAGGCGCATCCTTAGGACGAACAAAATCGGGCGCACCCAGCCTGAGAGGCCAGGTAAATACTTTATATTGTTAAAATACTTGTACTACAATCAATAAATTCGTACTTCTACTTATGCATCAAATTTTCGTTTATTACTTTCCATTCACTCCTAATAGGGTCACCATATGGGTGTTTTTGAATTAAAAATCATGTGTAGGATATTTAGAGAAAAAAAACCAGAACGGGCTTCTCAGGCAGGGTGCGCCCGACGGAGGGTTAAGGTCTCCAAGCCTGTGTATTTGTGCGAGTTTCAGAGAAAACCACGGAAAACTCCGATCGGCCAAATTGACGAGCGCGATCTTGAATCGAACGCACTTTCGGTCTACCAGCTTCGAAATAGCAGAATCTCTCCACCACAGGTATGGCAAGAATTTAAAAGTAAAGGGGAAACGACGTAAAAAATTTTCTTTTGCAATTTTTAAAATGTAATCTCTGAAAATTTTATTTGATTAAAATCAAATTTAATTCACGATTTTTTCCAGATTTTTTTTCTTTCTTTCTTTTCCTTTTCTTTCTTTCTTTTTTTAAATGCATTACCAAGTGATCTGCACTTTTGAATAATAATAACTTATCCTTGAGCTTAAAATCATTAGCAAATTCTATGAAGAAAATAAGTGAGAGAAAGATATAAATGATCTTAAAATAAATGTCGCAAGTTTTATTATTATTATTTCTTTCATTGTCATGACGTTCAATGTTACAAGAAAAGACATAAATTAAAAAATCTTTTTAATCTATTTTAAGATAACATATTTTTGATGAAAGAAAGAAAATCTAAACAATTTTGAAAAATATTTATTGATTTATTATCCAGTTTCACACATTACGAAAAATTCCGATACTGTATGAGCATTTATTAATATAATATATATATTAGAGTTTGAAAAAAAATCCTTAAGTCAAATACAGCAAGAATTAAAATAATAATAATCCAAATACAGGAAGAATTAAAATGAAAGAAAGTTGCAGATGCTTAAAACCAACAAAACAAGAAAAAAAAAAAAAAAAAACGTGTGGCACTCGAGGACTGCCGCGGTAAAGCTATTGCATAGCATTTTTTATCAACTCATGCAATTATAATTATTTATTTATTTTATTTATGCAGTATTTTTTTTTTCTTTGATATTAATTCAACTTTTTTCTTTGATATTAATTCAAATTACACTTTTTGAGCGTGGTGACAGATAAGAAAACAAATTTTTTCTTTTATTGAATAAATGAGAATATATTCGCAATGAGAATATATCAAAAATATCCGCAATCGATTTGTAGGTATCGAAAACCACGATGTACCAAATTTGAATGATCTAACTCCATTTTTTGAGAAAAGGTATTTTAATAGGTTTTTAAAGGCCTGCAAGTCGAATGGGGATATTCAAGTTTTTTCTTTGATATAATTTCAAGTTACACTTTTTGAGCGTGGTGACCGATAAGAAAACAAATTTTAATATAGAAAAGGTATTTAATAGGTTTTAAAGGCCTGCAAGTCGAATGGGGATATTCAAGTTTTTTCTTTGATATTAATTCAAGTTACACTTTTTGAGCGTGGTGACCGATAAGAAAACAAATTTTAATAGAGAAAAGGTATTTAATAGGTTTTAAAGGCCTGCAAGTCGAATGGGGATATTCAAGTTGTTTATTTGAAATTAATTCAAGTTACACTTTTTGAGCGGGGTGACCGATAAGAAAACAAATTTATATAGAGAAAAGGTATTTAATAGGTTTTAAAGGCCTGCAAGTCGAATGGGGATATTCAAGTTTTTTCTTTGATATTAATGAATAAGATAACAATAATGATAAGATAACAATAATGATAAGAAAACAAATTTTAATAGAGAAAAGGTATTTTAATAGGTTTTAAAGGCCAGCAAGTCGAATGGGGATATTCAAGTTTTTTCTTTGATATTAATTCAAGTTACACTTTTTGAGCGTGGTGACCGATAAGAAAACGAATTTTAATAGAGAAAAGGTATTTAATAGGTTTCAAAGGCCTGCAAGTCGAATGGGGATATTCAAGTTTTTTCTTTGATATTAATTCAAGTTACACTTTTTGAGCGTGGTGACCGATAAGAAAACGAATTTTAATAGAGAAAAGGTATTTAATAGGTTTCAAAGGCCTGCAAGTCGAATGGGGATATTCAAGTTTTTTCTTTGATATTAATTCAAGTTACACTTTTTGAGCGTGGTGACCGACAAGAAAACAAATTTTAATAGAGAAAATGTATTTAATAGGTTTTAAAGGCCTGCAAGTCGAATGGGGATAGTCAAGTTTTTTCTTTGATATTAATGAATAAGATAGCAATAATGATAAGATAACAATAATGATAAGAAAACAAATTTTAATAGAGAAAAGGTAATTAATAGGTTTTAAAGGCCTGCAAGTCGAATGGGGATATTCAAGTTTTTTCTTTGATATTAATTCAAGTTACACTTTTTGAGCGTGGTGACCGATAAGAAAACGAATTTTAATAGAGAAAAGGTATTTAATAGGTTTTAAAGGCCTGCAAGTCGAATGGGGATATTCCAGTTTTTTCTTTGATATTAATTCAAGTTAAACTTTTTGAGCGTGGTGACCGATAAGAAAACAAATTTTAATAGAGAAAAGGTATTTTATAGGTTTTAAAGGCCTGCAAGTCGAATGGGGATATTCAAGTTTTTTCTTTGATATTAATGAATAAGATAACAATAATGATAAGATAACAATAATGATAAGAAAACAAATTTTATTAGAGAAAAGGTATTTTAATAGGTTTTAAAGGCCTGCAAGTCGAATGGGGATATTCAAGTTTTTTCTTTGATATTAATTCAAGTTACACTTTTTGAGCGTGGGTACCGATATAAAACAAATTTTAATAGAGAAAAGGTATTTAATAGGTTTTAAAGGCCTACAAGTCGAATGGGGATATTCAAGGTTTTTCTTTGATATTAATGAATAAGATAACAATAATGATAAGATAACAATAATGATAAGAAAACAAATTTTAATAGAGAAAAGGTATTTTAATAGGTTTTAAAGGCCTGCAAGTCGAATGGGGATATTCAAGTTTTTTCTTTGATATTAATTCAAGTTACACTTTTTGAGCGTGGTGACCGATAAGAAAACAAATTTTAATAGAGAAAAGGTATTTAATAGGTTTTAAAGGCCTGCAAGTCGAATGGGGATATTCAAGTTTTATCTGATCT
The DNA here is from genome assembly GCA_963930645.1 of Salticus scenicus. NCBI lineage: Eukaryota > Metazoa > Arthropoda > Arachnida > Araneae > Salticidae > Salticus > Salticus scenicus. The sequence continues at coordinate 266,238,550 of OZ005653.1, read as the reverse complement.
ACTTTATACACAAATTTTACGCGTACAGCTATTCACTGTTGTACATAGATGATAGATACCTATACACCTATATACTTTCTCACAAACAGCTGCTTACGTATTCGTCCGATTTCGGAGCAGCTCGTCTCGATCCGTGCGAGCTTCGTACAGCCGAAGTCTACCGAAGTTTGCCGAACTGTGTTAGGTTTTTTTTTCGTTACGGAATTTTTCGATTCGGTCGCCGCGCTCAAAGCCCGCGATAAAAGCTATACAATAGCTTAAAAAAAAAAAAAAAACTTTATTTGAATTTTTATGGAAAAAGTATATACTTTTTGGCAAAATATTAAAAAAGGGACTTGGAGTTTGATAAATAAACAAAAAGAAAAGATCGTAACATATAAGCAAGAAAGAAAAAAAAGTTGAAAGAGAAAACAATAAAATTATGTCGATTAAAATATCTTTTAGTAATAATAATAGTTTATTTTGCAGCAAAAGCAGTCGAAAACCGAAAATTCCTGTCAAGGAAAACCGGGAGAAAGTAGACTACAGCGCCCTCAATATTTACAAAAATATCGTCTTCCACTTTCAAAGGCTGGGCACCATTGGACTTTCCCCTCCTATTCTTTCTACTCCGTGGTACGAATATTAAGTAGAATAACAAAAAGAACAAAAATAAATACACGTGGCTATAATGTTTACTAACAACAAAAGCTGAAAGAGCGCCATCTATCGATCATTACAAACGCGGATAGCGTTTGAAATAAGTTTGCGATTGCGAGACAAAAAAAAAAAAAAAAAAACACTGACCATTTGTGGATGCAAGAAAAAGATTTCCTGTGTTAATCGCCCATTGGATTTTTTGTAAAAAATTATTAAAAATCGAGGAAAATTATTACCCGATTTTAATCCCCATATTTGGGTATAGATATGTATTAGTTATAATGTGCATATGTTAGATTGAGTTATTTTGCTGTCAAATTGACAAAATTTTAATTTTAAATTTCAAGACTCTGTTGTCCTTGGCGTTTTTTGTATTTGGCGATCAAAAACGTAATGCAAAAATATACATGGCAGATGTATATTTTCGTAATATGTATTGTACGAAATATTGTTTCATATTATTCATTACTCTCGTAATATACTGTTGCGTACTTGGGGGTTCGTGAGTTGTCCGAGAATGAAAGGCAAAACTTACAAAAATTCAGTAATTTATTGACAGAAGGTTTCAGAAAAATACAGGTCTATAAACCAAGTATCAGCTTTAATTCAACCAGTAACCACAGCTTAAACAACAGCTGTCAATAGCAAATCCACAGTACAAACTGTATAGCAATAACACTTAAAGCAAGTCTCTTTCAAAGAGGCTCACAAATCAATGCAAGCATTAGCGAAGCTGGCTGAGAACTGAACTAACTCTGACTGGCCTTGGCGGGAAAGCGCTCTTATATACCCCTGTAGAAAAGCGTGGAACGTTCCAGAAATCTCCATATCTCATCAGCCAATGGGATTAGAGCTTCCATATTTGGTATATCCCATATAAGGATTTTCTCGCCAAGGTCGCCAAAAAATCGCCAAGGTGGGAAAAAGTCGCCAAATTTGGCGCCAAATCCATTACCTGCCTTATTGAGCCTTTTTAATGCGTTTTTAAGGGAAAATAAGGCTATTTCAACGCTAAAACGACTAGAAATGCACAAAATTAGCACTTTATCAACTTATTAAGCCTCTTTAAAAGAATTTATACAAAAATAAACACAATTATTTACAATTTTGTAACACTGCCCCCCTCCCAAGGACTGCATGTCCCGGGCAGTGCAACCCTTGGTCAAGAGGCGAAACTAAACAAATTTACACTATCTAATATACAAAAACTAAGGTGCACATAAAGATAACATAGAAATATAAATTAAGTGAGAAATATTTACAAAATTCTGAAATATGTACAAATATTTATATACAAATATTTACAGTGCGCATGCGCAAATTTTACCAGTATTTACATTTTAAATTTTAATATTACCGTTGATTGTGGTACTTGGCTAGCCTGTTATAGTGCACCACCTTCGGTTTTGATGAAGGTGTTTTTGTGATCCGCACCACTACATCATTCAGCCTTTTTAAGACTGTGTATGGTCCGTCCCAGTTGCACTGTAACTTGGGAGAGAGTCCTTTGCGTCGAACAGGATTCCACAACCAGACCTTCTCTCCTTCCTGGAACTCATGTTGTGTAGCCTTTAGATCGTACCTTGTCTTCATTTTCTCCGTTGCCATGTTAATCCGCTCACGAGCAAAGCTGTATACGTCCTCAAATCGTGCCTGGAGACCTTGGATGTACTCCTCGGGCGATGAAGGCACATCGGGTGGACAACCAAACAGGAGATCACATGGGAGACGAAGTTCACGTCCAAAGAGCATCTGGGCTGGAGTATAGCCGGTAGTTTCATGGACAGCACTTCGATAAGCCAGCAGGAACAATGGCAACTTCAAGTCCCAATCTTGCTGGTTCCTTGATACTAGAAGAGAGAGGTTATTCAGGATGGTACGATTGATTCTCTCGACCATGCCGTCCGACTGCGGATGTAAGGGTGTTGTTCGGGTTTTGTCTATGCCGAGTAGTTGACACAGTCCTTTGAAAACATCAGTGGTAAAGTTCCTACCTTGGTCGGTATGAAGTTGTAGGGGCGAGCCGTACCTTGACACCCATTGCTGCACTAGGACCTGTGCGACTGTGCATGCCTCTTGATTGGGAATAGGATATGCCTCAGGCCACTTGGTGAAATAGTCCATCACGACGAGGATGTATTTATTTCCACTGGAGGTCCGGGGCAAAGGACCCAAGATGTCGATTGCAATCCGTTCAAATGGTGCTCCCACGTTATACCGTTGCAGTCTTCCTCGACTTCGTTTCTGTGGGCCTTTACGTGCCGCACCAAGCATCGCAGGATTTACACCATTTCTCCACATCCTCCTTTGCCTTGCACCAGTAGAAACGTTCCCGAACTTTCTGCAGAGTCTTCATCACCCCAAAATGGCCTCCGGTAGAGCTACTATGCAGTTGTTCTAAAACAGCTGGAATTCTTGATCTTGGTAATACAGTCTGCCATTTGAAGCTTTTCCCATCATCAGATTCCCACTTTCTGTATAATACGCCGTTTCTGATATGAAGAGAGTCCCAAAGTGCCCAATAACTTTTCGTAATGGGACTAAATCTGGAAATGTCCTGCCAGATAGGTCTATTGCTGGTCGTCTCCTTCAGCTGTAATATTGTCTTTAGTCAGGATCTTCCAACTGGGCTTGTCTAAGTTCTTCGTCACTCCATGGATTGGGATCTTGTTCTGATGGTGTTGCGACAGTAACTTGGCGAGCAACTGGCTGTATTCTTTGGGGTCTATCATCGGCTTTACAGCTGTATTTATGATCTTCAGATGGAGGCTTCCGCAAGAAGGCATCTGGATTTTCCCGAAGAGCTCCTCCTGGGTGGCATACTTCAGAGACATTCTTGGTTGCGTCTCTAGGTGTTCTTACTGGGCACCTTCGTTTGATATGCCCGTCTTTCCCACAGCCCCAGCATTTAGTTGTTGGAGTCTTCCCTTCTTTCCTACTCTCAAGAATGCGTAGTTTTCTATTAATTTCTGCAATCATTTCCTGAATCTCTTTAAGATCATCTTGAGAGCCGTTCACTTTGTCTGCTGTGCTGTTCTGGCGATGTTTATAGGAGGCTTGTTGGGCTGTCTCGAGCTTTAGGGCATACACCAAGGCTGACTCCACATCCTTCACGCCGGAGAGTCTGAGGGCTTTTTGAATATCTGGATCTCCGACAGCATCAATGAAATATTCTAAAGCCAGATCATTACGTGTTTCAGGATGACAGTCTGAGAAAGCCAAATGTGAAAGCCTCTGGATGTTTGATGCCAGCTCTTGTAAGCTCTCCCCTGGTCTCTGACGACGGGACCTTAGCTGGAGTCGACTATATTCTTTGGACCATTTCGCTCCAAAACGTAGCTCTAGTGCTCTGGTTACAGCTTCGAAGTCATATCGCTGTTCCTTCGAAAGGGTCTCCAGAATATCTGCGGCGTCGCCCTGCAACGACCCTACCAGATGAGCCGTCTTTGCAACAGAGTCCCAGCCGTTAGCTTCAGCTACGATGTAAAACTGCGTCTTATATACATGCAAGGAGGAACTGCCGTCGTAGGTGGATAGCTTAATCAATTCCTGATTCTGGATTCTTCTCTCTTTCTTTTCAGTTTCCTGAGGCAAGGAGATCAACTTCTCTTCTACGTTTCTCTCAAGATGTTCCTCTACTTTCATAACATTTTTCTCTATCTTCATAGCTTTCTCTTCAAAACTCTCTTCTATTTTTATAACTTTTTCTTCTATTCCATCTATTCTGTTTTCCACATCTGATAACTTACACTCTATCACTTCTTTCACGTGTACCAAGTCGTCTCTCACTGATGATAATTCTTTCTTCATCTCTTCTTGATTAGATTTAATTTCTTCACCCAAACTGTCTTTCATTTCCTTCATTTCTTGAGTCAAGCCGTCTTTCAATTCTCTTTGCGATGTTTCCATTTTCTCCTGTACTGCTTTCATTTCCTTCATTTCTTCAGTCAAACTGTCTTTCAATTCCCTTTGCGATGTTTCCATCTTTTCCTGTCCTGTTTCCATTTTCTCTATCAATCCAGATCTTAACTCATTCATCTGACAAGTAAACCTTCTCTCCTTTGATACCGGTTTTCCGGAAACCTATATATTTTTTGAAAGCTTATGCCACAAGTAGAAAAACTGTGAAATCTTAGAGGCAGAGGGATAAGCGTTTAGGAGTTATAGGACATAAAATGTTGGAAAGATGACACCAAAAGTCTCTAAAATGTTCGTTTCACGTATTTATATGAACTAATAATATGGTAAGAAGGTGGAGGTATCATTATAAAGGAAGAAACAACTCGTTGAAAAGAAACAGTATACGTTGGGATACTTGCTACTGACTTCCATTACAAGAGACAATCAATGTACAATTCACCAAATAAACAGTGAGACGGGCAGAAAGACAGTTCACAATGGGCACATTTTACAAAAGCGATAGCCGCACATTTGCAAACTCATCATTTGTCAATGAATTGAAGCAGTAATCCATTGGCGCAATCCACATTCCAGGTTTGTCGTCCAAGTATCCGCTTTTATAAAAAGCATACTTAATCAAGTTCTTGAAACGAGGAGCATTGAACTGATATAGGGAAAAAAGACTGCAGGTCCAGAAAACTATCGCGGTGTCAGATATGTTCATGTGTCTCTATAATAATTGTTTCCATTATGTAAAGAATAAAAGATTTCTAGTGTCTGAAAAAATGAATATCCAGAGGCTAAATCTTTCCTGTGCATCCTTCAGGTACCAATTCTTTTTGTAGGACTTTACCATCAAGTACTTCGGAAGCAGACAATGCATGATCTTTGTTAGAACACCATGGATCCACTAAAAGCAGAATTTTCTTCCTGTCATTAGCCATACTTGACCAAAATATGTCATGACAGAAGTGGAGACTGTGACTGTTGCGACGAGCATTGTTGTTCTTTATAGACATCCATCATCTTCGAAGTCCATATCCTCGTCCGTTCTTCTCCATCGCCTCTAGCAAATCCTAATGTCCGGATCCCTTCCACAATCTCCATATCATTTTCCAGGAGAATAATTATGTGGTTTATCATCTCCGATTCCTGGATGTTCGGAGACCGATTACTTGTTCCGAATCGGGAGACCAAGGCCACCACAACGACTATAGTATCCATATTATAAGAAGCAATGTAAGAAGAAGACATACAATACGTTAGTACTTGACAGCAATATACGGGAACATACAAGGAATAGAGACGTTTTTATGGGAATATGTCCCTCTATACACACTTTACTGATACTTTGTGGGCCCTGTATCTCCTAAACGCTTGCCCCTCTGCCCCTAAGATTTCACAGTTTTTATACTTGTGACATAAGCTTTCAGAAAATATATGGGTTTCCGGAAAACCGGTATCAAAGGAGAGAAGGTTTACTTGTGAGCAGTGAGACCTTCTAGAAGTTTTTTCATTTCTTGCTCCATAGCTCTTGTTATCACCATTCACAGACAAACCCCACTCCTGACACCAGAAATGTTGCGTACTTGGGGGTACGTGAGTTGTCCGAGAATGAAAGGCAAAACTTACAAAAATTCAGTAATTTATTGACAGAAGGTTCCAGAAAAATACAGGTCTATAAACCAAGTATCAGCTTTAATTCAACCAGTAACCAGGCCCCGACTTACGGCAGGGCATACGGGGCAAATGCCCTGGGCCCCCCTTCTGGAAGGGGCCCCCCTACAGGCGAATACAGAAATTCTGCAACCTAAAGACCTCTTATGCCACTGCAAGGGGGCCCCCCAGAATAGGCTTGCCCCGGGGCTGCAGGTAGTCTAAGTCGGGCCCTGCCAGTAACCACAGCTTAAACAACAGCTGTCAATAGCAAATCCACAGTACAAACTGTATAGCAATAACACTTAAAGCAAGTCTCTTTCAAAGAGGCTCACAAATCAATGCAAGCATTAGCGAAGCTGGCTGAGAACTGAACTAACTCTGACTGGCCTTGGCGGGAAAGCGCTCTTATATACCCCTGTAGAAAAGCGTGGAACGTTCCAGAAATCTCCATATCTCATCAGCCAATGGGATTAGAGCTTCCATATTTGGTATATCCCATATAAAGATTTTCTCGCCAAGGTCGCCAAAAAATCGCCAAGGTGGGAAAATGTCGCCAAATTTGGCGCCAAATCCATTACCTGCCTTATTGAGCCTTTTTAATGCGTTTTTAAGGGAAAATAAGGCTATTTCAACGCTAAAACGACTAGAAATGCACAAAATTAGCACTTTATCAACTTACTAAGCCTCTTTAAAAGAATTTATACAAAAATAAACACAATTATTTACAATTTTGTAACAATACGTTGTTAAAATAACCATGATTTTTGTAAGGAATTAAATATGTTCGCCAAATAATTTGGCGATCTTTTTTTTTTTTTTTTTTTTTTTTCCGCCAAGGATGACAGATATGAAATCTATTCCGTTTCAACATATTAGTATTTTATATCAGATACTTTATTTAGACATTTGAAACCAAATTTGACTTCAAATTTTGATAGAATATTTATCATTTTCCTTTTAATTAGTATATTAGTTGGATATTTATTGGATATTTATGGGATATTTGTTGGATATTTATTATCATCCTTTCGAATGAAATGTTTATGTTTTCAATCGAATATGGAAATTTGTCACTTTTTTTTTTCTAGAGTTTTGAAATTAAAAATTCAAATTTTATCAATTTTAAAGCAAAAACAACTTAATATAACGCATGCACACGATAACTAATACATGTTTATACCTAAATATGGGGATTGAAATCGGAAAATAATTTCCCTCGATTTTTAATAATTTTTTACAAAAAATCCAATGTGCGATTAACATAGGAAATATTTTTCTTGCATCCACGGACGGTCAGTGACGTTACACTTCTCTTGCGTATTTCTCAGTTATATTGATTGATGCGTAAAAAATTCTCGTCAATCCTTAAATAATACAATGAAACGAAAATCCGTAAACTTTACTGACCATCTACTACAAAAATTGACAAGAAGGATGCTGTTCTATGATCATCTGGGAGTAACCGGTTTGAGTATCACGATTTACGGGCGAAGAAAAAAAATAATTATACAGACACGACATTATTTCATTATTTAAAACATGAAAATCTGACATTGACAGATTTTAATTTAGTGCCAGAGGCCTACTGCTAAACTTGTTAATATCGACAAATTCTTCTTTAGTTAATTCGTGACGATCTAAATTCCATGATAAAGTTTTCATTAAATCAAACCAATGTGTTTCAGCTGCAGATATTGTAACAAATAACGTTGGAAGTCCAAACTGTCTTATAGCCGCAAAACAACGTTTTTTCTCTTTTTCCCAATGAGGGGGAGGTGTGCCTTGGGGGGGACTCATGTCAAAGGTGTGCCTTGGGGGGGGACTCATGTCAAAGTTGGGCCTTGGGGGGGACTCATGTCAAAGTTGGACCTGGGGGGGACTCATGTCAAAGTTGGGCCTTGGGGGGGACTCATGTCAAAGTTGTACCTTGGGGGGACTCATGTCAAAGTTGTGCCTGGGGGGGACTCATGTCAAAGTTGTGCCTGGGGGGGGACTCATGTCAAAGTTGTACCTTGGGGGGACTCATGTCAAAGTTGGGCCTTGGGGGGACTCATGTCAAAGTTGGGCCTGGGGGGGACTCATGTCAAAGTTGTACCTTGGGGGGACTCATGTCAAAGTTGTACTTTGGGGGGACTCATGTCAAAGTTGGGCCTGGGGGGTACTCATGTCAAAGTTGTACCTTGGGGGGACTCATGTCAAAGTTGTGCCTGGGGGGGACTCATGTCAAAGTTGTGCCTGGGGGGGGACTCATGTCAAAGTTGTACCTTGGGGGGACTCATGTCAAAGTTGGGCCTTGGGGGGGAGTCATGTCAAAGTTGGGCCTGGGGGGGACTCATGTCAAAGTTGTACCTTGGGGGGACTCATGTCAAAGTTGGGCCTGGGGGGGGGACTCATGTCAAAGTTGGTCCTTGGGGGGACTCATGTCAAAGTTGTACTTTGGGGGGACTCATGTCAAAGTTGGGCCTGGGGGGTACTCATGTCAAAGTTGTGCCTTGGGGGGACTTCATTCAATAAATCCCCATTCAATAAACCGACTGAAATAGGCCCTTAGCACTATTAAGAGTGTATTATAAAAATTCGACAACGCTGTACCGACTGAAATAGGGGTACCTTGGGGGGGACTCATGTCAAAGTTGTGCCTTGGGGGTCTTCGTTCAATAAATCCCCATTCAATAAACCGACTGAAATAGGCCCTTAGCACTATTAAGAGTGATGTATAAAAATTCGACAACGCTGGGCCTGGGGGGGGGACTCATGTCAAAGTTGGGCCTGGGGGGGACTCATGTCAAAGTTGTGTCTTGGGGGGACTTCATTCAATAAACCGACTGAAATAGGCCCTTAGCACTATTAAGAGTGACGTATAAAAATTCGACAACGCTGGGCCTTGGGGGACTCATGTCAAAGTTGTACTTTGGGGGGGGACTCATGTCAAAGTTGGGGGGGGAGACTCATGTCAAAGTTGTGCCTTGGGGGGACTTCATTCAATAAATCCCCATTCAATAAACCGACTGAAATAGGCCTCTAGCACTAATTAAGAGTGTATTATAAAAATTCGACAACTGTACCGACTGAAATAGGCCTCTAGCACTAAAAAGAAAAGGAAAAATGAATGAGGTCATTAGTGCCGGATTATAGGTTTCCAGATTATCGAAATCGATGCTTCACTGTATATAAATTACTATATTTATGGGGAAAACCGGGGTTTCTACGCAACGGAGAGATTTTTGGCGTTAGCTATGAAAATGTGCCACGCTGCTCTGTACGCATAAGCATTATGGTACTATAATGTTTATATCTTGTCGATGGTTTGGATCGATCCTGAATTACTCCAGTTATTATTCTAGCTCAGTGATTTTACGTCATCGGCAACTAGCTAATCATTTCCATTTGTTCTCTTTTGATTGGTTGATGTCACTTTGTATTTCGGTAAAATTGTGTTTCTTTCATATGTGTTGTGTTGAATTGAAAACATACAAAAGGCAAAAGAAAAACTAGAAATATCTGGACGTGTCAGTCTTATATCTATTATATTTATTCATAGTGCAATCACAAATATGTATTACATTATGCGTATCATTTATTTCTGAATGATTTCTTTCGGAACAGAAGAAATTTTAAGCTATTTTACAGTCAGTTGTTTTGAAATGCTTTGCTTGAGGTAAATTGATTACTTATGATATACAATGTTTATTTACGTACTTATATCCTAAACTGATGTGTCATCATTAAATTTCTTTTAATTATTTTGTGTTTTTTCTATGCATTTCATAAAATATTTTGAATTTCAATTTTGAATATATCTTTTTAATTTATGCAAGCGATTCGTTTAATTTGCGCACATTATATTTATTTACTGTTTTTAAATGTGGAGTATAGTGTATGATTCTTTGAAGTTAGAGTTATTCATTATATCTTTCAGAAATATATTTCAATAATCACTTATTAAGTACTTTTAAAGCTAATGTAAGATCTCTTAAAACTTTAATTATCCTTAAAAGTTTTTGAATTATAAGAGTAAAACTTAACAGTCCGTTGCGGTAGTGCTTGTTTACATAATTTGGTCAGTTTTTTAATGTAATTATGAATATGTTCTAGGATCTTTTAGAATAGATCCCCAAGGTGGGCATTTCCCTCAGGTCTAGGACTCTAGTATAATCAATCGGTCTTAACCTGTACACTAATATCTTAAATAAAAGATACTGTACCGAATTATAAAATTTAGCAATCAAAAAAGTAAATAAAATAATAATAATGAAAAATATATATTAATATGAATTGATCAGTAAGTAATGGTATTTTCACAAAATCTTTCAATTGCTCCTTTCACCCTTCGTCAAAACAACCCCCTACTGCCTAATCCACATACTTCTTAATTATTATAATAACTACTTGTTTAATCATTTAATCTTATTGAACAGGACATAATTTATTTTTTATTTTGTTTTATCTGATTAATTAACTCTTTTCCTTTCCTTTTTATATATTATAGGGTTTTCAAGAAGTGTAATCTGTAATCATGCATCTGTATAATACTCAAAATATATATATTTATGTAGTGATATATATAAGTTTACTATTTAGTTGTGTTGTTCTAGAAGATCCACAGAAATCTAAAGATAAACGTCTAAAAGAACCTCCAAATGAAAAATACTCTAAGGAAGAGAAAGAAAATGACATTGTAAATAGTGAAATTATTGTAGATGAAAAGTTAAAAGAGAAATTTCGTGAAAATGTGTTAAAAGATAATACAAATAATGATGGATTAAAAAATGAAAAAGATAATCTAAAACAGAATGAGGATGTCTCAGATAGTTCTAGTCATATTTACAAATCCACATACATTAATAAAGATGATGTAAAAGCTAAGCCAATAACTGAAGAAGAATATGCCGAAATTCTTCAAAAGATATCCATGGAAATGATCCAGAATAAAAATGATGAATTAAATAAAATTAGGGAGAAACTTAAAAAATTACTCCAAGTATCCAAAGAATTTCCTGGAACTGCGGAAGAAACAATGTTATTACAAGATATGCTAGATAATGAATATAAGCAATATCTTCTCACAGTTGATGATCCGATTCCTAAAGTCACAGAATCTGAAGTATTTGAAAATGAAGAGGAAAGTGATGATAATCCAAATCCCAGTTTTAGTGATTTAAATGCCAGAGAAATATTGCATACTACTATACCAGATAATACATTAAAGCCCCCAGAAAGTCCAAGTAGCTCTAAATCTCCATCCACAAAAGGGAATGATCAAGGAAAACCAAAAAAAGAACTAGAATTAACTGAAGAAGAGAAGCAAGGTAAACATTTATTAAATAACTAAATTCAGAAAATATTACTACCTTTTTATAGTTTAATTGAGAGTCGTAGATTTCTTCTTACAATTTTTAAGTAGTATAAGAGTATAAAACATCAATAACAGATTAGCTATAATGTTTTATTATAAATTTGCTATATTAGAAAAACAGGTCCCTCTCTTCCCATGGGCTGGGGTGGGGAATTACAGCAATTTATTTGCCAACAGTGAGTAGATTATTTTACGTGACAAGTGAAATTTTGTGCTTTGGAAAATATACCAAAAACTATTGTATTTATTCCTTCACCATATTATATTGTTCCTTTCATATTCAAAAGATTGCAAAGTGAACATACCACTAAGTACGTTAATTTCAATCATGATATGGTCAGATTAATTAAATAGCTTAAAAAATGCTAAGCATTGAAAAAATTAACATTTATTTTCTCTTGATTATTGTAATAATCTTATGGATTACTATAGTAATATAGTCTAGTAGGGCTGGATGATATATCGATATATCGTCAAACATCGATATCTACCACATATCATGATAATCGATATTGATCAATCACATGTCACGATATATCGGCTATGTATAGACAATATAATTTTTTATTTTCATCTTTTATCTAACAATAAGGATGAATAAAAATAGAAATTGCATGCATGAAAGATGAAAAGAAGTTTTACATACATAGAATTCATGGTGAGGAGAACAGTTTTTATTTTTTTATTTTTTTCAAGAGGAGCAGAGGGGTTGTTGTTGCTGTTTTTATCCTATTTTTGTAAATTTGGATGTTTTATGAAAAAATTAAAAATGACAGAAAATTACTAATGTTCTGAAAAAGTAGAATTAACTTCTCATTAATTTTTGTTCCACATTTTCAATTTATGGAATGCTAAAAAGGGGGAAAAACAATAATATTCTTGGAGTCCATTTATCAGAACTTACTACATGTATTTCAATTCATTGTTGAAAAATTTAGGTTTGTTGTGCAATGATAATGATTTTATATTATATCATATATCACTGTTAAAGAAGCAATAATTTTTTTTATTACCCTGCTGCTAAAATTGCCCTTAATAAAGATATATTACTTTGGGGGGAATTTTCAGTTCTAACTTAAATGGACTTTTTTAGAAACAAGATTTAAAAAAAAAAAAACTATGTTGTGCCTATTAAAATGACAACCTTCCCGTTTTCACAGAATATTGCTGTACAGCAGCACCACCTATCGGCAGATATGCACCCAAATTCTATCATCATAATGGCCTTTTCATATATCTAGTTCAATTAGACGTAATAGAACCTGAGATACAGCCTTCACTTATACTGTGGAAATCGCTGTATAGCAGTGCCATCTTTAGAGCGATTATCATTAAAAGTTGAGAGAAACTAATAAAATGTCAAGGTGCATCAGCATATAAATTTATATGCAATTCTGTGCAGTAATTACTGAGATATAGCCTCCCCTGAAATTATGAAAATCGCTGTATAGCAGCGCCACCTGTTGGGCAGTTGACACCAAAAGTTGATAGCCACTAACATATGTTAAGGGGCATCTACATATAAATTTATATGCAATTCCATGCTATAATTCGTGAAACAGCGGAAATCGCTGTATAGCAGCACCACCTGTTGACCAATCGGCACCAAAAGTGGATAAACACTAATTTACGTTAAGGTGCATTTACATCATAAATTTATATTCAATTCGGTGCAGTAGTACCGTATATATATTCACCACAAAATTTTTGTCACACCCATTTTCTAAAAATAGTCAAATTGTGTTCTGGATCTCTCAAAACGTGTAAATCCATAGAAAACCGTAAGTGAAAAATTTTTACGAATCCCATACTTTCTTGTATTGAGTATAGAAGAAAGTAAAAAATGGCTTAAGCAAGCTCTGAGCACTAGTAAAGAGAATATTTGTGGGATTTTATATTATCCAAATTTTCTTTGTTGATATTTTGAAAAAAAAAGTTGATTGAGGGTTAAAATATTTTTATTTGTTCTAATAAAGCAAGCGTATAGCAAATCTCATACCTAAAACAGAAAGAAGGAAAAAAAAAAAAAACTTGCTTTATAGATCAATTTTTTCCAACGATAGTCACACTTTACTATTGTTTCAATCAAAGAATCTATTCTTTCGTTTCAATCATTCAAGATTTATTTCCCGATATTTCACTAAAAACTCACAACATCATGTCCATATCGCATTCATAAAAAGAAATCGAAATATCAAAGTGCTTAATTATCCCCACTACTCATGAGTGAAACGAGTCAGCAATGGCGATACACCTTATCGTCGTAATCATATAGCTGATTTCCGATTCCTTAATTGAATAAACTCATACTCACATTCACTCACTCACAGCGGCGCGGACAATATTCATGAATATAATCAGAAACATTCATGAATATAATCAGAAACATCACGCTTGCGCAGAATAGCCGATAAACACTCAAGAAGGGGAAAATACTCTTTGTTTACTCATATTACTGACGATGACGATTGCCGGAAATCGTGATTAAATATTGCGGGACGGCGGCGGGGAACAAGCACTTTAAATTTTTATTGTTTGTTTGGACTCATAATTTGATTATTAGAATTGGTGGGAAGATTGTCGATTTTTCGATATTAATGAATAAATGAATGGTAAGTATTGAGCTACATTGAATCTTACATAAAGATTAAAGAGAGTAAATTAATAAAAATCTATCATTTTGTATCTGCAATAGTATTTTTATTCTTTTTTCTTCTAAAAATATTTAAAAAAAGAAAAGGTTTACATGTATATAATTTAATTAATGGTATATTTCCGATGCTAATTAATTAATCTTGTCTAAATTTATTTTATAAATGAAATTTATAAACAGAATTCTCTGTCCTATATAATTATTAAAAAAATTTTTTTTTAGTGATATACATAATTCATGATGCTAATTAATGATTGAATCATAAATGAATATATTAAAACTAGATGAATGATCGAAAATTTCTACAAACCAATCAGTATTTATGGTCTGTTTTTCTTGAAATTCTTTTAAAATAAGCAATATTTAAATATATATATATATATATATATATATATATATATTTTTTTTTTTTTTTTTTTGGTAATTATTAATTTAAAATTTTCAGTTTTTAAAATGACAATGAGGCATACTATTGATTCTTTAGAATATTATCATTTGGTATCTAAATCAAAGACTAAAAGTCAGTTTTGGTCTACTTTTGAGATACCTGCCAATGAGCATGGTACTGTTATTAACACTGATGTGGCAATTTGTAAACTCTGCAAAAAATATGTATGTGCAAAAGGAGGAAGTACAACAAATTTGCCTTCTCATTTGAAAGTGGACCATCCATTAAAATTTAGTGAGTACACTTCAAAGAAGCTATTGACTCCTGTTATACGTACATACAGTGAAATGAATGATTCTGATAGTTCACCTGTAGAAAGTAGTGTTTATATTTGGTATACTAAATGATCTTTGCATTAAACAATTTTTCATTAGAAAATTTATTACATTGTTTACCAAGCTATGAGTTTAGTCGTAGTTTAACTATGAGTTATTTCGTAGCTTGACAGGTCAACGTGTTAAAATATTTTCTGTATTTCTCTGCCTATATTTTAATAAATATGTCAGTTTACATAATTTTGCTTATTTAATAATTATAATTATTTAATAGCTAATTTAATAATTACTATAATGATTTAATAACCATAATATTTTATTTGAATTTGTTGTGATATCGATATATCAGAATATCGTGGTAGGAGGATGACGATATATCATGATATTAAATTCCTGACATCGTCCAGCCCTATAGTCTAGATTACTGTAATAATATTCTTCTTTGTAAAAGAAAACTTTTCTTATTTTACAAGTTGCTAAATTATTTATTTTTTTGCTATAGTAAACCATGGTATTAATTATATGGTATTAATTACGTTATTTTGCTTTTCTGTAGATTGGTATGGAAAATTTTGCTATGGAGTACATCGTATATGTTCAGTTGATGCCATAACTTTTGTTCTATTGCACATTTTTAAATTTATATTGCTGGCTAGTAAAAGTTCCCTGCTATGTTCAGTGAACCTCCCGGATCCCTCCCTATAGGTGTAATTTTTCAATATAAATACTTTAAATAAAAAAACCTCATCAATATGTTAAACCATTTATCTGTGATAAATTAAAACAAAGATATTGATTGGTTTCATTTTTTACAAAAAAAAAAAAAAAAAAATGCATTTCTTAAGAAGTTGTCTGTAGGACACAAAATTGACTTTCTTTTTTTAGTGTTATATTTTTCTGATATGAAATTGAAAATGTTCTACATTCACCATAGAAAATAATTTCAATAAATAATAATTTATATAAACAAATTGTATAGGAAAGTATAGAGAAAATTTTCTGATAGCCACAATATACTATTTTGATTCTATATATTTTTATTTAAAAAAATTTTTACCAAAAATTTGATTACATATTTTTTCTTATTTTAGCTAAAGTTTTGTATGAAACAGCTTTAATGATTTTGAATTCTACTAAACCTGACAAAAAGAGGTAGGTGAAACACTATATATATTTGATACTTAATAATAAATGTATTAATCATCCATTCCTTTACATTAGTTTTTAGAATTTGGTAATTGTTATGGGTTGTGGCTTTACTTTTTAATTAGTTCTTCTAAATTTGTAAGTAACAGAGTTCCTTCTAGGTTTTAAAAAAAGACAGAATGTTGTTACGTAGGTAAAAAGGAACCAAATGCTGCTGAAAAAAAGAGGTCATAATTACCCCCCCCCCCCCCCCCCACACACACACACAAAAAAAAAAAAAAAAAAGTGGTGGTGTGTTTGTGTGTGCATTTCATTTTTTTAAAAAATGACACAAATATTGTAACAGTTTTTTAATATTTATATATGAAGTCCTTAAGCAATTATTGCCACAAGATAGTTAGCACCTTGTTTATGCATTTATGAATAACTTTTGATTTCTCTGTTAATTTTGGATATTGTAGAAATCTGTTGGTACTGGTAGTCCAACACTTGCTGAGTTTCAAATTTTCATTGCAATACAGGCCACCCAGATTCACAATAAGTGTTTTGTTAAAAATGATTAAGAATGTAGTTAACTTCTAGAAAAATACAAATTCTCAGAAAATTTGTATTTAAAATATGACAATTTATGATATTATTATGTGTATAATTAGTGCTGACTCTAGAATAAAAGGGCTGGGGGGGGGGGGGAGGGGGAATTCAATCAAAAGGGCATTATTAACATAATTTGCGGTCTTCTGTGTTGTGATTTTTGTGCATGACAAAAGTAAATTACTAATTTTACGTGTATACATATAGGTTATATGCATTTGTTTCTTCAGAAATGCTGTAGAACTATTGCTAGAAGATTGAAAAGTCAGAAAGAAAAGTATCTAAAGGCTTTTGAACATTTAAAATGTTAAAAGAGGCTACTTGGTGGCAAAATGTTTTAAAAGGGCAGCAGGGTGGAGCACCCTGCCAAATTTGCCTAGAGTCAGCACTATTTATAATAATATTTAATAGGTATGAATTATAGGAGTACCTAAAAGGAAAACTATTTTTGGGCAAGGATATCATGTTTTGTTTAGTGGGTAGGGGTATGTTTTGCAGAGGAATTATAGTATATTATTGAGGGGCAAGAGGGAATTCCCCCCCCCTTTTTTTTTTTTTGTTTTTAGAGGAGCATTTAGGGCACTCAAACTGCTTTAAATCCTTATGAAATACGTAAAAGTTATCTACTTAATTTCAAAATTAAAATTCATGTAATTTATTCTTGTTCCTATTGCTCTATTTTTATTAAACATTTATTACTATAATTAAAAATTCATAATAAGGAGAACTTCTTAAAACATGAATAAAAATTAAATAACACAAATGCCTGCTTTAGAGTTACTCCATCAGTACTTTCGGTTCTGGCACCGGACCTTCTTCAGGCGTACTTCGCTGACTTCTAGCCCATTTCTGTTGTTTGAGTAGATTGATCCAACTTTGTTCCACGAGTTGAAAGGCTTCTTGCTGATTATACGTGGTCTCATTGGCCATGATTTTGATTATTTCCTGTAGAGCCGCGTGATTGTGATCTAAAGTTGGATCGATCTACTTAAACAATTGAAGCAAGCTAGCAGTCAGCGAAGTATGTCTGAACAAGGTCTGGCGCTGGAACCGGAAGTACTGATGGAGTAACTCTAAAGTAGGCACTTATCACCATAATAAGAAATAGTGCATATATTTGCCCTTTATTTTAAAATTGAAGCATTCTTGATTATCCAAAAATTTTGATTTTCTGAAAGATAGTCGGTCCTAATTATTTCAGATAATCAAGACTCTATTGTAAAATTAAAATATACTTTGTAAGATTTTGTTTTCTGCATTTAGAAACAAAAGTGTCAGCACGAAGGTAAAGTATTTGAAAATTAAATGATGTGATGGGTAAAGCCAGATGGAAAATGTTTAATAATCTGCATGTTTTTTCTTTCATGTTTTAGAATATAAATAAATCTAATTTATATTTGTAAAATATATAAACTGTAATAAATATGATTTAAATGAATATTAATAATAATATTATTACTTTTTCTTGTGTAGAGCATATGATCTTTTTAAACAAGCTGCTGAACTGAATCATCTTGAAGCTGGTAAAATTGTTGGTCAAGCATATTTCTTTGGAGATGTATTTCCAATGAATTTGACAGCGGCGAAAGATTGGTTTGAAAGACTGTCAAAGAAAGGTTCACCATTTGCTCAGATGGTATGTAACTATGGTAATAATGTAACTAATTATAAATATGGTTAATTGATATGTTGAAATTACTTAAAAGTAAAATAACTAATTTTACTGGCATTTTGTAAACTTGCAAGTTTATTACTTATTTCCATAGGGTAGATTTGAATAGGTTACTGGAAGATTTTTTTTTGCTTCCTTATCATGCTTATTTGACATCTTGCTATTGGAAAGACAAGTTTTGTGGCTTTTAACTGAGAAACGAATATAACTTACATTATATATTTGGATTACTGTACGTGTTTCCTACTCTTAATTAATTTTGTTTGTAGATGCAAATTTTGCATGTTTTATGAATTGTTTATATGTTTTTTAGTTACCTGATTTTATCCGGTATTCCCTGGATTGTAGACACATTTTGTTTTGCTGCAGACAGATACAGAAAATTCTACTACTGGGTTCAGGGCCTAGGACCCTAGTGCAGTCAGTCAGCCTTAATCCCCACATCCCAACTCTCATTTTTATTTATTGTTTTTGTTAATATAATATATAAATTTTTAATGTTCAGTGTTATTTCCATATAACCTAATAATTTAATATTCAAGTGAAATTGTGTTGTTATTTACTAGTATGTGTTTGGTTTGAATAATATCCTAATTTTATTATTTAAAGTAAAAATGATTTTTTTATGGGCCCCAAAGTCTTCATATTCTATCCTAAGCTGTGTGGACTTTTGTTTCTCTACTGTATTTTATTAACCAGACAGCTATAAAGTTAGGAATTAAAGTGTTGAATTTTTCTTTTTGAATAAGATGTATGTACACATTAGAGATGTAAAATTTCCAGAAATTTTGAGAAAATGGAAAAAAGAAAGAGTTTCCCCCCCCCCCCTGGAAAAATTGAATTTTTACATATGAAAATAGGATTTCTTAACAGTTATAATATCTTAGAGAATATAAAGTGTTAAACATTTAAAAGTACTTACAATCCACATTATTTTTTCTTAACAGAAATATACAAAAAGCTTTTACTATTAAAAAATTAACCTTTCTATTTCATAACTGCCAGTACCTTTCCTTGTACAAAACATCAAAAACTAGTCAAATCATCATTCAATGATTAATTTTGTGTAGGGTGTGCATTCCTATGGAATGTTCATCTAGCAGCAGCATTTATGCAATGAATTTAGATTAGAATCAAACTGAGAAAAAAAAAAAAAAAAAAAAAAAAAAAATATGAATCCAAGCCTGATTTCTTGAAATCCAAAACGAGAAAACTAAATGAAATTTAATGAGTCATCTGAAAATCATGCAAAACTTTTTTAAAGTTATGAAATAAAATAAATTTTCATTGTCATAGAGTTAGTAACTCATTTTTATTTTTTTTTAATGGAGTTACTGATACACTAAAAGATTTAAAAATGGATTAATAGTTTTTAACCATTTATGTGTGTTGTGTACTTCAAGAGTACAAAAATTTGCTTTAAGTTTAGTATATGTAGGGTTTTTCTTTGTTTATTGCTTTTCTGCGATATGTATGTAATAATTTGTGTATACGTATATTTAATCATGGGAATATGTAGTATGTTTATAATTATACATTATATCAAACAAATTTCTGCTTATTATGATAACTTTTTTTGAACGATGTTCTCAAGTCGACCTGACTTGTTGAAAACTTAACCTCACCTGCAGGAAAAAAATTCAGTCAACCTAATCTGAACTCGACCCTAATTAAAATAAATCAGTCAACCTGACCCATAAGAAAAATAGATCAGTCAACCTGAATAAAACCTCACACGCAAGAAAAAGAAAATTTATCAACCAGATTCAAACCTGACTCCAAGTCAGGTTCGGGTAAAATCGGTTTATCGGACCTGATGCTGAACTCTAATTCAGATTTAAAATGAAGTTAATAACAAAGACAAAACAAAAGTTTAATTTAAAGTCAATTGAACTTAGAAATTTAAAACAACATTTTATAGTTTTTTTTTTAAAAACTGTTACATGCATTTATATATATGTCTCTGTGTGTATAATATGTATCTACACACATTAAAACAATACAGTTGGACAAATCTAAGCATGTATATCATATTAAAATGGACAGCCACACGTTAAATAATTAACTAAATGCAGTCAGTGAACCAAGTGGTGGGTTTATTAACTCGAGATGTAACAGCATTCATGCGAAGGTGAGCCATCCTTGTAAACTTGCATCTTAAAAAACCTAACTTCAGACGAACAGCCTAACAAATAGCAAGCAGCCACTCGTCTCTGAGAGTGCTCTAATTGGCTTAGGGGAGTCATACGATACTAAGGAGGGGTCAGAATATTCTGGATTACATTTGCATTGCACAATATAATAAATAACAGTTTTGTTTCATTGGAAAATAAAAATACCTTTAAGAATTGAGAACAAGTTAAAGAATTTGTAATTAATGAAATATCTTGAAAATGAATTATTAAAGAATTAATTAGGGTGCTATCAGTGGATTAGTGGCAGGTAAAGACATTTAAGTTTGAGAAATAAGCTATAATTTTAAGAGGGCTTTTAATTATATTTCATATATATTCAAGAAAAAAGACTGAAGTATAAAGGAACTTGAAAAGAATAAGTAATTTCAAATGAATGTGATGGGAGGGAGGTCATTATAATACTTAAATATTTCAGGATTACCATTTGATTATATGGTTAAAACTTTATTTTTGGAAAATGAACGTTGTTAGAATCAGTGTTTTCATGTAAGATACTGAACATGAAAAAATATTTCAAGAAAAAAACATTGGAATGTAAATATTAAATTTCTAAATACATTACTTTATGCTAGAAATTTCAAAATTTTCTTTTTTTCTAGGTGGAAAAAAACCCCTCGGTGAACATTTGCAATTTTGGCTTGGCAGTCAAAGTGTTAAAAGAGAGAGAGAGAGAGAGAGAGTGGGGAAAAAAAAAAAAAAAAAAAAAATAATGTCTTGTATTTGATTTTTTTTTTTTTTTTTTTTTTTTTTAAATCTTTATAGCATAGTAATAAATGTTTTAAAAAAATTGCATGTAATTTTTATGTGTAATAAATTTTAAATATTTTAATTTAGCATTTAGGTTTAATGTATGCTACTGGTCTTGGAGTTCCTTCAAATTTAGCTAAAGTAAGTTCACTTTATCTATCATTTTAATTTTATATACTTTATAAAGTTTTTCCTAATTTTCTTTTTCTTCTTTCTCTCTCTCTTTTTTTTTTTTTTTTTTTTTTTTTTTTTTAAATTTTAAACTGTAAATTAGTGTAAATATATATATTCCAATATAAGTTTGTGTACTAAATACATTTGTATTAAATATATATATATATATAATATATTACATGGCCATTCACATGAATGTGTATACTGTATTAAAATATTAGACACAAAATAAAATAATCTGGTGCATCACTCAAAAGACTTTCTGTTATCCTCCATTTCAATCCTATGAAGATAGATTGCAGATTAAATCATATAAGATCAATAAGGTAAAATAATAAAGTTTAATCTACTTTAACAATAATCTCAAATAGGTTTATAGACAGTTTTATTTGATATATAACTTTTTGTATGGGGGGGGGGGGTATTCAGTTATAGTGGCTACATTTATTTAAAAATATGCAGTTGAAGTCTGTTATTAATTTACCTTGAAACTTGCTAATCTTGATCAACTTTTTAAGGGGTAAACACATACCAACTTCAAATGCCAAATTTGAATTTCCTGAAGTTATTTGTTTTTAAGTTATGTTCATAACTGATAGGCATGCAGATCTACTGCTAAAAATTTGACTTTCGTATTTAGGGGACATCAGAATATGATATACAATTAATTGAGTGGGAAATTTAACATAAAAGATACTTTGTTTGTAGTAATGGCATGAGAGAAATTAATTTTCCTTCCTGACTACTGTTCATCAACATAGTAAAATGTAACAAAGCACTTCCATTAGTTACATTCAATAGAAAAGAATGTTTAGATTACATTATGCTTACCAGAAATTTTGCTCATACACATAATGTATTTGAATTCTCTTGGATGGCCCTGTACACGAACCCTTTGCTTGATCTCAATGAAAAGTTTAGTCTAGCCCCCATCTCTATATGATACAGTTATAGAATACAGAGTTTGATCTTATTGCTACTATTTGTTCTTGAGATATGTTGATAACAGACACACAGACCAACTGCTAAAAACATGTTTTTCAGATTCAGGAGACCTTAAAACATGCAAATATGACAAAATATCGATTGTGAAAATTTGACCCTAAAACAATACTTTCTCTACCGTGTGTGTATATAGGTAAGAGAAAGTAAAAAAAAAAAAAAATAATAATAATAATAATAATAATAAGACTTTATAGCATTTAAATTTTTTAGCATTCAAAATTTGAAATAATATTGTAGATTCTGAATTAACTATAATGACTCGAAAATTTTTATTTTCAGATTAATGAAAAATCTTCTAAGTTATTGACTTTATACAAATTTTGATGAAAAAAATTTATATGATTTAAAATTGTGTCCGAAACTATTTTGTTTAAAGTACATAAGCAGTAGTGGCACCAGAAATTCCCCGACAGGGGTACACCACCTCCCCGACAGGGGGGCACTACATAAAGAGAGTTTATTATATGAGTATTTATCAAAAACTGCAATACTGTTAATAATATTACTGTTAATATTTGTATCATTCCATTTATTAGTACTCCTCGTGGTTTTGGAGATCATTGTGTCACAGACAGACATTTTCTAAAAATATCGTGGTGTTCTTGACCTCTCAAAACGTGTATATTCATGGAAAACTGGAAGCTGAAAATTTTTACAAATCCAATACCTTCTTTTATTGAATACAGAATGGAAAAACTGGAATGCTCCAAATTTGTAAAAGGAAAGAAAAATGCTGCTAAAAGTAGAATAACTGAAAATTTTGTATTTGTTCCCCCGAGAGATTTTAGGAGTATGCCCCGATGGGGGGTCACAGACTCCCCGACGGGGGGGCTTGTGCCCCCCCGGCCCCCTAGCTGGCGCCACCCCTCTACATAAGTTCAAATTTAATGACAATAGAATATGCAAGCATTAAGAATCTATATCACCATCACCAGGGGCAGGTTCCAGGGTCAAAAATATGTCTGTGCCAAATCTTACTATATATTTTTAATGCACTTCAGTTCTGTCTCAGTGATTTTACTCAAGTTTTAGACCATTTTTCAGGATCTATTTCATCAGGGGCAGACTTTAATCATTTCAGCTAAACCAATTTTGCTGAAATTTTGCACATAAGTCCATAGTCGGTAACATCAGTACTTTTGAGAATCTATCTGAACAAGGATAGGTTCTAGGTGCTAAAATCTGTCTGCCTGTGACAAGTCTTACAATTTATTTTTAATTCTTTTGCTAAATCGATTTTGCTGAAATTATCACTCTAAGTTAATAGTTGATGATGACAATACAATATGCCAGCATTTATAAGAATATCTAATCAGGGGTAGGTTATAGGGACAAAAATCTGTCTGTCTGTGTCAAATCTATTAGTTTTTAATGTACTTCTGCAGAACATGAGTGTATAGTTAATGACAGTACAATATGGAAGTATTTTTAGTCCTATCACATTAGAGGCAGCTTATGGGGAGGAGGAGGTTGTCTGCCTGTATCAAATCTTATATAGACTTCGAAAATTCAAGAAATTTTATTTTTTAAATTGAGTGAGAACCCTGGTATGGGAAAGACAAACACAACCATTGAGAAAGATATTGACCAATAGTAAAATACAGTAATTATAAAACGTATAAAAATATTATGTCTACCAGAAAGTTCTACCCATTTGAATTAAAAAAAAAAACTAAAAAGTTTTATTAGTTAATATTTATGCAACACTTAAGAAGGTATTTGGTCAAGTATCTTATAAATATTCCGAGACAAAAAATTCTGATGTCATTTTTAAAAATATTAAATTACCTGAACTTTTTGGTAGATCTAAAATTAACCATTTTACCGGCCACTGTAATGTGTGGAAGGCTATGTCCCCCCCCCCCCCCCTCGGGATGGCCGATGAAGCAGTTAAGATGAGAGAAATGAAAATAATAATGAAAAAAGTAGAAGCATGCACAGTATTAAAAAAAACAATACATCTGAATATGTATATAAACAAATAATGATAAAAATTGAAAAAAAAAAAAATCAAGGGAAAAAAAAATAATTAAAATAAACTAATATGAGAGAGAGAGAAATGAGATGAGGTAAAGTATACTAGCTAAGCAAATTTTTTGAAGCAGTGGAGAATAAAGTAGAATTGGACTTTTCCTCCTTTTAACAGTCATATCTTATAAATAAAAATAGCTACATTTTCAAGGAAATTTAATTCAGAAGAAGAATAGGTAAAATATTGAATATATATATAGCATTAAATAATAATAATAATAATAAAGCTAAAAGAATATATATAAGTTTATATATACATACAAACATACATACTTAAAGCATTTTTTTAATGCAAATTTATGGCCAGAGTTCAAGAATGCCTGGCTAAAGATTTAGAATCTTCCATGATAAATGAAATTTATCATTTCTTCTACAAGCATAATATATATATTTTTTTCATAAAGTATTCATATTTTTTCCTTTCACATGGTTCCATTTTAATGACACTCTAATACGAACTTCATAACTTATATTCTTTATACTTATAAATTTTACATATTGATATCTGAATGTGTTTGATATTGTAAAATTATTATATGTGTTTGATGTTGAATTTATTGCTGAGATATATTTTTTTAGGCTGTTGTTTACTACACTTTTTCAGCTCTTGGTGGTGATATATGGTCTCAAATGATAATGGTATGAAATATTTCTTTTTTCTATTACTTTTATATATATTTAATTTATGTTTATATGTAGAAAATTAATATATCTAAAAAATTATACATATTTACTTCCCTTAGGGTTATCGCCATTGGGCTGGTTTAGGATTGATTCCTAATTGTGAGTCATCTTTGACGTATTATAGAAAAGTTGCTAAAAAAGGTAATTTAATGAGATTTTCTACTTGTTTTAGTAAAACATTTTTAGTTTTTAATGAGTTTTATTTAAATAATTACCTTCCTAGTATTTTTTTTTACTCTTTTAATGCAATTTAAGTAATTAAATTAAAACTTATATTTATCGATTTATATTACACGTGCATATTTGTGGAAAGCAGTTAATAAATATTTGACTGAAATTAACATGTAAAATAGGCCTGTCTAATCCAAGGTATTTTGGAAATGTATTTTAATCTGGTGGGTTATTTTTTAGTAATTTTACATAGTAAGAAAAAATAGTCTTTTGATCAAACTTATTTTCTATATTGCAAGAATACTGTATATTTATATATAAATATTTTTTCTTTAAATGATAATCAAAATTCAAAATATATTTGTATAAAATAGACTCCAAAGTCAGTACTAAAAATTATACAAAAAATATATAATTTTTAATAAAATATAATAAATAGGCATGATAATTTTAAATGAGTAGGCGTGATAAACAGAAGTAAATTTAAAAATATCAATAAATTTAAAAAGAAAAAATTTAATAAGCAAATAAATATGAACATAAGAACTATATTTGAAAAAAAAAAACTTAATAAAGGACATATTTAATATGATGAACTAGCATGTATTTTATTAAGTTATTTTTATCACATATACATATACTTGCTATGTTCATATTTATTTGCTTATTAATTTTATTTAATTCTGTTTTTTTTTTTTTGTTATCTTTTCATTTTTGGGAGCATGCTGTTTTCGTCATGTTTCCAAAAACTGTTAAGCTTTTTTTATATTACTTTAAAAGGGTTTTTCTGCTGCGCTCACCTACTGAAGAAGAAGCAGATATTGTGTTTGAATGTGAAGTGTTGTTTACAAATGTTTTTACTATACTAATTTGATCTTTTAAAATTTATTAAAATTTTTAAATTCATTTTTGTTTATCATACCCACTCATTTAAAATTGTCACATCTATTTATTACCTTCTATACAAAATTATATATATTACAGCTCGAATATTAGCGATATTACACATTTCTTGTGTCATTTAAAATATTTGTTTTCTAAACATCTTTATTTTTTATATCTTTATTATTATTATTTTTTTAACTATGTCAATGTAATGCTATAAAAGTATTTTGCAAATTGGGACAGATTTATTTGTTTTTAGTATCTGATTGACATATAGAGTCTGCCAGCTAAAATGTTAAGGATATATATTTTTTAAATTTTCCTTTTGGAATAAGTTTCACGAATTGCTTTATATTCCTGAATTTTTTTAGGCACTCAAGATTTATTAGGTTTTAAATTAGCACTTTATAACTAAAGAATAAATTTTCTTTATTTACCTTTTAATCTGCTCTTTTTTTTTTTTTTTAAACATAGATTTCTTGCAATAAATAAGAATATGTCCCTTATGTAACTTAATGTCATTTCCTATTCTTTATTTTTCCTTAAAAAAAAAAAAAAAATATATATATATTTATATTTATTCATTATTGTTAATGACTATACTCTATTAAAAGAATTTCAGTTGATCAGGGTAGGCTATATATATTAAGGGGCCAATTTTATTTATTTGTTTATTTATTTATTTATTTATCAATGAATCACTTTTATTTATTTATTTATTTTTTTTTTTTTAGAAATTGCAATTCATTTGAAGTTTTATTTTAAACAAGATGAAAGATTAGAAAAAAAAAAGGGAAAAATGATGAAAACTTTTAACATATTTAAAATTTTACATCTGCTAAACAAATTGCTCAATTTTCAAGGTTTTTTTCATCCTCGTGCGTATAAATTATTTCAGTTTATTTTGTATTTAGGATTTATGTTTAAAATAATCGAAACAAAATGTAAAATTTTTTAAACTGAAAAAAAAATTAAAGGTTACTTTTAGTTTGAGTATGATATATAGTAAAAGTAAAATTTGTCCTAATCAAAAATCCTGAACACAATTTACCAATTTAAAATTCTAAACACAAAATCATACTTTCGGTCAATTTTAGTGTCTTGGATCCTTAATAAAAAAAATTAAAAATAAAATAAAGCCTTCATCTAAAAGTTGTTGTAACATATTTATTATGATACCCCCTCCCCCCCCCCCCCTTTTTTAATAAGTCTAATAAAAATTTTAATATGTATACTGTTGTAATGATTCTTGAATTTGTAGTAATACTTGCTATACATGCAAACTTTTCTATGTACTTAATACTATAAGTAGTCATTTAATATCAATATATATATTTAGTTGAAGAAGAACTTTCAACAAGTGGTGGTTTTCTAGTACAACGTATTAGACTGTATGATGAAGTAGAAAATACTGGATCTGCTACTGGTGTCTTAGATGATGATCTTATCCAATATTATCAGTTCTTAGCTGATAAGGGAGATGTTCAAGCACAAGTAATTCTTTATTTTCTTTAGTCAGTTAACACTTATTTCCTCTTTTTTTTTTTTTTGCTTCTATCTGCACCTTAACATTTAATATATATTTATTTATATCTTAAGATATAGATCTTATTTGTTTTAAAATTATATTGGCTTAAAAGTTTTAAAATATTAATTAATATTTAACATTGTATTAATGATGTATGTATTCAATTAATGATGTATGATATTCTTTCCACCAAAGTGTTTTTAAAACTATCTTCATTTAATTCAGTAAAGTATTTGGCTATTGCTATGTTCTTATATATCCTAATTATTCAGAAAAACTGTCTTTTACTTTCAATAATGCCTTTTAAGTGGTTGGTCCTGCATTTTTAGAATTAAAATAGGCCTTTCAATATTTAGTAGAACCTATCAGAAGAATCTTTGCGAAAAATAAAGTAGTTTTTGCTTTTTATTTTTTTGGATGACGCAATAGCCTTTGAAGACATAATACAATTTCCTGCAAAAGACATTTTCGATATCTGGAAAATTTGTAGAGCAAGGACTGAATAAGTTAAATTATTTTAAATGTACCTTTGCTCAAAACCAAATTGAGCTCTTGGAGTGTGAAATAAGATAGTAAAATTTCCCCTGCCAATATTTCAGGGGTTGATTTAGATGAAAATTGGGGTCTTTCACAAAATTCAAATTTATAAAATAAGCCTCCTCTTCACATAATTCAAATTTACAAAATGGGCTCCCAGGGTTGGGTTTTTGCCGGCAAAAATGCATTTTTGCCAGGACAGCGGCAAAAAGTGGAAAAAAACAGGCAAAAATGGAAAAAATTAGGAAAAGTGGAAAAATAAAATTAGAACAACACAATCCCTTTCAATTTTCACCTTTTACACTTTGGCACCTCAATGAAAAAAAATGTTTGAAGATATTTTAATTTAAAAAGTAATTTTAATTAATTAATTAATAATAATAATATATAACCAGTGTCCGACAAATTCCGGGTGCCGGGTGTAAAAAAAAATTTCATGCATTTACAATATTTTTTATGTATATTTTTGTTTTTCCTCCCACCTTCTTGTCTTGGTATAAAATATGACATTGCTGATGTATTGAATGAATAGTATGAGTTTAACGTTTTCTGAAAAATTTAACAATTATTTCTGTTTTTGAAAGATGTTTTTCCATGAAAGATAAATTCCCATATTTGATAAATCTTCTTACTACTAAACTGGTACTTTCCATGTCAACATCTTTGTGTAAAACAAGATTCAAGCATCTTAAACACTATCTAAAGCAAACTATGTTTGAATTTACAACGAGAAAGTTTAAATAGTATGATATTTATCAAATGGATTCTCTTTAAAGGAATTCTGTCCTGAAAAATTAATAGACAAATTGTATTTTAAAGCCAAAACTTAATCACTCCCAATATATTTGATGATTATATTAAAGGTAAAAATAATATTTATTTCTGAGGTTTTTTTTTTTTTTCCCAAATAGTTTTTTTTTTAAAAATAGTTATTTTCTTAAAAATTTCCTTAGTTCACATTTTTAACTGAATAGTTCATTTATTCAATGTAAACTAATATGTGAATGACATGCATTAATTATACAATTATGAAATATTATTAAGTTTTGCTGTGAGTATTGTCATAGAAATAATTCACTATTTCTGGCTCCGAAGATATTGAAACTTTGTCAGTCCCTGAACATAATCATAAATATAAAACTACAAAATTACATATTAAGTATATTATTGAAGTAAAAAAATCTTAAGTAAGACATATTCAGAGAGAGAGAGAGTTTACTTGAAATTTACATTTCAATTCCAACAAATGCATGATCAGTGACTGACTGGCAAATTTTAGAACAGCTGAGTCAATAATTGACTCAATATTTGACTTTTCCCCACTGTAAACAATAATATGTAATATATTGAAAAACACAAATATTCTAGTAATTAATTATTGAAGATTATTTTTTAGATAGGTAATTTAAATACCTTAAATTTAACCTTTTAATAGCAACGGATATATTTCGGCATGCTATCGCAGCCCTCTTCAGCATTGCAAATGATAAATTTAAGGTATTTAAATTATAAAACATTAATCCTTTAGTATTATACCAATGAAAAGAGTTATGTTAAAAATTTCATTTTAAATAAATTTTAGAATGCATTATTTTAATGATTTACATAATAATCAGCTGATCAAGAGTAATTAAATCTCTGGTTTTAATTTGTTAAAATTATGATTTAAACATTAAAATCGTGTAATTAAAATCCTTAAAACCCTGTTTGAAATACTGGTAATTTTTGCCACTGGCAAAAATTGTGGGCGGTTTTTTCCGTGGTTTTTACCATGGTTTTTTCCACTTCGGCAAAAATTGGCCAACCCTGTGGGCTCCTTTACAAAATCCAGATTCATGCTAGCGGCTCTTTTTTAAAAATTTTGTTTTAGAAAAACAATTCTCTTATGAAATTTTTCTATGTGTTAAGTATTTTAAACAAAACTTCCTAGCGTTCAATTTTTACACTTGTATTTCCAAATTTATTTTTCCTTACAACTTAAGATTACTAAACATTGGTTTACATGATATTTAAAACAAATGGCATATACCTTTTATATAATGATATTTATATGTTTTGAAATCAAAACATCTCGAAGGAGTTAAAAAGGAAATCATAATCCTTTAATTCAAATTTTATAACCACATGTGTCTATTTATTTATTTCTCGTGATGTAATTGAATTACCTCTACGTAATTATTGCTCTTTAAAATAAATCTCTGTAAGTGGACAAATGAATTTTATATGTTCAATTTATTATTTGAATCGATGAACAAATCTTGCAAAACTGGGTAAAATTTTATCTTCTTTGTCTCATTACATTGTTGCAATTGTGACGTAATTTTTTCTGTTAAATTATCCTTCTTTATTAGTTTATTCAGTTGATATACACACATAGAAACCATAGATGAAATCACTTTCTTTATTCCGATACATTGTTTTAGCTATGACATCATTTTCAGCACTAGTTTTGAGAAGTTTGGGTTTTTATTGTTAAGAAGATATTTATTAAAATAAATCTCTAGAACAATGAATTTTGTATGTTTAATTTATTATTTGAATTAACAAACAAAACTTCCAAAACCATGCAAATATGGATGGATAGAATTTGTTTTCTTTATCTGAATACATTGTCTTGAATATGAAATAAATTTTTCTGTTAAATTATCTTTTTTCATTATTTTATTGAGTTGAAAGGCATTCATTGAAACCATGGATAAATTACATTTTTTATTCCAATATATTATTTCAACTAAGACATCATCTTCAGGATTAATATAGGAAAATTTGAGATTTTATTATTAAGAAGATGAATTCATATACCTGGCTTATTAAATTGATATTAAAAATTTAGAGTTATTTGTAAAACAAAAAGTTTTAAACACTATTTTATTTTTATTTATTTATTTATTTATTTTTGCAAAAATAAAATTTGGATTTTACCCCAGTATTGAGATTGTCAAAAGAATGGAAATCTCTTATGAATGTTACAGAATTGCAAAGATATTTAGACTTCATTGATTTTTATCAAAAATTTAACGATAAATAAATTATTACCCAAAACCCTCGAAATAAATTATTTGTTAACAAGATATATTATTTGTTAAAAAGATATTTATAAATTATTTATCCCTTTGGGAATGGAATCAGAAACGCCAAAATTCATTTGCTCAAAATCACCAATAATGCTTTAAGTGATTATTTTTAATGATTTAATTCATCTTCTTGAAATAATCGTCACATGTGTTTTTCCATCTCTCTCTCTCTCTCTCTCTCTTTAATGACATTATTAAGCATTAATAATCTACAGTTTTGAGAAAATTGTTCCTAAAAAATATTTTATTGCTTTTAAACATATACACATATATATATAAATTAAAATTCATTAAAATTAAATGTGTTAATTGTATTTGAAATGGAATTTTGTTTTTGAATGCAAATTTTAGTATAAACATTCAATATTTAGTTTATTATTTATAATTTGCGTTGTTTTAATATGTTGATTTCATTTAATGTTATTAAGTTTAGTCTAAAAATTATATTAATGTTGTCAATTTTTGATTCTTTTTCTTAATTAGATATTATTCTTTCCAGGTTGGCTTAGGTCAATTGCATTATCAAGGTGGACGGGGAGTTGAACAAGATCATGCTGTAAGGATTTGTATATTAATTAACATTCAGATTTATTAAATTAAGTTTTATATATTTACCATTTACATAGAATATTATGAAAAATACTTTAGAATTTGATTTTTTTTTAAAGTTATGTTATAATGTATTTATGTTTAATTTTTAAATAGATTTTAATAATAATTTCACGTTTCTATTTTTGTTTACATTAGAAGTGGTTCGTTTTTTTAAAGGGCTGATGTAAAATTTATTACAATTCAACATTTTGAGCTATTATTTTTCTTCTCTCTCTAACTTAAAAAAAAAAAAAAAAAAAAAGTCTATTTTTGTTTTTGAAGTTATTTATGTAAAATTCTGTGAAAATAGAATTTAATTTAGTACGGCAGGACATTTTTAAAAATCTATTTTATATGAAGGTATGTAGTAAAAGTGTTTTGTTCCTTTATTATATTCATTTCTTAAAATTTCTTTGGTACAGTTTTAGCATAGGTGACTCCTGGCAACTTTTAAAGTTTTGTTGTTATTTTGGTGATGAAATTAAAATGGCTATCACAATTGCCTAAGTAAAGATCTTGATGAGAAACGTCCGAGTTACTCCAGGGCCAAATTTAAAATTTTGCCGAGTCCTATACTAAAGCTTTTCCATTTCTTTAGCACGATTTTTTTCAATTTTAAATATTTTTTAACTTGATGCAAGAGGGAAAAAATCTGGAGTGACTCCACTCGACTTTCCGAACATTGAGTAATTAACAGTTTTGTAGATAAAGTAAAGAAAGAGGAGTTCTTAAACAAACAAAAGAGAGAAAACCATAATAGAGTGTTTGAGTATTTTTCTCCATCTATTACACGATGTTTTATTTAATGCTACTGAACTTTGAGCCCATAGATCATAATGATAAAGAATTTTTCGTTGTGTCCCTGTAAAAACCTATAAATGCTAGATTCACCAAAATGCTTATAGTTAGTGCAACAGTGATTTATAATACTCATATAAATTTTCAGCTCAATTCAATAAGCCGTTTAGATGCTATCGTACTTTTAAAAATTTAGTCCCATAGGCCATAATGATAAAGAATATTTCTTTGTGTCCCTGTAAAAAACCTGTAAGTGCTAGATTCACCAAAATCTATACAGTTAGTTCAACTGTGATCTATAACATGTGTACAATTTTTTTGCTCAGATTAATAAGGCATTTAGACGCTATCACACTTTTAAAAATTTGGCCCCATAGGCATAATGATAAAGAATTTTTCTTTGTGTCCCTGTAAAAAAACTATAAGTGCTAGATTCTCCAAAATCTATACAGATTGAGTATTTGTGACGTATAATATGTGTATAAATTTTTTTCTCAATTGAATAAGACGTTTAGATGCTATCGCACTTTTAAGATTTTGCTCCCATAGGCCATAATGATAAAGAATTTTTCTTTGTGTCCCTGTAAAAAAACTATAAGTGCTAGATTCACCAAAATCTATAGGGTTCGTACTATGGTGACTTACAATATGCGTACCAACTTTCAGGTTAATCGAACAAAGCGTTTAGACGCTAGCGTGTTCACTCACAGACATACACACATACACACACACATACATACATCATCGTAAAAATAGTGAAAACGGACTCAGGGTACCTCAAAACGTATAGAAACATCAAAATCTCGAATTCGGATTTTTGACATGATTACAATACTTTCCTCACTATAGTGTTCGGAAAGTAAAAAGGAAAAACATTTTTTAATTGGTCTAAATAATTCAAATTGTATTAAAAAAAGAAAAGAAAATGTCTTGTCCTTTAATTTATGCAAAAGAAAGTTGTTACACATTCATTTTTTTCCACTTTTATATTTGGGGAAAAGAAAAAGGAATATGTTTTTTTTTGGTATTGTTTTTCCTTTTTAATGAGTTTAAAGTTAAAATGGGGCTTTTATTTAATATCTTTTGAACCAATTATCCGATTGAATTATAAAACACAGCATTAGCTAGATTTTGTCCTTATTAATAAAGGTACTAATTTTCATAGTGATCAGTTGAACAATATAGCTTTTGTATAGTAAATTAAAACCTGACATATATATATTTGATTCAAGGTGGGTTACTGCAAATTTCCATAGCATTAAAATCGCTGTCTGAAAACAATAGTCCTGTCTTACTAAAGAAAAAAAAGTAATTGAAATTTTCAAAAAATTATCACTTATGCTGTGACTTTTAAGCTAATCTTTAATTATAAAATGAAATGTAAGCTAATAAAATATGAAAAATATTGCTGTGTTAGTATTACATATTATTATTTTGATGTACTTTATTGCAGTTATGATCAATCCCTTTGCAAAGTTTAAACACTTTGAAACTGCTGTTTTATAAGCTAAGCAGAGTTTTAAGCAAACCTTTTTGTTTACAAAAAAAAAAAAAGTTGTTTTTGTGTTCTCTCTGGGAAAGTATAAAACATAGCACTGTAAGCAGTGTGATTCTAAACTGAAGTTTTATCATATGTCTAGTATTAAGAAGATTACAATTACATAAACATCATCTGCTTTTTAAGAATCCAGTTTAACCATGTAACGTTTGTTCTGAGATAAGCCTTCCCCATATTATTTCCATGCCGGTGTACTAAAGTGGTTAGCACTAGATTTACGGATGTTGATTATATACCTATTTTTACTGAAGTGAGCCAATTTGACTCATACAAGAAAATTGAAGTTTTTTGCAAAGAAAATAGTTCCAAATCAATTTAAATGAAATGTTTATTATCAAAAAATTCATGGAAACACATTTTCCACAAACATTTCTATTACATTTAGCACAATGGTTTGTACATCTGTTTCTGAGCGAAAAAAGCCGGACCCCACTTTGCAGACCACAAATATGAACACTTCAAATTTTTTGCCTCATATGCTCCTCTAGCAAATAAAATTGCTACAAAGGCCCACAATTGTGATTTTGATTTTATATACACCATCATACCTTTATCAATTATCAAATTGAATGCGCTACTTGCCGAACCAAGTATAATATGCCTTTTAGCATAGGCAGTTGGACCAGAAACGTCTTTAAATATGGTATAAATCGGTGATCTACCTACGTTTCTGCCTTCGTTCAATGTTTCCCATAAAGTCCCATCAGCAGCTTTTTCGGCTGAAAATTCTTTATCAGAAGATGTATCGATAGCGTCTAAATCATTTTCGGTTTCAGAATCAGAAATAACCCTGGCTCTTTTTTTTTTAGGAGCTATATAACAAAGATCTTCATCTTTACTGCTTGAAGATTCAATTTTATTGACTTTCTCCTCTAATTCAATTTCATTATCACATTGGTCTATATCAATTGCATCCGATTCATTATCTGATTGGTCTTTCTTTATTTTGATTAGTTTTTTCAAGAAAAGACAATTTTTCTGATTTTTTCCCATAATAGAAACCCTAGATAACCAGTTAAAATAAATATCAATTGTAATACCTTTTACAAATAAATTACAAAATTACCTTTGTGGATCAAATTTTTCTGGCAAAAAATGAATTTTATAAAATTATAAATTATATATTACTTCAATGCACTGCTCACACGCGATGTATAAATCGAAATGATGACAGAAGTGGGTAATAATGTAGTGGAGTAGCGAAAACAAGTGACAATGGCTCCCAAATACACACAAATATTGTATGTGAGGAATGCCAAATGAGAAGAGAAACAAATCACATGCGACTTGACTGTTGCCCAGGCCTGATAGGACCAATAAATTTCATGTTATGCGATTAATTGTTAAACCATTCTATGAGTCAAATTGGCTCACAACCGTGAAAATAGGTATACCTCTAAACTTTAAATAAATTAATAGAAACGAAGTACACTAACACATAATAAATATAATAAAACCTATCTTTACTTCGTGGCCGTTCTGAGATCTTTCAGCGCCGGGCACCCGGGCCTCTTCGGAGAACGTTAGCTCTGTGATGGAGATTTGGGTTTCTGGATGCTTCTTTGTTGACTTCCCAACAGGTGGCTCCATGCCCTGTTGGGCATGGAGCCAGGCATGGAGCCTGCCAGGGCATGGAGCCACCTGTTGGGAAGTCAACAAAGAAGCATCCAGAAACCCAAATCTCCATCACAGAGCTAACGTTCTCCGAAGAGGCCCGGGTGCCCGGCGCTGAAAGATCTCAGAACGGCCACGAAGTAAAGATAGGTTTTATTATATTTATTATAGGTATACCTCATTCGATAATGCAAAATGAAGGGGTCTGCGGGGAAGAGGAATGAACGTTTACATATATTTCATTACTTAACTAAAAACCAACGTATGTTTTTAAAAAGTAATATTAAAGTTTTATATATATAGTGTTCAAATTTTTAATGAGTCAAATTGGCTCGGTCTGTAAATCTAGTGTTAGGACAGGGTTTCCATTACAAAGTAAGATTACAATAATGTCACATGTTTTCTTATTTTCTGATGTAAATTTTTAACATTTAGAGAAATTCGTGCACTCTTCTAGGATCAATAAAATTTTTCATCCGAAAACAGGTCATTCATAAAAATCAGCAGTCTTGAAAAGGATATTTCTCAAAAATCAGCAAATTTAAACAGACCCTTCACTAAAGTTGAATGATTAAAAAAAATTTCCAAAAAGTTGAATAAGAAAATTATGTGTTTTGTTGATCAGCTGCAAAAATAAATTATATTTTTGCAATGAAACACTAGAAAAACAGAAATTTTTTTTATCTTTACGTAAATAATTCTGTATTTTAGGTATATATATATATATATAAAAGAAAACTTCATCAATTAGTGTTATAATAACTGCCTATTTTAGTGATTGATATTGAAAAGAAAAATGATATATTTAAGTAATTAATTATGA
This sequence comes from Salticus scenicus, assembly GCA_963930645.1. Classification (NCBI taxonomy): domain Eukaryota; kingdom Metazoa; phylum Arthropoda; class Arachnida; order Araneae; family Salticidae; genus Salticus; species Salticus scenicus. The sequence continues at coordinate 266,201,796 of OZ005653.1, read as the reverse complement.
TTAAACTCAAATTCTACCAATAATCTATAAAATTAGTCATTAGCAATTTATAATAATTCAAATAATATTAATAATGCATGTATTTCTGTTCTTACATTCTTTTTAAAAAATTCACTGAGTAAGGGGAGAAATTCTCACCCAATTTTCACCTCTGATAAAAACTCTGTAATTTATTTTAAAATTAATTATTTTCTCTAATTAACTGCTTTGTGTCATTGTGGGTTTAACATTTAATATATATGCAATGATCCTTCTTTCTCAAAATTTATTGACAGAGACCATGGACATATTATCACGGGTAATCTCAATATTATTGATAATTATCAATTAAAAAAATTCATGAAATTTGGCACCAAATTTAGACTTCCAGTTAAAACTAGCATTCCACAAATCTTTCAACAGTTTTCTTATGACCTAGATTTATTTATTTATAAAATATCTATTACTCATAATAAACCTATTGCCTACTTCACTCAATGGAAAGTTTTAGTGTTACAAAAAATCAAAAATGCATTATTTATCAATTCTTCATATCTGGTGTTATTTAAAAAATCTGTACTTCTTAACTCAGTCAAATCACTACAGGATGACTTTGTGATCACTTATGTTGACAAATCACCTAATAATTATGCCATTATTTGTAAATCCTACTATCTCTCTAATTTAAACTCTTCAATCAATAATAGTAACATCTTCAGTTTAACTAATAATAACATTATTATTAATAACTGAAAAATACATAATTACTATAAACTACTTCAACTTCCCTTCAATAACTTTAATTATCCTTATATAGTTCTCATACCTAAGTTTCACAAATCTCCAATTAAATTTCTCACTGTCACTGTTGGGTGTAACACTTATAACAACAATGCTAATAAAGCTCTACTGGATATTCTAAAACAAATTTACAAATGTACTTGCAAAGTTGATAATTTACACTGTCTTAAAAATAGCTTTCAATTAATTCAATACATAAAATCGCTCGATTCAATAGACAATATTATGACTTTTGACTTTCAAGATCTTTTCAATAATATTGAGTTATCAGATCTTAGTAATATCATTTACAGTCTTTTTCAAGAATATAAAGCTCAAATTAATCTTCCTTACAATTTTAAAGCAGAAAAATTTAAAACACTTCTTAACTTTGTTATCCATAATAATTATATCTTCCACAACAACGCTATCTATTTGCAACAATTAGGCATCCCACAAGGAGGTTGTAGCTCCAGTATTTTGGCAGATCTCTATCTTTATTATTATGAAAAGCAAATTTGCAATGATCATGTTCGATTTTATCGTTACATCGATGATATTATTGTATTTTATCTCAACAAGAACTCACAAAATGGCTTTTCCTTCAATTATCCACCTAATTTAAAGCTAACTCAAAATACTCTGACTAATCAATCAATTAACTTTTTAGATCTCAAAATAATCATCGATGGTAATAAACTTTACACAGATATCTATGACAAACGGCAAGATTTTTGTTTTAATGTAAACTTATTTACACATTTTAATTCATGTCTGCATCTTTCGGTATTTAGAAACATCATCATTAACCATTTATTTTGAATTAATAATTTATGCTCTGCAAAGTTTAAAAACAAGAATATTAATAAACTGATCACAGCCACTGCTAAAATGGGTTTTCCTAAAAACTTTGTATTTTCTATTTTATATCCTTAACCATGTCTCTGTCAGTACAAAAAAAAAAAAAAAAAAAGCTGTGTACACTCTTGTGTATATCCACAAAAAAATTATAAAATAATAAAAGACAATAAAAAAGGTGGCGGTTGGGTGGGCAGATGTTTGATTACGGAGGTGGGGTGGTGTTGTATGGTTGGGTGGGTTTGTGAAATTTAAAAAAAAAAAAAAAAAGTAGAAGGCTTGTTGCATTTGCTTTGTATTACTATGCAAACTTTCATTTTCCAATAAAATTTCAGATTTTTCCTTTTTGAGTTGTCAACTATATTTAATGTTCTAATTATACTGTTAAACACAATGTGATCAATCGGTGAATTTCATTGTGGCTTCATGGTTTCATTGTTGTTCATCTGCTTTGAAATTTTGCATTTTTAAATCCATATGGTTCCTGTTCTGGTTGTGGCAGGCTGGGGGGAGTGTTGCCGGTGTAAAACTAGTGTAACCCCACAGGCAAGTCACAAGTCTTGCCGCCTGCCTCCTTCTTCCTATCTTGTGTTTCTTGGGTTGTTTTTTCATTAATTTTGATAAGTTTATGGTTTTAAATTAAGATTTGTTGTTTTACTTTATTGATTCGTTTGTTTTGCAGACTGTTAATTAATAGATCTGGTTTCTTTACATTAGTGTATTTCATCCACTGATGATTTTTTTTTTTTTATTGGTCATTGGTGTTTCAGTGATCTTGTATCTGTTGCTTGGCTTCTACTATGCTTAATAGATCATCTTTATTATATATATATATATATATATTTCGAATAGTTAAATACATTGTTGAGTAAATTTTCATCAAGTAATTCTTGTTTATTAGCATGATGATATTTCTCATTATTTTTAAAAATTCTGTTTCTTTTAGAGAGCTTTGAATTACTTCATGCAAGCTGCTGATGCTGGAAATGCAAATGCTATGGCCTTCCTTGGTAAAGTAAGTGTTTTAATTATTTCATTTTAATAAGAAAACACCCATTATTTCCTAAATTATACACATATTTTTCTTTCTTTTTCTTTTTTTAAAGAGAAAGCCTTTAAACATTCACCTACAAAAAATCAATTTTTCAAAAATGTTTTAAAATACATAATTCATTATGTTAAAAATATTTTAAAACAAATCATATCAGAATCAAGTGAAAATTATGTCAGCGACAATTAAAAATGCAACTAAGACTTCTTCTTTTGAAAATAAATCTTTAAATTTGATTTTTCTCAATATTTTACTTTTCCACAAGTTAAGGAAAAAGTTATGAATGAAAAGCAGTATAATTTTACGTATATGTTGTATATACAAAGGGGCCAAGTTATTATGGATTATCCATCACTTTAATATGGGAATTTATTAAAAGAATTTTTTTTATAGTAATTATTTGCAATTGAATACAACAAAATTTATTTTTTCTAAATAGTAGTATGAAACTTATTTTTTGTTCGTATTATATGGATTTTTATTTTCTGTACCTCAGTTTTGATTTTATTTTATAGCTTGATCAAATAAATAAATATTTTCAAATTGTATGAAATTTTTTATTTATTTATTTTTTAAATATTGAAATATCAGATCAATTTCAGACTTTAGGTTTATAAGGGGGGAAAAAAAAAGCATATCATTAATAGTCATATGTCTTTAATTTGATACAAGATTATAAATCTTTAATTTGATACAAGAGTATAGATTTTGCTGTATTTATTTTTTTAAAAAAAAGCTATAGGAAACAGGTGTTAATGGTTTACATCGATTTGAAAATTTAAAAAAGTCAATTATTATTTTCTTTATTTTATCTATATGTCTAGTATATTTTCCCAAAGTTTCAAGCCAGTCAGAATAAAAGTTTAGGACAAGGGAGCCTTTGGAAATATGTTTATTTCTAATTAAAACTGTAATTGATTTTTTATGAAAACACTATTTTTCAGTTTGGTGGTCATTATTTATCAAAAACTAATGCATCAATCTTATTGAAATTTTGACATTTCTTCAAAATAGATTTTACTAGTATATATATTGAATAAAGTTTTTTTTTTTTTTCTTCTTTTAGATTAAAACTAACTTTATAAGGCTATAAATGGTGTAAATTGTATCAACAATTATACTATTTTGCATACAACTCTGAAAAAACTCAAAATTAAGTTTTTTTTTTTTTTTTCAGATAAAATTATCTGAGTTATTCTGACCACAACAAGGACTCTTTTTTTCTGATGGGTCTTTGGAATACAGGTTCCACCTGTTGAATTTTCCAAATATTTTAATGAAGAATTTATAAAATGTTTAAATATGTTGCTCTCGCTTTTATATATTTAAAATTTTGAATAATATATATATATTTTTTATTATATTAAAAAAAACAATAAAATAGAGAAAATAAGCCTCTTTTTTTTTTTTTTTTTTTTTTTTTAATGATAATAATAATAAACTTCAAAACCCAAATAATTCCTTGATTTTTTTTTTCTCATATTAAAATGAACAAACTCAAAATGCACAATTATCGGTTTTCAAGGATATTTTCTAACTTTAATCTGTTATTTAAAGTGTTTAGATTTTTTTTTCTTCTTCTAAGATATAGCAGAGGAAAATAATCATTATAAATAACCTGAAGATGTTTTGATAATATATTTTTTGTTAATTTAATTTAAATTACTTATAAATAAAGGCATTGATTTTTATTTTTTTTCTTTTCTATAGATGTATTTGGAGGGTGGCAGTGTTGTTAAGCAAAATAATGAAACAGCTTTGAAATATTTCACTTTGGCAGCTGAAAAGGTAGTTATTTATTTTTATTTAATGTACTATACGATTTTTGTTATTCTTGCTGTATTTTCTTAACCTTTTTTTTATTAATTGGGTAATTTTTAATTATAAATAGAATTTGATTATTTATTTTGTTTTGTAGAATAATCCTGTAGGTCAGAGTGGATTAGGATTGATGTACTTACATGGAAAAGGTGTTCCAAAAGTAAGCTATGCCTTTTGAATTACATTCTTATGTAATTTTATTTATCTTGAATTTTTTTTGTAAAAGTTGTCTATTTTAGTATTAGAAATGAAAACTATTTTTTACTAATTTAATGGTGAAAAATTTCAGTTCATAACATGCAGGAAAAACTAATTGCATACTGATTGGTGTATAAAAATATTATTAATGAATAATTTTTTTTTTTTTTTTTTAAACAAAACAGACTAAAAATTTAATGTAGATGACTAATAATATAATACATATCTTTTGAAAATAATGACAATTATTGTGCATTTGAAATTAATCCTTTCCCCTTCACACACACACACACACACACACACACAAACATTATTATATGTATTTGTAAATTTTTGTCAATATCAGACAGTTTTGGTAATGTTAAAAAAAAATCAGCCTATGAAGCTTGTATTTATTTAACTTTAAAATTGCTATAAAGAGTCAAAGTTAAATTATAAAATCTTGAATAATAAATAGAAAAAATGTGAGTTGATTTTGAACATTTTTATTTAATCTTGCAAACAGATGTTTTAGGCCAAATCTTTAAGCGTTTTTTAATGTAATTTTGAAATTTCTGTCTTTTGTTTTCCTGAATTATGCTTTTTTATGCACATTGTGGATCCGAGTTTAATGTATTTGCTAGCGAACTTCGTCCGCTAGCGGGTCACTATTTTTAAATGAATTTAAATGAATCATTTTAAATGAATATTTTTAAATGTAATTAATGAATCACTAACTCAATCTTTTATTCTTAAGAAAAGAAATATGAAAAAAAATCATTTCTGATCCGGTAAAAAGTCGCACCGGGTCCCCACTCGCGCACAAATGCATATATACACGTGCATATGTATTCCTTCACTGCCCTTCCTTGCCCCTTATAGTAATTGTTCTGTTTGGGTAAAAACTCGCACTGGGTCCCCACTGCCTTAGGCAGTGCAGACCCATGTGCGCTGCGCATGTACGTGTGAAGTTCTTTTGCAATATTTATTTATCTATGTTAAAAAATAAAGGCTATATATATGTTAAAAAACTAATGTGTATATATACCCTGTGGCAGAATTTTTTCCTGCTTTCTGCGACAAACCTCAGTAGAGCTGATTCCTTTCTGCAAGATAATATCATTCAATAATAAATATATGTGTTACTAACTGGCAATGACACGAGTTTTTTTGTTTCTAAAAATGTTGACATGCTATTACTCAGCTGCTAATCGATAAAGGTCGCATTATCTTAAAAGCTGATTTTTATTAATTGTGATATTTTTGTAAACGATAGTGGAAATATGCTGTCATTTCACCGCTAGTTAACAAAATTGATATTTAATCAGAATTAATTGTTGAAATAGGCTTTATTTCAATTTCAGTGCTAATCGTGAAATTCTTTTTTTGCAATGATTTTGTAGCCATTTACTGAAATATGAAATTATTTCATAACTAATTAGTAAAATTTACATGATTCCAACTATTGCTAAAATAGGTATTTTATTAAAAGTATGTAATTATTTAGCCCCATAATTCAGCATTATTATTATTTGGTATTTGATTATTAAAATGTCACATTTTTGCAGCTGATTTTTAAATGCATAATTTTCTTGTGTAATTTTTGTGAAGAATTGTTTTAAAGCCACTGATTTTTGTGAATGGCTCGTTCTCAAATCCAAAATTTTCTCAAAATTACCCCTGCGCTATAAAAATTGAGTTATCACATATTCAATTATCCTAACAAATGTTACAGAAAATAACTCAAATACCTTACAGCAATATCCTTTTATATTTGTGTAGATATATTTTGGTTCGCTGTCGCGGCCATCTTCAGTGCACACTGTGATCTCTGTGAGGAACTGGGGTGAATGCAATAACAAGGAGAGGTCACGACATGAAAAATTCAGATCGGGATGAAATTGCGCAGGATTGTAGGTTATGAAGGTAACATAATTAATCAGTAGGACCCACTAGCCACAGAATTTCGAGAAAAAAGAGTTTAAAGTTTCAGTAATCTTTAAACACAAGTTATTTTGCTAACGAATCAGCACCCCAGTGGCGTGAGCGTAAAGTACGAGGCTTCCACCCAGACGTCCTGGGTTCGAGGCTACCTACAGGACTTCTTTTTTTCTTCTTCTTTTTTAATTTTTTATATAATCTAAACTTTTTATTTATTTTTACTCTATTTTATAATTCAGTTCAAAATTTGAAAATTTTAATTAAAGATTGTTTAATTTTCTTGAATATAAAATAAATAAATTTTTCTGTTTTTAATATTTATAACTTAAAAATACAATAAATTTCTATAACTTAAAAAAAAAAAAAAATTAGTTTTACAAAACCCGAAATAACAAATATAAAGAAAAACGGACAAAAAATTTAAATATTAAAAAATAAGCAAGCTGTATAACAAAGTGTAAAATAATTAGCAGGTGTACTTAAATCTTGGTTTGAGCTTCCTGATTTGGTTTTAATGTGTATAAAATACATAAACGCTTTTAGCTTGTTAATAATAGAGAGCAAATGGAATTTTATTTTGTGCACAGAAGGCTTAAAAAAAAAAAAATAATAATAAAGGCAAGTCGTTCTCGAAGAAGAAAGTATGTTGATTAATATTTAAAATGTACATTTAAAGATAACATTTCTTTGCCTGTAATAATTTAATAGCATCGTAATCCTATACTATAATTTTTCAAGAAGCTGTATTGATTGGAGAAGTAATTATTTAATTTGGATAGTAATTATATATGCAATTAAAATCATCATTTCTCTGTAATTTTTTTTTTTTTTTTTGTAATAAAAAAAAAAAAAAAAATTAGTATTGTTTTTAAGTATACCTAAAATAAATAAAATATTTAGGTAAATAATTAAAAACAGTTTCTTTAGTTTTACCTTATTTTATAGTTAAAACAAAACAAAAATTTATTTTTTAAGTTATAGAAATGTATTGTATTTTTAAGTTATAAATATTAAAAATAGAAAAAAGTACATTTGAGAAAATTATGGAGTGGAAGGCTGATTTTTTATACCAAAGTCACCGAGTGACTTTGCCAACAAATGTTATGTGAGAAATGCCTAGCTGGTAACCAGCCAGGATAGCTCGATGGTTTGAGCATCCGCATGTAAAGCGGAAGGCCTGGGTTCGATACCTGGCTCTGGTATTTTTCACGTAGTTGGTATAAAAAATCAGCCTTTCACTCCATAATTTTCTGAAATGAACGTTCAGGCTTGATGAATAAATTTCTAAATTAGATAGAAAAAAAGTATTTATTTTATGTTCAAGAAAATTAAATAATCTTTAATTAAAATTTTCAAATTTTGAATTGAATTATAATATAAAGTAAAAATAAATAAAAAGTTTAGATTACATAAAAAATTAAAGAAATAGAAAAAAAAAAAAAGTCCCGTAGTAGCCTTGAACCCAGTCGTTTGGGTGAAAACCCAAACTTACGCTCACGCCACTGGAGTACTGGCTTGCTTGCGAAATAACTTGTATTTAAAGATTACTGAAACTTTAAACGCTTTTTTCTTGAAATTCTGTGGCTACTGGGTTCTGCTGCTCTAATATGTTGTTACCTTCATAGTATACTACAATCATGCGCAATTTCGTCCCGATCTGACTTTTTCATGTCGTGACCTCTCCTTGTAAGTTGAACTCTGTGTTTTCTGTGGGAGGTAGCAGAAAAGAAAATGGCTAGTTTTTAAAGATGAAAATATTCTCTTGAATCTTTTTTACACACAATTTTAGAAACATATTTAAATGAATTTTCTTAAAGTATTGGGCGATTATTATTCCAAAACTTTAAAATATTTTAATACATCTGAATATTATCAATTTTGATTTTATTTTAATTTCTTTAGCATTTCAATTCGGATAATTTTCTTTAACGCCTTCTTTTTAGAACCTGTTCAATAGTTGCTTTTGAAAATGTTTTTTTCTGAATATTCTTATTCAAAATTATAAAGTAAGCATGTTAAAACTATTTTGTAGTTTTAACAGTCCCATTTGTGTGAAAAAAGAAAAAAAAAAAAAAGCGGAGGGAAATGAATATTTGAAATTTATTTATGGATAAATAAAAGGAAAGGAAGACCACATGCATAGTTTGAAACAGAAGAGAAATCACATCAAACAACAAGTGAAAGCGAGTGAAGCATTTCTGCAAAAGTGAAATTTATTCTGCAGAATAGTTTTAGCGAAAGCTATTGTATTTTTTTTTTTTTTTTTTCAAAAATATTTTGTTTCCTGAAAGAAAAATCTTTCTGCAAGGACCCAGTGCCATTCTGCGATAATATTGTTGTGTCGCCGCGATTTTGCCATGTGTATATGTATGTTTATTAAAAAACTGAACTAATTTGTTTTGCATATTTAATTTTTAAATGTATTTAATTTTAAAAGAACAATGATGTTAAATTAATTTAAGGATAAGAAAAAGTAACTGCACAGTTAAAACAAAAATTAGCTTGCAACATCTATACATATGAGGGTAATACAAATAGACAAATACAATTATAAAAACAGTAATACACTTCTAAGAAGCAATTTTTATTTATATAATCTTGTTGTTTAGGACTACAATAAAGCTTTCAAGTACTTCACTTCTGCAGCAAATCAAGGTTGGGTTGACGGACTTTTACAACTTGGAAATATGTATTACAGTAAGTATTTGTGTATAAATTTTTACTTCATCTATCTTTTCCTTTAAATGTAAATTAAGAACAGTAAAGGCCAAAATTTATCACAGTGTTGGTTTTTATTTACCATCATTTTACAAGTTATCTATTTTCTGTTAGTAATAATAGTTATAAATTGTTATTTTTTATACAATTTGTCTTGTATAGAAATTCTAAATTGGCTCATATTAGAATAAATGTCAGTAAATTTATTATTGTATTGTGTATTAAATTTCAATTGCTAATTTTACAGGTGGTCTAGGAATGCCCAGAGATTATAAAATGGCAATCAAATATTATACAATGGCTTCACAGTCTGGTCATGTCCTTGCATTTTACAGTCTTGCTCAAATGCATGCCACTGGGACTGGAACTGTGCGATCTTGTACAACTGCTGTTGAAGTAAGTAATGTTAAAATTAAATGCTGCAAAATACTGCTAAACTGAATAATTTTTTGCAACAATAAAGCTTTATATCTTCAATTTTATAAAGTTGTTAACAATCAGTCTATTGTTATTGATTTATCCTTTACAGTCGGCCGATTTTCGTATTTTAAACAGTAAACCCCACCTTTTGGTGTTTTTCTAAAACGTTATTGTATTTAACAAATGATTTTTACATATTTGTGTTAAAATCATTTAAATTTTATTAAAAAGCAATTGATGCAGTAAATGCGTGTGATGAACCTAAAGCAGTTTTTATTTAAAGAATAGAAACAACTTTTTTCCCTTCTCAAAGCCATCTAATTTTCAATAGATTTACATATAAAGTAATGTTTGTAAAGACCTATAAAAAACATCTTTTAAGGTGCCTATGTCATTTACAACAAAATGTCTGAAATAACCAATGCTCTGCCAATTGAGTTTTGACTGACACTAGTCACATATTTGTATTCTGATTATGACTATTCCCTTCTATCAGAAAAAATTCTTGTAGTGAATAGACAAGTTTTTTTTTTTTTTTTTTTTAAGTTTCAAATTAATTTATTGTACAATTTTTAGTCAACTATTTTTAATTTGCATCTCATTTATATTTACTTTGCTTTTATTTTCTTGAAGTTGTTCAAAAATGTTGCTGAAAGAGGACGTTGGGGAGAAAATTTAATGCAAGCCTATAATGATTATAAAGAAGGCCGAATTAATGAAGCCTTGGTCAAATACATGCTTTTGTCTGAATTGGGGTATGAAGTTGCCCAAAGTAATGCTGCTTTTATTTTAGATAGAGGTAAGTTTTGATATTTTAGTAATGTTTCAAAGTATTTCTTGTAATTTATGTTATATATATATATATATTTTTTTTTTTTGCATCAATTAATTTAAATTAAGTCTTTGAACTATTGCTTTGTGGATTTTATTTAGCTTCAAGTATGTAATTTTATATTCAATAAACATTGAAATTAACACAATTCTCTACATGATTTTTTTCTTTTAATTAATTTTTAAAGCTAAACTATCGCTGGATTTTATTTTTATTAATCAAAACTAATTTCTGTATTTACTAATTTTTATTCTATCAAAATCTAAAATGAAACCAATATTTTATGGGAAAAGGACTAAAGGATTCATGTGAAATTTTGTTATTTAAATATATAAATATTTAAATTTTTCATTAAAGTGCTTCTGTGTATTTATTTCTGAACTAGCTGACTGACATGGAATTTCACATAATAGATTTAAAAACTAACCAGGTGAAATAAGAACATGTGAATTAGCCTAAAAAGTGTTATGAAGAGTTTTTGTATAATAAGCTTTTGACAGCAACTATCAAGAAATAATACCTAGATTTAAAAAAAAAAAAAAAAAAAAAACAATATTTTTGTGACTTGAGTTTTATTTGTTCACCATGTCCTAGCACTTTCTTAGAAAAGAAATCTTTATAGAAATTATGACTTAGATTTGTAAGTGGAAGGAAAAAATAATAAATAATTGTGAATAAATCTTTTTTTCTTTTCTCTTTTTTTCCCCTTGAAACTATAGAATATATTTGTTATTTTAAAACTTTGATGGCTTAAAAACAAAAAAGAAAATATAAAAAATTAAAAACTAACACTTTAATTATTTAAATACTGTGCAAGCTTTGAGATATGATGGCACATTATGTAAATGAATCAGCTATAGTGCATTCTTTCAAATGCAGTATATGATATTCAACCCAGGGTTAGAAATAAGTGGTCGTTAGCAGGGCCGGCTCTAACGTTTTTGCCGCCGTAGGCAAACCTCAAAAGTGCCGCCTCCCCCCTCCCCCAAGCTTTAAAAACTTTCAAAAAAAAAAAAAAAAAAAAACAGTTTAATAAAATCGAGCTAAGTAAATAATACTCATACAATATTTACTACTGTTTTTTTTTTTTTTTTCTAAGTTAAAAACACAAAATCTTTGGAAGTAATACTAGTACAGTACAGACAATATTTTCTAAACAGCAAAGAATAAAAATGCTAGTACAGTATACAAAATTTAAACCAGAATAAAATAATCTCTTTCGAACCTTTTTTTGTGCAAATCTTGAATAACTTCTTATCTAATTTGTTCCTCAATTCATATTCAATGTCCAACATTGCTAACCCATTGAGTCGATTTTGATTAGATATGGTTTTAAAATATTTTTTTACCATTTTTACTTTCTCTTACCCGTAAGGTAGAGAAAGTATTGTTTTAGGGTCAAATTTTCGAATGTGAGTTTTTGTTATATTTACATGCTTTAAGGTCTCCTTAATCCGAAAATCATGTTTTTAGCAGTTGGTGTGTGTGTCTATCCGTGTATCTGTCTGTTATCATCATATCTCAAAATCAAATTGTAGCAGAAAGTCCAAACTTGATATTCTAAATGTGTATGGTATGGGGATGCTACACTAAGCTTTTTGTTGAGATGTCGCATATAATACGTGTACAGGGACACCCAAGAGAATTCAAATACATTACGTCTATGGGGGAAATTGCAGGGGAGTAGAGTTTAACATCTATAGACTGCACTAAACCAAAATGAAATGAATATATATTTTTTTATATGCATAAAAACATGTCCCATGTAGATTATGGCAAGGAAATCCTTCTCTGTTCATTTACAGGGCTACACAAAAGAACTTGATTATAGTGCGACAATAGCTGAAAATTAATGGAACTGTATTTAAGGTTGTGCCGTGTATCACTACTATGGGATTATATTTAGGTGCACCATGTGGTCTGTGCATAATCTTCAAATGATATATAGGGCTGCAAATATTATGCGATAACATTCTTTTTTATTGTTAGTAGAAGTTCTTTACTGTAATATTTTACCATTTCCACCAAAGCTGCTCAGAAATTGAAATGAATTCCTCATAGACATGATAAATAATGTATGTTTTAAAGCTGAAAATTCATCTCTTGTTTTTTGTATATTTACACGTTTTAAGGCCTCCTGATTGCCGAATTAAAGTTTTTTAACGTTTGATTTTTGTCTGTGTCTCTTAGAGTAACTTACAAACGAATAATTTCAGGGGATCCAAAAGTTGTCTTTTCAAGCTAATATAAGTTTGTTGCTGGAAAAGTTTCAAGGAATGTTACGCGTGTAAATTATCTCTATAATTTTAAGCGAACTTTTAATTTTAATAACAGATTTCAATTCTATATAAATGTAGGTGCAGTAATGAAACGGGGGGTTAGGGGGACGGTAGCCCCCCTCACATAGAACTAATTGTCACATAAAACTTTTCCGAAGCCAAATTTGAATTGTTTTAACGTAAGTTTACATAACAGTAATCGTTATCTTACCTCTTAGTCTCCAACCTGTATTTATGGTATTAAATTTCAGGGTAAGAGAAAGTTGTGTGAGTGACACACCAGATTATTAGTTTAGAAAAAGATTTTTCTCCGTTAGCAAAAGTTATGGGCAAGGTTAACAAAATTTTTAAAGCAGTGCTTAAATTCGGCCCAATGTTAAGGAATGTAATGAATTTAATGACGTCAAAACTAGACATTCATTTTTTTCAAAAGTAAAGAAAATAAAGTATATTTTACCAAGCAATTTTAAAATGTTGAAATTTAAACGATTTAACAGAGGAATCGCAGTCTGTTAAGTTGTTTCCCAGATCTTTACAGTGTGTCAGTCTCAGCAATTCCTTTTTGCACGTGTCTTTATGTTTCTGAACATTTCATAAAAATTCAAAAGAATGGTTATGATTATTCAATAAATTTAATCTCAGCTTCAGTGCACTGATCGCCTGATCACTGAAAAGCAGAAAAAAAATCTATTTTATATTTCCCTTTTCAATTTTCTATAGATATTCGTCTACACTTTCATAAGAATAATTTCTTTTTAAGATTGAACATGATGGTGTGGTGTAGTCATTTCGAAGTTTTTTCTACGTCTATTACATTAGCTAACTTTTCAGCTTCTAAGATAAAATTTTCAAAGGATTCAACTGATGATAATTCTTAATAATAATAATAATAATGAGTTATTTAATAAATTAATGGCTTGGTGTAAATCAAAAACTTTTGTTTCACGTAGCTTACTCAATCGGATTAATATAATTAAAAATTCTGTGTCAAATGACAACCAAACATAAAAAACTTTAATTGTTATATTGTACAGTCAGCAGAAAGTACACATCCACATTTTCAGGTATATATATATATGTATTTAGTTTGGTCGCTTCTTTTTATCATCAACTTACTTTTTTATAAACAGTGTAAGACAAAGATCATGACTCGACAAATATTTACTTAACAAAACAGCATAAGGTGCCCATCTTTTAAATAGGAATTATTTCTAGTGCTTCAATAATTTTGATGCCGGCTGTAATCAATAAACAACTGCCTCATTTTGAATCATATTATCTATCTCTACATTTTTGTAATTGCTTAATAAAGCATCATGAATATTTTCTAATTTAAGAAATAAAGATATTAGGGAATCTATACATTTTTTTCCAACTTCGCAGTAATTCATTAACTACCAAGTTTAATAAATGGCTGCTGCAATGTGCGTGAAATGCTCTGGAATTTAAAATTGTAGTCCGAATTTGTGACCACTCATATTTGAGCAATTTTCATAACCTTGACCTCTCATATTTCCTAATTTTAACCCTTTTTTCAACTCTTTTAATAAAACTTTAGACAGTTTCTTACCACTAGATATTTCAACAGGAAGTAAACCTTAAAAATATTCATTGAATTTGCATTGAAATGCTGATTAGCCAATGGAAACATACCTTCATCAAAAATGTATCCCCCCCTCCCATCCAATGAATCTGATGGACGTTATTGGCATAAATAAAGCATTGTTTTAAATCTGACATCACTGTTGCCAATTCAAACTCAAATTTTGCCGTGTTTTTACGGACAACTCAAAATGTCCCTATCTTATGGCCTTCCGTGGAGGATCAAAATTGTGATGTCATGTCTCCGGACCACCTCTAGGGGTGTGTCCCAGACCGTAGCCAATTGCCCATCTGCGCAGCACTAGGACGACGTAAAACCCAACCATCCATCCCTATCTTATGGCTGAGGATGTCCTAGGACGTTCTTTCATACTTAGGATATACTGATAATGTCCTGTTGAGAAAGGGTACCTCCAAATAATTCCTACATGCTGAAAGTCCCTACAATTGGCAAACTCTTGACTTTTTTTAATTAGAGGGCAAAAAAGAGCTTGGTAAGATCAGCGGCGAGTGTGCATTTCTCCCTTTGCGTCATGGCTGCGCATACAATACATACTGTACAGAACTTACAAGTTTGTCTATTCTTGTCTGCGTTTCAAATTATAGGAATGGGCAGAGAAGCCTGTAAATTCTTGTTATGGTTATTTACTTTTCTATTTATTTATTTTCTACATTCAATAATCGAATTTATTTATTTATTTTTTGTAGTTCAACTGATTTTGCCGCCCCTAAATTTTGCTGCTGTAGGCAGTTGCCTACCTTGCCTACCGCCGGCCCTGTCGTTAGTCGTGTTTTGCGACCAGTTTTTTCATGTTGACGCCTAGAATTCCAATCATAAGTGCCATATTTGATGCCTGGATTTTTTCCTCATCATATCTAATAATTTTCCCAATCCCATCAGACAGCAAACAAGTCTATTTCACCTAACCTAATAAAAACCTAATTTGAATCTAATAAAAACTGATTTAAGAAATCATTTCTGTATGAAAGTAGTTGACGATTTGTTAATGAATAAATTAAACAACCCTAAATTTGAATATTTCTGCCCAGAAAATGCTATTAAATTGTGGTGGAATGATGTATATTCTGGGCGAAGAATGAATTTGTGATTTTAAATATGTACGTTTGATATTGTCGATGTAATTACATTCATTACATAAATATTTTTTATATAATCTTGCATATATTATTTACAAGTTGATGCTTTATTATTATTATTATTCCCAAAAAATTTAATCCAGGCGTTATTTTGACGCCTAGTTTCAAAATTCTTATTTCTAACACTGATTCAACCTTTAATAATTTTGTGTATATCATGCTCCAATGATCTCCAAAGATTTTCAGATCCCAAGAGCATATGCTCCTATCTCATCTTTCTCCCAAAAATGAAAAGCCTGATGTGAAAAAAAAAAAAAAAAAATTAAAGATGATGATGATAAAAAAAAAAACCAAAAAAAAAAAAAAAGAATAACTTTTATGCTTATGTGAAATTTTGTCTTTTTTGGAGAAGAGTTAAATAAAATTGTAAAACCATTTTATATAAAATAATCTGGTGTGATACTTAACTATCTCTTACCTTGATGATTTTAGAAACTGTTTTATTTGGAATATATTTTGGTCTTTCTTTAATTATTTGTTTTTAAGGTATGCTAACTACAGACATTCAGAATGACAGCTAAAAACTTGGTTTTCATATCAATGGAATTTGAAAATACATAATTATAGCTTAAACACAGCTTCAAAAATAAAATAATGATGATGTGTTTGCTTAATTTTGGACTCTGTATATTGTATATATATGCTCTCTGTAATGTAAAATGCACTCTGTATATCGTCTATAAATTGTATATGTACCACATAGGGTTCTTATTTTAGCACAGTAATGAAAAATATTAGCACAACTTGAAAAGCACTTCTAACAATTTCCAACTAATCCCTAAAGTATTTGAATTATTTTGCATAGCCCTGTAAATAAATGTGAATCGTTTTTCACACGTTATTCTATGTGAAACTTAATGTGTATGTAAAAATTGTATGTTATTATCATACGAGGGTAAGTCATTAAGTAAGTCACAAATGCATATGGCATGATTTAAAATAGTAACAGATATCTCCAAAGAATGGTGATAGATGACAGCATCGTACAGATTTATGATATTCAATTCATATTGAGTAGGTAGCATTCACACGCATGAATAATGCAGTTTCAAAAATGGCGATGTTGCTGAAATGATTGTACGATAGAAGAGCAGTGTGCTGTGGTCTGATTTTTGTGAGCGAAAGGACTTGAATAAAAAATATTCATAAAGAAATGTTACCTGTTTATGGATGCTACAGCATCCACCTTACAGCCCAGACTTAGCCCCAAGCAATTTTCATCTTTTTGGTCCACTGAAACATCATCTTGGAGGCAAACAATTTACAGATGATGACAATGTTCAACATGAAGTCCTACTGTGGATGAGACAGCAACCCAAAGAATTTTATGCAGCAGCTGGAATTGGGGCTCTGATAAAACAATGGGATAAGTGCATCAACATTGCTGGAGATTATGCGGAAAAATAAAAATTGTTTCCAAGCGATTATCATGGCAAATTATTTATTTATTTTTTGTGACTTAATGACTTTTCCTTGTAGTACAGTCTAAAGATGCTTAAATATACCACTAAGAAATTTTGCCCTTATACGTAATACTTTTTTTTTTTTTTATGTTCCTGTATGCAAATCATTAGTTTGATCTAGGCAAAAAAGTTTCAATTAAAAGCTCTCCGTATGATACAGATTTCAAAACCAAATTTGTACTTCTTACTAAAATTTGTTTTTAAGTTATGCTAATTGCAGACCAAACACACACACCAACTGCTAAAAATCTGATGGGAACCTCAAATGTATGCTTATAGAAAAGATTCAATTTCAAAAGTCTGACTTTTATGGGTAAGAGAAAGTAAAAAAAGGAGGAAATAGTTAAATATTTCTATAAAATTTTCTTAAAATTGAAAATCAGTCAAGAAATTTTTAAATATAGGTTTATTGGAAAATTTACATTTTGTTCATAAAGACTGAAATTGGTTGTCTATTTTTAAAGTTTTTGTAACCAAATTTTGTAGCTCTGTGATGATCAAAATACAGCTAATCAGTGTATACATAAATAAAACACATTAATACATTGTGATACTTTATTTTATTAACAAGATTAATTACTGCTTCTTTATTTTATCCTTTTATATATATAAAATGTTTTTCTTGTTTCTTTGTAATTAGGAGACATAGATATAGTCTCTAAGAATGAATCATACAATCGAGCGCTCATGTATTGGAGCAGAGCAGCTAGCCAAGGTAATTGTCTATTTATTTTTCAAAAATTTTATAAATTCAAAGATATTTTTAAACAACATAATTCCATTTATATGAGACACAAGATTGTTTGCAACATATTTTTCATATTTAATTTTTTCCCACCAAAATTAAAGACTGTTGTTTCAAAAATGTCATCTCACTTCTCATAAGAAAATACTGTAATTTAAAATAAAGTAAAATTAAAAAATAATATTAGTTACGTTTGTGTTTGTTTCACAAATTTATAATTATTTTTATGATTTTGTATTCAATTTAACCTAGTTCTGGATTTATTCAGTTTGTCCTTCCATTTTCAGATTTCAAATGAATAACCTTGGAATTTCTGAAAAGCAGATATTTTTTATTTAAAGACTTAAATCCAACATTTATTTTTTAATTATACAGGGTTAGCAGTTCAATTAAATAACCAGATTTAAAAAAATTATATTTTCAAAACTATTACACATATTTACAATAACTGATATGTAAAATTAAAGAAAAATATACCATTCCCCCCCCCGCTCCACACACACACACACACTGTGACTGCTAAGAACACATTTACGCAGCATTAGGAATCATTGACAAAAACTCCAAAATGTGTGGAGTGAATTCGATTGCAGATTAAATGTTTGTCGTGTAAAAAGGGTCTCTCATCGAACATCTGTAACTGAAAAATAAAAAAATTGGTGTATTTTTCTTTAATTTCATATATTTCTTATTGTAATATGTTTAATAGTTTTGAAAATGTTATTTTTTTAAATCCGATCATTCATTTGTTCTACCCTATGTATTTTTAATAAGATTTTTATGGCAAATATTTTTTTTGCTGTTATTTTAAATAGGTTTTATTTATTATTTTTTTTTTATAAATCTACATATATTTGTATCCTAAAGAAATATATCGTTGTTTGTATCCTAAGAAATAAGTTTAAAATTTTTTCTTTGGTGAAGTTTTTTTTTTCTTATCTAAAAAATTTTGTCGATTGTAGAATTTTTATTATCAGATTTAAAAGGAAATATAGCATTTTGTGAATTTCTTTTTTGCTAAATTATAGGTTACTCTATTGCTCGAGTCAAAGTTGGTGATTACCATTATTATGGTTATGGTACTGACATAGATTATGAAACTGCTGCTAATCAATATAAGATGGCTTCAGAACAACAGCACAATGCACAAGCAATGTTTAATTTAGGCTACATGCATGAACAAGGGCTTGGCATGAAGAGAGTAAGTTATTTTCACATTATTAAAAAGTAATTTTATTGTATGTGAATAATAGGTATTCTATACATTCACGTAAGAAACATTATTATTTTTTTTTTGCATGTTTTTTTCCCTCTTGTATATTTGCACTACAATTAGATCATTTAAACATTAACAAAAAAAAAAAAAAAAAAAATTTCTATCAATGAAAGAACTCATTCAAATATACAATCCGCGATTGTAATGATCGATAGATGGCGCTTTCTCAACACTGCAGTTGTTAGTAAACATAGCCACGTGTGTTCCATTAGTGTTCTTTTTGTTATTCTACTTAATATTCGTACTATAATTTCTCCGCCATTACATTATGGAAAATTGATTGCTTTTGGAAAAAATACTTCAGTTTATTCAAAGTTCGATTGGAAGTAGATTTTTAACTGAAGTTGAACAAATATTAATTTCAAATCATCTGATTAATTCTTTACTTCCATTAGCCGAAGCAACTGAAATTTTAAATTTGTCATTTGGAAATAAATGGAAGCTCAATTCTGGATTTCTTGATCCTTTCGAGTTACACTGTGGCACACAACAGTATGTGTTATCTTTTTTACCGGATTTATTCATTTTTATTCAATAAATATATGTGAAACTAAATATCGGCAAGCAATGGCGGCTGTATGGAATTCGAATTAAACCATGTTTATTGTAATTTCACCTTAGCCCACCAGAGGGCGAGCATTTCATTACAATCGCGGATGGCGCAAGGAAAAACATCCATTTAGTGGCAAAAATGGGAAATATATTAAGGGGTTACATGGGTTTCAAAGGCTAGGGAAAAAAACAACAACATATTTTTGCTTTTTTAAAAAATATAATAAATTTTTTTATTTAAAATTTTGAGCATAATAAAAGAGCAACACTTAAAGACTAATTTTATAAATTTCTCATTAAAGAATTTAGAAAATTCAGCCGGTCGGTTCTGGTTTTCGGAGGCCTTTTAGAAAAGTAGTAGACACAATCTCAAAAATATATAGTTAACTACTAGTGCTTAAATGAAAGATTTAAAAAAAAAAAAAAAAAAAAAAACTGAAATTTGAATTTTTGACAGAGACGTGCAAAAGCAGCAATTTTCGGTATATTTTATCCCACATGTAGCATTGTAAAAATTTTTTTATTTCCAATGGCTAGGCAAAAGTTACAAAGGACTATAAAGATATGAATCAAATTATAGACAATATAACAGAGAACAAAAAACCGAAGTCATTGCCTAAGGAGCGATCTTGCCTCCCAATATCTTGACTCTTCTGTAGAACATCGAAGAGCCCTACAACGGGACAGATGGTCCCGGTCCATTACTTCTCCAGAATCACAAAGTGGGCAAGTAGGGTTGTTTAAGATATCTATGCGCTTCAAATGAGCGGCAAGGCAGTCATGTCCTGTAGATAGGCGGAAAGTCGCAACTGCCTTACGTCTTGGTTTATCAGGAATTAGAGTAGGACTTAAATTCTTCCATTTCTTTAGAGCTGTACGATTCTCAAGATCTTGTAAAGCATTAGATGCAGATAAATTCTTTAAAAACAGTTTAATCCTGCAGTAAGAAATGGCTGTATTGGGATGTTGTAGTAAGGTGGCACCTCTTTTTGCAAGAAAGTCCGCTTGTTCATTGCCCCAAAGGCCACAATGGCCGGGCACCCACTGTAAAACAATTTGTTTCCCCTTTAGAGAGTTCTTAATGATTCTTGACATTGGGATACTTCCGGTGTTAATGGATGATCAACAGCGCTTATTGACTGGATGGCTGCCTGAGAGTCAGAAAGAATGACCACCCTTTCAAACTTAGCATTGTAAAATAAGTTGAAATAAAAAAAAAAATTTTTTTCAAGCATTAATTAATTTTATTTTGAAGAAGTGTACAAATTTCAATAAGATCAGTGCATTAGTTTTTGAGGAATCATATCCACCTTTTATTTTTTTTTTGAAAGGGTGTCCGGAAAACAAGACCAACCAGCTTAATTTTCCGAATTTCTTAATCCTGCGAATGGCTGAGACATATCTTTCCATCCACTAAGCAATTGTTTTCTACCTAATGCAATAATTCAAAAGTGCATAGTTGGATTCTTAGCTTTTTTTTTTTTAAGTATGGGTATCAGATATGATAATTGTGAGGTTTATCATTACATGTGTAATCGTATTGTTAATTTGAAGATGAAATGACTGTTGTTTTTTTTATACATTGCAAAAAAACATGCAATGTAAAACCACATTACAGTTTTTTTCTTTTTTTCAAGATGCTCAGTGGGTTTATTGAAATTTTATAAATATTTTAAATTTTTCTCTTTCAGGATTGCTTGCTACACAAATCAGGAGAAAAAATTCCCTGAGTTTTCCCTGTCCCTTTTAGAAGTAAAATAGATGACACACAATCATGCAGCATTAGTATCTAACATGTTTACAAATTAATTGAACATTAGGGTATATTCACTTTATTAACTTTACTGTAGTTGGGGAAAAAACCATAATTGATTCATTATAAAGCACAAAAAAATTTCTTATGTTTTTCCAAAAACAATTTATAATTCCCTGAATTTTCTCTGTTTTTGCAATAAATTTTGAAAATTCCCTGTTTTCCAGGTGGCGTAGCAACCCTGTATTTTATAAGTAAAAAAAAATTGGTTAAAAATTTCCAAAATAAATAAAATGTTGAAAAAAAAATTGTAAATTTGAATTTTAAAATTAATAACTGTTTGATTCCAGGATATTCATCTTGCAAAACGCTACTATGACATGGCAGCAGAAACAAGTTCAGATGCTCAAGTTCCGGTTGCCTTAGCTTTAGCGAAATTGGGTGTTATGTACAGCTTACAACACATTCAGGAGGTAAATAAATGCATTATTTACATTTTGTTGACATTTGGGATTTTTCTTCTTCCACTTTAAATTCAATTTTTAAGAATTTTTAATTATATGCTAAATACCAAAAATTTTGATGAAAGCTGCATAATGGGAAGTGCTTAACGGCCCTCTTCACTCACCGTCGCCGGAAGGCCCAGACAATGTTATTCTATGGGGAAATTTTCTTTACAAATAACTTATTAACTAATACACATTTTTAAATTCTGTTTTCACATTCAGACCTTCACGGACCTTTTTTAAAAAATGTATTTTTTTAATTTTTAATATTTTATTTTGAAATTGCAAAATGAAAAAATTTCACATATTGAAAATTCGTATTTTGCAACTTCAAAATAAAATATAAAAAATTAAAAAAATAATTTTTTAGAAAAGGTGCGTCAATTTAACAGCTGGGAACTTTCAGAATGTGAAAACAGAATTTAAAAATATGTATTAGTTAATAAGTTATTTGTAAAGAAAAATTTCCCATAGAATAACATTAGCTTCGGCTTCTGGCGGCGGTGAGTAAAGAGGGCCCTTAAAGCTATAATTATGCCATTGAATAACTAGATTCAGAATTCATTTATGAGGAAACTCGTCAACTGCTAATTTCTGATGTCTTGAAAAAATTACAGAAATTAGTTTACATTGTATTTATTGAATACCAAATATGAAACAGTCATAACAAATTACTTTAACCCTCATTTATAGCAAAGAACTGAAATATAGCAAGCAATTACAATTTTTAAGATATGATGCCTTTATATTCTATCTAATATTTTCATTTCATATTCTAAAACTTCAGTATTTTATAGGTTTAAAAAAATGCCAATTAAATTTCAGAATTTTTTTTTTACATTATATTTCATTAACATTACTCAGTATATTAATTTACATTAGTTTTGCAGATAATAAAAATAAAATGAAATCATTTTAAATTATCAAAATAAATAAATCAAACTACAGTAAAGTCTCGACTATCTGCAGCTGCAGGAAAAATGCAGTATCAAGAGAAAGGATTTTTCCAACAAGAAACAAAAACAAATCATTGTTTTTTTAAAAGAAAAAAATGCAAGTGTTAAGAAGCCTGTGCCGCTCAATTCTGCAGATAATCGGGAATATACTGTAGATCTTTACAGAAACCATAGATGAAAATCATAATCATAGAATTGCCAAGAAGGAGCTTATTTTGAGATATTGCAATCATGAACTCATTTTTAGTAATCTTTTATAGCTTTTCTACAGTGACTCTGCACCTATTTCTGGAAAATACTATTCTTGATTAAATCTCATTCCTGTAAAATTTTCAAGAAAATCAGCAATTAGCACTTGAGTTTCCTAATTCAAGGGTGACTGTGAAAAAATATATGAAATTTTAGCAAGAAAGTGTTTTTTACTTTCTTCTGCATTTAATAGAAGAAAGTATTGGATTCGTAAAAAATTTTGACTTCCGGTTTTCGACAGATTTACATGTTTTGAGAGGTCTAGATCTCTAACATGATTTGGCCATTTTTAGAAAATGTCTGTGTGTGTGTGACAAAAATTTTGTGGCGACTGTATCTCCGGAACTACAGCTCAGAATTGCATATAAATTTATATGTAGATGCACCTTGACCTAAATTAGTGCCTATCAACTTTTGGTGTCAACCGCTCAACAGGTGGCGCTTCTATGCAACAATTTCAGGAAAGGCTATATCTCAGGAACTACTGCATAAATATGCATATAAATTCATATATACACGTAATTTGATATAAATTAGTTCCTATCAATGTTTGGTGTCAACTGCCTAACAGGTGGCGCTGCAATGCAGAGATTTCCACAAATTATGGCAAGGCTATATCTCAGGAACTTCTGCACAAAATTTTTTTAAATGCATATATAGATGCAACTTAATATAAGCTAGTTCCTATCAACTTTTGGTGTCAACCACTCAACAGGTGGCGCTGCTATGCTGTAATTTCAACAATTTCAGAAAAAGCTATATCTCAGAAACTACTGTATAAAAATGCATATAAATTTGTGTAGGTGCATCTTGACATGTTATTGTCTATCAATTTTTGGTATCAACTGCTCAACAGACTACTATGCAGCAATTTTCACAGTTTAAGAGAGGGCTGTACTCAGGAAGCACTGCGTAAAATTACATAAAAATTTATATGTGGGTGCACCTTTACCAGGGGCGTAGGAAAGGGGGGTGGGATCAGGGGGCTCAAGCCCCCCCCCCCTCCCCCCCATTGGTACTATAATCAATCTCATCCGACAGAAGTAAATTTAAGCAAATAAAAATCTTTACGATCCGCAGTTTAAATATTTTTACTTAAAAAATAGGATTTTTCTGTATACTCAAAGTTTCCTAGTCTTGAGGATATGCCCTCTGTGGAGGTCTTTCTAAAAGACTCTAGTCCATTTTCATGCGAGTTTTGGAGAAAACTACGTGAAGCGCGTGTCGGCTAAATTGATAGAGGTGACAAGTGATTGAACCCGGCTCTTTTCATTTACCAGCTTCAAGAGTAATACATCTCGCCCACTGTTGGGACACTTAGTAAAGATAATAAAATAAACAGAATTTTATGAAGAGTTTGTTTAGAAACGATAGATAAAGCGTGATATTTTCAAAATATTGATACAGCTTTATACGTTCATTGTTGCAATCATGCCTTAAATTTAGTGCTTTCAAAGTCCTGTTCTGTTCCATCTATTCGAAATTCTCTAGCAACTGTTCAAGAAACTGTCACATTTTTTAGAGCTTCAGCAAAAAGAAGAAGGATGTTAAAGAGCAAACTGCAAGATTTTTTTTCAGATGGAAAAGATAACTCTAAAAAAAAATCCTTGCCTTAAAAAATTTTGGCTGGGTTGAAAGACATGAAGCTTTATTTACATTTTGTGAGTGCCTGGAACCAATATTTTCAACATTATTAGATATCCAAGAAGATAGCAATTCTGATGCAGAAACATCTAGAAAAGCCATGATGTTTTACAATTCATTATCTCAAAGTAATTTTTTTATTTCCCTGTTTGTTGCAGAAAAATGCTTCGCAATAACATATAACCTTTTGATAAACCTGCAGAAACCTGATAATGATTTAACAGCCTCGTATAACTCCATAAATCAAGTTACGGAAATATTTTTAAAAATGTGCGAATCTTCAGAAGCAAAATTTTCAGATATATTTGATCATGCTGTTGAGAGGGCGAAATAACTGAATATTGAAATTAACAAGCCAAGACTTTGATTGAAACAAAAGCATTGTGTTCGTGATAACACACCTAGTGAATATGTGGAAGATTATTATAGGAAAATCATTTTTATACCTTTTCTTGATTTTCTCATTCAAGGTATGGTTGACCGTTTCGAAAATCATAAGAATATTATAAATAGTTTACATGACATACTTCCAAAAAATATTGAAACGTCTTCAATAGAAAATATAATGCAGTGTACTGGATTTTATTCTTTTGATATAAATGTCTTACCAAATATTTTAAAAGGAGAAATAGAAATGTGGTTTGAGAAGTGGTTGTCCTTGGACAAGAAAGAAAGACCAAGAACAGCAATAGAATCTCTATCAATGTGCAATGATTCTATTTATCCTAACATTAAAAAAATTTTGAAAATTCTGTCAACACTACCTGTCTCGACAGTGACTCTGGAAAGAACATTTTCTACTCTGAGACGTTTAAAAACTTATCTTCGTAACACCATGACAAATTCTAGGCTTTCTGGATTGGCTCTGCTAAATATTCATCGAGATGTGGAAGTGAATACTGAATTGGTTTTGAATACTATCGCGAAACGAAGTTATTTAGTACTGTGAAGCAAAAATTGTAAGTTCATTTTATTAGTATAATTTTCAATATAAATTACATGTATTTTTTAATTTTATTTATTTTTTCTTTTTATATAAATTAGATGTTTAATATTAAAACATACTACCCTTTATATTAATCACTTGTAATAAATGCATAGTAAAAGATATTACACACTGATTTTAGTTATTTCTGAAAATTGTGTTTAGAAATCTGTAATAAACATTCAAAAATAAATCCTTTCATTAAATGTTTCTATATTATTTTAGTGGTAAATGTTGTGATTGGCTAAAACATTTCCCTTATATAAGTTTTATAAAATCAAAATGTATACACAGAAATTTGATTATATTTTCCTAATGTATCATTAATATATTGTACTATGCATTGTCTAGCGATTTTTTATTTTGAGAAAAATTTTTTGGTTATTTAAAAATTGATGAAAAATCTTATCATTGTTTACATAATTAAAATATGAAGGATTTTTTTAAAATCAAATATTGCCTCAAAAATTATCATACATGTCATGGCAAAAATTAACATTTAAAAAAAGAATAACAAGACATATATATGTATATAAATTTTTTTAATAATAAATATTAATAATGAATAAGTATTAATTAACTAATTAGTTTAATTAATTATTATTAATTAGTTTAATAACTTATTGATTTGTTAAAAGTTAATTTTGAGTGACTTTGAAAAGAAAATGTTTGAGCCCCCCCCCTATAATTTTTGAATTGTTACGCCCCTGACCTTTACATAAGTTAGTGCGAATTAACTTTTGGTACTAATTGCTCAACAGGTGGCACTGCTATACAGCTATTTCCTCAATTTAAGGGAAGACTATATCACAAGTCCTAATGAGTATAATTAAACAACACTTGATATGTGAGAAAGTCATTATAAGACATTATGCCGATTCAATTTGGATGTACGGTATTTGGACGACCAATAGGTTGCTCTGGAATAGTGCAATTTTCCCCGAGAACTGGAATGATCTATTTCAACTTCTATGGTGCTTAACTGTACGAAACTTGATATATGAGATAACCATTATGAAAATGCATTTTTAAAGATGTTAGTTCAATTTTCTTTCTTTGGATATTTAGTGTTAGTTTTCTCTAACTTAAAAATTGTCTGCATTCATCATGGTAGATAATAACTGGCAGTATATTTAACATTTTTAATTACTGCTATTACTGTTCTGAATTAATTTATTATTTTGAATCTAATTTAAAAAAAACTTCGACATGGAACTTCTCAATAGTTAGTACACATCCTGATCATTATATTTGATAGAAGGCCGTGTAATTAGAAGATTAAATTTAAAATACTGTTTAAATTTTTTTTTTGTTCTATGTAATACTCAAAATGTTAAAAGTTTAAGCTAGAGATTACCTTTATGAAATTCATTATGAAATAATTTTTCTTTTCTTTTCTTTGTAGCTGAATTTTGATGCTCTTTTGCCAGGCATAAATTTAAACAAAACTTTGGGACCCGACTGGGATCTTTATGTGATGACTACTTTAGCTGTGCTGCTAGGTATACTCGTGTACTTCCGAAGAGTTCCTCAAGGATGATAAAATAAAGCTTTTAAATTATTTTTTAAATTATTGAAATATTTGTAAAGTTTATGCCTTCAAATACCCATTTTTCAGTCTACCTAATTGTATATACAGCAAAACTGGACTTCTGATATCTGAACCTATTAAAAAATTATACACATACAAACTAAGTTGTAAAATGATCTCTGAAGAAGTAATAAATGCTGGCATTTCAATTAAATGCATTGTCTTTTTTTATTAACACTCAATTTACACAATTATTTTAAAACTATTACTCCAACTAAGAAATATGTGTTATCTACACTGATTATGAATACAGATACCAAAAAAGTATAATGATAGCAGAACTGACAAATTGTTTAAATGTTCAAAAGCAATGGTCAGAAGTCCTTAACTTTTATTTTATTTATGTTTAAATTCTACACTTCATTACAAAGTAAAATCCAATTTATCAATTAATCATATTAATTTTCAGTGATGGGGTTTTAAAGTTTTACATATTTTAGTGGTATTAGAAATAAATTTTTACATTTATTTTAATTTGATTTCTACTGCTGTTATTTTTAGGCTTGTGAAATCAGCAACAAAAGAAAACAATATAATATTAAAACAGTAGTTAAACATGCTTTGCCTACATATGAGACTTGCTATGTCATGTATTGATATTTTAACATAAATAAAACATACATAAAATAAAAATTATTTTCAAGTGTAAAAAATATGGCATTGGTGTACATCAGGTATGCAGAAAAATAGAGAATTCTGTATCATGTTAAATAGTCTCTAAAAATACATAGTGTATAAGTTTAATTTATTTAGAACAAATATTGGTAATTTACTGATAGTAGTTTCTTTTAGCAACTATAATTTTTATCACTTTTGGGTAACAAATGGATTCCAGGGGGAAAAAAAAAGTTATTCTTTTGAAGTAATCCACTCGTAGAGCCAATTTTACTTCTTTATACAAGGTATAAGGAAAGGAAGTATAGTAATCACGATTTGTGAAATGGATTTTGTATATTTCACATTTCTCAAAAACGAATAATCGCAGAATGTTCCCAATTTATACGTGTGACTGTGATGATGTCTAGTTGTACACCTGCAAGTGTCATCTTAACACGAACTCTCGTTTTAGAGATATAAGCAACTTTACACAATTTTTCGTGATGTCTGTATGTATGTGTGTGTGTGTGTGTCGCATAACTAAAAAACGATTGGATGTAAAAAGTTGCAAATTGGTACATAGGTTTGTTATAAGATCTAGTTGTGCACCTCTCTTTTTGGACTTTATATGATTTTCTGTTTTGGAGATATTTAGGAAAATTAGGTTCATAATGACCAAAAATACATAGGTTTTAGCCATAATGTATCAAAAAATGGTAATAATTCAAAAACAGTTTGGACAAATCTTGCAATCGACTTTTAACTGACTTCCCGACTAGCTAGACATTTCAAACTTTCAGAAAAGCTCAGAACACGTTGACAATGCATTTTTTAAATAGTTTTAGCAAACTGTTTCAGATACCTGCTGCCTTCAACACTGTTTATATGATTCAACAGAAATTTTATTTAATTAACTTCCGGACTAGCTTGACATTTGAAACTTTCAGAATAGTTCAGAACACGGTGAAAATGCATATTTTTAACACTTTCAGCCAACTGTCTCGTATCCTTGCTGCCTTTGGCGCGTTACCTGTACGAATCTTGCAATTGATTTTTAACTAACTTACCGACTAGCTAGACATTTGAAACTTTCAGAAAAGCTCAAAACACAGTGACAATGCATTTTTTAAATATTTTTAGCAAACTGTTTCGGAGTCACTGCTGTCTTCGGCAGCGTTTATGTGATTCAACAGAAAATTTATTTAACTAACTTCCCGACCAACTAGACATTTGAAACTTTCAGAAAAGCTCAGTACACGGTGATAATGCATTAAAAAAAAATATTTTTAGCCAACTGTCTCGGGTCCAATGGCAATGCTTTTTAACATTATGTATATATTTCTAAAGGTGTATAAGGAAGTCATGGGGTACCCACATCAAATTTTTATTATTGTTAAATCATGTGAAGTTTTGTTCAGAAAGGCCCCTGCTGCATGGTGTAAAACAAATGGTAACTAGAAGGTGTGGCACATCTGGTGAATATGGCGGGTGGAGTAAGATATTCCACCAAAGTTATTTCAAGGTTTCTTTTACTTGGTGTGCAATATGTGGCTTAGTATTTTCATGAAGCAGAATGACTGTCATGTCTCTAAACATATTGCGGTCATTAAGTGCGCAATTTAAATTGAGTAATTGTACTTTGTAGTATTCAGCATTCACCATTTGACCAGGTTGCAGTAGCTCATGGTACACCACACCGACTAGTTCCTACCAAATGCAGTGCATAATTTTCTTACCATGAATATCCATTTGTGATGGTGACTGTTTGCTTTGACATGCCCAAAGTTTCACGAATTTAAGATTGTCATAATGAATGCATTTTTCATTACCAGTTACAATGCCATGCATAAATGACTGTTGTTTTTGTCTCGAGAACACTTCACAAATGGTTAAGTATTTTGCAACATCTCTTGTCAATTCATATGGTGACCAATTTCTGAATAATTCCTATTGTTTTAAACACTTACTAATAATTGACGCATCCACATTTAGTGTTTCAGACAACTGTATAGGTGTTTGAGATGAATTTTCTGCCAGTAATGCTTCTAATTGACCATTGTCAAACTTTTTTGGCTGACCAGGGTACATTTTGTCACTCAAAATCGTTGAACCAATCTCTGCATGTTTTTTCCAGCAGAGTATGTTCTCTATCATACACCTTTACTAGCAAAATAACAGTTCCCACAGGCTATTTATTAGATACAAAATCCAACATACCTAAAGCACTAAATAGTTGTTTTTTCACCCGACTCAAAAGCTACACACAAATCTGAAAGCCTAATAAAATGTTAAACGTTTCTGTTACCACTGTCTGCTATGCTGCACTAGCACAACTACTGCCCTCTTCGCCAACAGTAAGAATTAATTCAAGGACCTGATAGAATAATTTTATAGTTGATTTTTAGCGATGAATTTCCTAACTGAGGTAACAAAAGTCCTTGTATAACTAATACAAAAAATTAGTTTAACAAAAAAAGAAAAGGATTCATACTGCTATTTTTTTTTTAATTTTTTAGAAAAATTATCAAAGTGCTTTTTTTTTTTTTTTCTTTCACTTTCTTTAATGGAAAAGAGGTAATCTATATTGCACATATACACACATGTATTGCACACACAACTTACACTTCATCTATACAAATAATTTCTATGAATCTGTTACATGTTTAACCTAACAACGTGTTTTTTCTTCTCCTACCAATCCTTTCTTTTGCACTTTCAAATACGTACATTCTAAACACAATTTTTCAAAATTTTCCATGTCAATACCAGTTTGAAAAAAAAAAGTTGTATGTCATATAATGCAGGAAAAATTCAGAGTTAGTGCTAGCCATCCTGAATAGATAGTATATATTACCTTTGCCATAAATGACCAGATAATTTTGATTTTAGATATTTTGGCAGATATCTAGAAAAATACTCCACAAATTATCCTGAAACTGCAAGGGTGTTAAAAGAATATGTTATACTTTATATATTTGAGTGAAAGTTTTGTGCTGAAAGCAGAAAATTGAGAAGGAAAAATAAATGAATGTTGGGGATCACCCTGTAAAAGTTTTGTGGCTAAAGAACATGATTACAATGCTTTTTTTTTTTTTTTACATATGTATAATCTATATTTATTTAATATAAAGATTTCTTTAAAAAAAAAAAAAAAAATTGAACATTTTTGTACTTTTTTTTATTACAACATGTAGAGTTTTCAAACCAGTGCAATGCCATTTTTAGAAAAATTGACATACTACAATCAATATTTGATGTAATATGAGTATTTTTACAAATTAACTTTTAATTCTGTATGCACAAACATCAGCAACTTTTTGCCTATAATGTATTTATTAGCCAAATATATTATATAAAAACCCAAAGCAAATATCATGAACATTCAAAATTTCAATTACCATTAACAATTTGGGGAAAAATCTTTACTACTTTGCTTTCTTTTTTAGAGCAACTAAAATTCAGTTCATGCTATTTTTCGTAACTTTTTGAATTTTCAAGATCTTTACTTGGGGTTTTTAGATAGTTAGTAGCTTAATACATTTGGCTAACAAATTATGGGAGAAAATATTATTAATGTTACTGATTCCCCCCCCCCCTCCTCCCTTTTTTTATTAAGACAAAACCTTTTCTGAAATATGAGGTATAATACGTTTTTTTAAACACCCCTGAAGTTTTAGGATAATTCTGAAAGTATTTTTCAAAATATCTGTAAAATGTCTAACAAGGAAACATTCAAAAGATGTCGTCTTCAAAAAATATTGAAAAAAAAAAAAAATATATATATGTGATTCTACTATTCATAAATCACCAGGAAGTGAAAAAATTATTGACTGAAATGAATTACAGCTACCACAAAAAATTATCAAAATTAAGCATATTTGTTGATTTAGTGCTGTTAACCTGGCAGGACGGGCGCGGGGTGTTTTGACACCCCATGCCCGGAAATATTTATTTGCTGTCTCTCCCTATAAACAGAAGTGGTTGGGTCCTTCAGTACCTGCCTCCAAGGTCATCCGCAGCATATGAAAACGGCAAATTCAGACTCTTTTTCATTCTTATATAACACTTAGAAATTGAAGCTATATGTAAAAACTGCAAAAAAATCTGAAGTTTGTGATCCATGTACACCCTAATTATTAGGAAAATTAATGTCTAAGTATTCTTATCCACAGTAATGTATCATTTTTATTATAATAAATATTGGTAAAGAAAATAATTAAGTGCCACATAGGAAAAATTAATTTTTTCGAACAAGGAGGAAAAAGTTAAGTGCTTTTAATTTATTTTCTATTAATTTTTAAAGTTAATGATAATTTAACATTTCAGTTATTTATTTTCAAGAGAAATAGTGTAATTATCATGAATTTCATTAACACATTGAATTCTAAATATTTTTTTTCATATTTATGTTATTTAATATGTTTGGGGTGCGCTGACACCCCACGCCCGTCCTCATGTTACGTTTCACAGCGCCCGTCCTGTCGGGTTAAGTGTTCAGTTCGCTAGCACCGAGATTGCTGTGTACGAACAGAACCGTGTTTTGTTTCTCCGCCAAGTACTCAAAATCAATCGCCAACAATGTGAAATCACCAAATATGCTTCATTTTGATAATTTTTTGTGGTTACTGTAATTCATTTTTCAGCCGATAATTTTTTCACTTTCTGGTGTTTTAGGAAGAGTAGAATCACATATATTTTCTTCAATATTTTTTGAAGATGACACCTTTTGAATGTTTCCTTGTAAGATCAAAATGTCTGGTTCATTTATGGCAAAGAAGTGTATCTGCTATATATCATACTTTGTAACAAAGTTCTTTGTCAAAACTTTTGAGAGAATTGAAAAATTCTAGAAAGTAAATAAATTACCTTTCCATAAAGGCTAAAATCATTTTATGCTATACATTTTTTTAAAAAATTACAAAAATATTTTACATTAAGTGTGAACTAAAATGATTTTACTTGCGTAATATTACAAACTCTAACATAAACTGTACATTCATTCTGTAAATATTATATTTGAATGACAGTTTTTAGGATAACAGCTTTTTTTGATAGATTTAACTATTTTAAAACTGTAAATTAGCAATTTTAAGCACTTTTCTAAAACAGAGTATTTACACAAATAGTAAAACTACAAATCTTTTTAATTATAGATTTGATTTTTTTTTTTTTTTTTTTTTTTTTTTTTTTTAAATAATAACTATTACATAAAATATTTAAATTAGAGAAAATCAAGTTACTCAGAAAAGATGATAAAATTTCAGAAAAAAGTTTTGGGTAGGGTAAGTGCTCCAGTGATTGACACTGTTAGAGTAATTTCTGATGTTTTTGTCATCAGAAACTATTTTTGAAATCTTAAGTTAGTACATATGGTATGAAAGACCTTCAGAACCACATATATGTTAAAATATATACATTTGATAATAATAATAATTATTTTTTAATGAATTTTTATTTTACATTCAACCAACGTTCCAGTAATTGGACACTGCCAGTTTTTTCATTTTACTAGTAATTGGTCCCCTATGCTCCTTTGACACTAATAGTTTTTCATTTTACCAGTAATAGGCACCCTATGCTCCAGTGTTTGACATACAATGTTAAAATTCTAATGTGTAAATAATTTGCTT
Source organism: Salticus scenicus (assembly GCA_963930645.1). Taxonomy (NCBI): domain Eukaryota; kingdom Metazoa; phylum Arthropoda; class Arachnida; order Araneae; family Salticidae; genus Salticus; species Salticus scenicus. Next base: position 266,168,233 of record OZ005653.1, on the reverse strand, counting down.
TTATTGTTTTCTTATTATTTCGGGGAATATGTCAATTACTGGAGCATGTCAATCAGTGGAGCACCTACCCTATATAGTTTTAAAATTCACAGAAAGTTAAAAAATATATTTTAAATATGTGCTGTATTCTTTCTGTATAGTGTATTTTTGCATATATAAATACACAACGAGTATAGATAAAATTGTAGAAGTAGTCATATCTCTTCTATGATACTGTAAGAAAGCATAGCAAAATTTGTGGAACAATTGATAGGTATAAAATGCATGTATTATTCAATATATTAAAACAAATATATCTTTTTAAATAATTTATTAATGACAAATCAATTATTTTATTCACTAAATTTCAGTAAAACAACATAATATGTAAACATAACAAATACTACGATGACGGATTTCATGCTTCAGCTTCTATTTCTTTCAGGGCAGCTATTTTATTCAACCTCTTCTCTCTTTCATATTCTTTCATTCTCAAAACATAACTAGCAAAAAGTTAAAAAGAAAGCAATGGAAAAACACAATAGGAATAACAAATCAAAATGAACAAATGTATATCAAAACAACACAAAATCGATAGTTTTTTCTAAAAATACTCCATTGAATGAAATGTCTAATAAATTACCTATAGTTTTATACAATGTACTTTCATAATCAGAATTTACTCTAATTATATTTCACATATAAGTTTCTGTCATTTTTTTCCGTATAACCTGAGTATGGATAAATAAATAAATTCTCAGGGTATTTTACTGCAAAAATATATTCATATACAGTGGGAAAAAATTATCTTAAATCTTCATTGATTCAAATGTCTTAATGTTAGCTGTCTTTAACAATTGCTAATGCTGATAGACAAAAGAATAATTTCATTTTTACTGAAATTTACTATTTAGAGGATTCATCACATCATAACCGGCAGCCAAACTATTCTATGGGGGAAATTTATAATCAGAATTACTTATTATCTAATATATATTTTTAAATTCTGTAGAAAATTTACAAATGTTAAATTAGTCCTCATTTTTCAAAATTTTATATCTCTAGAATAAAATTTTTTAAAAAATAAGGTGTGGGAAAAAAAGTGCTTTTTTTTCTAAATTAAAAAGTAGTTTGCTCATCACTTCCTTCAATAAGATAATGTAATTAATTCTTTGGATCAAAACACATATTCAAATTCTTTCAATATGTTCATGTCCTCTTTCTAAAATAAAAAGAAAGGATAAAAATATCTGATATCTAAACATGTTAAAGAAAAAGATAACTTAAGAAATAAATCCCCCTCACCCCAAACACACAAAATTAACATATGACAATAGTACAGTCGGTAACGAAAGTCTCCAAACACTAGCAAAAATTCCTATATAAAAAAAGTACACTTAATACAGTTTTGTTTTAAAAAAATCCTTGCCGAATCCCGTTCTGCTAGTATTCAGAGACTTGTAACTGAATGTATATACAGATATAAATTAAGCAAATTAATTTAGTTGCTTGTTAGTTTTTATCTAGATTATTTTTCTTTACTATACAAAATTTGACTATGAAAGGTTAATATTCCTTTTAGTTATTTTATACTCAATGTCAAATACATGATTTTTATTAAATCACAGTTAATGCTACGAAAATAATTCAAAATTTTCTTCACTGAAAATTTTTGAAATTGAAATAAGTTTGAATTTTCATACAACATACACAATTCACAAAGAAATATGTTATTCAAATTGAACTTTTTTTTTTTTTGTTTACATGATACAGTAAAATCGTTAATCATAAAAAAAAGTTATGTTTCTAGATAATAAAAATAATTTAACCCTTCATCTACTAATTGGACTTTAAAACTCCCATTAGACTAAAAAAAAAGCATATAAAATTGAATTTATGAAAGGAAATGTCAAAGGTTGATATAACATACAGAGAAAAGGTATACAGAGAAAATTCTTAGACAAAGAGAAAGAAAGACACAAAAATTCTTGAAAGCCTTTTTAAAATGAAAATGGAATGAATTATGGAATAAAAGATACAGCAAGTTCTGAACAACAAGAATATGAAATTATTTTACAAAAAAGCCTATAAAAGAAGAAGCAGGAGAAACTGGTGTTGTGAATTCAAAATAAAAAAAGAAACACAAACCAATCGAAACAAGAAGACAAAGTGATAGACTTTAAAAGGGTATTAAAAAATGAATGACTGAATAAAAAAACAGTCTAAATAACAATATTATTTGTCCAAAATTCATACATATATGTATACAATAATAAAGATGATCTATTAAGCAAATCTCAATGACAAGTATAGAAGCTAAAAGAGCATTTTCTGATACAGGGTATATATCCATAAGAACCGATTAATTAATCTCAATGAATTCTTATGTGAATAAATCAAGATATATAAGAGGTAGGTTGAGCGATAACACAGTGGATATAATTTGCCTTTTTTCAGATCACATTTTCAAAAACAAGATTTAAGATTGAATACCAAAATGATTTAGATTCTACTGACCATGTTTTCCCATATTTCTATAATTAGAGTAAGTTAGATAAATAAATATCTGTCATTTTTCTAAAACAGCCTGTTTTTTACATTCATTACATATCTCAATATTTTAGTGTATTAGAAATGGTGATAAAGATTTTAAGACTATACTTTTATATAATTATAATTTTTGTTTCATGATTTTTTTTTAATTATTTCATTAAGAAAGGAATATAAAATGATTTTAAATACCTTAAAAAAAAAAAAAAAAAAAAAAAAAAAAAAACTGGATTGGACAAAAAATTGCACAGAATTTTGTAAAATAATGCAGGCTTGATTAAAAGTATTTCTGGAATCCAACAAGATCGAAACTATGCAGGATTGTAACTCCTATTCAACAATTTTACTTAGATTGACATACATTTTAATGATGTTATTGGACAAAAGTCAACCATGCAGAATCCCTATTGCATTTCCCTTCAGATTAAATACATCTTTAACCCCTTGGGTAAATTTGACGTCTGAGACACGTCATTCACTTTTTTTTGTTTTTTATTTTTATTTTGCAATTCTAATTACTTGAAGACATCTTAACACTACATATGTCACCAATATTTTAGAAATAAATAAATTCTTACATAAAATGTACTGCTTTTACATACTACTCCAAGCAACAAAAAATTATATCCGTTCCACATGCAAATATTTTCTCAAATAAATCCGTACCCAAGGGGTTAATAAATGCTGTATGTATACAGGCGATTCTCTAATAAGTGGGTAATTTCATTATGTAATTTAAGAAAAAATAAAAGTTAAATTTTAAACAATTTTTCATTATCTATTTATGAAAAATTGTGTAAAGTTTGCAAAGTAACATGCAGTTTCTCACCATGAACTTTAAACAATAAACAAACACCTATATAAATTGTAATTAATGTCATTACTGTCCCAAAGATTGTTTTTTTTTTTTTTTTTTTTTTTTTTAGCTAAAGGGCAAAACTAGGAAAAATCTATTAGTAGCCAAGGGTTATCAGGAGCACTTTTCTACCGAGAAATGATAAAGACAACTATATTTTAAAAATTTCTGTATAGATTAGTAGTGATATAAAATTAAACAATCCAAATAAATATGCAAATATTAATAAAATTATAAATACTTTTATAAAGCTATTAACACTTCAATGGGTAACTGGCTGATATTCACAAAGCAAAACAAGAAGTATTTTGTTAAATATTGCACAAAAAATGGAACTTTCAAATATTTTTTTTTTTCCTCAGCTGTTTTTCTAAACTGAATTCAAAGATGTAATTGAATTTTAAAATTGCTTTTCAGATAATTTTTATAAAATCAGTAGACTGGGAGCTTCACAATATTCTGAAAAGTAGGGTAGAAAAATAAAAAAGTTAATTTCAAAAGCTGTGACATTCTAATGTTAATGCGGTGAGTAGATTGCTTGTACCAAGTACACATTTTTATTGAATAAAGGATAGAGCATCTTTCTGAAAGTAACTATGTACTTCAAACCCAAATTAGGCAATAAACAGTGGGGAACTGAGAGACAGACTTTTTTTACAGAATGTAACAGAGCAGTCAGAATGTGGTCACAAATAGCAAATTTATTAGTGGCCACTGCTAATTTTGCCCTATATGTAAAAACCAGGATTTTAATAGCCTTTCCTTTTTTAAAGACGTTTGTTTTTTAAAGTATGTCTTTATATAATAATAAAATATATTGTTTGTTATAAATTTGAATTTGTTTAAGGATATTCACAAATAAGGGGACAGGAGTGATATTTATGTATATGAGATAGAAGTAACATACTTTTAAATTCACCTAGCTTAGATAGTTTAATAATTATAAATAATGTAATATTTCTGCACTTCTTTTTTTCATTACTTCAAAATTGGATTATATTTTTTAGAAATAAATAATAGTAAATGAACTCAAAGATAACTGTTAAAAAAATAAATATATTTAAGAAAAATGTACTGTAAGAAGGAGGCCTGATTAAAACAACAAGCTGTAAAATAATTTTTTAAATATTCTAAAATAGCATTTATGTAAACTATTTGTAAAAATTTAAAGAAAAAAAAAAAAAAAATGACTGAAGTACAAGAAATTTGGAAATCTAGACCTTTAAAGTTCACAAAATTCTTCATTTTTTCTAAAAAAAAAAAAAAAAAATATATATATATATATATATATATATATATATATATAAACAAAATAATCAAAACCAGATAAAAATTTTAATCCCGAAACACATGAGGGCCTTCATCAGGGGAGCTCCCTCATGTAGGGAAAGGAAGGCCCTCATGTGTTTTGGGATTAAAATTTTTATCTGGTTTTGATTATTTTGTTTATTATAGTTTTATATTTACTTCTGCTGCTTTTGCGCATTGGTTTATAAAAACTTTGTTCTAGTTCTATTTATTTAATAATTCAAGTTTTACTTCCTCCTATATTTAAATTTTATCTTATATATATATATATATATATATATATATGTGTGTGTGTGTGTGTGTATAAATATGTAATAAAATAAAAATATTAGAAATAAATAAAATAGAAAACACTTCTCTCCTTAAAAAAAAAAAATATAACAAACGGGGACAGTAGTTACAAAAATAAGAAAATTGCTTCTGTACACATAGTAAATTAGGTTTAGTAGAACTGCAATATAATAGCTTGAGATAAATAAAAGTATTGTTGTATCATGCCCCAATCATAACCAGCAAAAACTATCAGATTTTAAGCAGGGACAGGTAATAAATATATTTTTACTTTCATATCCATTTTCAACTTGTAACTACTTTCAGAGAATGAAACCATGTGCTTTTTTACAGCAATTGAGACTGAATGCGATTGCTTACCAAATTTTATCTGGCTTCTAGATGGTCATGTTTTATACAAGGAGACAGAAGTGATATTAAAACTAGGAGACAATGTTTCTCAGTCACAAAATTAATATAAAATTCTTTTTAATTTACAATAATAAAATTTTATTTTATATTTTAGAACAGCAATTTTCAGTGTTTCTTTCTTTGACATACCCCTTGTTTAGATTCTTCTTTTATTAGTACCCCTTTAGTCTCATACAGATGATCCCACCTACCCACATAAAACAGACTTTTTTTTTTTTACATTATTAATAATCTTCTTAGCTTAAAAAAAGATTGATCTAAAATTATAAAGCTTTATGTATTTTCATCCGAACAATTTTTATGATTTCTGCAATTCTTTTCATGTACCCCCAAGAAATTTGCTATGTATTCAAGATAAGGGACCACTGCTTTAGAATATCAAAATTTATATTCTATAAAACTTATATTTTTGATCGTAAAACTTGTACAAGAAGTTTGTCATCACACTTAAACTTGTTTGAAAAGATCTGTGTATGAAGTGGAGGACAAGGAGCAGAGGTGACAATCTGAAAATTTAAACTAAAATTTAAAGTAAATTCAACTAAATTTAAAGCTATTTTTGTGAAGTAACTTTTTGAAACTGTAAAAAAACCTCACAGAATACATTTTACCTTAAAAAAACTACAGGATGAACCAAAAGTCTTGTCCTGATTTTAAGTATTTATTATGCTCAAACTATTTTAATTAGATATATTGTATGTACTGTTATAATTTTTTTATGGAACTTTTTACCTCAGTAAACTTCAATGTGTGCCCCCTTGGTAGCTCAGAGAAAGTTTAAGTAGTATTCCATTTCTCACCAAGTGTTCTGTCTTCTATTACAGTACATACTGCAACTTGTATCCAGGCCTTCTGTTCTTCGGCGTCAGTAATAAATATGGCAAAGGCTGTATCCTAGACGTAGTCCCCCCCCAAAAAAAAAATTCAAGAGGAGTACTATCTGGAGAGTGCAGAGGCAAGTGTTAGTCTATCTTTTCCAATGCACCAATCCGGACGTGTTTCATCCAGGAAATCACAATATGAAGAATTTCTAATCAAACTTGTTTGTGGTATTTGAAGTTAATGTGATATTTGATGAGTCTATTTAGTAGGAAACTATTAAAATGATTGCTGAATGCAGTGGCGGCTCGTGCAAATTTTCACAGGTGGGGCCCGATCCATCGTATGTTGTGTAATTTAACTTTAATACTATTCATTATTCAAACATGAAAACAAACATTAATAAAATGGGATGTAAAACGAAATTTCAGATTTATTTATTTATTCTTTTTTTTTTTTTTTTTTTTTTTTTTTTTTATGGTGATTCTTAAATTCAACACTATGGAAAACATTGCACAAAATTATCACAAAAATTAAAGTTTTATAAATACAATTGAAAACTTCTGAAGTGTTCTGATCAATGGAATATCAAAATTTAAATATCTGGAAGCTAGTAGACGGAAATTGCCAAGTTCGATACCAGATCGCTTTCGTCGACATATACATTTGGAGTTTACTATGGTTTTCTCCAAAACTCAAATAAAAAGGGCTATGTAGCACTTAGAAAGACTTTCTACAGAGAGTACACCACTCAGGTTTAGGACCCACTTTTAGTCAACTGGCTTTAACCCTAACACTACACACCATTAAAATTTAAATTCAAATGTCTCATAGTGTAATATTATTTAGCTTATGCTAATTATATCCCTAAATCTTTTAATTATAGAATTTCAAGTGTTATATTCGTGTTTCTTATCTATTGGAATTTAGAAAGTCATAATTAATGTAATGTGGATACATATTAATAAATAAATAAATAAATAAATAAATAAATAAAAAATAAACACCATGTTTCTCACTTAATTTTAGATAATTTAAATTAACTTTCAATAAATAAATAATAAATAAACCGGGCTACCATCTTAAAAAGAAAGAAAGAAGAAAGGAAGAAAAGAAAATAAAGAAAAAAGAAACATTGCGGATGTTTCTATTAATCGCATTTAGAAGAAAAATCCTTTAATAATAATAATAATCACAATTTTATGCAGCTATTTAATCCATTTATCCATGTAAATCCATTAATTATTTATCTAAAAATTTTACAATTTATTTACATAAAAGTTTTAATACACTATTCTGAAGGGGAAAAAAAAAGTCGCATATTATTTTTTATTTTTATCCCCCCCCCTCCATTTAAATTCAAAACACTTTAGTTAAAGAGGTCTTAAATTCTTATACAAGCTTTTATCTCAAAGGCTAGTCAAGAAAATATTTTTGACTATTACCAGATTTCTTTTTTTAAACTGTCATATATAACTCTAAAGAATTCACCGAAAAATCAATGAGGGAAAAAAAAAGTAAAACGTAATGCAGAAGTTGCCAAATATTATCCGTGAATTGCATGGTTAACAGAAAAGGTTTTTTTCCCCTATAGTTTTGTTCCAAAGGGCAGGAATCTGCTGGCCCTTCGACGACAAAATAACAGCGTGCTTAAACTGGTAAAGCAGTTAGTCGCCAAATATGTCAACCCGATCTTTTAGTAGAATAAACTGTACAAATAAACACGCCAATTTTGGGCGGAATGAAATTGGCCCACTGTATTAGATAAGGAAAAGGGAAGTAGCGGAGCGGTCTCTCTCTGTTATTAGTGATTTGTGACAGCTGGAAAAACATAATGATAATGAAAAAAGATTAAGAAAAGTTAGGTAGACGTAGTTTTTTTTTTATTATATGTTTTTGAACAGTTATAAAAAACAAAATTATTATTATTATTACTATTTTAATCGAGAAAAAATTTAGGTGGGGCCGTGCCCATTGGCCCTCAATGTAGAACCGCCACTGGCTGAATGCAATAAACCAGGGCCCGAAATTTCAACCCATCTTACACTCGCTGAAACAAAAGTTTTACTCGTCTCAAAATAGGGTTGTATTTTTTATTTTTATTTATTTATTTATTTTTTACGCATTTTTTTTTTTTTTTTTAATTTTTCCTAACTATTTGAAATGCTTTTACAAATACGCCTAAAACTATATATATATTGAATGTGTGTCATCATGTCTCATAATCATCTATAATAAAAAATCATTATCATTTGAGATTTGAAAAAGATTAAAATATCTATAAATGCAAAGAATCATTATTTATTTCACTTTTTACATCAGAAATGTCTTTTTCGTCCATTTTATTTTTGTAATCAGACGAAATGTCAATGAGTATAACTTGTTCATTGTTGTCATTTGAAACAGCCATTTCGGAATTACTTTTTCGATAAAATCATTGATTACAAATTATAACAGTGGGCTCGTCTATTCTCGCTCTGCTTGAAAAAATCACAATGAAAGAAACGAAACTGACGAAGAGATTAAAACTTTTATGCATGCACTAAGCATTTTTCCTTTTCCAGGCTGGGGTGATCGTCGGGCAGCACGCACACAGACTCGGCACTCCGAGAAGAGCAAAAGAGAGGTTAAATATGAGGTTATAAGATGGCAAGATTTTGCCATATACAAATCTATAAAAGAACATTTCTGTCACCTTATTGTGTAAGAATTCTATCTATAACTAGACCAAATTTTTACTCACCATAGTAAAAATTTCACTCGCCAATGGTGAGCTGGTGAGCGGAAATTTCGCGCCTTGCAATAAACAGTTGCATCACTCACACTAGGTCTGCCCTTTCTGGGAAGATCATTAATGCTGCCTGTTTCTTAAACCTTTCATATCATCGCTTTATTGATTTTGCATTACGAGGGTTGCATCCATAACAATGTCGAAATTTATGCTGAACATTAACGGGCGATTTCGTTTCATGAAACTAAAGCACACATTTGGTTTTCTCTTAAATCGACGCTATTTTGGTCGAAAATGATGTCTTCATTAAAAATGCTACCTTGGGTCACTCTTAAAGGAGCACAAGTGCCATCTATTGCACAGAACAACTACTAAAACCGACCTATCCAATGATATAAAAGTTACATTATAATATTAAGTGGTTATTTTGTAATGAATTTTTATTAATTCAGGGCAAGATTTTTGGTTCACCCTGTATATAAATGATCATATGATATAAAGCTTAAGGAATACAAAATACCAACTTATTAAAGAATGACCCATACAGGATTACTTAATTTTGAATTATGAACAGGCTAATTGACCTATCTTTAATTTCTTGGACCTTTTACAATTTTTAAGAAATTTCATTACACACACATATTGTATATATATATTAACACATTGTTTGCGGGAAACAAGTAAACTCGTCATTTGGTGGGAAAATGCCCGACTACATAGTGCTAAGAAAGTACAACTTCTACAATAATTTTAACTATACTCACTCTTCATATTGACAATCATGATAATCATGAACTTCATGTTTGCATTTGTAAACCCAAGGAAATTCTTTTCTTTTGCAAACAAGAAATTTCATATATAAATCTATACAGTAATCCCTTTTTTCAGGAGGTATGCCAGCTGATATCATTTCTTCTAAGGTAGTTTCAACAGCTGAAATACAAAATAACATTTTATTAAATAATTTTACTATATGGTTATACAACATCGAAATTCACTTATTTTCAAATACAGTAACCACTGCTTAATAAATTCACTGGTTAATAAAATCAACTGCTTAATCTGATCAAATTGCCAGAACCAGAATCAAATTAATACTAACTACTTTTAAAGTCGCCGCTTAATAAATTCAATATCGCCGGTTAATAAACTCAAAAATATCTCCTCAGCAGCCAAAAATATCATTTATGTACAGTCGGTAACAAAAGTGTCCGAATTCTAGCAAAAATTCCTATGTAAAAAAAGTACACTTCATACGATTTTGTTAAATAAATCCTTGTCGAATCCTGTTCTTAGTCAGTGTAAGAACATGATTCGACAAGGATTTATTTAACAAAACTGTATGAAGTGTACTTTTTTTACATAGTAATTTTTGCTAGTGTTCGGACACTTTTGTTACCGACTGTACACTAACATTTTTTAAAATTTGCATTCAATTAATTTATTTTTTTAACAGAAAAAGAAATTAAAGCACAACAAACCCTTTGTTATTGCTCAATGTAGAAGATTTTACACTTGCAGCATAGTTACAAATTAAACATGCCCCGCCCCGTAACTGACCTCCGTAACAATTTCAAGGAACGTATTCTTCAAAATGCAGTAATAAGTTACAAATTTGATTTCAAATGATATAATATATATATGTATATTTAATTTCTAAGTAATAAAAGGTAATTTCTAGTTCTTATTTTGAAGTTACTGTAATTCATGAGGTTTAAATGGAAAGATTTTTAATTTATAAGAACAGCGTGAACATTAGGTAAAGTAATGATAATTTTCCTCAAACGAAAGTGCATGGGAACTTGGAATGTGTTTAACTTACTTATATCGAAGAAACAATTAATTATCTATCAAAAATTAATATTGTTTACTAATTCCATTATTCGTGACCTTTTGAAGTTTCTTTCCAAATTCAGGGAAGTAATACTTTTTCCTTAAGTGCAAGAATGTTCGCCGGATATAAAGATCAGCTGCTTAATAAAATCACTTTGGCTCAGAATGAATGTGATTTTAATAAGTGGCGGGAACTGTATATATTGTAATGTTATTTGAATTTTGCTTATTGTTAGTTTTTGTTTTTTAATTTTTTTGCATTCATTTATTAATTCAACTGTGTATCATTTTTTCTTTTTCTTTTTGTTAAGTGATCAAGGATATTTATTAATTAAACTTTCAGCTTTAAGATAACAGATAAATAAAAATAACTTATTTTGAATACAGTACATATTCCACAAATAGTAATTTACTTCAGGATTTATATATTTATATACAATATGTATGAAAACATTTTAAATATATAGAAATAGAACATGATTTAGGATTTTTATAACATATAACAAAAATTAAATCATTAAATTTGCCATTATTATTATTATTTTATTGATATGCTATAGGTTGTTCATAAAATAATTTCATTTTTTTCCAACAGAGAACTTAATTGTATTTTTCCATGCCAGTTTCACAATTGAGCTGCATTATCATATATTTTGACAACTGATAGGCTTGTTTGTGAAAAAGTTTTTTTGACTGTACACAATAATTTTTATTTGGTGACTTATCAAATATGGAAAGTTAAAAGCAACATTTTTGGCATACTCTGCTAGTTTACTACGGAAAAGGCAAAAATGCTGTTCAAGCAAGAATAGAGATGGGAATGGTCCGCCCCCTCCCCAAGTTTTTTTCGTTTTTTGAAGTGAAAACTTCTTTAGGCGCGTTGAGCACTTTTGGGTGAACAAAAATCATGAAACTCGCATCATCGTCAGCAAACGCTTTCCATTTGAAGTGAAAACTTCTTTAGGCGCGTTGATCACGTTTGGGTGAACAAAAATCATGAAACTCGCGTCATCGTCAGCGAAGGCTTTCCATGAGAAGAAACATATTTTTTACCAATTTATATTATCGAAAGTGGAATTCGAGATTTCAGCTGATTTACACGTTTTGAGGTCTCATGAATGGGTTTTCTTTTGTATCTCAGCTATTAATTAAAATAATTTCATAAGTGATACATCATTTGAAAGCCTTGTTGATTTGGAATCGAACAGTAGATTACAGAAATTTCTACCGCCAGATGGCGCTGTAATATTTTAAAATTTCAATATTTCAAATTTTAATTAAGATTAAATTATTTTTAATACATCATTCGAAAGATATTTTAAAGTTCTTTTATATTATCGAAAGTGGAATTCGAGATTTTACCTGATTTACACGTTTTGAGGTGTCCTGAATCGGTTTTCTTTTGTATCTCAGCTACTAATTAAAATAATTTCATAAGTAATCAATATTTTTACTTAATATAAGGTTTAGTTCATTTAATATGGGTAGCTACAAATATTGTGTCGAATCATATGATACAGATCATAAACACTTCTTTACAAACCAAAAATAATTCGAAAATAATAATCTAATAGCTCGACGATACAATTCACAAGTTACTTAGTTTTCACTTCTATCGGCAGTCCCCAAAGACTGCTTTTTTTTTTTTTCCCCGAAGGGGTTTATTTCCACCCGGAAAAATTGAAAATTTTGAAATTTCTAGCATAAAGTAACATATTTAGAAATTTATAATATTTACATCCCGGTGCATTTTTCTTGAAATATTTTTTCATGTTCAGTATCTTACATAAAAACACTGATTCTAATAATGTTCATAATTAGAAAATAATGTTTTAACCATGTAATCAAATGGTAATCTTGAAATATTTAAGTATTACAATGACCTCCCTCCTGTCACATTCATTTAAATTTTTTTTTTCAAGTTCCTTTATACTTTTGTCTTGAATATATATCCTCAGACATGTCTGTCTGTGAGTGAACATGCTAGCGTCTAAACGTTTTGTTCGAATAAGCTGAAAGTTGCTATGTATATTGTAAGTCGCCATAGTAAGAACTCCATAGATTTGGGTGAATCTAGCACTTATAGTTTTTTTACAGGATACCAGGAAAAATTCTTTATCATTATGGCTTATGGGACCAAAATCTTAAAAGTGCGATAGCATCTAAATGCCTCATTCAATTGAGCAAAAAAATTATATACATGTTATAAGTCACAGTTTCACAAACTATATAGATTTTGGAGAATCTAGAACTTATAGTTTTTTTACAGGGACACAAAGAAAAATTCTTTATCATTATGGCCTATAGGGCCAAATTTTTAAAAGTGTGATAGCGTCTAAATGCCTTATTAATCTGAGCAAAAAGTTTGTACACATGTTATAGGTCACAGTTGCACCAACTGTATAGATTTTGGTGAATCTAGCACTTACAAATTTTTTACAGGGACACAAAGAAAAATTCTTTATCATTATGGCCCATGGGACCAAATTTTTAAAAGTGTGATAGCATCTAAACGCCTTATTCAATTGAGATGAAAATTTATATGAATATTATAAATCACTGTTGCACTAACTATAAGCATTTTGGTGAATCTAGCATTTGTAGTCATTTTAAAAATGAAATTTTTTAGCTCTTTTTGAATTGCTACGCCCCTGACATAAAACAAGCAATAGGAAATTAACATCAATTTTTGAAAAGTGGAACCATTAAAATTTATCAAACTAGCATATTCTCGAGCAAGGAACAAAAATGAATTTCAACAGTAATTTATAATCAACTGAATATATATGTGTATAGTGAACTCTCGTTAAGAGGGCCCCGTTTAAGATGGATTTCTTGTTATTACGTACAAAAACAGAATACCTGGCTAAGGCCTATAGGAATTGCATGTAATAAACATCGCTTTATACATACGTACAATTCATTCGTTAAGATGGACATTTTTTCCCCTCAAAGCTTACTTTCTTCGAAAAAGAGTCAGTTCCCAAAATCTTTTCATATTCAATATATATATATATAGATTTTTTTTTAACATGAAAAGGTTCAATAATAAAAGGGTTAATCTCTTTCACTCTGTGCTATTACACTGTGGGAGGTAAATAGTATTGATTGACACATTGACAGTGACAGTTGAGGTCAACAATTTGCACCTGTCTCCATTTCTATTGTGGAGACATAGCAAAGGATTTTGTTATCAAGTTGTACTATATGAAGAAAAGAAGTTTTGAAAGTAAGTATCGGTTTTCATGCTTTTATATTTTTAGTGATTAAAAGGATTTGAGGAAACAAATTTTCATTCGTGTTATACTGTGTATGTGTACATAATAGTGATTTTAGAGTTCATATAGAACTTCAGTTTATGAACTCCTGCTATAATGGACAAAAACTGCTGGCCCTTGATTGTCCGTTTTAATGAGGGTTCATTGTATTAATTTATTTACCATGACACATTCTGTAATATCTTATTTAGACAGAATAAAAATTGTCTGTTTAAAAACTGAACAAAGACAAATTTAACTAAAACATTTTCTATGAGCAATTGTGTATATAGATTTGGATGGACGTTGGTTAATGAAGTTCAATTTTTAAAAGCTTTAGAATTCTTGTGAAGCGTACCGTCAATAACACAGTGATCATTAAAACAGGAATAAACTACTACGTCAGAAACGCCAAAGAAAAATTATTGAGGTGCATACAGCTGTTTCGGTAGCCTAAAGCGTACCGTCTTCAGTGCAAAAATAATTCTGAATCTGGAGAAGTGCTCGTATATATAGGAGAGGGACCGGATTTAGTTCAACCAATAGGATTACGGAAGAGGTGGGGAGTGTGGCCAATAGGAATTAAGGAATGTGTAGCTGTGTAAACAGTAGAAAATTTAAGGAAATGTGGACTGAATGTAAAATTTCCAACAATCAGACAAACAGGGAACAGCGAAATCACAATTTACAAGGTTTTTAAAATTTTTATAAGTATGAAAAGCTTCAAAGAAATCGAGTTCATGAATGGATTTAGGTCTGCAAATTATTTTAGCTGAATTAAATTTAAAATTATGATTTTCCTCCCAGCAATGTTTAGAAATAGCCGATTTATTGGTTTCTTGTTTGCGGACGTAATTCATATGTTCTTTTAGACGAAATTTAAGACTGCGTTTAGTTTGGCCAATGTATGATAAACCACACTGACAGGAAATACTATAAATGCCCCAAGAATTATGCATATCAATAGGATCTTTTAACTGAGAAAAGGTGAGTTTATTGGAAGGCGAAAATATTATATTAAAATCATATTGTTTGAGAATTTTAGCTATGGTTTGACTGGTTTTAGTAAAATAGGGTAAAACAATACTGATATTAGATGTGACTGATTTAGTAGACGAAATACAAGGGAGTTGTAATTTTTGGATAGCTTTGTCTATAATGGAAGGGTCATAACCTCTGTTAATTGCGATGGCTTTCAGGTATTTAATTTCAGATTTCAATAAAACAGGATTTGAACAAATATTAAGGGCACGGTTTACAAAAGTATAGAAAGCAGCCATTTTTTGGTTAGGTGGGTGACATGAACACGCATGGGGAGGAAGGGAGACTGCAAAATTTTTACGATAGACAGTGGTTGAAAATCCATTTACAGTGCGAGAGATGAGGGTATCAAGAAATGGAAGGGAGCCATTATTTTCTATTTCATATGTAAACTGGATATTACTGTCAATTGAATTTAAGGTTTCTAAGACATGGTCAATATTGTGATGAGATATGTCGATAAGCGTGAAGGTGTCGTCAACGTAACGGGTCCAAAAAGGAAAAGATATTTTCTTAAAAAGCTTGCTTTCGAAATAGTGCATGTAAATGTCTGCGAGAATTGGCGAGAGAGGGGAACCCATGGCTAAACTTTCAGACTGACGATAGAATTTACTTTGGAAAGAAAAAGTGGTTTGTGATAAACAAATGCGGGTAAGAGAAATTAATTCTTGTATTTCAAAAGAGGTGAAATGAAACTCTTTTAATCTATTTTCGAGACAGCAAAGGGCGCCACTTATTGGAACATTAGTGAAAAGAGATTTTACATCAAAAGAAACCATAGTGAGATTAGTGTGAGGGCAGTTTTGAATATTTTTTGCAAAATTTATGGAATTCTTAACAGTATAACTATTAGCAGAAAGAAGTGGAGCAAAAATTGTGGTGAGAAATTTAGCTAAATTATAGGAAGCAGTACCGATATTAGAGGCTATTGGACGAAATGGAATATTGGGTTTGTGAACTTTTGGTAAAGCATAAAATCTGGCACAATTAGCAATAGAAGGGATAAGATGGGATTTATGAAACTCTTTTAATCTATTTTCGAGACAGCAAAGGGCGCCACTTATTGGAACATTAGTGAAAAGAGATTTTACATCAAAAGAAACCATAGTGAGATTAGTGTGAGGGCAGTTTTGAATATTTTTTTGCAAAATTTATGGAATTCTTAACAGTAAAACTATTAGCAGAAAGAAGTGGAGCAAAAATTGTGGTGAGAAATTTACCTAAATTATAGGAAGCAGTACCGATATTAGAGACTATTGGACGAAATGGAATATTGGGTTTGTGAACTTTTGGTAAAGCATAAAATCTGGCACAATTAGCAATAGAAGGGATAAGATGGGATTTAGTTTATTTCTGACGTAGTAGTTTATTCCTGTTTTAATATTCCAACGCCAAGTCTCCTGCTATTACAGTGATCATTAATTCAGGCATTTTGTAGATAATCATGAAAAATTTCATTTGATATATTACTCTCGTATAGGTGACCATTTTATAAAGTTATTATTATTGGATAATTAAAATTGAAGTGATTTTAATAACATTGGAGTGGGAGCCCAAAACATCGATTTCACCGTTCAAATCATGGTGATGAAGTGACACTCCGATTTCTTCATTAATTTAGCCAAAGCTCAAATTGAAGCCAAATTCAAAATGTTGTAATTATGTTACGTATAAACACATGCAATTTTTGAAAAGGTTACCAGATAATTATAATTAAAACGGTCCACAATAAGAGTCAATCCTCGCCATGAGAAGACGGAAGTTTTAAGCAAGATTAATGTATCATTCAAAGAACATACTGCATGTGAATTTAAGTTACAGGTTAGAGGTCATGAAAATGTGTTTGTTACTTTTTTTTTTAATGATAATATATTGTTTTAGAATATGTGATAATCGACATCACAAATTGTATAAAATTAGTAAAATCACAAATATGTAAACAATACTGCCGTAATTTTTTTTGTTTTTTTTCAGTAGTTATATTGATTTATTTTATTTTATATAAAATATACATTATATATGAAAAGTCGGTAAACAAATAACAAATATCAATCACTTCACTAGATGACCTATGAAAGCAATAATAATAGGTAAAACGTTTATTAATTCATACTACACTATTTGTATTTATTTATACCTCTTTGTTTTCTACCATTAGGAAATCCTAGCATAGGATCGTATTTAGGTTCGAATTCAGGATCAGGAGGAGCTAAATCTGGAGAAAACCATTTACTGCTTCGCGTGTTCCCCATATTTATTAAATATTTAATTTTTCAGATATGGGGATCAGCTCTAACATAAACAACAACAACAAAACAGACATGAAAGTCACTAAGTCACAGTCACAGATCAATCTCTAAAGATTGAAAAAGCCATTCCTTTTTAAACCAATCAAATTGTCCGTTTAGTGCAATTGCACATTACTAGTGAGATGTTAAACCCAACCAACAACCAATCAACCGTTTGTGTAACTTTCATCGATGTTCTTTTTCGAAATAAGTTTTGACGTTTAAATATAAATTTTAAATTTATTTTTAAATATAAAAACATTATAAAATGAAAAATTCTCTTATTACTTTGCTTGTTGTTGCTTTATGATCTTGACGTACAATATCCCTTTTAAACAGCATCCAACCAACTAATCATAATAAGTTGACGTCGTCTGGTAAACGTAAATATAAACAGTAAAAGTAAAGATTCAAACTATTTTCGATAGATTCAGAAAAGTGGATTATTTTTACTTTGTTCGGTGTTGTATTGCTTATTACAAAATAAGCTCAAGGTTTATGATAAAACATTATACTAACTCATCGGTGTTATGACAATGTCAGGGGAAAAAAATGCTGTTATACTTTGAGTGCATGAAGAACTTTATAAAATGAAAGACTAAAGATATTTAAAGCACAAGAATTCATTCAGGTATTTTTGTGAAATTTTACTTCTTTAAAAAGGACACAAAATGCCAGTTACTGTCACAGTAACAAAACATTCAAACTGTATCATATAAATGTGTAAGATATACATAAAGTGCAAAAGTATAAAAAGTGTTGGGTCTATTCAAGAATGAGCGACGGTCGCCAAATAGGCGATAAGCGCATCATATGTGGTGGTATTTTTTTTCGCCAAATCGCATACTAGGAAAACAACACAACATCCTGTTGGCATCATTGAAATTTAAAATTGCGCCAAGGCCGTCGTTTGTTCTTGACTAGACCCTAACTGTTAATGATATTTCAGATATCATGTCTCCAATTTAAAATTATCCTTTTTTTTTTCTTTTATTTATGACTAATTTATTTGAACGACGTTTAATTTCCCTACATTTCTCTTTTATTTAAATTTATATGTTTCCTTTATCCATACGTATCATTAAAATAAATGGAATTTCTAATGTTTCATTTCTTTCATAAATTTTCTTTTCTTATAGTTCAAAGTGTTTTTCCAACTTATCTGAAAGTGGGAATAGTAAAAAACACTCTGATTTTTTTTTGAGTTTTAAAATAAATGCTTATATCTCAGTTATTCAACATGCTATCGTCACACAAATTCATCCACAAATTAAACCGGGTCTGTATTAACATATCCTAAAGTTACCGTTCATTTCGTTCTCTTAACCAGTGGCGGATTTATGGGGGGGGGGGCTAGGGGGCTGAAGCCCCCCCCCCCCCCAAAAAAAAAAAAAAAAAAAAACTGACATTCCCAATTGAATAGTACAATTGCAAACTTTTCATTGATCTGGAATTACATCTTGATAAATCTTAGCCCCCCCCCCCCAAAAGTTAAGTTCTGGATCCGCCACTGCTCCTAACTTCACAAACATTATTAATTTTGCTCATTTTGTTACCGGCCCCCTAAATGTTGTCTTAAACCAATCTTCACTGAAAAGCATGAGGATGACCCAGTGCTTTAAGTACCCAGTGTTTAAAAGTATTTCATCAAGAGATAAGTTTTTAAATTGAAAAAAACTGATCGTTTACAAATCTTGCTAAACTTTTGACAAGGAGTGTATTCTAGTTATTTGTCGCTTTTAATCTCTTTTTTGTTCAACTAGTTTCTTTTCTAGCTTTTTTCATGGATATTTTTTCTTTATCCATTTTTCATCAAAGATTCACTTTCAAATTAATGTGTGATAGATTTTAACTCTTGAAGAGGGATGTCACAAGTATTGTATAGAATGTAAAATACAGAGTAAAAAAAATGAAAATTAGATTCAAGGAAAACAGTTGTACGTTGGGGGCACATCATACATGTTTTACCATGTTTTTATTAACTTCGATTCTTGTTTGTTTGTTGGTGTGTTTGTTTGTCAGGGACAAATCTTGCAATCGATTTTTAACTAACTTCCCGACTAGCTAGATATTTGAAATTTTCAGGACAGCTCACAACACGGTGACAATACATTTTTCTAATAATTTTAGTCAACTATTTCAAGTCCCGCTGCCTTCGGCAGCGCTTATATGATTCGACAGAAAATTTATTTAACTAACTTCCCGACTAGCTAGACATTTGAAACTTTCAGAATAGTTCAGAACACGGTGAAAATGCATTTTCTTAATACCTTTAGCCAACTGTTTCGGGTTCCTGCTGCCTTCGGCAGCGTTATCAGTACAAAGCTTGCAATCGATTTTTCACTAACTTTCTGACTAGCTAGACATTTGAAACTTTCAGGACAGCTCACAACACGGTGACAATACATTTTTCCAATAATTTTAGTCAACTATTTCAGGTCCCGCTGCCTTCGGCAGCACTTATATAATTCGACAGAACATTTATTTAACTAACTTCCTGACTAGCTAGACATTTGAAATTTTCAGAATAGTTCAGAACACGGTGAAAATGCATTTTTTTAATACCTTTAGCCGTTTCGGGTTCCTGCTGCCTTCGGCAGCGTTATCAGTACTAAGCTTGCAATCGATTTTTCACTAACTTTCCGACTATCTGGACATTTGAAACTTTCAGGACAGCTCATAACACGGTGACAATACATTTTTCTAATAATTTTATGCAACTATTTCAGGTCCCACTGCCTTCGGCAGCGCATATATTATTCGACAGAAAATTTATTTAATTAACTTCCCGACTAGCTAGACATTTGAAACTTTCAGATTAGTTCTTAACACGGTGAAAATGCATTTTTTAAAATACCTTTAGCCAACTGTTTCGGGTTCCTGCTGCCTTCGGCAGCGTTACCAGTACAAAGATTGCAATCGATTTTTCACTAACTTCCCGACTAGCTAGATATTTGAAACTTTCAGGATAGCTCAGAACACGGTGGCAATACATTTTTTTAATACTTTTAGTCAACTGTTTCAGGTCCCTACTGCCTTCGGCACCGTTCATATGATTCAACAGAAAATTTATTTAACTAACTTTCCAAGTAGCTAGACATTTGAAACTTTCGGAATAGTTCAGAATACGGTGAAAATGCTTTTTAAAAATATTTTTATCCATTTGCTTCGGAACTCTGCTGCCTTCGGCAGTGTTTCCAGTACAAAGCTTGCAATCAACTTTTAACTAACTTCCCGGTTAGATAGCCATTTGAAACTTTTATAATAGCTCAAAAGACGATAGCAAGGAATTATTTTAATACTTTTATCTAATTGCTGGGGTTCCGGCTGCCTTCAGTAGCGTTTATATGATTCAACAGAAAATTTAAAAACATGGTTTATAAAATTTTTTTTATCTTATAATTATTTTAGTTTAAATTCAAAATTATTATTCTTTTACTTGTGTCACTTTTCTTGTCTTGGTATGATATGTTTATTCCTCCACCACATGCAAAGGGCAGTGAAATAATCATGAAATTTAAATTTGTTTTCTTCATTCAGGATGTAGGTAAATATGAATTTAATAACTTAAAAAGAAATACTAAGCTTAAAAAAAAAAAAAAAAAAAATAGTAATAAAAACTAATTTTATGTATAATACTTTTTTTTGTAAATGCAAATTTTGTTTATTTTGTTAGTTGTTATTACTTATTTTACAGTAGTGTACTCGGGCAAACATTTTTAGGTCACAGTTAAATTTAATTTCACTGCAGATTGGTATAGAAAATTTTGCTATTGGGCATATCATATAGTACATGTAACGTAACCGTTGTTCTGTCCTAAGTTTCCTGTTTTATATTGCTGGCTGGTAAGAGTTTTGGTGAATTCCCCACCTCGTTATATATCTATCTAATGCTTAATTAACATATACATGTAATTAGTACATGTTATTCTTTTTTTAGTTTTGAGGAATTAGAATCTCACAGCATCTGTGATGCATTTTAATTTAGAACTTCCAATGAACAATTCTGTAATAATTTAGGTTTTAGTATAAGATTTAGCAAATACTTGTAATTCTGGTATTTCTATAAATTTTGTTAAAAAGATATTTTTTCTTACATATGATGCAAGCTGACATTCAATTTTGTACACAATACATTGTACACTTTTTTTTTCTCTTCATTTAAAATGGTTTTTTAAAAAACAGTATATCAATGGCAGATTTACAACTCTCGAGGCCAGGTACGAAATTCTCACTGAGAGCCCTCTTATTGGAGCCCCTCGTATATTGAACTCCCCTTGTGTTCTGCACTAAAATTTATTACTATAAAAAGTCATTGAAGTAATAAATTGATTCAGAAGCCAAGCCCAATAAGAAGATCAAGGTGATAGACCCTGTTTGGATTTGCATAAATATAAATGAGTTTTTTTTTTTTTAGTTTTGGAGTTGTCGCTCGATGGTCACATCTTGCACATTAAAGTGCCTTAGACAGGAACCTACGACTTAAAGTGGAATTGCAGGGAAGAAAATAATGGCATGATAGCTTCACCAATTATATATACTTAAAGATTGTTTCTTCGGAGACCCCCTCATGATCAGAGGTGCAGGGTGGTC
Source organism: Salticus scenicus (assembly GCA_963930645.1). Classification (NCBI taxonomy): domain Eukaryota; kingdom Metazoa; phylum Arthropoda; class Arachnida; order Araneae; family Salticidae; genus Salticus; species Salticus scenicus. Next base: position 266,146,276 of record OZ005653.1, on the reverse strand, counting down.
CATCGCCTCTGCCCTATCCTACCCTTGGTATGCCACTGCAGTATTATACATAAGTTTCACATTTTTGTTCGTAATATTCATTTATAAGGAAAAAACTTGTCTTTTTTAAACATTTTAGTCTCCTTTCTCTCTTTTACAAGAGAGTTTTAACACTCTTTAGCTTGATATATATATATATATATATATACACACATATATACACACACACTCATGCTTGTAAAAATTGCAACACCAAAAAGGAATGGGAATATTAGAATGATATTTATTAGGCACATATATTATAGTCGGAAGAACAATTTATTAAAACTTCAGGAAATTTGGAGTAATATGTACTGAGAAAACAGTACATAAAGCAGCGTCCTCTGTGAGGAATGACAGTACTTATCTGCCTAGGCATTGAATCAAACAGCGATTGGATGATATGTACGAGTAAAGCACTTCATGAAGCTTCAACATGATGCTACAATTCATCGAACGTAGGGTCACTAGTAAGTGGGGGGGGGCAGTCACTTTTCATTGGTGCAAGATCAGGAGAATGTGCTGGGTAGAGTAATAGTCGAACGTATTCTACATCAAGGAAAGTCTGGACAATACAGACAACTTGCATTTTACGTCCTGCTTAAATATTGCGCTTCGGAGGCTTTGAATATAGGGCAGAGCAATGAACCTTAACTTGCCAGAAATGTAATGTGGGTATTCAGAGTGTCGAGAATGAAAACAACAGTTGATTAAGACGTGTATCCAATGGTTCTATATATCATCACTCCAGGTGGTGACCTAGTATGCGGCTACCAAAATTTTGATTACCCTCAAAACTGCATCACTGATATAGGCGCCTTTAATGTGTCATCAACGACAAACCTGTATGCAGGAATGCTGTAAAGCTGCCTTTCAGACAAATCACAATCCTGTTTACTGCATCAGGATTGCCTTGTCCGTATTTAACGGCATTGTGAATAATGCACATTGCCACCTGGGATTCGACATCGTCACACTGTCCATCACCTGCAGTGATGGTATGGGGTCCCATTGGATACATGTCTCAATTACTTCTTGTTCGCATTCCCGGCTCTCTGAATAGCGGCCATTAAATTTCTGGTGAGTTAAGGCCTGCCCATCTGCTCTATATTCAAGGCCCCCGTAACACAATATTTAAGCAGGATAATGCACGACCGCAAGTTGTCTGGTCCTTCTTTGATGCAAAATGTGTTCAAACTTGCTCCGGCCAGCGTGTTCTCCTGATCTCGCACCAATGAAAATGACTGTTTAATTATTGAAAAGTGAGTGGCCTGCCACCACTCATCAGCAACTACAGTCTATGAACTGTGGCATCCTGTTGAAGCTTCATGAAGTGCTGTACCCGAATATGTCGTCCAATTGCTGTTTGATTCAATGCCTCTCGGCAGATAACTGTAGTTATTGCTCCTAGAGGTCACTGCTTTATGTACTGTTTTCTCAAGATATATTACTCAAAACTTCCTGAAAATTTAATCAATTGTTCTTCTTACTATAATGTATGTGCTCAATAAATATCATTCTTATATTCATATTCCTTCTTGGTGTTGCAATTTTCACAAACATGAGTGTATGTATATATATATGTGTTAATATACTATGTTTTTAAAACTGATTAAAAAGTATAAAACAAAGTAAGAAATCAGGGGTAAATAGGATATCTATTCACCACTTTTCCTGCTGAAGATGGTCACTATGAGGGTCCATAAGATCCTCCAACTTCACCCCAATTGTGTCCAAGTTTAAAATTTTGGAAAATTCCGACCACAGCTTTTCAAGGTACTGGTGGGTTAAGATTCCAAGTTCAATAGAGTCAGACTTTTCCTCCTTGAAATGGTGCATTTTCATTATGTAATAGGAACTTTTTCAACAAAAAAGTCACTTTTTTTTTTCAGTTAAATTACATGCATATTTTTTATTTGCTAAGTTCAAATATCTTTCCCTCTTTAAAGTTAAAAAGTTAACTTTTAACATAAATGGCATCTTTTCCTCTTTAATGTTAAAAAGTTAATTTTTAACATAAATTTAAATTTAGAGAAATTGCAGTGTAAGGTTGATTTTTTTATTCCAACTGTGTGAAAAATGCCAGAGCCTTTGATTTCTGTTTAGAAATATTACTCATCAATCATGAATATTCATTTAGAGAAACTGGAGTATAAGGTTGATATTTCATACCAGCTATGTGAAAAAAATGCCTGAGCTAGAATTCGAACCTGGGCATTCTGCTTACCATGCGAATGCTCCACCGCTGAGTCACCCTAGCTGACTACCAACTCAGCATTGATTTACCACATAATATCGGTTGGCAAAGCCACCGTGTCATATAATAGGTGAGTACATTAACCTTGGCAAATCTCCAATAGATCATGTAACTTCTACTAAAAAATATTACTCATCCAAACATAAATGTTCATTTAGAGAAATACATTTTGGAATTTTTCTAGACGAGCTTTCATGGTTGATGAATTGATGAGTAATATTTCTAAGTATAGTTTTTAATGTTTCAAAAAGAAGAAAATAAAGTAAATTCAAAACTGATTTTTTCCCCTCCCTGTCTAATATATTTTTAAAGTATTACATTATATGTTTATTGTATAATTTGATCACAAGTCTGCATCCGAAAAATTGCATAGGATTTTTTTTTTTTTATTATTATTATTTCTTTTTATCCAGTAAAACTATTTTTTCTTTTTTTTCATCTCATATTTTTAGTTCAATATTTACATTAAAACGTGAAATCTGCTATCCTGTTGTTGATAATAAGAACCATATTCAATAATTATTTCTTACTTTAAAACGGTATTTAATATTTATAACAGTGATTTTAAAAATAATACATAACAGAAAATAGGAGATGGGAGGAGAGGGGGGGGGGGAGTTGTGGTAATAATAAAAGCTAAAGCTCAGCATATTTGGAGGGGCATAACCCCTCCCCCCCCCCAAAAAAAAAAAAAAAGTTTCTGAGGTAAAAGGGTGAACACAGGCTGTTAAATATATCAGGAAATCTTTCTTTAATTATGAGGAAGAATATATTTAGCTTCATTTAATAAAATTAATGATTTTTTAGCCGTCTATACGGTGTGATGGCTAGCGTTCCTGACTCCCACATGATAGGTTCCGGGTTCGAATCTCAGTCGAGGCATAGATGTGTCGTCCCTATTAGAGGTAGCAATGGCCGGCGTTTGGGTGTTCCTTCATAAATGGTCATCGGTTCAGCGACTTCCTGGTCAATGCTCACTCGCAAGTACCGCACCATTGGAAAAAACAAAATCTGGAGTGGCTCCACTGGACTTTCTGAACATTAAGTAATTAACGATTAAGTAGGAATAAATTAAAGTAAGAGATAATGATAATCAGGGTGTTGAGTATTTTTCTTTGTATAATATGTTGTTTAATTTAATACTATTGCCCTTCAGATAATTTGAGATATTTTTTTTGTGTAATGATAAAGAAATTTTCGTTGTACCCCTATAAAAATCAATAAGTGTGAAACTCACCCAAATTTATATATTTCGTGCGACGATATCATGCATATAAATTTTCAGATCAATCGGATGAGGCGTTTAGACACTATCGCAGTTTAAATAATTTGAGCCCATAAGCACAATGATAAAGAATTTTTCTTTGTGTCATTGTAAAAAAGCTGTTAGTGCTAGATTCTCCATACTTCGTAGTTTGTGTGACGGTGATCTAGAACATGTATATAAATTTTCAGTTTATTCGAATAAGGCGTTTAGACGCTATCGCACTTCAAAGGATTTGAACTCATAGGACACAAAGAATATTTCGTTGTGTCCCTGTAAAAATCTATAAGTGCTAGATTCATCAAAATCCATATAGTTTGTGCGACGGAAACCTATAACATATGAATTTTCAGTTCAGACGAATAAGGCATTTAGACGCTATCGCACTTCAAAAAATTTGGGCCCATAGGCCATAATGATGAAAAAAATTTTCTTTGTATCCCTGTAAAAAAAAAAAAAAAAAAATTATAAGTGCTTTATTCACCGAAATCAATAGGGTTCGTGCTATGGTGACCTATAACATATGTACCAACTTTGAGTTCATTCGAACAAAGCGTTTAGTCGCTATCGTGTTTACTCACATACAATACATATATCACCGTAAAAGTAGCAAAAATGAATTCAGTTGACTTCATAACCAACGTGTAGAAACACGAAAATCTCGAAGTCGTATTTTTGACTTGATTGCAATACTTTCCATTCATATGTGGGTGATTGCCAATCTAAAGGGTAGAAAACGAAGACTAATTTGAAAATATAAAAATTTTACCAAAAAAATTTGAAAAAATTCCTTAATTCCTTTTTGACAACTATGAATCTAAATTACTTGATGAGCTATCTCGTTAGCTATTTTTTGGTTGGTAATTAATTAATTTCAAAATTAATGTGTCAACGGAGCGGACATCACTGACCACGGAGTGGACACTTATAAATATCCAAACCTGAAAGTTATTTTACAGCTGTATCTTTTCATCCTTATTGTTTTACTTGTGTTTTAGAAAATAATCAACAAATATTTTTACTTTAATTCTTTTGAAAAATGAAAATAACAGGAAAATAATTGTTGGTTTCGCATATTCTTTCTTTCTTTTCTTTTTTTTTTTTTTTTTTTTTTATGTGATTGATCTAATATGTTGAAGACACTTGTATTTCCTTGCTATATTTTTCCTGTTAAAACTTCGAAGATTTCTTTAAGTTTCTTCTTTGATTTTGCGCCTTTAAAACTTTCTTTTATTGGCTTTTTTATAACCTCCCCAAAAATAATACATTTCTCAATTTCTTTTGAATTTGCTTCTGTGATAATTTTTTTCACTTTTCTCTTGGGTTTTTCAGAATCAGTAGTATTATTTTTTGACTTCACATCCTTAGATCTTTGCACATGCTTTTTGTGTTTTTCAAGCTTCCTAACCAATTTTTTGTTTTCTTCACAAAGCCTTTCACTGTTCTTTTTCGACCTTTTTCTTCCACTTTCTAGTCTGCTAGATGATGATACAGATGGTTTTGTTTTCAGAGATGGATTAATTTGTGGTAGTGTGATGTTTATGGCTCCTGAACGAGGTGTCTCAGGAGGTGTATCATCTCTGAGATGTTCTTCAAAGATTATTCTGTTTCTTCAATCTCTCCCTTTGATTTCTGTTTTGGTTCTTCCATTTTTTCCTAACACTTCATTTCATTTGTTCAAACATTTTAACTACAGTATTCTTCCTTCTGTGATATATTTATCTTTCTTTAGCTTTTCCTTCTTCATGTCTTGCGGGATCATTTCTTATGCTCTTATTATACACAAAGATGTTTCACGCGACTTTTATTTCATTCAATTTTTGCTCCAATTTTCGAAAGCTGTAAACCGAAAGAAGGTTACAATAGTTGAATCAAAAATTGTTCGAAAAACTGGTTTACACGGTGTACAGTACATGTCAAGGCACACCTATTTATCTCTGTTTTAACGGGGACGACATGGGAGAGCGAAGAGGAAAACGGTGAATGAATTCCCGCCGGCGCTGTCATTTCTCTGTAAATAAAGAGCTTTCTTCTCACTGGTTTATCACAGTCTGACTTGCCAGAAAAAATTGATCGTATTCCCAATTCCTATTACACTGGGCATTGACGTGATTTGAGCCAAATTTACAATTATCTCAAAAGTTGTGTGAAAACGTGTTGTGTGTAATAGGAGCATTAGTCTGTCTCTTTCTCTCTGCATACTTTTTCTTTTTTGTTCTTTACGTTTTTCTGTAGTTTGGCTGGGAAGTTTCCTTTTCTTGTTATTTTTCTTATCTTTTTGATTTTCAACTCCACCTAATTTTCTTTTTGACTGAGTTTGAGCGAAGGTTTGTGCACATTTGTTTGTCCTGCATTGGGTTACATGCGAATTTCCATTTTTCTTGAACAGCATAATAAATTTCTGCAAAGAAAATAAATATATAAAGTATTGTTTATATATATATATATATATATATATATATATAAAGTTATTCAATTAATAAAAATACAAAACAATTTTAGTTTTGCTGTAAAACAAAAATATTTTTATTTATTTTTTCTTCTGAAACTAAATTTAATTATATTTTTGCAATTATTTTTCTAAAGTGTTATGTCACCTTTTCTACATTTTACCTTTAAAATTAAAAAGAAAAAAATAAATTAAAAAAATAAACGGATAAAATTTATTTATCAAATTTATTTAGATTATTTTTCAAATGTATCTATTTTTAAGATTAATTTTGAGAGTATCCACTCCGTGGAAAGAAGTGTCCACGGAGTGGACAGAATGTCTGATTTTGAATTTTAAGGAACAAAGCAACTAAGTCAGGAACAATTTAACTTTAGTGTTGAATTAAGTCTTATAATCTTTAAATGTAATAATAATTAGATAATAAATAATCCTTATAATTACTTGTATACTTCTGACCACGGAGTGGACTGATGAGATAGCCAAACAGAGGTATCACAGATGAAATCTATTTTAACAGAACGAAATAAAGCATTGAGTTCAACACATGTAGGTAAAAACAAAGATGGCTTCCCCCTCTTTCTTCTCAGTTACACACTGGTGACAGACAGTGCCATCTACTGAACTTTATGGGAAATTAACTAGTTGTCCACGGAGTGGACGCATTTTATTAGGGACATTTGTTATAAATTAATTAAAAAAACAAGATTCATTTTATAACTCTAAAATTTAATAAATATATTTTTAAGGATAATTATGTCCTGCTTAAATCAAAATGTAATTAAAAAACATTAATATTAAGCTTGAAAATAATGCTATATTCTGCAGACTTCCCTTGGGGACAGTCCACGGAGTGGACATTCCAGGTTTTATCAATCGAGTTCTAAGAAAAATAAATAACATTAAAAACATTTATAATAATATTCAACTAGAGAAAATCGTAAGAAATAGCCTAGTTGTAAATTTTTTTCTGATTGAAAATATTTTCTAGTTTTGAGGGCTAAGGGACATGGTTTCTACCCCTTATGTTGGCAATGACCCATGTATGTTCCTAAAGTAAAAAGAAAAGAATTTTTTATTGTAAACTTCTATTATTTTACAAAAAGAAAAAACCTGCAGGATGGCAGAAATGGAGAAAACATAAAGTTTACCCCAAAAAATTTCATTCCGATTTTTTTCCCCCGTTTTTTTTTTTTTTTGGCAGACCTGTGTAAAATAAGGAACGTTGTTGCTCTTTGAAATAATTTTTTAAAGATTAATTTTGAAAATCATTTTGTCTTTTTGGCATATGAACGGTTCATTGTAAAAGTGTTGTAACTCCATGTTTTTTAAATATGTATATTTTTACTTAATTGTATCACATTTAGTCACATCTTTCATTATAAAAAAGAAGAATCCCCAATAATTGTATTAAAATCCCATAAATGGCATTACTTGTTTTTTTTTTTTTTTTTTTTTTTTTTCAGAAAACTAAAACTTCTAAATATTCATTATAAAAATGAAGTTTATAGGCTACTTCAAATTAATTTTCTTATAGTTTATAAATTCTTATAATTCTGATTTGTATCAAACACCAAAAATCCATTTGAATGTTTTTCCTATACATAAATTTGCAAAAAGCTCGTTATTTAAAAATCCATTTACAAGGAGGTTTTACAATGAACGACCTATATGCTTTTGGCTCATTGGGTGTTTCTTCACAAATGGCCATCAGTTCAGTGCAGTGATGCCAGATGGTCGAAAATTATTTCCACAAATAGGTCTTCAAATTTCCCCAAATCAGGGTTTTTTTTCGAAAAAATCCCCAACTTGATTTCTACTAAAAAGGGGAAAAAAAAAAAAAAAAATATATATATATATATATATATATATATATCAAGCAGATTTTTCTATGATTTAAGCTCAGGCTTTTCTCTTTTGAATGCAATTTTTGAAAAAAATCCCCAAATAACAATAAAGCTATTGAAAGTCTCTAGTCGTAGGGATAAATCATTACGTTACCAACATTGACAGGAAGTTGAAGAACTCCCCAGATTTGTCCCCAAAAATTTTACAATTCCCCCAAAAAGTCCCCACAAACATTTGGTCCCAAAATTGTTCCCAGAAGCCTTAAAAATCCCCAATCTGGCATCACTGGTTCAGCGATCCCCAGTCAATGCTTACTCACAAGTACTGCGCCATTGGAAATTAATTACTATTCAAAATATAGCTTTAAAAAATATAACTCGTAACAAATATTTTCATTATGACTATAAAATGGAGCTAACGAGATTGGATTGTAAAATGAAAATATGAGAGAAAGTTCATGAATGACAACAACAGAGGGTACTATTGCTAGTATGTTCAGAGCGCGCAAATAGTTAGTCCATGTGTTCATGTCTTTTCAGTCACGCATTGAATACACTGGATCACATACCAGTGCCATTTGAATTTTTGAAACATCACTTTCTTGACGGTCTGTTGCTTGGTGAGTCGGATGATGTCAAGCGGGAATGACGAACTTGTCCTGCAAATGATAAAGATGGAACACACATGAGACTGCTATGAAGTCAATGGTAGTATTTATAGGGGTATACATAACCTTACCTATATTTTACATTCATTTAAATCAAAATTAAGCGTATCTCGGCTGATTGCTTCACCTCTGGAAATCATATGAGGAAATGTATATAAAACCATGCGATTTTCACATTGTAACTTATCTTTAACGAGAGACTGCTAGCTATGAAGTAGCAAATGGTGTGGGGGTAGATGCAAGTTATCTATGTTTTACATACCATTTTACTAAGCATTTCTGCTGCAGATTGCTCTAAGCTGTTTGGAAGCTTACGGAGCAAAGATGATCTGTCTAAAACCATCAGTGGTTTTTAACATTATAATTTATTTTCATTTCGATTAAAAAGGTTGTTAGTGCATCCCCAACAGCGCAAAATATTCCGAAAATATTACAATTAGATAATATTGAAACTTTTTAATGTTGCAGAAATGTTTCGATGTTTTCAGATTAGTTTCAAAAACGGAGAGCTGTCCACTATCGTAACAAAAAATAAGAAACGTTTCAATGACTTAACCGATAGAACATTCAAAAGTCTGAACGTTTCAGAAAGCATGCCTGAAATGTGTTACGATTATAAAAGATTGTAAGCTTTTTGCAACATAACTGAAACATTCTCTGCTGTATTGGGTGTATTTTCATTGAAATTTGTAAACAATTTTACCCATGATTCCATTATTCTATGAAACTCAGATAGAGCGTATATTATCCATTTGAATAACATAATGAAATGTACTCAGTGTAAAGTCTAGTATATCAGCCATCACAAGGTAAATGTTATCCTCATCTGTAGTATCGTTTACTGAAGGGATCTTATTAGTTTCCTTTCCTAAACATAAAATTTTTGGAATTTCATATAGGTATGTTGTTTTAAAAGTATTTGTTACTTGAATAGATAAGCATAATTTATTAATATAAATAATGTATGTTTCATATTTTAAAATTTTCTTTAACTGAAAGTAAACAAGTTTTAATGTTATTTGAAATTCAATATGTAAAACAAAAATACCACGCAAAAATAAATTATTTGCTCACTTAAAAGAAGTAGAATTAATGTAAACATTCAATATTGGTTTCTCCTCATCAAAGTTTCCAAAATACTCAGAATTTCTGGAATTCCTCTGTTTTAAAATTTCTATGTTTACTGACATGACATCCTTATTAACACTTTCGCGACCGGCATACTTTTGCCTTTTCTAAAACTGATTGCCGGGGAATATAGAAGTAAACTAAAGCTAGTTCCCACAAACTTTTGATGTTTAAACGTGGATAAAAGTTGAATGTAATCTTTTGAAATGTTACTCTTGTAATTACCTGAAGCTTTGAATGAAGATTAGTTTTATAATATTAGAACGGACCTATAATACTATCAAAGAACTGAAACTCTAATAATACTATTGAAATAATACTGAAGTATTGTTTCCATAGAAATTCTTGAAATGACGTGAATTCACGTCAGTGGTAACCGGGAATAGAATCTGAAAAGACGTGAATTTACGTCAGCGTCAGTTAGCTATAGAAGTTGAAATAACGTGAATTCACGTCAGTGGTCGCGAATGTGTTAATATATTATGTCTGGTGGTTCAGTTAGTAAGGCTATTCTTGTATATTATTAAACTTCTTTGCAATTTACATTTTTTTGTGTGAAATACTGTAAAGTGTAGTGCTAAATCAAATCGTGAAAGATCGAGGTTAGATGCTGTTTCATGTCATTTCTAATTCTGGAAAAAAAGTTTTTATTTATAAAATAATAAATCTGTGAAATCATATGCCCTTTCGTAAATATGTATATTTTTAAGTATAACGGATTTTTTTTTTCTCTCTCTCTATACACACACACATATATATATATATATATTGAAACACCTTTTATATCGTATAATTTTAAAATGTGACTTTTTTCTCATTTTATAGATAACTACTGAAATAGCTAATTATGGAGCCAGCTCCAAAATGTCATGTTCTTGTTGGTTGCACTGGCAGTGTTGCTAGTGTGAAGCTTCCCGAACTTCTGAAATCCCTTTTGAAACAGGCTATCGACGGACATCATATGGAAATAAAAGTTATAGCCACAAAAAATTCCTTCCATTTCATACCCATGCAGGAAATGCCTACAAATGTTGTAGTATATACAGATGAAGATGAATGGGCTGCTTGGAAACAAATGTCTGATCCTGTTCTCCACATACAATTGCGTCGCTGGGCAGACGCATTGGTTATTGCGCCACTTGATGCCAATACTTTGGCAAAAATTGCCAACGGGTTATGTGACAATCTTTTGACGTGTACCATTAGGGCTTGGGATAGACTCAAACCATTATTTTTTTGCCCGGCTATGAATACATACATGTGGGACCATCCTATCACTGCCAAACACGTGAAACAGTTGAAAGAATTAGGATATATTGAAATCCCATGTGTTGCAAAACGATTAGCTTGTGGAGATGTAGGTTATGGTGGAATGGCTGAAGTTGGAACAATCGTCAACGAAATTGTCAGACGACTTTTTTAAGTACAAAATGTTTTCTTTTTCTTTTCTTTTCTTAAAAAAAAAAAAAAAAAAAAAAGACTTTGAGCATTATTTTGATTCATGTTATAAAATGAAATACAAATACAGCAGAAACCCGATACAGCACTGTTGTACTAGAATAGATAAAATGTGTGTATTAAATATTCGTTGTTTATCGGAATTTGATCAGTGTGAAAATAGCAATTGTTTGGACATGTATAAAGTTTATTAGATAATAGATTGTTGCTTTACAATTTTTAAAAATATGAATCATTCAAAAATGCAAAATAAATAAATCATAAGAAAAAAAAAGCAATTTTCTAAAGATTCCATCTCATTTTGAGGTGCTAAAATTTAGTTCAGTTGAAATTGCATTTTTATTTTGTTAATAACGTGTGTTATGTAGAGTCTGTGGTATATTAGAACATGCTATAATCGGCTTCTGCTGTATAGTCTTCTTTCTTTCTTCCTTCCTTCCTTCCTTTTTTTTTTTTTTTTTGGTAAATTTTTCACTTCATTAAAAAAAAAAAGAATGCTTAAATGCATACAATATTAATTCATTAAGCAGCATGACGTAACTGAGAATGTCATTAACTCTTCCATTTGGAATATCAGGACGTACTGTATTCATATAAGCCCTGAATGCAATCTTAGTCTTTACGGGCTTTATAGTGAGGATACTTTCGGCACCTAGTAAGTAATATATATATAAACAAAATTTCCTATAAAAATACTGTGATTTATTGTAATGTAGCAACAGTTCAGTGAAAAACTTATGAACTGAATAAACTTAACGTTACATTTTTTAAAAATTAACTCCAATAAACTTTGCTTTAACTAATAGTGGAATTTCTGCAATCAAATAAGTATGTATGTGTATGTATATATAGACAGTGGCCCTCAAAATATAGAGTGGGACACCTGCATTTATTATTTGTTTTCTTCAAACTTATTTCTGTGCTTTTCGTTCAAACAAATTAGCATGTCAATTTTTATTTCGTGTCGTAACATTAAGAGCGGAGGGACGGTATCTAATCTCGTCGTCAGTCAAGGCCCGCGTTATTCTGTGGAAAAAATTAGTTTAACAATTACTCATTATCTGATGTATTTTTTTTAAAATGCATTTTCACATTCTGAAAATTCACAACCGTTAAATTAGTACTCGTTTTTTTTTTTTTTTAATTTATAATATTTTATTTTTGATTAAAAAAAAAAAAATAACACAGGTCTGCGAAATCGCACCTTTCATTTATTTATTTATTTATTTATTTATTTATTTATTTATTTTTTTTTTTTTTTTTTACGTACTACTTTGGGTGCCTCTAGTGTGTTTTTATGCGCTGAATTCAGAAATGCTTGTCTTATTTTCCTATCACGTAAGAGTTTTTCACAAAGTAAAGATGATGATCGTAAAATTTCACACAAAACCTATAACAAATTCCAAACACTTTTTAGAGCCTTTTATCTTGTGCACTGCTTGGGAGGCTTGAAGGGGGGAAGGATTCTCTATACGGCATCCAACACTAACACTGCTCGGCATGAAAATTGCTTCTGACACCATTTCAGCATATTCTTATGTAAAATGACCTCCTGAATCCGAATAGTACGCCCATTTTGCCCTAACACCCACCGTTTTTTAGGAACGGCCCCCTATTTTTATCATTTTTCAGTAATTTTATGGCTATAAATTTGATTTTAGGAGGAGGGAGGGGATTATTTTAACCGTTAAATATCTTCTGAGGGGCTACAGAGTAGGGAAATTGTAAAACATGGACATTCACGACAAGAGAAAAATCTTGGGAGGGATTTGCTACTGAAATTATGTATTACGTACCTTATATTTTTTAATCTGTTATTAATGCTATTTTTTAAACTTTATATATTCTTGTTTTTATGTGGTAAATTAATTCTTTTTCATTCATCAAATAAAATTCATGGTCATAAAATTATCGAACGTGGAAAAAATTGAGGGAGGGGGTGGTGTTTCTAGAAAATGGTGGGTGACTGGGCAAAATGGGAATCATATTCGGATTCAGGAGGTCATTTTACATAGGAATCAGCAAAAATGGTATCAAAATTCGATTTTTTTTTTTTTTTTTTTTTTTTTTAACTGAGCGGTGTAATCTGCGAAATAACTTTCAAAAAGTGGAGCTAAACTAAAAAAAAAAAAAAAAAAAAAAAAACAGTTTTCACCAAAATTGTACGTGATGGAAATTTTTGAATAGTTTTTTCTTAATCAGAATCCAGAAATACACCAGAAAAGCATATCACCTTCAAAGAAAAAAAAAAAAAAAAAAAATCATCGCAGACCTGTGTAATTAAGTGCATTTTTTTTGCATATTTTAGGTAGAAAATAAAATCTTAAAAATGTGAAAAATCAATTTTTCGCAAACGAGTACTAATTTAACGATTGTGAATTTTCCGAATGGGAAAACGGAATATATATATATATTAGGTAACGAGTAATTGTGGAAACAAATTTTCCCATAGAATAACGTGTGCTTCGGCTGTCGGCGAAATTAGGTATTGTTAGCGATTAACCCTATCACTATGTTCTAGAAAAGGGACATTTATACTTATTTAGATGAAAAAATTTAAATTACCCTTGAAATTTGTGCAACTAGATTTTTACTTTCGAGTAACATCTTAGGTAAGATGTCATTGGGTAAGACTAGACCTGCTAACTATGCTAGTTTATCCGTAATGGTATTAGCCCCGCCTTTTTTTTTTTTTTTTTTTTTTTTTTTTTTACCAGAATAGTTGTAAAGCAATAGTCTTCCTATTTAATCATCAGAAAATATTGATGAATATTACTCTACAACTATTCTGGTGTGAAAAAAAGCCGGGGCCTAATATCATTACGAATAAACTAGCATAGTTAGCAGGTCTAGGTAAGACCCATATCAAAATACGGCATGTATTATTATTTTCAGCAAGTTAAAAAGTATCTGGGTTCCATCTAGACGCCAGATCAGAGTGATAGGTTTAAAAGCGGACAATGCTTAATCTGGACTATAGTTAAAGCCCATGTTGTTCTATGGGAAATTTTATCGTTTTTAATTCTTTTTAATATTTTATTTTTGAGTTAAAAAAAAATAATTAAGTGCGTTTTTCGCATTTTGTAATTAAAAAATCAAATGTTGAAACTGTGAAAAATTAATTTTTCGAAAACGAGTCCTAATTACTTTAACGGTTGTGAACATTTTGTATGTGAAAAAATTTTAATAAGTAATTGTGGAAACACATTTTCCTATAGAATAACATGAGCCTCGGCTGAAGGCGAGATTAGGTATTGCCCGCTCTTAAGGGAATGGTGAACGATATATATATATATATATATATATATTTAATAATTATATTGACTTAAAGTTAATAAATTTTGCTTACAAATATATTGAAATATAACAATATTAAGTGTAATAAAATTTCTCAATAATAACAATAATAATAAATTCTTTAAATTTATTTTTAAATGCTCCATTTGTTAGCTAATTTTAAAATTATTTTCTCTCGATTTTACAATTCTATAATATTACTAAAAATATTTGGGTATTATTTTTTGAATTGATTAGTAAATTAATTATTATTATTATTATTTTAATTTTTTAAATTCGGAAATTTCATGAAAATTTGCAGTCTTCAAACATGAAAAACATATTTACGAAATTAACTTATGAATTAATCCACAGAGTAATGTCCAAATATTTTTAGAATTGGTTGTTGAACTGTAATAATGTAAAGAGGGAAAAATTTTAAAAAGTAGTTAGTATAGAATATTAAAAAAAAAAAAAAAAAAAAAAAAGATTAAAATTATTTATTTATTTTTTAATTTAAAATAGTTTTCGTGAAATTTTAATATACTTTATATCTTCCTTTTTAATACATATGTATGCAAATTTTCATAATTCTGAAACAGTAATTTGAGAAAAGATTTTTAATCTCCAACATTCCCCTAAGGGCCCGCTTCACTCACCGTCGCCGGAAGCCGCTAATGTTATTTTATGGAAAATTTTCTTTACTTATAACTTATTAACTAATACATATTTTTAAATTCTGTTTTCACATTCAGAAAATTCCCAACTGTTAAATTGACGCACCTTTTTTAAAAATGTATTTTTTAATTTTTTTATATTATTTTTAAGCTGCAAAATACGAATTAATTTTCAATATGTGAAATTTTTCATTTTGCAATTTCAAAATAAAATATTAAAAGTTAAAAAAATACGTTTTTTAAAAAGGTCCGTCAATTTAACTGTTGGGAATTTTCTGAATGTGAAAACAGAATTTAAAAATATGTATTAGTTAATAAGTTTTAAGTAAAGGAAATTTCCCCTAGAATAACATTGGCTCGGGCTTTCCGCGACGCGACGGTTAGTGAAGAGGGCCGTTAAATATAATTAAAAAATTCATATTTGTAATAAAAATGATTATATAAACTATTTTTGACTAAACTTAATACTTGTTATCGAACATTTTGTTACTGGATTGAATGTGGTTCTTAAGGTATTCATATGATTGAAGAAATCTTTTAAATTTGTTAAATGGATCTTTTTTACTGTTATTAGATGATGAGACTAAGGCTGAATTTGAACCGATTTTTATGTATTTAATAGGTTTTACAAACATGAATTTCATTTTTGTTACTTTTTTAAATAATTTAATAATACAAAGTATTTTTTATATTGAAAAGCAATGAAAATATTGGTGCATATGAGTGATGTTATATTTTGAGAGAGATTATATATTGCATTACATTTATTATTTTTAAATGAAAAAGAATGATATTTACAATTATTTGTATATTTGAATAAATATTTTATTAAAATTATCCATTTGTGTGGTTCTTTTATATTTACACATCTCTTCTTAGATTATTTAAAAGAATTGTTAGTTTTAATATAACTATTAAATCCAGAATTAGTTATTTTATAGTGTTATTAAATACTTTATTAGTTATTTAATAACAAGTCAGTCACATTATCACAAGTGAGTACTCTTATTTTAAAATGACGGCAATTTATAGCTAATATGCTTGTGCGTGCGTTTCATAAATCAGTTAAAGGAAATACATTATATATAATTATCTAGATAGATTCTTTGATTGAATTACATTTATGTCTAGATATACTAAAACCTTTATTTGATCTTTTATTATTATTATTTATCGTGCGGTATCAAGCTGATTACAAATAAGACATATTACATTTATTGTAGACAAACACAAGCAAAAATAGTCAATATATATAAATAAATAAATAAATAATTTTCTTAAAACTCTTCACTCTTGCTGTGCCAACACTTCAGACATAAAAATTATCATGTCATTTCTGATTATTCGAAGTAAATATAAGTCTTTGTGCAGGATTCAGTTTTCGTTTAGGTATTGGCATTGGACGTTCTATCTCGGAATATTTGGCGAACAGATACCAACAACCACAGTCCTCCTGGTATCATAGCTAATGCAGCCAAAATATAAAATAATCCATCGTAAGAGCCTACGCTGTCTCGAAAGTATCCTGAAAAAAAAAAAAAAAAAAAAAATGTTACTTAACTTTTATTTTATTAGAATCATCGACTCCTCATGCACCACAGAATGTAACAAGAGGCTTACAGAGGTAAATAGAAAACAGATAGAGAAAAACCAAAAACAAAAGGGAAAAAAGAAAAGGAAAGAAATGCAAGCACACAAAACATACAGAAGAACACACACAAAAGGAGGGGAAAAATACACACATAAAGGGTTTTCCATTAAGAGTGATACAATTAAAAAATAAATAAATATATATATGTATAAATTATTCAATGAGAAACATTTTCTTTCTTTCTTTTTTTTTTTTTTTTTTTTTTTGAAAGCTTACATTATGCCATTAAGTATAAAAATAATATCGTTCATGTGAGCACCACGACTTTTCTGTACATACCGCATTCTGTCAACCCAATTTTACATCACTCTTTCAGATAAATTTAGTGTTATTTCACGAATAACACGTTCAATGTTGGTTTTTAATTGCTCAATTGTTATTGGATTATCAGCATAAACTTGTGACTTAACATATACCCAAAGAAAAAAGTCACAATCGATCGAGTCGATTAACTGAATAATGTCGTCCATGCGAATTCTCAAATTTCTCTCAGTATTCACATACGAACACTGATTTTGATAAAACAGTTTAATAATTTCGATACGTTGTTCAAGCGTGTATCTTTGCATGAATAAATGGCATAGCATACTAAACACAAATGACACAAGAAATGTCAAAAAATAATACGCAGTATTACCATTCTAACCATTTAAAATTGTATCACCCCTATTGGAAAACCCTTTACATACAAATGCGCGAATATACAAAAACAAAAATATGTACTACATGTATGTTACTTAACTTAATAATGAAAAGCATGTTTATTTTTAAATTGAAGATATTTCATATGGTAATTTAGATTATTGTATTAATCAAAATTGTCATTAGGCTTGATGACGGTCAGGAATAACATAGAAGCTTATGTATAGTATTTTAATTTTACGTGTCGATAGTTGTTGAGATAGGCTGTAAACGAATTTATAGTGTCGTAACCATGGACTTTGATTAATGAGAGACCGATGAGAGAATCACTATGTTAACATTGAGATTTATTTCAGTAAAATTTATGTTGACGTCTATGTATGTAGTAATATGTTAAAAGTCATGATCAAATAAAGTTGGAATATCGAACCTGTGGGAAATTTCGTGTTAAAACTTTAACGTTCACTACTTAATTTATTTTAAAAATTACTAAACTAACTTTAAAAATGGCTTTTAGAGACGTAGCTGATCATAAATATTTAAAAAATTAGCATTGTTCCTTTTCGAGAATTTTTGGTTTGAAACATCTATAAGTTAACCTTATTAAATTCAAATAATATTTAATGTAACCCGTTAGTAGTCGTAGAAATCCTTTAGTAAACCAGAGATAAGACAAGAGCTTAGTGCGCTTGCGCAGTGGACGGAAAAAAATGGCGGGCTGATTAAATTTCGTCCAAACTATGGCAACCTGGATTCCTAACCTTGGCGCATAAGCGCAGTATGGGCTATTTATTTGTATGTTTCATAAGTGGTTTTGTTTGAAGGTGTTCTAGTGCAGTGGTCGCCAAGTCTATGTTGGCGCTGCAGCCTTCCCTCAGGCGGTCGAAAGTAGCTTTGGACGAATCAGGATTCATTGCCAGCATTGTCGTATCTCTAGTTTACTGAAGGATTTCTAGTAGTCGCTATCGACAGCGCCACCTATTACAGATTGCGAACTTTTTATTTAACTGTCACCAATAATTTTAAGAAGTGATGTGATCAACGTTAAATCGATTTTATTCGCGTTTTATGTGTATCAAATGCCACTTTTAAAAATTTTTGGTGGCTCTTGAATAAAAAAATCTGGAAAAACTGAAGGATGGGCGGCAAATCGACCAACTAGCGACTACTAACGGGTTAATAAATAAAACACTTTGCTGGTAAACATTATCGACTACAAAAACTCGTAAAAGTTGTTTCCGGTGAAAATAATAGTCCAGCTCTTCATTAAATGATAAAAACTAGACATGAGCATATCATCAAACCAGCAATTCGCACCCGCGCACACTAAGGAACATCAAGTGACATGCATTTAGCTTTCTTTGAAGCATTTTTTGTAAATTTTGGAATAGTGCTGTTATCTACAGAACAGAAAAGAAACAAAAGTTTAAAACCTGATTAAAACAAGGGAGAAATAATAAAAAATCTGCTGCATAAAATTGTTAAATTATGTCAAATGTTTGTTGTTTCTGGGTGCTTATAATATGGCTTTAACATATTCACATGGTAAATTTGTGATCGTCCTCTATTTCCTGGTAGTTTTACAATATAATAAGTGTCTGAGATTCGCTCGTCAACTATTCCGAGTCCTGACCATTGCACTGCTAACTTATTTGGTTTCGCTGTTGCAAAAATTAGAACTAACAAGGGAGGGTCACCAACTGTTCAAAAGGTATTTGTACCTGTTATATATCCACTTAAAGCTCTAACTGAGCTGATAATAAAAATATTCATCTTATCGGCAAATGCGCCCCCTAGCTTGAGTTATTCTCAATTAAAGTTTGTAAATTGCAGGCTCTTCAATATTGTACTTTGAAGAATTTCTATCATTATAATCAATTTTTTAACATATTCTCGTGCTAATTATCACTATTTTTATCGTTAGTAAAGTATTTTATTATGTGTTTAATAATGAATTTGTGATAGCATTATTTACGAATAACATTCGTCATCTTATTTCATCGCATATTGTTATTACAAAAGAATACTATTAAACATAATGGTATATGGATAACGAACAATCTGTAATAACCAGGCTCTTATGTAGAATTTTAAATTATCCAGGTTAGCTTTCTTAAAGCGCTATTCCCCGAAATCTCAGAATCAGAAAACAGGTAAGCGATTATTTTACAACCTGTTCATTAAAATAACACATGCAAGGCCATAGCTAGAAAAATTTTCAGAGGGGATTCAAACTTTAGAATACAATGCGGAGTCATAAAAGAAACACAGAATAAGGTTTATCACAATTATAAATTGAAGAACTGTTGTACAATAAATATTTACTAGTATCGCCCAGTGGTCGAAACTCGACCATTTTTTTTTTGCAAAGCGAGGCAAAGCAAAGTTATTGCCTTGTCCTAAACGGAATGCAATTGCAACACAGCTGCGGCAATTGTTTGCCAATATTCACTCTAACTGAATCAGCAGAGTTTTACTTAATATAACTATTTCTCTCTGTAGATGTTAGCCTTTCCTGAAATGAGAGAAAATCGCAACGTGAAAACGCCCCTTGTTGTGTGATACAGCCCAGAAGCTAATAGGTACCATGTCAGACCAAGGTCCAACCAAGTATCAAATTCTGTTAAATTAATTCGATTGGTTCATAAAGTACAGTGTTTGAACAAAAAAAAAAAAAGATATTTTTCAAAAATGGTCGAATTGAGTTCGGGAAATTTCAAAACGTGTAACTTTATCGAAAACCGAAAATCTAAAACATTTCTGAATCTTATATTTTCTGCTTATATATGCAGAGGAAAGAATAATAAATCCACTTTTTAAAAAATAAAAATAAGTAGTCAATTTCACTAATTTCACTTAATTAAAATGCAAGGAAATCTCAAAACGTGTAAATTCATCGAAAACCGGAAATAAAAAGTTTTTATATATCTTCTACTTGCTTCTTCTACCCACAAAAGCTAGCAATAAAGACACTTTTTTAAAAAAAATGTAGCCAATTTCAGTTAATTGAAACGTATAGAAAGCTCAAAACATGTAAATTCAGCAGAAAACGGAAATCGGAATTTTTTCCGTATCGTCTACTTATACATGCAGCAGTTAGTAACAAATCCATTTTCCTTTTATTTAGTATATTAGTTCAATATTTATTGTTTAAATATCACCCTTTAAAATGAAATGTTTATGTTTACATTCGAAACTGGAAGTTTGCCATTTTTTTTTTCTGGAGTTTTGTGATTTTAAATTAAAATTTTATCAATTTTACAGAAAAAATAACTCAATCAAACACATGTAGACAGTAACTTATATATAACTATACCCAAATATCGGAATTAAAATCGGCAGATAATTTCCGTTATTTTTTAATAATTTTTTACAAAAAATTCAATGGACAATTAACATAGAAAATATTTTACATGGCTCCATGGACAGACAGTGACGTCATCACTTCGCTTGCGTATAGTGATGCTACATTATACAAATTACTGTGTCTATGGTTTTATTTGAGCTTTATGAAATTGCCAGATTTAACAACTTTCTACTTTTAGGTATTTTTTAATGTGAAGGAATACGTGTATAAAAGGGAAAAATGGGGGAAAATGCATAAAAAATAAATGTATTTTTAAATACCTTCTTGACATCGTAAGAAAATAATATTTGTATTCGCACCTTCCGGCTAACCATACCTTTCGAATGATACCATTTTCAACCCTCTACTCCCATAATTAATATGTTAAAAAGGGACAACAAATTTTATGCTTGCCTATTAATATATAGATATATAAAAACTTGTTTACACACCATAAAGTAAATGGAAGCACTGCCGGTTTCGAAAGAACTCGGCCTTTCTTCTTCAGATGCAAAAAACACGCGCTACTACTTTGGTGGCAAAAACAAGGTATTCTTGATTTGTCTTACTTTTGCCTTCTATTTGTCTTGCTTTTGCTTCCAAGGTAATCGCACGTTTTTTTTTGCACTTTAAGAAGAAAGGCCACGTTCTTTCGAAACCAGTAGTACTTCCAATTATTTTATGATTTGTGAAGAAGTTTTTATGCTTAAATAATAGTGGAGTGAGTTAAAAATGAACCATAACTCAAAACTTCTCGACAATCTGCAAAATTTATTTTTGCCCCCCCCCCACCACCCGGCCTAGAACACATGAAGAAGTAAGCGAATAATTAAAATATAATATGGAATATACCTATAAATATGTAGGGTGAAGTGGTTTGTAACCTCGGCTTATAACTGAATAGATAAGCTGAATTAGAGCTAATAGTCATCATATCTATTTATTGAACTAGTCTTTGTTATATTTAGCCTTAGGAAACTAAATTAAATCTGAAGCAGTGATAGCTTAAGAAGTTTGAAAAATTGCTTACATTCTGCTCTCAGAAAGAGTGCTCTTCTCAAAAATCGAATTTTTCCCATTGCTGTGCTTATTAAGTAAACTCCACAGTTTGTGGTAAGGAAACTAAGTTTTGTATGTAGATTTTAAATATAACTTCAGATTTGGTCTTTTTCTTAATCTTTTTGGTTTGTCACCATGGTTACATTTATTTTAAGAATATTGTATGTCGGACTAGTGTAACCAGGTTTTTTAAAACTTGTCCCAAGCATTTCAATTACATTACTTATTATTTTTTTTGTTTACTTTTACTTTCTAAGTTCTGTCTTTTAATTTTCGAGAAAACCTAATATTCTTTTTTCTTTCTTTCTTTCTTTTTTTTTTTTTTTTGGTAAGTTTATCTCGGAGTGTTGAAAAGTTTCAGCTGTGAAGTACTAGTTGGAGATGTACGGGAAGGTTCGCAACTCTGTAACGTGTTGAGATATTTTAAAAATTCAAAAAGTTCTAGATCCATTAAGGTTTGCACTATCTGTAAATTCGGCTTACACATTTCTTATTGTACTGATATGGGTTTAGTAGTTTGCAGTTACACCCCCCCCCCCAAAAAAAAACGAGGGGTAAGGGGAACCGTGAAAACAAAATTCTCACCTTTTCTATTCTTCAAGTGGCATTAAGGGGCACATTATTAAATTATAAAAAGCTCATACTCTTTCGAAAAGTAGTTTATATCTAAATGTTTTCAGAAGTGTAAAAATAACAGCAACTGAGTTGAATGATGTCAGAGTCAAACTATGCGAAAAAGTTGTTACACTTATCCGACTTCATCCTATGTCAAACAAAAATTGTTCCATAAAATAATACGTTTACTTAAAATGAAAAACGTAACCTTCGAAACATTATTATTCTTTTTACACCTTTACATACTTACCAATAAGAGGAGGAATTCCAAATGTTGCTATGCTTGAGAATAATCCGACGCATCCAATACCTATAGACTGTTTGTCTTTATCCACGTACTTGTATACTAGTACAGGAATATATGTCATTACAATGCCTGCTGTTACTCCATAAAGTCCTGCGATAATTATGTACGTTGTTACTGACTTGCACATCGGGAAGAATGAAACAGAAACTCCTTTAGTAATAAATGATATAAACATCAAATTGGCCAGGCTCAAATATTTTCTGTCGGTTACCCAGCCAAAGCCTATGCGACCTATAAAAATATGAGTTATATAAATTATCAATGCGTGGTTTTTCTTACTATTGTATGAAATTATCAAAGGTCGTATTACAATGGTACACTAGTAAACTAGCATGTTGTGACCATCACAAAATTTTCTTGTATATTTTCGTATACGCATTTACACACAGTACAAACTATTTATTAAAATTATTACTTATTAAAATTATTTTTCCCAAATTCTTGTATGTACTCGCTCTCATTTGGAACTGTAGGTAGGTAGATAAGTTTGTTTGTGAATGTCACGCTAAAAAGAAGAGGAAAATAAATTAGAAATATCAATCGTATTGTTACAAATAATGTACCAAATGAAAGAGGCGATTTTTTTGAATCTGACGGATTAAGAGCCATTTTTTTAAAGCTGGAAAAAGTCTATGGAGGTGTGATAGTTGACATTTTCAATTTTCCCGAAACTTTCAGGATATGTCAGTAGTACTGTGATAAGAAAAAGTGAAAATTATTTTTTTCTGAATTTCATTTGTTTGACCTAGAGAGGGGGTCAAAGTCTGAGGCCGTCAATAAAGGGTGCCATTTTAATATCATTTTACTCCTAAAGCCACGAGTGACTCATGTCAATTTTTTTAAATACGGATACTACTTGATACTAAGTAGATTTTAGCATAAACAGTTTGGTGGGTCATTCATGGCTTTAAAGGCCAGGGTCATTCAAAAGTGCAGTTTTCGTTGATTTTTTCCATGTTTTCAGTCTGAATATCTGCTAAGGCCATGAGTGCCCCATAGAAATAATTATGGGTTAATTACACACCTTAGTACAGAACTTAAAAATATTTAAAATTGCATGGGTCACTCTTGGCTTTAGTAGATAAATGGTCTCAAAGTTGAAAATTTTCAAAAAAAGGTCAAATTTGATGGTAAATTACTCTATAAGCCATGAGTCAATAACTATGAGAGAGAGTTTTAATTACACCCTAGATGGTCTAGTTTTAGACCCAGGTTACAAACCTATGGGGCTTGCAAGATTTATTTAGATGTAGTCTATTTTATATCGCCAATGTGTACCTGTTCTATGTAGTACAAAACGCTTGAGACCCAATTTTGTAAGACATTAATCCTTGTTTAAAACGTCCCATTTTACATTACAGAGGTCAGCATCAAAATAAATATAAAATAAATGTAAAATTAAAAAATCCGGAGTGACTCCACTCGACTTTCCGAACATTGAGTAATTAACAGTTTTGTAGATAAAGCCTATAAATGCTAGATTCACCAAAATGCTTATAGTTAGTGCAACAGTGATTTATAATATTCATATAAATTTTCAGCTCAATTGAATAAGGCGTTTAGATGCTATCGCACTTTTAAAAATTTGGTCCTAATAGGCCCTAATGATAAAGAATTTTTCTTTGTGTCCCTGTAAAAACAATATAAGTGCTAGATTCTCCAAATTCTATACAGACTGAGTATCTGTGACCTATAATATGTGTATAAATGTTTTGCTCAATTGAATAAAGCGTTTAGATGCTATCGCACTTTTAAGATTTTGGTCCCATAGGCCATAATGATAAACAAGTTTTCTTTGTGTCCCTGTAAAAAAAACTATAAGTGCTAGATTCAGCAAAATCCATAGGGTTCGTGCTACGGTGACTTGCAACATACGTACCAACTTACAGCTCATTCGAGCAAAGCGTTTAGACGCTAGCGTGTTCACTCACTCACATACACACACACATACATATATCATCGTAAAAAGAGTGAAGACGGACTCAGGGAACCTCGAAACGTATAGAAACATCAAAATCTCAAATTCGGATTTTTGACATGATTACAATACTTTCTTCACTATAGTGTTCGGAAAGTAATAACCTAAGATACATCTGAAATGTTCATATTGTTATATTATGTAAAACATATATAGGGTGATGAAAACAAGACTGTATACAAAATAATAATAATAATAATAATAAAAATAAAAATTGCGCATGAGACTAATTGAAACAGGTGTTTCAAGTAGCTTCCCCTTGTTTCAGCTGGCCCCTGCCCACAATTTTCACTTCACGAGATGTTAAGCTACCAGTACTTATGCTCGTGGGCGTTTCAAATCATATGATTAGCAAGCTGCACCTATACACTATAAACGCTGAATCAATCAGAAACATTCACCAATTTTTGTTACATAAAATGCAACATCACTTAAAAATTTGAATTTTTACTCACAGTAAAAAACAGTACTCAAAAACAGTTTTATCCTCATAAAATCGACAGATGTTTACATACACATCTTTTTTACATTGTAAAGTAGGTTTTGTGTGTCTGTACTTCCCTTTATTGGCAATGAATAACAACTTAGAAATTGTATTTTTTATTTCCATGTTTCAACTTACCCCGTACTTCAACTTGCCCCTGTCTCCCTTATGTAATTTTTACTTTCCGAACACTATAGTGAGGAAAGTATTGCAGTCATGTCAAAAATACGAATTTGAGATTTTGATATTTCTATACGTTTCGAGGTCCCCTGAGTCCGTTTTCACTATTTTTGCGATGATATATGTATGTATGTGTGTATGTGTGTGAGTGAACACGCTAGCGTCTAAACGCTTTGCTCGAATGAGCTGCAAGTTGGTACGCATGCTGGAAGTCACCGTAGCACGAACTCTATTAATTTTCAAGAATCTAGCCCTTATAGATTTTTACAGGGACGCACAGAAAAATTCTTTATCATTATGGCCTATGGGACCAAAATTTTAAAAGTGCGATAATATCTAAACGCCTCATTCAATTGAGTAAAAAAATTATACACATATTATAGGTCACAGATACTCAATCTGTATAGATTTTGGAGAATCTAGAAGTTATGGTTTTTTTACAGGGACACAAAGAAAAATTCTTTATCATTATGGCCTATGAGGCCAAATTTTTAAAAGTGTGATAGTGTCTAAACGCCTTATTAATCTGAGCAAACAATTTGTACACATATTATAGGTCACAGTTGCACCAACTGTATAGATTTTGGTGAATTTAGCACTTACAGTTTTTTTACAGGGACACAAAGAAAAATTCTTTATCATTATGACCTATGGGACCAAATTTTTAAAAGTGCGATAGCATCTAAACGCCTTATTCAATTGAGCTGAAAATTTATATGAATATTGTAAATCACTGTTGCACTAACTATAAGCATTTTGGTGAATCTAGCATTTATAGGCTTTATCTACAAAAACTGTTAATTACTCAATGTTCGGAAAGTCGAGTGGAGTCACTCCAGATTTTTTAATTTTATATTTATTTTATATTTATTTTGATGCTGACCTCTGTAATGTAAAATGGGAAGTTTTAAACAAGCATTAATGTATTACAAAATTGGGTCTCAAGCGTTTTGTGCTACATAGAACAGGTACACGTTGGCGATATAAAATAAACTATATCTACATAAATCTTGCAAGCCCCATAGGTTTGTAACCAGGGTCTAAAACTAGACTATCTAGGGTATAATTAAAACTCTCTCTCACAGTTATTGACTCATGGCTTATAGAGTAATTTACCATCAAATTTGACCTTTTTTTTTGAAAATTTTCAACTTTGAGGCCGTTTATCTTCTAAAGCCAAGAGAGACCCATGCAATTTTAAATATTTTTAAGTTCTGTACTAAGGTGTGTAAATAATTATTTCTATGGGGCACTCATGGCCTTAGCAGATATTCAGACTGAAAACATGAAAAAAATCAACGAAACTGCACTTTTGAATGAACCTGGCCTTTAAAACCGTGAATGACCCACCAAACTCTTTATGCTAAAATGTACTTAGTATCAAGTAGTATCCGTATTTAAAAAAATTGACAATGGGTCACTCATGTCTTTACGAGTAAAATGATATTAAAATGGCACCATTTATTTACGGCCTCAAACTTCGACCCCCTCTCTAGGTCAAACAAATCAAATTCAGAAAAAATTAAATTTCACTTTTTCTTATCACAGTACTACTAACACATCCTGAAAGTTTCGGAAAAATTGAAGATGTCAACTATCAAATGTGTCCAACTTTAAAAAAAAATGACTCTTAAACAGCTTTTTTATCGGACAACTAGATTTTTTAAAATTAACTAGGTATTAAAATTAGGTGGCAACAGCAGAAGATTGTATGGAAACCGTTTAGAGAGAGAGAGAAAAGAAATTTGAAGTGGGATTAAAAACTGCAGTTTTCAAATTTTTTCAAATTTTCTCTCGCGAACACAAAAATTAATATACAGCCTGTACAACACAAGACCAAATTGCAGTTCAAATTTCATCAATTTTGGTTAATAAACAAAAAATTTACATTTATTTTTGCAAATTAAATTCTATTATAACTTCAAAAAGATTTATGTGATACGATACATTAAGAATTTGGGCTTTAAAAGTTTTTTTTTTTAAATAGCTTATTTTTATTCATAATGAATGCAGAAGAATTTCATCTAAGAGAAATGTAACTCTAAACGTCGAAAGAAATTCAACATTTTGTCAACTAATTATATAAAAAAATCATTTATTTTATTTTTTTCTGTTAAAAATAGAAATATCGATGATGAGTTCTTTTAAAAACACACACATATTTAAATTCACACATCCTGGAATAGGGTTGGGGGTGGGGCGATGCTTCTAAACTATTCCCTTCTTAACTATTCCATATTACTTGCTTCGCCCATATTAACCGAAAATAGCTGCTTCCTCCCCCCCCCCCCTCCCCATTAACTAAATTTTTGAATGTAAGTTCTCTTTGTTTTGTAACATAAAACCATCAAAATACATTAACAAAACTTGAAAGTTTACAATAGTTGAATCCACAGTGGTACAGAATATTTCAGTATATTATGGTGAATTTATATAGAAATGGTATTCCATAATCACTTACTTCCCTCTATGTATATGACTAGTATTGAATCCGTTTTCCTTCCAAGAGCTTTGCTATAGCATATAGAAAATTTAAGTAGTTACTTTACAGATTATACAAAAGTATGAATTTGTGTATTCTATGTTCTATGTTTCGATCATTATGTACACATTTTGATTTACCAGAGGTAACTTTGAGGTACAATTTAATGCGTATTGTACTACTTCCCCCTTAGCTTTTTATACACGATTACCATTAAAAATAATTTTATAAATATCATATAAAATTATACGTTATTATATATATATATATATATATATATATATATATATTTTGCAGGGGTGTTCATGAACAGTTGGTTTGTGCAATTATTAGGTTGTATTTCAAAAGTCATTTATTGCACATTAATGAATGCATGCATACTGTATGATTTGTTTCTTTCTTAACACGTCAGGTGAAATTTTGTTCACTTTCCAACACGTGTGTGTATTGCACAGGCATCATTTTTTGCACATTGATGAATGTATCTTGATTTATTTAATTCTTAACACGTTAAGTGCAATTTTGCTTAATGCCAGCTTGTTTTGCTCGCCGTTTCGTTCAGGCCCAGATATGGCCGTATAATAGACCAGCTCTAACGGAAGAATCGAAGCGTAAATGGAACTGCTAAGAACCGCGGTTATCCCACCGAAAAAGAATTGAACAAGCAAGAACCGATATCGTCTATATAAATTAATGCTGCTGCCACGAACACATCGAAATGTTTCGACCATCGAATAAAGACGTAGAAATTTGTTTATAGAAATTATAATGTCGAAGATTTCGTGATAGAACCGCTCACGATATATTTGACTTCCGCTCGCTAATTCTGCATCGAAATTGTTTGATATGTTTACTATCATAACTTTTTTCTAGAGTACCAAATGATTAAATTTTTAATTTTATTTTAAAATGTTACGTCAACATGATGTCACATTCGACCATCGAAATATCTCGATATATTCGTAGTAGTACCCTAGATGTTCAGTTTCACAATGACAGACTCAGAAAAATATAACTTTGAATATCGAAATAAAGTCAGTATGTGACTTATAGATGACATCTTGGGTATTGCATTTTTTCATATAAATAAATATAGAGGAGAGTGGGGATGAATGGGACATTTTTCATGTTTTTCTGATAACGTTCACCATATGTAATTCAGAATTTTGTAATATTACTCATAAGTACACTTCAGTAATCAGTTACACATAAACATACTAACTTTAGTAAAAAGTTATCATTTTTAATTAATGATAATGCTTTTTTTACGTGGGGATGAATGGGACATGATTGGGGATAAATGAAACAGGACTGGAGTTAACAAAAAAAAAAAAAAAAAATAATAATAAAAATAAGGAAAGAAAAAAGAAAACAAAATGGAAAGTAAATAAATTTGTAAAGTTAAATTGGTTTATGTGATTTTATTACACACTATGAATTTACTGTAATTAACATAAACTAATGTGCATTGACTCAAATTAACATCAAAAGGCAAAAGTCCTTTGGTTCGCACAGTTCCTAGTGCTTTAGGCTTTAGTAATTTAATCTAATAAGTTCTAATCTAAAAATAAATAAATGAATAAGACACTAGAAAGAGATAAATCATTATAATAGAGTACAAATTATCGATATAAATTTTTGTTTCCGACTGATCGGGAAAAATCAGCATTCTATTCTGTATTACATTACCGGGATTTATTTAATTAGTTTGATTGAAACTGTGATTTTAATCAAATTATTATTAGTTTATTTATTTAATTTTTTCATATATTGATTTAAGTTGCAATGAATATTCTAACTTATAATTTTTTTTAAAATCATAATTATTATAAACAAAAATCAGAACAATTAATTTCAATCTATTTTTCTCTAAATCTATGCTACTTTTATAATTCCATGTTATAACTACTGAACTACAGGTTATAAAAATATTGAAAATCTATTTACGATTTGTTTTAATATAATTCTTGTGTAAAATTTTAAATTAGCACATAGTGGGGAATGTCCCATTCATCCCCATTCAAACTGTCCCATTCATCCCCACCACCACATGATCATATAAAACAGGAAATAGACTTAAGAAAGAACAATTGTCAACATTCTTCTTGAATATCATAAACACAATAAAAGATTATGCCTTTTCACCATATAAGAGTTATATTAACTTTAAGCAAATAGTTAATGTCTTAAGTACTACTTAATTGAATCAGTAAAAACGTACTTTGGCAGCTGAAAAACACACTTTAATTTTTTTCTGCCCTTCTATGGATAGCATAATTCTAAAACTACACTTGATGAATAACCTCAGTACTGCCATATATCAGAAAAAATGTCAAGTTTCTGGTGCTTGCAAAACATAAAAATCTAGCTATTGTCCCAATCATCCTGCGTCCCATTCAACCCCACTCTCCCCTATATATATAATCAAAAATGAAAAAAAAAATTGAAAACGCTATTTCAAATTATCGAATCTCTACGGTTCAGACATTCGTTTTAAAAATATTGACGGGTTACTTTGAAATATATATATATTGAAAATTTACTCACCGAGGGGGAATTAGCCCCAAGAGGAGGGAGGGGGTAAGCAGCGCCCTTACATATTCAAAATGTTTTCCTGGTTAAGTATTGCTATTATATACATATATATAATTTCACAGTACTTGGTTAAAAGTAATCCTCATTGTGTACATGTATGCGAAATTTTGCCGAATTCTGCCATATTAAAAATTATCAGAAAGCGGGACGACAGTGCCACCCGTTGAGCAATATATCCAAAAGCATCAGAAGGTCTACCCAAACATATAATTATATTGAATTTTGTACGTTAGTTAGAGTTATACAGCGTAAACAAAATTTTTCTAGCATACACGAATTTTAGGAAATGCATTTATACTTTCTAAATGTTTCATTTATGCAATTCATTTTCTAAAAAGGATCAAATTACGTTCAGAACATCTCAGAACGTGTAAATTCATCGAGAACTGGAAATCGATGTTTTTCACGAAAATCCAACATTTTTTAATATACATTTGGAAGAAAATAATAAACAAATAAACATGCTTAACTGAACACTTACCTAACAGATCGCCGATAGTTAAGGAATGTATTAGAAACTGTTCATAGCTTCTTGGAATCCCTTTGTCTCTAGTATAATCGACAATTACTGTCAAAACTGGTATAAAAACAGCAAAATGTACTGCTATAGATAAACTGATAAGATTGTAGATGGGATTTAAGTAGAGTTGTGGAATTTTTTGAAAATTCTCGATAAAACCATCTCCTTGCTTTTGCTTCGTTGGCTTAGATTGAAATGAATTCTTCTGTTCAATGGGATTGTTAGTGGTTTCGGAATCCGGAATGAATGCAGGATTTGCAATTCCATTCTGAAATAATAATAAATATATTTTTTTAATGTTTGATACTGCACAAAATTGTTAAATGAATTATTTATTTTCAATATTTTCTTTTAACCATTGGTATGTGAGTGGCGTTAAACTTGTCTTTCCTATATGAAATATTTAAATACAATATGTGGATATGCGTTTGTTTTATGGCCGAGCATGTAGACCAAGCACAGAGAATATATCGCGAGCAATATCTAAGGTAGCGCTTTTCGCCCCATACTAACTTTTCGAACATCGATAGACGGCTGTGTTAGAGGAGATTTTTCAAAGTAACAAGGCGTAATACAGGACAAAAAAGTAGTATGAGCTCATCTGAAACAGAAAATGAGTATTGCAATGGTTTGCTGATTCCCCTTCCACAAATACACGATCAGTTGCAGCTGAACTGAGTATTTGGCACGGTAGCATGTGAAAGGTTCTGCGTGCTAAAAAGATGAACATCTTCCACGTACAGATGGTTCGACTTTTACTCGATGCCGATTACCCATTCGGGTAGAGTTCGTAAGTTGGATGCTTGTAGCCATGCAGAATGATTCACAGTTTTTCGCCATTGTTTCATTCAGAGATAAAGCCTGCTTTACCAGAGAAGTTGTGTTCAAGAAGCCCGATACGCATAATATGGCTGCCCAAAAATTCTCAGATCACAGTCTTATCGAAAATGACGCACAGGTTCAGTATTAGGTTCAGTTATCTGTTAGGAAAATGCCTTCTGTTCGACGCCTCAATGGTACAAAGCAATATATTTTCAATATTTTCAAACAGGACGTTCTCCCAGATTTGATGCAGGTAATACCGACCACTTTCAGACAGAATATGTGATTCATGCGAGTGAGTTTGAATGTGCCCTGAATTAAGACGACCAAATTTTTCTTAAGGAAAAGTGATGACAATTTAGTGCGGCATCTCCAATTTCAAAATAAGGAATGGGGACAAAAGAGTGCTTAAAAAATGTGCAGAAGCACCACTTTTAAATTATAAATTGCGATAATAAGCTTTACTTAGAAAACTAATTCGTGCGGTAGGAAAGAAGAAGAAGAAGAAGAAAAAAAAATAAATAAACCTGTCAAAAATAGGGGTTGTCTCTGTCCCCACAAAATGGAACGTTTGGTTGCTTTAGGAACTGTCAGTGTTGACTGTGCAATGCAACTTCGAACAATTTCTCTAAAATTTTTACGTTGTCTTCTTTTTGACGTTGAACTCTGCGACATCACGCTCTTCAAAAATATTTTTGCGATTTTCTCGCACTAAAGGAGATTTGCAACTCGATGTTCTGTGGTACTTTTTCATCCTCTTGAATCTTGCAACCACTTCTCTGAATTTGTGGATTGAATGTGGTAACATTCTCTCTCTCTCTCTCTCTCTCTCTCTATATATATATATATATATATATATATATATATATATATATATACATATATATATATGTGTGTGTGTGTGTATGTATATCTGTAATATGTATATATATATATATATATATATATATGTAAAAGTAAGGGCTAATGTTTGATTTTCTTTTAAATTAAACTGAGAGTCTTTTTTTTTCCCCATTTAAATTTCCGTCTGTCTTAAAAAGCAAAATGGTTTTATCACATTATATCAGGTGGATTGGAAACTAACAAAACTAATTTCAACAAAGTCAAATTTGCTTTTTTGATCAGCCCACTTCTTTCATATTAGATATCTTGAAATATCAGTGAGAAAAAAAAAAAAAAAAAAAAAAAAAAAAAAAAGGAAAGATAATTTACCTGGAATTTTGACAAATTTCTTTCCGTCATACTTTCATCAGGATTAATAGGATTGTAAAGCTTGCAGACAATATCCGATTGCTGACAGCTGACTTCTTTTGACTGAAAATTAAATCCTTTGAACTTTGTTGTTGAATCGTATACGGTTTTTTTTCCTGCGAGTACATTTTTATGGTTTACGTTTTGGATAACAAATAAAGATACCTTTTTGCTATTTGTTTCACTCCTTGAAAGCTTCGAAAGAAGAGAACCTGTTCAAAAGAAGTATTTATTGCATTCATTATCGAAATTATACTAATCTACTATTAAATAATTATGTTATAATAGTTTCAACCCTTTGAATTTTGAGATATTTGTGCGATTTAGTAATGAGCCTTGTGTGGTCTTTCTCTTGGGTTTCCATTGTTTTATTTTAAGTTTTTTTTTTTTTTAAACTGTACAATCTTAAAATTGTACGGTTTAGGTGCGGAGTTATTATATTTTTGTGGCGAGCAATTTTTTCATTTTGATACCTAGCTGACAATTATAACATCATGCTCTATTCTTTTTTTAATCTTGTGACTAAACAGATGTGTCCAAGTTTTTTTTTTTTAAACATATTGCACCACGAAAGAAAAGTAATACAACTTAAAATTTCAGCATTTGAAAAAAAAAAAATCAACTTAAAGATAACGATAGAGCATTGACATAAAATTGACGCAACTGCTTCTCAGGTGAATAATTTTCAAGATGGAGATGTGACTGTTTATACATATTTTCTATGACATAAAAACAAAATTGCCTTTTATTTTATTTTATTTTTTTACTTGCGTCACTTTTCTTGCCGGAGTGTGATATCATCCCCATTTTGAGAATCAGAATATTTTTTTAGTCTAAATCTGAGACAAAGACATGAGAATAAAATATCACATGAGAAAAGACTAAGACTGATAATCTGTTCTAGCCTAGTTGGTTAAGCACTTAAGTTATAATAAGTAAATTTTTTAATACTCATCTCCATCATATGCTCGCTGATTGCATTTGATGAGTATAGAATCTATCAAAAGTTCGCAGTTTTTTAGATTATTGTCTTGAAAAAGTTTCTTCACTTTACACTAAGGATTAAAATTACAAGTCTGATCTGAAGTTTGAGAACAAATAATCTACTTAACTTTATTAATTCTGAAAGTGATTTAAGAAAGTCTATATATATACATTTCTAGACTTGGGAATTCAACAATATTTCCCAATGACGTTAAAATATATACGCACAATATTTACAATCGTCAGAAAAATTAGTGAAGCACACATCCACATTTTTCATATATATGTATTTTTTAGCTTGGTCGCTAATTTTCATCACCAACGTATCTTTTTATAAACAGCATAACGATTAAGATCATGAGAAAAAAAAAAAAAAAACAGTATTAGGTGTATATCTTTTAAATACACTTTATTGCTAGCGCTTCATTAATTTTGCTGCCGACTGTATTTAAACTTATCTTCCACATACTTTGAGATCGAATATACGAAGTGAGAACTTCCTAAATATTTATATTGAATAACATAGAAAGGTAGCCGTCTACGCAAAGGCAGACGGCATGAGGCAGAGGCATGAGAACCAAAGGTCCTCATTTGATGGGGATAGATAGTCCCCACTTCGTTTTTTTTTTTTCTTTTCCCTTCCGCATGAACTAATTTTCTAAATAAAGCTTTTATCGCAATTCATAACTTAAAATTGACGATTGTGCACTTTTTTAAAGCACTTCTTTCTTCCCCATTTTCCCTCAAGAGACATTTGGTTGCCTTACAGTGTTGCTAGATTTTGCGACTCTTTTATTCATTAGTCACCAATAATTTTGAGAAGTGATATTTGATGCACATAATGCACAATTCTTCGATTAGATTCGTCTACTATGTATCAGTGGCGGCTCGTGAACCGAAAATAGGTGAAGAGCTCAAAAATAATATTTAAGTATTTT
Organism: Salticus scenicus; assembly: GCA_963930645.1. Lineage (NCBI taxonomy): Eukaryota > Metazoa > Arthropoda > Arachnida > Araneae > Salticidae > Salticus > Salticus scenicus. The sequence continues at coordinate 266,111,380 of OZ005653.1, read as the reverse complement.
TAATGCATAATTTTTATTAAGCATGGTTTTAATTAAAATTAACTAAAAATACTTATTTCAATGTAAATATATTTTCTATAAATGAATACTGTGTAAAATACAGTGCGCCTCTTCACCTTCTTTCGGTGCACGATGTATATGCTATGTATATGAAAGATCATTTCTCAAATTTATTGGTGACTATTGAATAAAAAAGTAGCCTGGCAACACTGTTGCCTTAGTCTATGTGGAACAAGTTGGTTTCGAATCGAGGACGACAAAACATTTCACCTTAATCTGTTCACGTAGAAGAAGGCGAACAAATTTTTCGAAAGGAAAAGAGGAGACAAATTATTGGAGGGAAGGGAGAAAAGAAAAAAAAAAAAAAAACTACCAAAAGTGGGGATTATCCTGTCCTCACCAAATGGGAACGTTTGGTGTCTTAATGTAGATGGAGCAATTGTTTTGCCATTCTCTCTTATAAAGATCGAAGCAGACAGCAGATGCTCAGTATTCCTTCCTTCTAGTATCATATCTCAGTGATCACTCATGGAGACATATAAACTCACTTTATAGAGACATTTAATAAGTGCATACGGTCGGCAGCAAAATTATTGAAGCATTCGCAATAATTCCTACTTAAAACATGGGCACATAATACTGTTTTGTTAAGTAAATATTTGTCGAGTCATGATATTGCTTATAAAAAAGTAAGTTTGTGATAAAAATTAGCGACCAAACTAAAAAGAATCCATGAAGAGTGTGGATGTGTGCTTCAATATTTTTTTCTGCCGACTGTGTAAGAAATAGTTAAAAATTTTCTTTCCTTACCTTCTCATCAGTATTTTCTTACTAAATTCGCCCTTTTATCAACAGATTTTAACAAAATTGTTTCACAGACGCCGAAAGAGAAAATAATTAAGTATTTAAAGACTAGGGTGTCAAGAACAGGGTCTTCCTCATGTATTCAGCAATGATTAGGCAACGACAATAATTTGAGTGTGGGGGGGGAGGGGGCGGCAACAAATCGAGCAAAATCAATAAGGTTTCGAATCACCCTGTTTCTTTCAGAGAACGAAATGATCTGTAACTGTAAGTTACGTTAATATACAGACCTTGTACAGTTTCCTGATGCATTTGTGTAACAATAGCATATTAAATAAAAGAAAGATATAAGCACTTATTTAAAAGCATTAAAAAAAAAAAAAAAACATGTTTTTTATTTATAATATGCATAGTTTTAACGAAAATTATCGCCACTTTCAGATAAATTGAAAAAATACTTTTAAAATAATATACTATAATCGGAATACAAGTACAATAAATATCTCATGAAGTATGAGCATTTTTTATGAAAAATGTTTTTGCGCATGTGCGAACAATATATATATATTCATAATTTGAGAGTAAAATGTGTAGATTAATCAGTAGAATTAAAAAAAAAAAAAAAAAAAAAAAAAAAAAAAAACTCTAAATTGTTTGTTAATTGTACGTTATTTCTTTAATTTTGTTATTTATACAGTCAGCAGCAAAATTATTAAAGCACACATTCACACATTTCATATATATATATATATTTTGTTTGATCGCTAATTTTTATCATGAACTTACCTTTTTATAAACAGTATAAGACTAAGATCATAACTCGACAAACATTTACTTAACAAAACAGCAGTAAATGTCCATTTTTTAAGTAGGAATTATTGCTAGTGCTTCAATAATTTTGCTGCCGACTGTAAATTTCGGAATTGTATGTTGATTTCTGATAGTCTGTAAATGTTTATGAGTGCTTCATTGTATATATATATATACACACACACACACTCATGTCTGTGAAAATATCAACGCCATGAAGGGATTATGCAAATTGAACCAAACTTACAGGTAATGTAAAGTGATGTAAGACATGGAAATGATTAGAATTACAAAGCGATTGCGCATGCGTGGAACGAGAATCGACTCCTTATCAGTCGCTTGTTCGAGGTATATAAAGGACTGTAAAGGCGAGTTGAAATCTGTTTATCGTCCTCTGTCTACGGTAAACGTTTCATTGATGATCAATATGCCTCGTCAAAAGCGGGGGGTGCCATACGAAGAACTAACGGAGTTCGTACGAGGCTGCATCGTTGGTATGCGAGAGGGTCGATTTTCGTATCAAGAAATCGTAGCCCGCACGCTGTGTAATGCCACAACAGTGATGAGTGTTTGGAAGAAATGGACAGAGGAGAATCAAACAAGTCGAAAACCTGTCAGTGAGGAACACAATAGAGACGACAGACATCTCATCCGCATGGCTGTGACGGACCGTATGTCTCGTGTGTTAGCACAACGTTGGAGCACGGCTACAGGTGTTTCGTTGTCTAGCTCCATGGTTCGTTGCCGTTTGCTGCAGCATGGACTGCGTGCAAGGGCTCCTCTACCTAGGATTCCTCTCTCGCTGAATCACAGACGCCTCCGACTTCTATGGTCTCAGCAACACAGTACGTGGCGTGCCCAGTGGCAACAAATTGTTTTCTCTGATGAATCTCGCTACAATCTGGAGTACAATGATGGAAGAGTACGCGTCAGGCGTTACGGGGGGGGGGGATGTCTGCTCCCACAGTGTGTAATCCAGCGTCTACTGCACAATCGCCTAGCATCATGGTGTGGGGAGCTATTGGGTATAATTGCCGATCCCATCTAGTGCACATTGCGGGCAACCTCAACAGTAATCGCTACATAAAGGAAATTTTGTAGCCAGAGGTGCTTCCCATTCTTCAACGCATTCTGGGTGCTGTATTTCAGCAGGATAATGCCCGTGTACATGTTTCTCAGACTGAACAAGCCTTCTTCAGTGCACAACAGGTTTAGCTTCTTCCATGGCCTACTTATTCCACGGATATATCGCCCATCGAGCACGTCTGGGATTTCATTGGTCGGCGACTCGCTCGTACAACTGGTGGGGTGCACAGTAAGATTGAACTTTGGGAAGCCATCTGTAATGCCATTCCCCATGACTACATTCAGAACCTATATGATTCATTGCCACAACGTGTATAGGCTCTGATCGCTCTGCGTGACGGACACACAAAGTACTGATTTCAGACGTTCTTTTTGTTTTTTTGTCTTGTACATTTGATTGTTTATTTATACCACTATCAGTAATATGTAGAATAAATTTCATAAATTTCTGAAAATTTATTCATGGCGTTGCAATTTTCACAAACATGAGTGCATATATATATATATATAACACAATATCGTTCAATATATATATCGTTCAATAAGTTCCGGGACTTATCCCCAGATAGCGTCGCAAATGAAATATTTCTGTGTGGGTAAAGTAAACCTAACTTTCAAAATATACACGTTAAAGTTTCATGATATTTCGATCGTTTGTTGCCGAGATATCAATGTTTTAGTGACCCTACTTTTGATGTTAACAAAATGAGGGACAAAGCTGAATTTCGTTTGTTGTTTAAACATTGTTTTTTGATGGACAAAAATACTGTTGAAACTGTTAACTAAATTTCAACAATATTTTTGTCTATCACAAAGCAATGATTAATCGACTCATGAAATTCAGCTTTGTCCCTCATTTTGAAAACATCAAAAGTAGGGTCACTAAAACTTTGATATCTCGGCAACAAACGATCGAAATATTATGAAACTTTAACGTGTACCTTTTGAAAGTTAGGTTTACTTTACCCACACAGAAATATTTCATTTGCGACGCTATGGATTAGTCCCGAGACTTATTGAACGATGTGTTATATACATATATAACTATTTTTGTTCAATGTCTTACTCAAATCTTGTCTTTAAAATTAACTTAACATATTGACATTAAAAAAATCGGTTTATTTTAAAAATATTAATTTTTTTGGGCTTCTTCATTAAAAAAAAAAAAAAAAAACAACATCAATTTTGCAATACTTTTAAATTAGTAGTGTAAATACTTCAATAATCTGAATTAGCATTGCATCTAAAATTAAACCTTTATTAATAACATTTCTACAAAATAATCTACATTTAGGTATTACGATCGATACCTCAGTTTAGTTACACATACTTACGCTTTCTGGCATAAGCTTCAGGAAATTCAACCCATTGTGGCATCTTGAGCACAAGAGATGGAGGAAGGACATTTAGGAAAAGTCCCCCGAGAAGCAAGAAACAACCAAATATCCCGTATGCGCTGAGCATGGCGTCGATCATCAGAGGAAAAATCAAAGCTGCAAGACAGGCACCCGAAAGGACGATTCCAGACGCTGAAGCTCGATGTTTCTCAAAGTAATGGTTGATGACTACTTGGAATAGTGTATTGGCAAGTGCAAAACCCAGCCCTGGGAATATGCAAACAAACAAATTAAAAAATTATTTATACACTCATAGTTACCAACATTAGCTCTTCTTGGCTACCGGAAAATTTTAGTAGAATTTATTATTATTATTTTTTTTTCTGTAACAGTTTTCACTGATTAAATAAAATAGAAAATTCTATTAAAATTTCTGGTAGCCAAAAAAGAGCTGAAATTGGCAATTAAGTATATACTTAACCCATACTTTCCAATTTACTATTTACATACTTGCCAATCATCTCATTATGAACCGTACAATCTTTAGCACCCGCCTTTTTTTTCACAACAATAATTTTTCAGAGTAATTTTATTCTTATTTAATCGTAACGACATTTGGAGAGAATTACTCTAAAAATAAAATGGTGTGAAAAAAGGGGCGTTTTTTCAAGGGGTGTTAACAATTGTACGGTTATTAATGAGATGATTGGCAAGTATGTATTTAATATTCCGTAAAATTGTTAGAACTCGCCCCTTTTTCAACACCACTTTATCTTTAGGGAAATTTTCTTCAAATGCAAGTACGATTAAGTAAAAAGAAAAATATTCCATAAAAAACTGGTGTGAAAAAAGGGCTGGAACAAACGATTTTACGGGATGTTAATTACTAAGTTACTTATCCCTTTAACCCTTCGAGACGCAAGGAAATTGCGCTGAGTTAAATAGACTGACACCAGAATTTACGTATAGAATGAAAATCAAAGAAATAAATAATGTTTTTCTGCTATGTTATAAAAGCCAAGTTTTGCTAAAATAATTCCGGGATGAATTTTTGTAATTGGAACTCAGCAACTGCATCCTCGAAGCGAAGACACTGCGTCTCCATTGATAAACATTTGTTGGTTTCACACTGAAATCCAACATTTGACATCATTTAATAATTTTCAATTTTTCCTCCTTATTTTAATCGATTCAACTCTTGTTCCTTCACTGTTCGGTAGATAGCAGCACTAGTTCGAAATTTAACAAGTGATGTTTTAAGGGAAGGCAAATGCAGAAGTTACGTGAAATTTCTTAGTAGACGCGAGTGCATCTTGCTGCTTTGAGGATACACTTGTGTCTAGTTTTTGTCACGTGAAATTTCTTAGTAGACGCGAGTGCATCTTGCTGCTTTGAGGATACACTTGTGTCTATTTTTTGTCACGTGAAATTTCTTAGTAGACGCGAGTGCATCTTGCTGCTTTGAGGATACACTTGTGTCTAGTTTTTATCACCTGTTGAAGGGCCGTGCTATTATATTGACCAGAAACAGCTTTTGTTAGTTTTTACAGTTTATAATGTTTACTTACAAAGTTTTTATTTATTAAATTAATTATTATCTGAGTTTAATAGGGTTAACATCTAAATGTTTCAAACAAAAAATTTCCCGAAAATTAAGATTATTATTTTTTTCTCACGACTTACTGCTGAAATGTCAGTGGAGGCCTCCATGTAGAGACTCAAAAAGATTTTGGGCTCTGTTTGTACCGCGATAGCGGCCGCACAAAGCATCCGATTGACTTGCAAATTGGTACACATGTTCATGAGCCACATGGAATTAATTGTATAGTTTTGGGTGTACATTCTATTTGTAACTCGTGTACAGGGACACATAAATTATTTCTTTAATCAATATGGTTTATAGACAGAATTTCTCTGTACCGCAGTAGCGAACTCAAAAATCACCCGATTGGCATGTAAATTGGTATACATGATCACGCGTCAAGCAGAAATAGTTGTAAAGTTTTTGGCGTGTATATTGTTTATGGTTCGTGTTTAAGAACACACCAAAATATTTCTTAACATTACGACCCTAGAATTTTGTTTAAACACATTTTAAAATTGTTTCACTGGCTGTATTCAATAAAATAAATTTAAACATACATTATTAACATCCTTAAAAGTGTGTTTTTTGTAGAAAAATGTGTGCTTAGACTTAACAATTAATGTACAGGATCTTACAAAAGGTGTCCGACAATGTCACGTAATCATCCAAATTTTGTCAGATTTCGAACAATTATTCAAGAGCTATATAGAATAAATTGTATTGCTTTTATTGGTGTATATAATGTTTATGTCTCGTTTACAGGGGCACACAAAAGAATTTCGTGTCATTAGAGCCTATGGACAGATTTTTATTTAAGCGCATTTTAACCTGTTTATGCTGCTTTCAGATTCAACATAATAGAATTAACGTAGATTGTTTAGATGCCTAAGAAAATGTTTTCTCTTGAAATAAGGTATGTATAGACTAGATAATTTATATACAGGATCGCGCAAAAAGATTTCGATAAATTCTGTAATCAACCAAATGATGTTAAATTTTGTTCAAATATTAATGATTTATAATGAATTAGTTGTATACTTTTTGTTAGTGTATATAATTACTGTTGCTCGTGTACAGGACACACAAAAGAATTTCGCATCATTACGGTCTATAGACGGTATTTTGTACAGGTGCATTTTAACATGGTTTCACTCTATTAAATATAATAGAATAAACATACTTTATTAGCATGTTTAAAATCATGTTTTCTGAGGAAAATGGTTGGCATAGAGTTGATAATTAGTTTACAGGGCTACACAAAATAATTCCGATATGTTATGCAATCATTTGACATAAAGTTTAATACAAGTATTTATGAGTTACAAGGCATTAACACAAGGCTGTGAGTCATAAGGAAATATATATATACCAACGAATTGTAAAGCGTACTCCAAACTGGACTCAAATTATTAAAAACGTTACCAACCTCAGATAGATATAGACATAGACAGATACAACGGGGAGGGGGGTGGTTGAAGGGGGCGGTAACCACCTTCATAAACCTATATGCTTATGTAGCGAATTAATCATACACACACACACACACACACACACACACACACACACATATATATATGTATATATAATTATTTAAATAATATGGAATAAATAAAAATGATTCGCTGAGTTATGAGTGATGCAAATAGGACGTTGAGGCTCCTGATCTGCAGATTATCTAGTGTATGATTAGCTATGTGTCTAATAAACCTTTTTTGAAACAAGTTTAGCAGTTCTCAAATGTTAGTAAACGTTATGTAATTAAATGTTATGTCAAATATGTAATTAAACCTTAAAGTGTTAACACAGAAAAATTAAACTACAGATATGTAAAAGTGAGTTTTATGTGTATATAAAATATGTGTGTGTTAAAAGACGTATGTGTGTTTAAATATTAAATATGTCTGTGCGTATTAAAATGTGTTTGTAAGTACACACACATACATAAATATATATGAGGTAGGGTATTATTGTTTGGTTTGGTTGGTTGGGTGAGTTGTTGAACTTAATAATAATAACTGCAATTCAATCATTTTTTCATCTTCAATTCTAAGTATTTCATTCTGCACACTTAATTGATTTGAAATATATTATAACAATTTTATTATTAATAATTTCCACTACTATGTAACATTAATGGATTTGAATTACTGTTTGAGGGATAATGGGGGTTACAAAAATAAATGATAAATAATATAAGTTTAAATAAATACCACAGTAATTCTATACTTTAAAAAGTAAGGTTATTTATCAAAATGTTTAAGATAACAGTTAAATTATTATATCACATTGAAATTAATTTTATTTAGTATCTTCAAATAATGTGAAATATTACCTATAATTATTGATATCTTTAAAATTACTCAAATCATCTCTTATTAGGTATATCCATGTGTTTACAGGGCCACACAGAAATATTAACTTATATAAAGTGCATAATTGGAAATTTTTCATCTGCATTTCCTTTTGTGTTAAGAGTTTTAACACTTTCCAACAATCTCTGAAAGTGATTATGACTTCAATTGGCCTTTGCCCGTCTGCTCTCTAAATTACGTTAATATTTATTATAGAATGCTTTGAAATTAATATTTGATATTCCAGTTCAACAAAGTATGTTCTCATAGTGGAAAGGGTAAAAAAGCGAAACTGGTTTTAGTACATAGTTTCACAAAATATTTCCGATGCCTTATAGTCTATGAGAGGTAAGCATAATTTAATGTTTTATGTTTATACAGTCTGGAAAAGATCATCAAATTATAGTTCATTACTAATACGCACAAAAGCAAACTTTCTATAAAATCTGGTATGATTAACGGTATTGGTTTATTTTCAGATCCTATCAAAAATATTCTGATTATTATGGCATCAGAATCAGAATAAATTTTTATTCATCAGATTTGATACATTGATAATTATAGACAAAATATATCTAATGAAGGAGGCATGAGTAAAGATATAATGCATATCTGACAGGCCCATGGCTCCTTAAGTTTATAAATGCCGCAGATTTGGCTTAATATATAAGGAACAAAGGAATATAAAATGAAAAACAAACAATAATACAGCCAAAAAATTTTAGAAAAATACAATTTAAATAATATTACATAAATATATATAGATATATAAACTGTTTTATCAAGTTAAAAAATAAATTTGTCTACGAGCCAAAAAAGAAATATTTTAAGCCCTAATATTTACACAGAAACACAAGTGACAGAATACAAGTAGAAATTCATCGAATTGCATTTTCAATTGAGCTTTAATATTAAAGCTTAGTTTACAAGGTCCCCGCAAAAATATTTATACACATTATTGTATATTAGTGGAAATTTCTTAAACTGTATTTTCAATCGTGCTTTAACATGAATGATTGGTTTATATGTAGGACCACACAAAAATATTAAGATACTCTATGGGATATAAGGGAAAATTGTCTGAACTATATTTTCAGTCTTACTATGTTAGTGTTTGTGAGATTTTTTTTCTCTAGAATTAGAAACAAAACATGCTTTAATGTGTCATCTCTAAGATAATATAAGTCTAAGGTTAAATAGTTTAAAGTGAAAAGTGTTTTATGATTTATGCGAGCTGCATAGTTTTTCATTCTTATTTAAACTCTAAATATGTTAAGATATAAATTTTCTTACCATGTACTATACCCCACCACAAGACAATCCATTTAACGCTTGGTGCAAACGCGCACAGTATAGATCCGGCTGCAGCTATTAGGCCACCCAAAAATGTTACCGTTCGGATGCCATATGTTTGTCCCAGTACTCCGGCAAGAGGACCTTTTTTGGGGAAAAAATATTGGTTAGGAAAAGAAAATTAATTTTCTTGATATTATAAACTGTGAAGATAATATAGTTTACCCATAATCTAATAATTTTCCCTCTTATTTAATCGTTTCTTTCAACTTTTGTTTAATTTATGACAGTCATAAATGATGCATATAGAGAAAAAAAATTTCTCTCACCTATCGTCAAAGTATTTTATAAAAAGGTAATCAAAATCAATGGATTAGGAATAACATTTGTTATTTAACGGTATATTCTTAACAACAAAAGCCCACATTTATGGAAACTAACACTGTAAATGATGTCATAGCTAAAACAATGTATTGGAATAAAGAAAGTAAAACTTTATGTTTTACATGCATGCATTTCAACTGAATAAAATAATTAAAATGATTAAAAATGATTTAATAATAATAATAATAATAATAATAATAATAATAATAATAATAATAATAATAAAAAAAAAACTTAGATCACAATCGCAACAATGCATTGAGATAATGAAAAAAAAATATATCCATGTTTTGCAAGGATTTGGAAGATTTGTTAGTTGATTCAAATAATAAATTAAACATTAAAATTCATTGGTCCATTTATAGAAATTTATTTTAATATAGTGTATAGTAGTTGTTATCAACACAGATAACAAAACTTGATTAATCAGAATTTATATATTGGTAAAAGAAAACTTAAACAGCACAAACCAAAAAAAAAAAAAAAAAAAAAAAAAAAAAAAAAAAAATTCGTTGCTATGCCAAATTTTAATACGTCAGGAAAAAAAAAAAAAAAAAAAAAAAATATATATATATATATATATTCTTTTATGGTTATAAAATTTGAATTAAAAGATTACGATGTCACTTTTAATTTAATAAAGATGTTTGGAGTTTGGACTTCAAAACATGTAAACATCGTGATGTAAAATCTATTAAGCCAATTGAATTAAATATCATATGTTAAGTAATTTGAACTGGTAAGGAGCTATAAATTTGAATAAACATGTGTAAAAATCAAGTACTAGGCAGGCGCAGCACGAATAGTTCTTGAATAAAGACTTAAGGAAAGGGCGATCTACATATTTAAATTTGAAGTTTTTATTTATTTATTTTTTATTTATTAGCAACGACCTCCTTTGATAAAATACTCTTATTATACAAATAAATGTATACGTAGATATTTAATTTAAAATTACAAGAACCAAGAATTTTGGATTTAAAAATTTTAATCTTAAACTTTTTAGTATATTATTTTTAAATGTTTTTGTTTCTAAGTTTCTAAAGTAATGACATTTTACTGCTAAATGTTTATGTCAAAATATTACTTAATTAAAAACCCAAACATAAATATCCCAAAATTCTCATTTTCATGCTTTGGTCATATAAAAAATGAAAGTAATAATATAATATATAAACAATAATTATCATATAAATAAAACTTAATAGATTGAAATCATTCATAAAAAAAAAAAAAAAAAAAAAAAAAGTATGTCGAAAATAAATACTTGACTATTGCGTAAAGGAGGCATTATAAATCTGTTTTGTAAAATTTTGTAAATTTAAGTTATGCATGCATATATATGCATTGAAATATGCATAAAAGTATTAAGTATATTAAAATAGCTTGAAAACTCTTCCAGTTAAAAAAAAAAAAAAAAAAAAAATTCAAAATTTTTAATTTTTTGAAATTAAAAAAAAAATGCATAGGGTTTTTAAATTTCTTTTTTTCCAAAGATTTTACATTATTTTTATAGTTAACTTTTGAAATATATTCTAAACATATATAATGACGATTTATAAAGGAATTACATGGATTTGAAAGGCTTAATGGGACTCTCTACTTATTGTCTCCGAAAGCTGAAGCCATTGTTATTCTATGGGAAATTTCGCCCCACTATAATTCCTTAACTAATACATATTTTTAAATTCCGTTTACACTTTCCGAAAATTCACAACTATTAAACAATTTATCGCTTTTTAAAAATTGATTTTTTTTTTTTTTTTAAGATTTTATTTTTAAGCTCAAAAATGAAAAATTTCACATTGTGAAAATTCGCATTTAACAACCCCAAGAAAAAAAAAGAAAAAAAAAAAAAAAAATTTTTAGAAAATGATAAATTGATGAATAGTTGTAAAGTTTCTGAATGTGAAAACGGAATTTAAATTTTTTTATTAGTTAATAAGTTATAATGGGGCGAAATCCTCTATAGAATAACCCTGGGTCGGGCTTTTGGGGACGATAAGTGGAGAGGCCTCTTAAGAACGTAGGTGCTACAGTGATTGGCATGCTTGACATCTATCCCGAAATAATTAATAAATAAGAAAAATAATAAAATCATATATTTTACATATAAGAATTTTTAACATTTTATGTCAAACACTGGAGCATAGGGTGCTAATAACTGGTAAAATGAATAACTAGCAGTGTCAAACACTGGAACATAGGGCGCCAGTTACTGATAAAATGAAAAACTGGCAGTGTCAATTACTGGAACATTGAGCGGGTGTCAAATAAAAATTCATAAAAAAAAAAGAAAAAAAAAATTGTTATCAAATGTATATATTTTATCATATATGTGGTTCTGAATGTATTTCATACCATATGTACTAACTTAAGATTTCTAAAAATATTTTCTGATGACTAGAATATTAAAAACATCAGAGATTGCTCTAAAGGTGTTAATCACTGGTGCACTTACCCTAAAAGAGCAACGTTTAAATAATATTTTATAAAATTTTCATTTAAAAATTTTGGGAAATTCAGATGGTAGGTCCTGGTTTAAGGAGACCTTTTCCAAAAAGCGATGGACACGTTTTCTCAAGAACTAATGCACAGATCTTATTGCAATTTCGCGCACTACTTCAAAATAGAATTGACTAGTACTTCAACAAAGTATATGTACATATATATATATATATATATATATATATATATTTAATCAATTAGAACTAATTTTAAAAAGCTATACATGGGATAAAATGAATCTACAGAATATTGTACTATTTTTGCATACACCTCTGCCAAAAATGCATTTTTTTTTTTAATCTTTTGTTCAAACACTAGTCAATTCTATTTTGAAAAAGTGGGAAATTTTTCAATAAGATTTAAGCATTATTTTTTGAGAAATCGTACACTGAGAAAAAATTCTGTAACTGACATCTAGAACCTTAATTGTGTCTCTAGAAAAAATAGTTCCATGTCATCCTTATAAATTCTAGTCCCCTTTGAAAGCGAGTTCCAGAAACTCCTATTGGAATTTTAGAGAGTTTGTCTGTATTATCGAGGTCAAATCTAGTTGAAAATATCGCCAAATAAGTGCGATCACAAGAGGCGGGTTTCAGCAACTATATCTTGGTTTATGACCCAATTCTAGATAATCAAGTGAGATTTTCTCGCCATACAAAAGATTCAGAATAATCAGAATACTCAGAACATTGTTTCACCATCTAGAAATGTGTAGACTAGAAATTCACGATCATTTCGTCTATTCAGCTTACTAGCGTGACAAATGCGCATAGCTCGAAAATCTATATTTCTAGTTAAGGAATTTAGAAAATGGCCACTTATTCATTATAGAGGAAGGCGGTATATTTTTTTTTTCTCAGTGTATCCATCGCTTTTCTGAAAGGCATCCGAAAACCAGTATACACCGGATGGATTTTCCAAATTTTTTGTAAAAAAATTTATAAAATATTGTTTAAATCGTGCCCTTTTATATGCTAAAAATTTTGATTAAAAAAATTTTGTTTATAATAATAATAATTAAAAAAAAAAAAAAAAAAGAGAGAGAGAGAGGTTTTTTTTTTTTTTTTTTTTTTCTTTAAAGCCTTCAAACCCCTTAAACCAAAACCCAAACAAAATAACGTTAAAAAGGAGTACAAATTAAAGAAGTTTAAAAAACTACAACAGGCTATTTCGGAACTTTAAAAAAATTTTTAATCAACTTTCAATACGCAAGCAAAGTGTGACGTCACTGACCGTCTGTGGATGCAAGAAAAAGATTTCCTATGTTAATCGCCCATTGGATTTTTTGTAAAAAACTATTAAAAATCGAGGAAAATTATTTTCGAATTTTAATCCCCTTATTTGGGTATAGATATGTATCAGTTATCGCATGCATGTGTTAGATTGAGTTATTTTGCTGTCAAATTGACAAAATCTTAATTTTAAATTTCAAAACTCTGTCATCCTTGGCGTTTTTTGTATTTGGCGATCAAAAACGTAATATGAAAATATACATGCCAGATGTATATTTTCGTAAATTGTATCATACGAAATATTGTTTCATATTATTCATTACTCTCTTTATATAAGTTGTTAAAATAACCATGAATTTTAGAAGGAATTAAATATGTTCGCCAAATAATTCGGCGATATTTTTTTTTTTCTGCCAAGGATGACAGATATGAAATCTATTCGGCTGCAACATATGGGTACCTTATATTAGACACTTTATTTAGACATTTGAAAACAAAGTTGACTTCAAATTATGATAGAATATTTATCATTTCCCTTTTAATTAGTATATTCGTTGGATGTTTAATGTGTAAATATCATCCTTTGAAATGAAATTTTTTGTTTTCAATCGAAATATAGAAGTTTTTTTTTTTTTTTTTTCTAGAGTTTTGAAATTTAAAATTCAAATTTTACAGAAAAAATAACTTAATCTAACGCATGCACACGATAACTAATACATATCTATACCCAAATATCGGGATTAAAATCGGGAAATAATTTTCCTCGATTTTTAATAATTTTTTACAAGAAATCCAATGGGCGATTAACATAGGAAATATTTTTCTTGCATCCACTGACGGGCAGTGACGTCATCACTTCGCTTGCGTATTTCTAATCAATGCTAGTGGATTTTTTTAAAAATAAATATTCATACATGAAAAAACTGTAACAATAAATAAAGATATCAGGATTTTGAAAATTAAAAATTGAAACTTCTTTAATTTGTGCTCCTTTTTAACGTTGTTTTACTTTCCTTTAATATAATTAGCACAAAGTATCTCTTCTAATTTTTTGAGTATATGATGATGGCTTTACGGAATTATTAAATAACTAGTATATAACCCCGTCAAAAATGACGGAATGTGAACGATAAATCTTGAAAACAATGTTTAGATCATGATGTTTACCACGTGATCATTTAAATGTATTTTCAATTTTTGTTTATAAATCAAATGTGTTTCGATATTTCATAATTTTCGTTCTGAAATTAAAAAAATTCTACCCGATCAATAAATATGAATGACAATAAAAAAACTGCTGGTTGATAAAAAAAAAATATCGGCCCGACAACACAACAGCAACAACACATCCCAGTGTTCCATTAAGTGCTCTATACGCAAGCGAAGTGTGACGCCACTGACCGTCCGTGGATGCAAGAAAATGATTTCCTATGTTAATCGCCCATTGGATTTTTTGTAAAAAATTATTAAAAATCGAGGAAAATTATTTCCCGATTTTAATCCCCCTATTTGGGTATATATATGTATTAGTTATCATGTGCATGTGTTAGATTGAGTTATTTTGCTGTCAAATTGACAAAATTTTAATTTTAAATTTCAAAACTCTGTTGTCCTTGGCGTTTTTGTATTTGGCGATCAAAAACGTACTACGAAAATATACATGCCAGATGTATACTTTCGTAATATGTGTTGTGCAAAATATTGTTTCATATTATTCCTTACTCTCTTAATATAAATTTTTAAAATAACCATGATTTTTGAAAGGAATTAAATTACATTCGCCAGATAATTTGGCGATATATATATATATATATATATATATATATTTTTTTTTTTTTCTGCCAAGGATGACCGATATCAAATCTATTCCGCTGCAACATATTAGTATCTTATATCAGATACTTTATTTAGACATTTGAAAACAAATTTCACTTCAAATTATGATAGAATATTTATCATTTTCCTTTTAATTAGTATATTAGTTGGATATTTATTGTGTAATATCATCCTTTGAAATGAAATGTTTATGTTTTCAATGGAATATGGAAGTTTTTTTTTTATTTTTTTTTTATCTAGAGTTTTGAAATTTAAAATTCAAATTTTATCAATTTTAGAACAAAAACAACTTAATATAACGCATGCACATGATAACTATTACATATCTAAACCTAAATATGGGGATTAAAATCGGGAAATAATTTCCCTCGATTTTTAATAATTTTTTACGAAAAATCCATTGGGCGTTTAACATAGGAAATATTTTTCTTGTGTCCACGAACGGCCAGTGACGTCATCACTTCGCTTGCGTATTTAAAGTCCTCATATTAAGAAAAAACGATTCACTTCATTTTACCAAAATACTTTTTTTTAAGACTATCGTAGATCCTGTTTTCAAATTTTCTAACTAACTATCCAATAACTACAGACACTCCATGCTAACCCAAATTCACCTCTACTCGATACCTCCAACAAGCTATCTCACCCTCAACATCGCCAAAATATCCAGGATCCAGCTAGGGACTTTCTCATTCTCAACCGAACATTTTACCTTGACTCGACATTATCACCTTAGACTACTCTAATTTCAATACTCATTTCAACTGGTGACTTTTACTTGCCCAACCAAACATTCTATCTCAACTATCATTTTACACTAATTTCAAAACTAAAATCAACTGGCGGCATTTACGTACTAAACTCGGCGCCAATCATACCTTACAATGTAAACAAACAATATCCAACAATAAGTTTGATAAAAACAAACAATAAGTTTGATAAAAATATTTAAAGGGTTTAATGCGTTTTTACAAATATTTTAAGATTTTTAAGGCTTTAATATGTTTTAGAAATATTTTAAGCGTTTTTTTAATGAAACAGTCAAAGAGTCGTTCATTCGGAATTAAAAAGTTGTCCATTTGGAATTTGTATTTTCTGAATGGCAACAGTTTTGGTTTGTTTTTATTTGGTCTTGCTTTGTTTATAATCATGAAGTTACATAATTCTATTTATAGGTTCATGTTTATAATAGCCAGCTATCCGTTATACTTAATTTAGACATTTAAACATTACAATTGAATAGTTTTTCAAGGTTTTATAGGAAATAAGAATATGTGCGATACAAAACATGTATGAAAATGATATGTATGTTTCCTAAGTTGAATTAAACAAACGGAAAAAAAAAAATGGCCGCCAAAAGTTTCCGTTTTGAAGCGGTACTAACCGGATTCGTTCATGACAGATGAGGATCATTATATATATTAATAATAAAAATTATTATTATTATTTAAAATTTTTATGTTTGAATGCTGAAATTTAATGCAATTTTTTAACATTCAAACACAACGATAAATAAATAAATAAGCTTATCAATGAATCCTTAAAGTAATGACTAAATATGTTTAACCCTACAAGGGTCAATTTTTTTAGTGCGCGACAAAAATATATAGGTTGTAATTAGTGATCAGAAGATAGGGAAAACTTATAAAAATAAAAATAAAACTATGTTTTACGGAAAAATCAACTTTTTAGCTCAGTTCCACATACGGTACACTGAGCCTTAACTATACTTTTTGGTATTAAACTAGTACAACTGAATTGTTTTGGAAATAGTATTGTATATTGGGCACACATACATAGAACAACACAGTATTTTTTTTTGAGTCAAAACTGTTCAATAACTATTCTTTTTTTTTAGTTTTGAATTCAGACGAACGACTAACGTATCACTTTCATTCAAATTTCACACTGAGTGCACTATAACAAAAACACGAACGACATCTTTAGGTAAAGATTCGTATTACTACATTGCTAAATGTCAGTCGCTTCTATCAAGATGTCAAGAGATGTCGCTACTAATAGTTTTATAGCTATAGGAACGATTAAAGTCGGTGTTCCACATATGGAACTGGGTGCCTTGTAGGGTTAAAATATAATTGCGAAATTACAATAACATAAAATCAAAGAAAATAATAAAAATCAGTTAGCAGAGAAAAAATATCGAAAATTAAAAAATTTTGTATTTCAATTCTTAAAATTTATTATGTGTGAATGCATGTTTAACAAAAATTAACGAAAGTAATAATGAAAGAGAGACTTACCTGCCATGTACCGTATAGCATTTCGTACAGAAAAAGGCACCGAAGCTTCTTTTCGTGTTACTCCATACGCATCAATTATTGCTACGTACAATAATCCAATCATTCGCGCCATCCCAGACAAGATCATATTAATTATACAAGCACCCAATAATACAACCCAAGCATATCCTTTATCGGGTTCCTCCAACTTTACCATTGTAAGTAGTGTGAGGTAATATAAGTACAGTATAAAACTATTAATTTTAATATTTTTACATATATAAATATGAATATTTTAGCAATTACGCATAATGAGAACAATACAATCGTCGTTTACGGTACGAAAAATTATGCATTCCAAATAAGCGATGGTTGTAAAATGATACGGATTATAAGAGATAGCTGTGGTTAGAGTGAATATTAATGTTGAAGAAATCTTGTGTGCACAGCTGTCCGTCGTGTTAAATCTTTCGGGTATTATTGTTAACCTTCAGCCATATGTTAGACATTTCGATGCACTGACTGTGCCTTTTGTTTTTTATTTTATAATTTTCATACATAGTATATAAATAATAAAGGGACTTTAATAAGCATTGCTTTTTTTTTTTTTTTTTTTTTTTTTTTTTAATTACATAATTTAATATTTTGTATTAAAAATTTATGTTTGGAGAGCTATTATTTTCCGAACATACACTATGTACGGAAAGTATTGTAATCACAAAATAAAACTATGAAACTTTGGTGTATCTATCTGTTTTGAGATTCTCTGAGATATTTTTGCGGTGATCAGGGGCGGATCCAGAAAGCCTTTTTGGGAGGGGCGATATAGAATTATATATAACCAAGGGTCGCACTCCCCACCCTTTTTTAGGATACTTTTATGAATGGGAAAATTTTACCTTTTTAGACACCACTGTTTTTATACAATAATTTTATTTAACTTCGAAAAATTATTATGAAAATACCATAAGGATATCTGCATAAACATAGTGGAAGCAAAAAAGACGAAAATTTCTTATCCCGAAAAGTGTCCTGAAAAAAGGGTGGGGAGTACGACCCTTGTGTATATTTGATATAGTAATATTGTGTGTAAAAATAATTACATTATCATTTATTTTTACTCGAGTACCAAATTATTCATGTTTTTAGCTAATTATCAAGCAATTTTTGAATAGAATATCAATTTGTATATTTTAAACGATTTGAGCATATTATTAGTATTAATTTTCCACTAGAATATCAATTCATGAAATGTGTTTCTTTATAATTCAATAAAAGAAAAAAAAAAAAAATCATTTTGTGAGCTCATATTTTTCGAAATATTTCGACACAACGGCTAAGCTTTACTATAAGGCACCCATTGGCGATTTGTGACGCTGTGATGCGATTCAGTGTATCGACACATTTTAATGTATCAGAACTTTGATTAACCTTCCCAGAACTTTGTTTTTCTTTTTGCACCAACCATTCGTGTATGTTTATCGTACTGCGGCCCAGCTGAATGTATTTTTTTAAAAGTGTTTTTGAGATTTAAAAATTATTTTTTTGAGTGTATTTTATTATTATTATTATTAAATAAATGGAATTATTTAGAGAAAAATTAGTGCATGGTAGTAATTGATGCAGTATGGATTTTCATGCATTTTCCGATGCATGTGCCATGTATTAGGGCTTAGGGGTATTTAGCAGTGTTTTTTTTGTTTTAATATCAGAATACTGACTGCTGCAGTACAGATTTTTATGCATTTTCTGATTCATGCACTACGCGAATTAAGGGTATCCAGTGATGTTTTTTTTGTTTTTAATATCGGAATACTGACCGCTGCAGTACAGATTTTTATACATTTTCCGATTCATGTGCTATGAGTTAGGGGTATCCAGTGATGTTTTTTTGGTTTTAATATCGGGATACTGTTTGCTGCAGTACAGTTTTTTATGCATTTTCTGATTCACGCACCTCTGTTTATTTTATTTTATTAATCTTAAATATGCTAAATTTTTTTTCAGAGAAGTTCAAAACAAGCACCAGAGTGAAACAATTTTATTTTTGAAATTTTTTCTTACTCGTGAAGTGAAATAATTTATTTTCTAAAATTTATTTTTAAATGTTTCATAATGATAAAAAGTATTGTTTCATGACATTTTGATTTGATTCACGATGTTGTGAAACGATTCGCAGTACCGATTCACAAACCGAATCAAAACACCATCATACCATGTGATCAAAACATCGGCAAACGGCAATAAGCAATGGGTGCCTTATAGTAAAGCTGTTCCGATACAACCTTTTGGGTAACCTAAATTTCGAAAGCGATTTCATTAGTGTATAAGAGAGGAAAAAATAAAATTTAATCATGACTTAATTTAAATAAAGTAAGCTCATGAACAGATAGCCATTTACAGAAGGGAAAAAAAAGAAAAAAAAAAAAAAAAGATTTGAATTTTACGAATAATGTTGCTAGCAGTAATTTCTTCAATGCAACATCGGATTATTTTAATTTTCTTAGTTTTGATTATATAAGTCTATCGGGATGATGCTGTCTCTAAATGTGTTTTTAAAAAAACTTCATTTCCACTCACTAATTAGTATAAAGCGTAGTAGTGCTCAAAAATTTTCCTCATTTATTATAGTCTCTTCAAAATATTAGCACAATTTCCGTGTTCTCTGAATGGAATGTTTGGTTTATCTAGAAATATTATAGATTCAATTATAGGCCATAAGTGACCAATAATTTCTTTTACTTGTTATAACAGTTCACTGTCAAGTGGTTAAGTAGACCTGGTTTCTCTATACATTTGAAAAAAATGTTTGGCAGCTTCAATAGCATTTCTGTAATAATTATTTTCCAAAGGAACTGACAGAAGGCCATCTTTTACTAAAAGAGTTAGAGAATTTTTTTTTTAATAATTCAGTGACAGGTTTTTATTTATTTTATTTTATTTTATTTTTATTGTTTTCTGGTATCTACCATCATGAGACGAAACAAAAAATGGACAATATTTGTAGAAA
Source organism: Salticus scenicus (assembly GCA_963930645.1). NCBI lineage: Eukaryota > Metazoa > Arthropoda > Arachnida > Araneae > Salticidae > Salticus > Salticus scenicus. Next base: position 266,090,904 of record OZ005653.1, on the reverse strand, counting down.
TGCCTTTGTACGTTTAAAAGATGGCGCTACAGTTACCTGATGGTAACTAGTTCTAAGATAAACAGGCAGGTTCTAGTTCATGAACATTCCGGCCCACAACGGTAGAGCGGTTCTGCGCTCAAAGCCGGTAGACGTGAAGTGCCGGGCTTGATCCGATGTCGCGCTCGTTGTCCTAGCCGCTCGAAAATTTCCGTGATTTTATTCGAAATTTGTGTAAATACGGGCTATAACCCCTTAGAATGATCCCCACGGAGGGCACTTCCTCTTCAGACTTGACAACCAAATTTGGCGAAAACATTTATATAGGGCTGCCAAAGTTTAAAAGCTCTAACTTCAATCTTCAACAAGAACACGGTTCTATAATTTTTCGGAATAATCATTGGTTTCTGGCGCAGAACTAATTTCCTCGAAAATACGATAAATCACTAACAAGACTATAAAGAGAGAAGTATCATTATTGATGATTGTAGACTAGAAACTTTCTTTTTTCTTTATGTATAAAAGAAATTTAAGATTTTTTTAGTATAGTAATGGAAACAGATGCCAGTTTTCTAACTTCCACGAAGGTGGACGTTGGTGTCAGACTTCGCCACTTGACATCAAATTAGATAATTTTCTACTCAAATTATGTGAAAAGTGGTAGATTAAGCTTTCCAAAGTTTAGAATTTCTAACTTCAATAAGAGCCAAATTTTGGAATTTTCAAATGATTCATTGGTTTATAATGTTCTTAACAATATCATTACGAGCTCTACAATTAGCTTCTATTAAAATCGAAATGACATTGCATATCATAATATAATGGCCAAACATCTTGTATATCTTAATCATTATGAATATATTTTTCATAAATGCCTCCAAAACGGAAAGTCACAGAAAGCACAAAAAGGGAGGTGCACAACAAAAAGTTATAACAAACCTACGTACAAATTTACTACGTTCTACGTCCAACCATTAATGAGTTATGCGAGATATATACACACATAAGTAAATAGAGACGAGAAGAAAAATCGTGTAAAATAGCAGATATCTCTAGTAGGGGGCTGTTGTCAAAACCATAATTGGTGATGCACAACTACATGTAATGATAGTCTCAAATATAAATTTGCAACATTCTACGACAATTGGTTTTTCAGCTACAAAATCCGTTTTGCCAAATCTGTATTAAAATGCTTCCTTACACTTTGTATAAGGAAATAAAAAAGTCATGAAAAGTCATATGTACTTCTTAGGTCGCTTGCATTAGATTTATAAAATAAGCCAGTGTGATGACATGCTTCATGTCATTTGTCATGTCATTTGTCATTTGCTTCATGTCATCATCATGTTGACATGCTTCATGTCATTCCAATTTTAAAGAAATAAACGAACAGGAACTATATTTCGTTGTTTATTTCTTATATATTTTTGAAAGTAACGAAACAGAAGTTTTAGTTGATTTTCTGATTGGAAATAACGATGGAAAAGTTTGGGAGCTTTATAATTGTTTGATGATTTTAAGAGACAGCAGTCGCATTTTGATAATGAACAAGAAAAGCCCAAAAAATGAACAAATTTTGTTACGAAAAACTACTAGCATAAAAAAAAAACCCTTAAAAAATTTTTGGAGGGGCGATCGCCCCCCATCGCCCTTGGATCCGCGCCTGGCGGTGATGTATGTATGTGTGTGTATATATGTGTATGAATGAACACGGTAACATATAAACGGTTTGTTTGAATGGTCTGTAAGTTGGTAAGTATGTTAAAAGGCCATTGTCACACGGTCTGTATAGATTTTGATGAGTGTACGAATGCTAGTTTTTTTACAGAGACACAAAATAGAACTCTTTATCATTATGGTCTACAGACTCAGATTATTTAAAAGTGTGATACTGTGTAAATGCCTTATACTATTGAGTGAAAAATTGGTAGGTATGTTATAGGTTACCCTCATATAAACTGTATTAATTCTTATTAGTGTACAGGTTATAATTGTTTTACCGGAATACAAATAAATGTTTTTTATTATTAGGCCTATGGACTCAAATTATTTAAAGTGGGGGATTGTCAAATCCCTTCCCAGTCGCACCATACGCACAACATCGTTTTACGCGGATGAACGTCCGGTTTCGCGCGTGGGGTCGCTTGTTTACCGGGTCTAAGCCATTTCTTACGCTGCTTCACATTCATGTAGAGGCACCATATTTCATCGCCAGCAACGATTCGGTGAAGAAATCGTTCCTTGTGTCCATGGGTAGCACGGTGGCAAGCAAACCAGCAGAGATTGTGGCTCGTTGATTTTTGTTTCTGACACTTAAAGTGTGAGGCACCCATGCTCCACACTTCTGAACTTTGCCCATCGAATGAAGACGCTTCTCTACAGAAGTGTGGGAGCAATCCATTGTCTCTGCCAGTTCCCTTGTTGTTTGTCGCGGATATTCATGCAAAAGGTGGTTCAATCGCTCTTCATCGAACTCAACTGGACGGCCAGAACAAAGTGCGTCTTTGAGGTCAAATTTTCCTTTTTTTGAACTTTGCATACCAATCACAGGCGGTTCCTTCAGCTATAGCACCCACTCCATACACAGCACAAATGTTGCGAGCAGCTTCTGCGGCCTTAGAACCTTGATTAAAGGCAAAAAGAAGGAAGTGTCGAAAATGCTCATTCTTCTCAACTTGACATTTCATGTTAATGATCTGTAAATAACAAGAAAATGTATCTTAGTAACAACGAAACATATATTTAGGTAGAGCAATATATTCTCTTTCGAATGATGTACAACTTCGTGCCAAAAGTATTTAGTGTCATACAGATTTTTCCAATTTAAAAAAACGGCGGGAACTTAGTTGCCAACCCAATACATTACAAATTTTTGTCATTTGTTTATGATATTAATTATTTTTTTTTTTATAAAAGTAAAGAAAAATTTTGTCACAAGCAAAAAAAAAAAAAAAAAAAAAAAAAAAAAATACTAATAACATTTATTTTAAGTTAAATTATGTTTCCTTATACATTTATGGGATTTTAAAAGTGTATCTTTTTATAAATTAGAAAATATAAATTAAAATAAACTCTAACATTAAAAAAAAAAAAAAAAAAAAAAAAAAAAAAATTGAAGGTGTGCTTTGCATTAATACCAATAGATGGCGCCAAAACTTCCATATTTAGATTGAAATGAAATGGAATATTTGAGAGGAAAGCTGAGTCCGTACGCATGCTCAGATAGCTGTTTCCGATCTTGCTGGAATGTTTTCGTAGAAATAATTCAGATTTTCATCTGGCAACACTGCTCCGGAATAATATAAAATACAACGAGATATATAAAGTAGAGTGATAAATGGTAACCCTTGAGAAGGTCCAAGATGAGTCATGTGACATGCTCTCCTTGCACCTGCGTAATCGGTGGTTCCCTTGGTAACAGCTTATTTTCAGTAAATTTCTATGGCAACGGTTTGGAGATTGTTCTTCGCACAAGTCATAAACGCAAATGTTTTTGTTTACTTACGTAGTTTAATATTCTTTTGTTCTAAACTATTTTGATTTTGATTTTACTTCTCTTTTATTTCGTGTAGTTGAACTTTAACCGACAAAATGCTTAAAAATAGTTGAAAAATTGTTATTTGTTGTTCAATTTAGCTCTTTAAAGTTTAAATTTTCTTTTATAAACTCTTTTAAACTTTGTTGGGAAACGATGAAAAAAAAGGTATTTTATTATTTACTAGCAGGCAACGCCCGCTTCGCTGGTCCTTTTTTTTAAATGAATCGCTATAATTACTGAATTCTCAAAATTGCATTAATTTTTATCACATGAAAAAAAACAGAAAAAAAAAAATCTTATTAGGAAAAATGTCGCACCGGGTTCTCACTGCCTTCGGAAAAAATTCCCAAACTGCTCTAACTGTTATTTCTATTATTTTCCCCCTTCACCACCCCCTCTCGTCTATCCTAATAATTTTAAAAATTCGAAAATATCCGCAATCGATTTGTAGGTATCGAAAACCTCGATATACCAATTTTGAATGCTCTAACTCTATTCTATTTTTCTTACCCCTCCGCCCCCCCTTCCCGGCCCTCCTAATAACTATACACTTTCGAAAATATCCCCATTCGACTTGCTGGCCTCTAATACCTATCTGTACCAATTTTGAACGGCCTAACTGTATTTCTATTTGTTTTTGCCCACCCCCTTTCCCACCCCTCCTAATAATTTTAAAAATTCGAAAATATCCGCAATCGATTTGTAAGTATCGAAAACCTCTATATACCAATTTTGAACGATCTAACTCTATTTTTAATTTTTTGCCCCCCCCCCCCTCTCCCCTCCCCCCTTCTCGCCCCTCCTAAAAACTTTACACTTTCGAAAATATCCCCATTCGACTTGCAGGCCTTTAAAACCTATCTGTACCAATTTTGAACGGCCTAACTGTATTTCTATTTGTTTTTGCCCATACCCCCCCCCATACTGCCCCCCCTTCCCACCCCTTCTAATAATTTTACAAATTCGAAAATATCCGCAATCGATTTGTAAGTATCGAAAACCTCTATGTACAATTTTGAACGATCTGACACTATTTTTATTTTTTTGCCCCCCCCTCCCATCCCCACCCCCCAAAAAAATCGGAAAAAATCAAAAAATGAGTTTTTGGAAATATTTTAAAGAAGACACTTGGTGGGTTTTTTTTTTTTTTTACATCTTTGAGCTATTACTTTTACTCGAAAATCCGTATTTTTCTAAATCATTTCTTCTCATGTTAAAAATCCAAAATTCCAAAATCGCAGGAAATGATTTTTTCGTATTCAAGTCTAGTCTCCCCATCTGCAATTTCTTCACTGTGAAGTTATTTGGAGCCGAGTTATACTTATAAATGTGTTTTTGCCTTATACGCCTCCGAAAATCATTTATACCCCCTTCCCCCCTTAAAAATCGAAAATTCCAAAATCGCAGAAAATGATTTTTTTGTTTTCAAGTCTAGTCTCTCCCTCTGAAATTTCTTCACCGTGAAGCAATTTGGAGCCGAGTTGTACTTATAAAGGTGGTTTTTGCCTTCTGCACCTTCGAAAATCATTTTCAGCCCCTCTCCCCCCTTAAAATTCCAAAATTCCAAAATCACAGAAATGATTTTTTGTACTTAAGTCTAGTCTCCCCATCTGCAATTTTTTCATCGTGAAGTAATTTGGAGCCGAGTTATGCTTATAAAGGTGTTTTTGCTTCCTGCGCCTCCGAAAATCATTTTCACCCCTTTTCCCCCTTAAAAATCCAAAAATCCAAAATCGCAGAAAATGATTTTTTTGTATTCAAGTCTAGTCTCCCCATCTGCAATATCTTCCTCGTGAAGCAATTTGGAGCCGAGTTATGCTTATAAAGGTGTTTTTGTCTTCAGCAACTCCGAAAATCATTTTCACCCCCTTCCCCCTTAAAAAATCAAAAATTCCAAAATCGCAGAAAATGGTTTTTTCGTATTCAAGCCTAGTCTCCCCATCTGCAATTTTTTCCCTGTGAAGTAATTTGGTGCCGAGTTGTACTTATAAATGTGTTTTTGCCTTATGCGCCCCCGAAAATCACATTTTTATCCCCTACCCCCCTTAAAAATCCAAAATTCCAAAATCGCAGAAAAGGATTTTTATGTATTCAAGTCTAGTCTCCCCATCTTCAATTTCTTCACCGTGAGGCAATTTGGAGCCGAGATATGCTTATAGAGGTGATTTTTGCCTTCTGCCCCCCCGGGGGGGAACGGGGGGGGTATTTCGCAAAATCCCGTCTTAGTGAGCGTCAGGGTCCTAAAGTCAACCTGCTCACCAAAAATTGCGACTCTATCTCCCATAGGAACGACACAACCGTGCTGAGTCAGTGAATCAGTGAATCAGTGAATCAGTCAGTGAATCAGTGAGTTTACTCTTTTATATATGTAGATTAAAATGTGAAATATGTGTACAATTATTTTAAAAACAATTTATTTCGGTCATAGGACTGTCATGTTACCTAATAATAATCATAATTTGTCGAACTGACATTTTAAATGCCAAAATAGCGATAAAGGGCCAAACACAACAACCTATTGGAGCATGTCACGTGATTCATCTTGAACCACGGAAAGCTAATCCTTCATCCATTGAATCAGCACTCTAATTTATATATCTCGTTGATAAAATAGTGTCAAAATTATTAATTCTGAATTTTTAAACCACTAACCAGTGTTGCCAGATGAAAATTTAAATTATCCCTACTAAATGGAGAAAAAATCCCTACATTCCCTACGTTAAAATATTTTTACCCTGCAAAATACCCTATGATTCAAAACTATTAATAGAAATTATACAAAATCATATTATTATTATTTTAATATTTTCTAGCATTAAAAAAAAAAAATCCATTATAAATATACACATAAGTTGATTATTGAAACAAACTGACAAATAAAAACAAATACCTAATATATGTGTATATTCATAAAAACACAGTAAATAAAATGGACTATGTTTCTATAATTTGTTTAAATTTAATACTGTTAGCTCTGTATTCTATTGAATTATTAAATCAAACAACTAATCTCCTTTGACATATTTTCACATCAAACTTACCTAATAAATTTAATTTCGTAATAAATAATCAATGTTAAACCAGCAAATATCGACTTGTTAGGTACCTTACACCGACTCCTTAGGCAGGGGGTGTGGCTACACGAAATGCGTGGTGTGAGCACATCAAAGAGAAATAAAAATGTTAATTTACAGAAAGGAAAACGAAAGACAATGCATTCTGAAGTAAAACAAAATAAAATGCACCTTCAGATCAGTATAATATATTTACGATTAAGATTTTGTGCTGCACAATATATTTTATTTGAGGGGTGGGTGTATACTAATAACTTGACAGTTGCTGATGAAAACAATTGGCATTTTAAGGAAATTTAATTTTAACATGTACATGACTTATTGGTATTTTCCAATTTATTTTAAAACTTTGATGTTAATTATATCAAAATATTAAATAAATGTTATATTTTTTATTAAAATTATATAATATATTTACCATTTCGGAATATAGTAATAATAATAAAAGCGAGGACATATTAAAAATATGCAAATTTTCCAACTATTATAATTTATGCCGGAGCAATCATAGTAATGCTCTTTTTTCTGCCTTACTTATTTTCTGGAGTAATTTTCCCTAGTATATAACTAAGATTAAATTGGAAGAAAACTTCTCTTATAAAAAATAGTAGAAGTACGAAAAGAAGGTGGTACTAATAATATACTGGAATAAATTATAAATGTTGGCAACTGAGTTATGAGATATTTCACTTCGCATCAATCTGTAATAAAATAATGTATCAGAAACAAGGTATTGTAAGCAACTTTTTTACAGATAAATTTAAAACCTTTTGCATTTTTAAAAAGAATTTTAAAATTTTCATTAGATAATAGAAAAATCCCTACAAAACAGAACTTTAAAAAAAATCCCCCCCCCTACACCTAAAGCAGAGCTGAAAACCCCTCCCCACATTTAGCAACACTGCCACCACACTTGCCAACATCCTAATAAATATTCCGTAGTGTTGTTAGATCCGCCCTTTTTTTCACACTAGTAAATTTTTAGAGTAATAGTCTCCAAATGCAATTGCGATTAAATAAGAAGAAAAATACTTTAAAAAACTAGTGTCAAAAAGAAGGAGGGGCTAACAAAACTACGGAATATTAATTAGTACGTTGACAAGTAGGACTGCCACTATCTATCAACATGTTCCATAATTTGGAACAGTTTCTTAAAGACAAGTTTAATGATCGTTTTTCGGTATCTACGCGAACGCGTCAATAACTTTTAAAGTAAATTTTATTTGATAAAATTCTCCTGGTGTCAATAAATTAAATTTATTTTATGTATAATTTGTTAATTTATGTTTAAATTTTAATATTTTCTCACAGCAAACTCACAACACAATAACTTTAAATCTATCATAAATCATGAAGAATAGACAGTTTAATCGTAAAGAATGTTTATATGCAAAAAACTTATGCATTTTGAATATATAATTATAATCACAAAGCATCGAAATAAATTTTGAAAACGAAACTTTTTCTCTCGCAGCTCATCACAGAACATTTAATAAAGTAAAGGAATACATGATATTGGTAATTCTGTCTTCCATTTTAAATAAATAATAAAAAAATATATATAAATTAAATAACAAAAAATATGTGCAGTCAGAGAAAGGGAGAGAGAGAGAGAAAGTTCACTGCCCAACTGATTTGGACACAAATCATCGTATAAATATGCAGCTGCCGCCGGTGAATTGGTAATAATGTATAGTTCATACTTGTGAACCATCTCATTATGAACTATACAATTTTTAGTATCCGCCTTTTTTTCCACACCAATAATTTTTTAGAGTAATTTTAGTCTTATTTAATCGTAACAACATTTGCAGAGAATAACTCTATAAACATCAAACGGATGATGTTTCTGCCGTTTGATGTTTCTGCCATTCTTAATATTGTTAATGCTATTCATCCCCATATTCAGTTTACCTTCGAGTTAGAAAATTGTAATCAACTTCCCTTTCTTGATGTTTTAGTTACTAGGTACGATTCCTCTTTTAAAACCTCTGTGTACAGGAAACCTTTCTCTGTTTCTAACCCTCCCCATGCTCTCTCTAATCATCCGGCTAAACAAAAAATTTTCACCTTTTACACTTACGTGTATCGTGCCCTTAAAATTTGTTCTGATACTTCTTCTCTTAAAGAAGAACTGAATTATTTAAATTCTGTTGCTATTAAAAGAGGTTTTAGACCCTCTATAATTGAAAAATCTCTCAAAAAGTTCAGTAGGCCAACTTATAATTCTACTCTTTCCATTGATGATAAAATTAAACCTGATAATCTTGTTGTCTTACCTTTTTACCCCCCCTTATGTTTTAAATTAGCCAAAGTTTTGAAGCGTTTCAATTTTCACGTTATTTTTAAACCTGTCAATAAATTCCAATTTCCTTCAACCAAATCCCCTCTTCCTGAGCTTCAAAAATGGGGTATCTATAATGTCCCTTGTAATAACTGTGATTTATCTTATATTGGTCAAACTAAAAGAAATCTTGAATGTCGTTTACGTGAACATTCTCGGTATGTTGTTAATCAAGAAATTTCTAAATCTTTTATTGCGAAGCACAGTTGGGAATTTGATCATAGTTTTAATTTTAAGAATGCCAAAATTATCTTTCATGCCAAACGCGTTTCCGAACTGGATTTTTTGGAAAATTTAGCTATTTACCTTAATCGTGATAAAATTGTCAATGAAAAATCTGATTCCACTTTGTTATCTACAGCCTGGAAAAATTTGTTTAATTCAATTAAATAATTTCCTTCATTATGTTTATAACATCATATTAGTTATAATAAAATAATTCTAATTAAAATAAAAATAATAATAATTAATGGATAAATTTTATTAAATTTACTTATTAGTTTAATATTATTGAAATTAAAAAGAAAAAAAAAATTAATTGTTTATTCCTTTCTTCCCTCCTCTTTTTGTGGTGTGGGTATACGTGTGTTCCTCTCTGATTGGTCCTACCCTGCATGTTGCTTCCTATTGGTTGTTTGTGTTGCTCCTCCCCCTCTGGATTTTGTCCTGCTTTCAGTCTTGTTTTTGCCTCCAAGGCAGTTGCACGTGTTTGCACCTGATGAAGAAAGGCTACGTCCTTTCGAAACCGGTTGTGCTGATTTAAAATTTATGGTGTGTGAAGAAGTGTTTCATTTCTTGCTTTTGAGATTTTGGTATTTCCATACGTTTTGAGTTTCCCTAAATTCATATTTACTATTTTTACGATGATGTATGTGTGTATGTGTACATGTATGTGAGTTAACACGATAGCGTCTAAACGCTTTGTTCAAATGAGCTGAAAGGGGGTACATATATTATAGCTCACCATAGCACGAACCCTATTGATTTTAGTGAATCTAGCACTTATAGATTTTTTTACTGGGACACAAAGAAAAATTCTTCATCATCATGGTCGAAGGGCCCAAATTTTCTATAGTAAAGTAACATAAAAATGCCTTATTCGGCTGAGCTGAAAATTTATACACATGTTACGAGTAACCGTCGCACAAACTGTACAAATTTTGGTGAATCTAGATTTTATATATATATATATATATATATATTTTACAGAGACACAAAGAAATTTTTGAAGTGAAAACTTCTTTAGGCGCGTTGAGCACTTTTGGGTGAACAAAAATCATTGAACTTGCGTCATCGTCAGCTGACGCTTTCCATTTGAAGTGAAAACTTTTGGGTGAACAAAAATCATTGAACTCCCGTCAACCTCATCTGACGCTTTCCATCCTTGTATGATACAAATAATGTAACGTACAATTAACTTGCTAATGTGAAGCGTTAATAATTATATACTGTATATTGTTTTACAATCTGGTGCGGTTCTGAACGACTTCTCTCATCTCCGGGCACTGTCTCTATTGCAGTTAGACCTCACAAAACCGTGAGAAAGCCCAAAGCCGCCATTTTCTCACGTTTTTACAATCTGGTGCGGCTTTACACGACTTCTCTCATCTCCAGACACTGTCTATTAAAGATTGCAGCCAGAAACGTTGCAGTTAGACCTCACAAAACCGTGAGAAAGCCCAAAGCCGCCATTTTTCTCACGTTTTTACAATCTGGTGCGGCTCTACACGACTTCTCTCATCTCCAGACACTGTCTATTAAAGATTGCAGCCAGAAACGTTGCAGTTAGACCTCACAAAACCGTGAGAAAGCCCAAAGCCGCCATTTTTCTCACGTTTTTACAATCTGGTGCGGCTCTACACGACTTCTCTCATCTCCAGACACTGTCTATTAAAAATTGCAGCCGGAAACGTTGCAGTTAGACCTCACAAAACCATGAGAAAGGCCAAAGCCGCCATTTTTCTCACGTTTTTACAATCTGGTGTGGCTCTACACGACTTCTCTCATCTCCGGACACTGTCTCTATTCCAATTAGACCTCACAAAACCGTGAGAAAGGCCAAAGCCGCCATTTTTCTCACGCTTTTACAATCTAATCGGCTCTACACGACTTCTCTCATATCCGGACACTGTCTCTTAAAGATTGCAGCCGGAATCGTTGCAGTTAGACCTCACAAAACCGTGAGAAAGGCCAAAACTGCCATTTTTCTCACGTTTTTACAATATGGTGCGGCTCTACACGACTCCTCTCACTCCGGACACTGTCTCTATTGCAGTTAGACCTCATAAAACCGTGATAAAGGCCAAAGCCGCCATTTTTCTTACGTTTTTACAATCTGCTGCGGCTCTACACGACTTCTCTCATCTCCGTACACTGTCTCTATTCCAGTTAGACCTCACCAAACCGTGAGGAAGGCCAAAGCCGCCATTTTTCTCACCTTTTTACAATCTGGTGCATCTTTACACGACTTCTCTCATCTCCGGCCACTGTCTCTTAAAGATTGCAGCCGGATACGTTGCAGTTAGACATCACAAATCCGGGAGAAAGGCCAAAGCCGCCATTTTTCTCATGTTTTCACAATCTGGTGCGGCTCTACACGACTTCTCTCATCTCCGGACACTGTGTCTCTATTGCAGTTAGACCTCGCAAAACCGTGAGAAAGCCCAAAGCCGCCATTTTTCTCACGCTTTTACAATCTGGTGCGGCTCTACACGACTTCTCTCATCTCCAGAAACTGTCTCTTAAAAATTGCAGCCGGAAACGTTGCAGTTAGACCTCACAAAACCGTGAGAAAGGCCGAAACCGCCATTTTTCTCACTTTTTACACACAATGCTTTGAAATAGTTTCGGGTGTCCCTGTACACAAACCGGCAGAGGTATTCACTCCATTTTCAATAGGGAACATCCAGTAGTAAACTTGAATAACATATATCAGTTTCAAGAAATTCCATAAATATTTATGACAATTAGAGCGCGGACAGACAGACGAACAGACAGACAGATACACAAACTGAAGTAAAATTCACAATTAAAAATTGTTAGAAAGTGTTAAAGATACTTAATGTAAACGAACGTGCAATTCCAGCAAAATTTTACTAATGTCTCTTAATGTAACTGAATATTTTTGTGTGGCCCTGTAAATCTAATGCTAATCATAGTATAATCTATAGAAAGCATTCTTTTGAGCATATAAATAACATATTTCAATTTCATTAAGCTTTATGCAAAGTAAAGTTACTAGAGGATCTGCAAATCAGGAGCCTCAACGTCCTATTTGTATCAGACATTATTCAATAGGAAATTTTTATTTATTCCTTCTTATATAATAGTATATATTGATTCGATCGACTTCTTACCATAATCAGATACATTATCAGATACATAGGATTTTTGCGGCCGCTATTGCGGTACATACAATTTCTTCCCATTGGCAGTAAAAATAAGAAAAACTTTGGCGTGTCCCTGTACACAAATGACAAATGGAATACACACCTAACACTATACAGCTAATTCCGTTGGGCTCATGAATATGTGTACCAAATTGCAAGTCAATAGCGTTATTTTGGGGGCCGCTATCGCGGTACATACAAATTCTTCCCATAGGCCGTAATGATAAAAAACTTTGACGTGTCTCTGTACACGAACTACAAATGTAATGCACACCCAAAACTATATTGCTAATTTCGTGAGGATCATGAACATGTGTACAAAATTTCAAGTCAATAGCGGGATTTTCGCGGCCGCTATCGCAAGACAGACGGACAGACGGAACCGAAAATCCTTTTGAGTCTCAACAGAGGGCCTCCATTGACGTTTCGGCAAAAATTGGAAGTCAATAGCTTGATTGTTGCGTTGGCTATCGCGGTACATACAGATTCTTCCCATAGGTCGTAATGATAGAAAATCTTTGACGTGTCCCTGTACACGAACTACAAATGGAATACACACTTAAAACTATACAGCTGATTCTGTTGGGCTCATGAACACGTGTACAAAATTGCAAGTCAATAGCGTGATTTTTGTGACCGCTATCGCGATACATACAAATTTCTCCCATAGGCCGTAATGATAAGAAAAACTTTGGCGTGTCCCTGTATACGAACTACAAATGGAATACATACCAAAAACTATACAGCTGATTTCGTGGGGATCATAAACATGTGTACCAAATTTCAAGTCAATAGCGCTATTTTTGCAGCCGCTATCGCGCGACAGACAGACAGACAGAAAGAAAGAAAGAAGACAGACACACAGACAGAGCCCAAAACCGTTTTGAGTCTCAACAGAGGGCCTCCACTCCACTGATGTTTCGGCAATTAAAATTTGGTTTATAGAAATACCTCTCATAGAACGCAATGCATTGGAATACTTTCGAGTATCCCTGTAAACAAAACAGTGCTGATATTTACTCCATTTTACATAAGAAACATCCAATGTTAAACTTTAATGGCATATTTCAATTTCATTAAGATTTGTGTACAGTAAAAGTATTAAAATATTCTTTATAGAAATACCTCCCATAGATTACAATGCTTTGGAATACTTTCGGGTGTCCCTGTACACAGAGCAGTAGAGGTATTTACTCCACTTTCAATAGGGAACATTCGATAGTGAACTTGAATAACTTATATCAATTTCAAAAAATTCCATAAATATTTACGGGAGTTAGAGCTAGAGCGCGGACAGACAGACAAATGGACAGATAGACAAACCGAAGTCTAACATATTTCAACCTTGTTGGAAATTTTTTAAAAACCGTTACTGAAAATTGCTATACAAAATTTAATGGCATTTCATCTTCTGAGAAATAGGGGGGGGTGGTGGAAATCAGCTATGGATACAACTGCAATTCAATCACGATTAATTTAATCATGATTAATTTAGTCATGATTAACAGTTAATCATTTGCTGCAACTAATATATTAATCACGATTGATTTAATCACGAATAATTTAATCATGAATAACGGTTAGTCGTCTGCTTCTCGAATAATTTAATCATGATTGAATTTTTAGTTGCAGCAAAAGACTGAAATATTAATCACGATTGATTTAATCATGATTAAATTAATCGCAACTAACGGTTAGTCGTATGTTTTTCGAATAATTTAATCACGATTGAATTTTTAGTTGCAGCAAATGAATAACCGTTAGTTGTGATTAAATTAATCGTGATTAAATTTTTAGTCAACTAATTAATTGATTGAAAATTTAATCGATTGATGCCCAACACTGCTCAGTGCAATGTTGTATCAATTATTGAAAAATTTGCTTGCTCCTGACATGCCATCTGATCAGAGTTTAGATAAGTTAAAAGATGTTTTAAAGAAACATTTAACCCCAAAGCCCTTGATTATTCCTTCCCGTCATAAATTTTTAAATAGAAAACAGAATGAGGGAGAAAATATTAGCACGTATATTGCAAAGGTTAGAGCGTTGGCTATAAATTGTGACTATGATAATACTATGTTAAATGTTATGCTACGCGATGTATTTGTTAGCGGATTGAGAGATAAAAAATTTTAGATAGGTTATTCGAGGAGGATAACATCGATCTAGAAAAAACGTTACAAATAGCGCTAGCAATGGAAAAAGCATTTAAAGTGACAAATGACATAATGGGGTGCACTGCTGGTATAAATGCAGTTAATATCAGTAAGAAAAATAAACAGTATAAGCAAATTAATAAACAGAAATTCTTTGAGAGTCAAAATAAATCTGTATTTTGTTCTCGGTGTACAGGAACAGATCATACTAAAGAAACATGTAAATTTATTTCGGCAAAATGCAATTTTTGTTCCAAAATCGGGCACATAAAAAAGGCATGTTTCGCAGCAAAAAAAAAAAAAAAAAAAAAAAAGCGAATGCTAAAAATGTAAAACAGAAACAAGTAAATTTCGCGGATGTAGCTCACAACCAAAACCAAGTTCAGTTGTTTAAGTTAAACGATTGTACATTGCGCGAAGAACCTAAACGACCTCCTATAATGATAAATTTGAAATTTCAAAATAAAAATTGTTCCATGGAATTGGATACGGGGGGAACTGTAAGTGTCATAAGTTTGCAAAATTTTAGGGAAATTTCAAACAAACAAATTCAGCCTACTAGTATAATATTCAAAACTTATAAAGGTGACCCCTTGATACCCATGGGGTACGTCACAGTAAAAGTAGACTATAAGGGTCAAATTGAGAATCTGAACTTATACATTGTAAAGGAAAACTTAGACACCATTCTGGGCCGTGAATAGCTTTATAAAATTCATACTGACTGGCATAACATTAAAAAGTTAAAAACTACGAATAAAATGAGTTTGGATAAACTTTTAGATGAATATAAGGAAATTTTCAATGATGAACTTGGGGAAATAAATAACTATGAAGTTAAACTTGAACTGAAACCTGGGGTTAAGCCTGTATTTCGTAGATTTAGGGTAGTACCTTTCGCTCTGAAAGCAAGAGTAGAAAAGGAAATTGATAGGTTAGAAAAAGAAGGAATAATTGAAAAGGTGGAAAGCTCAGAATGGGCTACACTTGTTGTGCCAGTGGTAAAATCAGATGGGAGCATACGTTTGTGTGCAGATTTTTCTGTCAGTTTAATTCCAAATTTAGTAGTACCTCAACATCCCTTATCAAAATTAGAGGAAATGTTTGCTAGTTTAAATGGTGGGAAAAGATTTTCCAAATTAGATTTCAAGCATGCTTATCTGCAAATGAAAGTAAATGAGGAAAGTCAGAAATTGCTTACAATTAATAAACATAAGGGACTTTTTATTTGTAAACGTCTCATGTGCGAATTAAATGGAGCGCCTGCTATTTGGCAGCGCTATGTTGATGATTTATTCCAAGCCATGGACGGGGTCAAAGTATTTATGGACGATGCAAGGATAATAGGGGTTGACGACATGTCACATCTTAAATCTCTTGAAAATTTGTTCCAAAAATGTAAACAACATGCGCTGAAACTAAATTTAAATAAAAGTCAGTTTTTTTCAGAATCAAATAAATTTTTTGGGACATAAAATTGATGCAAATAGGCTTCATAAAACAGATGAGAAAATTTCAGCTATCGTTCAGGCTCCTGTACCTAAAGATGTACAAGAAATTAAAAGCTTTTTAGGGTTGGTAAACTTTTATGGCAAATTCTGTCCAAATTTGGCAACTATACCAAATTTTTTAAATAATTTGACTAAAAAGGAAGTAAAATTTAAGTGGTCAAAGGTTTGTCAGGATGCTTTTCAGCAAATAAAATCTGAAATATGCTCACCTAGAGTTTTAGTTCATTATTATCCCAAATTGCCTCTTATCTTAGCAAAAGATGCTTCACCAGTTGAGATTGGTTGCGTCCTATCGCACAAATTACAGGATGGTACTGACAGACCAATATCTTTTGCATCAAAAACTTTGACTGGAACAGAACAGAAATATTCTCAAATCGACAAAGAAGCTCTTTCTATAGTGAGGGCAGTAAAAAAAAAAAAAAAAAAAAAAAAAAAATTATCTGTATTTGACGGACAGAAGATTTACCTTAATAACAGACCATAAACCGTTGGTTTCTATGTTCAGTTCGAAAAAAGGACTTCCTGTTCTTACAGCCACGAGATTCCTACATTATGCATTGATATTAAAAGCTTATGAATTTGAGATTATGTATAGACATACTACAGATCATGAAAATGCCGATTGTTTGTCCCGTTTACCCTTAAGGTCAGAAAATCTAATAATAAAAGATGATGTTGCTGTAGTGGTGAAATCCACCACAGAAGAAAGAAGCTTATCCTTTGGCCGTGAAGTTCGATACAATGTGTTGTTGAAAAGATGAATATAATCAAAGTCTCGAGAATTCACACATAGTTTTTATTAAATATATTCCTTAAAAGTTACACGTTGAGAAAAATCAATTCGCACATAAAAGTTATTATTTGCAGAACAATAATCCCAGAAAATTCCGAGTAGCAAGGGAGAGAGAGAGGGCAGACAAAAAAATCTTGCGTATTAACTATATGATGACAAGAGCAAAAACTCAGGGTCTGCTTTTTTTTATCGCACGGGGAGAACCGCCCGGAAGGGAAGTCATATGTTTGCATTATCTTATTTTCGCCAAAATGAATGCCAACTTCAGTTCTTTGTTTTAGATAATAAACTAATGTTAATTTTTTTAATTTGTAATGACGGTTTATAATTGTATTAACCCTGTATTCGCCAACTTAATGCCAAGCGACAGTTTGACGAGAGAAAAGACCGTTATGAATTGAAATCATTAATATTGCGTAATTTGAAATAAATTACATCCGGTGTTAAAATAATATGTATTCTGACAATGAGTATTCTTGTTTTATGACTATTTGAGAACACTTTTTTTATAATTACGTTTAATGTCAGAATTTCCGTTAGATATTATTTTTTTTTATTTTCTTTTTTATCCCATAAAATAAAGTACTTTTCTATTTAAAAGATAAACATTTTATTTATAATTTAGATATAAAACATATACAATTTAGATTTCTGAATGATGTGTGTTATTGTTTTATGTTAATAAATAGTGTAGGTCGTATATATAATTAAAATTGTGTAATTTTTAATGACATCTAAAAACAATTCTTTCTTCAAATGCCTGAGAACAAATTATGTAAATATAATATCTCATTTAAAATTTAATTACTTTTTTTATTGCAATAATGCATTAATTTATCTTAGATTTTTATTTTATTTAAAAATTTAACTAAATATATGTGAACACCTACACATATTTCTCCCGGCGACCCAGAAAAAAAAAAAAAAAATCTCTCTCACTCCCTAGTATGTCATATAAACACAATGAAAAATGTCATTTTCTTTTTTATATAAAAATATATAAGAAACCTGTATAACAAAAACAAAAATTGTATATCAATGAAACAGTCAACCATTACTATAAATGTGCACATTACAAATCTGTTTCACCATGAAATATATATATATATATATTTTGAAGACCTTATTATTCCGACAATCATCGTGGGCACCACATTTTCTAGAGTTCAGAGTCTGGATCCAGATTTCTTTTTCATATATCTCGTCAAGAAAGCTTTCAAAGTGATACTGTTCACTTTTTTCCATAAATTTTTTTTTTCTTTACAATGTTCTTATATATGTATGGAAATATGATGTTATACTTTAAAGTTATTTCACATTACACTGTAAACAATATTCACTATGCATATAATACTGCAACATATCAAATAACATCAATGTAAAACAAAAATAAAAAAAAATAAAACACGAGTACAAGTAAATTAAAAATGAACACAAAATGAAAAAAACATTGTATATACAAATAGAAAATATCACAAAAGTGAAAAAAAATTATTCGTGTAATTCCACACAGGAGAGATTGAAAAATGACGTCCATTGGACAGTCAAAAAAATTATCTCCCCTTAATATTGTATGAAGCAACAAGTATAACGACTTTGGCTTATGGCCATTGTCCTAGCGGGATAGGGCGTGTATAAAGACCTGACCTGTTAGGGACAGGCCTCCGTCCCCCATCAAAGTCAAAGACTTCTGTAGGGACACCTCGCAAAACTGGGTATATATATATCAATTGAATTGTATTAAACAATTTTCAAAAGAAGTGTGGGGGACTCATCACAATGAAATGCTACTCTCCCGGGTAAATTTTGAACGAGTTAGCATTAACATAGAGGGTAAAATTAAAAATGAAAAAAAATATATATTTAATTAAAATTCCTAGTACTATCAAAATTTAGTATGATGAGATAAAGACTACCAAAACAACTCACTAAACCCAATGAAGCATTTTAAAAATAACATAGCATAACAATAATAATAGGGTAATTGCCACATATTAAAATTTTAACTTTAAGTCATTGCACTATCGAAAAGTTTTGTATATAGTATGTAAACAAACAGTATTGTAATAATCTGCTAAACTTATGATATATTAATATCTATCAAAATGTAAATATTATTAAAGATTTTTTTTTTTAACTGAATTATAATAAATTTTGTTAAATTTGATGTTAAGAAAACTGTACTAATATGAACTAAAAGAAAATGATGCAATATTTCACATAGTGTTGTGTCATCCATTGTTATTAAAAAGAAATAAGAAAGAGAAAAAAAAAAAAAGGAAAAAAAAAATGCAGAGTATATATTGGTCCAGCCAATTGCCTGCATACAATGAATGACAGAACTATAAATAAAAAAAACAACTCATGCACTACTGAGCTCATGGAATGCATAAGTTTTGTAAAACATTACGTAATATGATATTAAAAATTAATTCCTGTTTCTTAAATTATAATTGTGGCTTTGTCTTGCATAATAATTAACGTTTCTATTAGGACTTGCTTCATCAAGTAAGTGGCTGTATCTAGGTGGTGCAATAATAAGTCTATCAATATGGAATCGAAATCACAATCTATCAGGTGCTTGTAGTCTTTTAATTGTAAATGAAACCGGTGAGTGCTTTTGTAGGACAATAAAAGGTCCTGTGTATTTTGGTTTAAATTTATCAACAGATTTTAAATAAACAATGTCATGTACAGCAACAGGTCTTAATTTAGCATGTCTGTGAAAGTGTTGATATCTCTTATTTTGATTATCTTTTATGTTAGAGTAAGCTTTAAGGTAAATCTTATTTAAATCTTCTAATAATTTATATGTATCAACATTCCTGTCGAGATAAGGTTGATTAATCTGTTGCTCAAATGTGTCAAAAATTAATGAAATTTCTCTTCCAAAGTGTAATAAATTAGGTGAGTACAAAGTAGATGAATGTTTAGACCCATTATACAATGATTTATGTATAAACAAAGAGTTTTCAAATGTATGACCTTCAGACATTAAAGTGATTACTGAATATTTAATGGATTTATTGAGCCTTTCGGACAATGCGTTTGATTGTGGATGTGCTACAGAAGAATGTGTAATTTTTATACCAAGAGTACTATTAAAAGTGTTGTAAACACTGGATGTAAATTGAGGACCAAGATCCGAGAGGATAACTGAAGGTCTACCAAAGGTGGTAATATAACTAAACAAACATTTAACTATTTTTTCTGCTGATGTATCCTTTAATGGATGAAGTTCCAGATGGCATGAGAAAATGTCCAACACTGTGAGTACTGAGTGACCATTATTAAATGGTCCTACTAAATCAACACTAATAGTATGTCCAGGATGTGTGGGTGTGTATGTAGGTTGTAATGGAGCTGGAAGAGTGTTATGATGTTTAGCCTGTAGGCATCGTGTACATGAAGCGACAAAGTTTAAGGTATCTGTGTACATTCCTTTCCAAAAGTATTTGTTTGATAGGAAATTATATGTTTTATTTAATCCAAAATGAGACAAATGTGAAATTGTTAACGTCTTAGCTTTTAGCGAATTAGGAACAATAATAAGATATGAGAATGTTGAGCTATTGGGACATTGCTTTTTATACATTAGTACTTTTGTGTCTGGATGAATAAAATAGTTTGAGTATTTTCTTGAAAAACTTTTCTTTAGAATTTCTGAGTAAATTTTTGACAATACAGGATCTTTCATTTGTTCATTTACAAAAGTACCATTAGAGATTTCTAACAGTGGGTCTTTATTATTCGAATCTCCAGAAATTAAGCAATTAGTGTATTGTTGTTTGATTTTATTACAATTTTTATCAGCAAAGTGATTAACAACATTACTATTATCATGTACTATAGGTAGAGGTTGTTTATCAAAAATTAATTCAGGATTAGAGTTCAAATCTTGTTGATTGTGAGTGAAGTCACATCTCGAAAAATAATCTGCTAAAATATTTGATGAACCAGGAATGTGTTCAAAATCAAAAGAATATTCTGAAATTTCTATTAACCACTTAGTGGTAAGGTTTGTAGGATTAGTTGTTTTTTTGTATCTCTTTAATGGAGCACTGTCAGATAAAATTGTGAATTTTCTGTTGTACAAATAATATTTAAATGCAATGATTGATTTGTAGATAGCCATTAATTCCAATTTTAGTGCAGGGTAGCGTTTTTCAGATGGCTTCAATGATTTAGAAAAAAAAAAAAAAAAAAAAAACTATTGGAAGTAATTTATTATCATGTTTCTGCATTAGCACCCCAGCAATTGAAATATTTGATGCATCAGTGTTTAAATAGAAATCTTTATCCCAATCTGGTAGTCTGACCACTGGTGATTCAAAGAAAATTTTCTGAATTTTGTTGAAAATCTTTTGATGTTTAGTAGTCCAATGAAATTTTGATTTTGGCTTAGTCAAATCAATTAAAGGTTGTATTAATTTAGAAAAGTTGGGTACAAGAGATTTATAAAATGTTACAACACCAATAAATTTTTTTAATTGCCTTTTAGTTGACGGTGTAGGAAAAGAATTAATTTTTACAATATTTGATTGTATTGGGGAAATACAATGATTTTGAATATGGAATTCAAGATAATTTACACCAGTTTGGTGAAAAGTGCACTTGTTAGGTGCGAGGGTTAAGTTATACTTTATCAAAATTTCTAAGATTCTATTTAATTTAGTGCATGTTTCCTCAAAGCTATTCGAGCCAAAAATGAGGTCATCTTGATAGGCATGTATTCCCTCTAAGTCAATTTCATCAATAATTGTGTCCATTAAAGCTTGATATTGAGAAGCAGCATTTTTTTATCCAAAACATAGTCTTTTGTATTTAAAACTACCAAACATAGAAGTGAATGTTAATTTATCTTGTAAATCTTCAGGAAGTGCAATCTGGTGGTAAGCTTGTTGAAAATCTAAACATGTGAAGTACTTGTAGGCTGATAAGTCAGCAA
Organism: Salticus scenicus; assembly: GCA_963930645.1. Lineage (NCBI taxonomy): Eukaryota > Metazoa > Arthropoda > Arachnida > Araneae > Salticidae > Salticus > Salticus scenicus. The sequence goes on along the minus strand of OZ005653.1, from coordinate 266,069,169 downwards.
TAATTGTTTGTATTTTGGGCAAAGGGTATGAAGATCCCTGAATTATTGAGTTAAGCATTCTAAGGTCCATTGCAATTCTATATTTTTGTTTACCTTCTGCGTCAAGTTTTTTTTTAACTAAAAGAATGGGGCAAGCCCATTCTGAACAATTTCTTTCAATAATTCCAGCTTCAACAAGTTGATTTATTTGACTTTTAGCTTCTTGTTGTAATGATTGTGGTATTGGAAAAGGTAATGTTTTGATTGGGAACTCAGTGATGAATTTTAAATTTGGTATAACTTTGTCTGTATGCCCTAAAGTTTTCATAGATTTAGAAAAGGCTGCAAAATTTGTTAACAAAATTTTCTTTAATTTTTTTTCTTGATCTCCTTGGAGATGTTTGACATCAAAATCCAAAGGAGAGGTCCTTTCTTCTTAAATTAATTATTTCATCAGAAGCCTGAATATAATTCAAAATTTGTGTAGTTGTATCAGTAACAATTTTACTGTTTTTATCAATTTCTGCTTCCTGCGGAATAATTTCATCAATTTCTGTTAGGGTGCCCATTTTTGTACCTTTATTTATGTGTATACTTTCTTTAGTTAGATTTGTAACATAAATTTGAAATTGGCCTCTATTACAATTATTATCATTATCTAGCATTTTTGAAGTACTACAATTTATTACTGAATCTAGACACAATATATTTGCATTATTTTCTGTATTTTCAAAGAAATAGTCCCTGTCAGACAAAAAAATTGTATTTACATCTATAAATGTTTCCTCTTCAGGTTCTAAAAATATTTTCTGGGAAGTCCTAACGATAATTTGTTTACATTTTTGGGGAATATTTTGATTTTTTTTCTGTGTTTCAGTGCCTTTTGAAACTTTACAATTGTTTAAGTTTTCATCTTCTATTAGTGTACTTGTAATGGGAATAATTATATCTTTAAGTTTGATATTGTTTTTATACATGTCTATTATTACATTATTTTGTTGAATAAAGTCCCATCCAAGTATGGCTTGAAATGTTGAATCATTAGGAATGTCAACAATGAAAAATTTCTGTGAGAAAAATGTGTTATTTATTTTGAAAGAAGTTTAAATACATGAGGAGAATTGTACGTTTGAATTTACAGTCTTAATCGTTACTGGTGAAGACAAGTGTTTATAAGTTAATTTCTCTTTTAAAGATTTAAATGTACTTTCAGAAAGCAATGAAATCGAACTCCCTGTATCAATTAATCCGGTGATAGCATTTTTAGCTAAGTTAATTTCAATTAACGGTAGTGTAGGTGAAATTTTATTTACATTAAAAATATATTCATTTTGAATTTCTGTAGTTTGTGTAGACTTGTTATCAGCAATATTTATTTTATTTACAGTTTGTGAGGCAATTGAATTTACTTTTCTTATACTAGATAATTTTGCAATACCACTCAGATTTGACAAACCAAAACTAGGATTAGGTGCTGATGTCTTCGGGTGTGATTGAGATGCAAGGCCATCAGCCACTCTACATCTCGAGTCTAGTTTAAATTATTGTCATTTCTATTATTGTTATTTCTCTTGAAAAATCTACCTCTGGAAAAATTATTGTTTTGGGTTTGGCTTCTTTGCCATTTATAACATCTATTAGCTACATGCCCTCTACGATTACACAGCTGGCAAATCACACCATTATAACCCTCTTTCTTTTGTGGTCCTTTTACTTTATGTGATCTAAAATTTTGTCTATAATCATTGTGTCGACTTCTTCCAACATGGTCATTTTGTGAATCTGATAAGTTGTTTACCTCCTCTTTTTTATCTTTTTGTCCAAAAGACAAAGCATTAACTTTTTCTGTTAGTTCAATTAATTTCTCTGATAAACTGTTAACAAATACATTATCATTTTGTTTGAGTAGGATATTTTCGTTCATGTTTATTTCTTGTAACTTTTGAGCGCGATTTACAGCCAACTTATAATCCGAGATTCCCTCTTCCATGATTTTTATGCGTATGTTAGATGGTATAGAGGAAATAAACCTTGTAAATTTAATATTATCAAGTGCGTTATCATCTGTAATTTTGTTATAAATAATGTTTGCTAGAATATTTAACCTATGGGAAAATTTTTTTATGGATTCCTGAGGGAGCAAATTTAAATTATTAAATTCGATCAGAGCTTGAGTAGAGCTCATTGGAGTAAAGAATGTTTTAAATTCCTCCTTAAGAAAGTTTAAATCATTTGATTTGTACAACTGGGGAGATTGTGTTAAATATTTTAATGCCGCCCTGACAATTTTCCTTTCATAACAGCTACGGCTTCTTCAGATGATAATTTATTTATCCTAGCATATATGGACACTTGATCAAAGAAAAAGTCCACTAAAGATGGTTCCCCATCAAAATTCATCAACTGAATGTTGACATTCTTGGCTTTCGCCATAGTTAATAATTTTGCCTAACTAACTTAAAATAATAAACTATATAATAAATATATTATGTGACACAAAACAAAAATTGTTAATACCAAGCACTCTTGTTTTTTTTTTTAATCTATTTATTTATTAATTACTTTGGCATATAATTTTATACTATTGTATGCCACTTTTAAAACAAGAATACTTAGTTTTATATGCCCATATATTATTATCCAAAAAGAAAAAAATAGATGAGCATACATATGATAAATATTGTGTAAAAATAAAAAATATTGTGAAATTAAATAAAATGTATTTAAAATAAAATATATTCAACCAATATTATGAATGAAAAATGTTAGAATTTGTACCAAGCATTTCTGCTTCTTTGATTTATTTATTTATTTTTATTAAGCCTTTCATTGATATTTAAAGCAATAAAAATAATATTGCATGACAATTTCAGCAAAAATACTTAGTCTCTCTCTATATATTATATGCAATAATAAAATAAATATTTGTGTTCATGCAATCAATTACTATAAATGAAAAAAATTGTGTTTATGAAAAAATAAATATATGAATAAATGAAGTTTCAAACATACCAAGCACTTTTGCCCTATGTATTTCAATTTCTAATTATTATTATTATTATTATCATCATCTTTTTTTTTTTTTATAGAGACCCAAAATATTAAAAATATCAGCAAAAGTACTTAGCTAAATGTATATTAAAAAAATATATATAATATTATGCAGTACTTTGCAATAATTTTTAATTTAATTATATATGCACCAAATAAATATTGAAATAGTACCAAAGCAAAATGCCAATTATCAATAAACTAATTACATAACTTTTCTTTCTGTATTTCTCAAAAAAAAAAAAGAAAAAAAAAATTATAAAATAATTATTATATCGTTCCTTTTTTTTAAAAAATAAATAAATAATTGTTTGTTATCCATTCTTTTTCAAGTCGTTGAACACTGTTCCAAACATCAATCAATTTTCTATACGAGTCTGCAAAAATTCATAAAAAAACTTTAAAAAATTGAAATTTCGTGTATATTAATTGAATAAAAATATTTTGAAAATTCTCACAAATCCCAATAATGTGGGATGATTCATTTGAGCGCAGAACGTGTAATAATTCAGAAATATGGCAATCCTTCAAATAAAAAAAATTCCTTAAAACACATTTTAAATACGTATATATGGCTTTTCTCCTGTGTGAGTGTAATATTTATGAAAAATAAAACTTCTAAAAACTGTTGTAGATATCACACACATCTGTTTTTTTTTTTTTTTTTTTTTTTTTTTGTATCATCGTAATTTGCCGATGTAACAATATGAAATTATGAGGTTGTACACACACTTTTGGCTTTTCTTCAGCACGATTGCTTGAATTACTTTATAAAAATTCCCGAAATTTTTACGAATTTTACACACATATGGCTTTTTATTTCTTATCTTGCACAAAAATCAATTCACCTACGGCATCTCCCGATGAAAATTGATGATGGAACAGAAGTTTATCTATAGGTTCTGGAAAGCTACGCTCGAAGATTTTGTCTGCTTCTCATGTTTGTTTGAAGACGAAAGAACGGGAATGAGATCTCTTCAAGGACGGGGAGGCTCCGTTTTGAGAGTAGGGACTTTGGAACACAGATACGATCTTAATGAGCATTCTTGATGAGCATTCCATCTAGCATTGACGAGAGCAGGAGAGGTGAATCCGTGCTTTGCAAAAAACGAATTTCCCATGATTTTAACAAAAATTCTTTTAAGTCATTATCTGAAAAAATTCACTCTTAAAAATCCACATATAACAATTCGCCGTGGTTTAGCTTCCATAGATTAAAATAATGTTGTGCCATTCTTTTACCATGATTGTACAATCCAATCTGCCTCTCTCTAAAAAGTTCGAGAGTTCAGAGACAATAAACAACATGATTCAGTCGGCCCCTCTCTCTCTCCATCGATGCATTCTTGGAAACTGGTTTTGAGCACCAGGTTTCTGTAGTGGTGAAATCCACCACAGAAGAAAGAAGCTTATCCTTTGGCCGTGAAGTTCGATACAATGTGTTGTTGAAAAGATGAATATAATCAAAGTCTCGAGAATTCACACATAGTTTTTATTAAATATATTCCTTAAAAGTTACACGTTGAGAAAAATCAATTCGCACATAAAAGTTATTATTTGCAGAACAATAATCCCAGAAAATTCCGAGTAGCAAGGGAGAGAGAGAGGGCAGACAAAAAAATCTTGCGTGTTAACTATATGATGACAAGAGCAAAAACTCAGGGTCTGCTTTTTTTTATCGCACGGGGAGAACCGCCCGGAAGGGAAGTCATATGTTTGCATTATCTTATTTTCGCCAAAATGAATGCCAACTTCAGTTCTTTGTTTTAGATAATAAACTAATGTTAATTTTTTGAATTTGTAATGACGGTTTATAATTGTATTAGCCCTGTATTCGCCAAGCGACAGTTTGACGAGAGAAAAGACCGTTATGAATTGAAATCATTAATATTGCGTAATTTGAAATAAATTACATCCGGTGTTAAAATAATATATATTCTGACAATGAGTATTCTTGTTTTATGACTATTTGAGAACACTTTTTTTATAATTGCGTTTAATGTCAGAATTTCCGTTAGATATTATTTTTTTTTATTTTCTTTTTTATCCCATAAAATAAAGTACTTTTCTATTTAAAAGATAAACATTTTATTTATAATTTAGATATAAAACATATACAATTTAGATTTCTGAATGATGTGTGTTATTGTTTTATGTTAATAAATAGTGTAGGTCGTATATATAATTAAAATTGTGTAATTTTTAATGACATCTAAAAACAATTCTTTCTTCAAATGCCTGAGAAAAAATTATGTAAATATAATATCTCATTTAAAATTTAATTACTTTTTTTATTGCAATAATGCATTAATTTATCTTAGATTTTATTTTATTTAAAAATTCAATTAAAATTTAACTAAATATATGTGAACTCCTTCACAGTTGCTTTGTTCCAATTAAGTCAAATTGAAACCCTTCCAATCAAGGCTCAAGACCTGGCTAGAGAAACCCAAATTGACGAAGAGTTAGGACCTCTTTTCAGGAAATTGAAATTGGGTGAAAGTTTAGGAGGGAAAGAAGCGGAATATACCTTGCAAGGTGATTGCATTATGTATGGGCAAAGAGTATGAGTCCCAAGAAAATACCAAAAAAAATGTGCTCGAGGAACTACATCAGGGGCATCTGGGTATTGCGAAAATGAAAGCAATTGCCAGATCATTCGTGTATTGGAAAGACATAGATAGGGCTATTGAAGAAAAGGCAAAAAATTGTGTAAATTGCGCTAGACATAAAGCAGATCCGGCGAAAGCAAAAGTTCACCACTGGTAATACCCCAGTACGGCATGGGAAAGAATTCATGTCGATTTTGCTGGACCAATATTTGAGCACATGTTTTTTCTTGTCGTAGATGCCCATTCGAAGTGGCTAGAGGTTTTCCCCATGAAGACGACAAAAACAAACAAAACGATTGAATGCCTCAGAGATTGTTTTGTTAGGTACGGATTGCCTTGTGAGCGCATTGTACTTGTGAGCGATAACGGATCACAATTTTCGTCTCACGAATTTCAGATGTTTATGCAGAGTAGTGGCATCAAACACAAAACTAGCGCACCATTCAAGCCATCAAGCAATGGGCAGGCTGAGCGTTATGTGTTTACGTTGAAGCAGTCCCTGAGAGCTATGCAAGAAAATTATGGCAGCTTGAATCAAAAATTAAATACATTCCTATTACAATAGGAAGGCCCCTAATGTAACTACAGGTCATAGTCCAGCTATGCTATTTTTGAAGAGAGATGTTAGAACCAGGATTGATTTACTCTTACCAGACTTAAAAACAAGGATTCAAGAAAAGGTCAGAAAAGGTGTACATGAATTTTATGATAGGAAATTTGATATTGGTGACTGTGTTGCTGTCAGAGATTATCGACAAGCAAATTCAAAGTGGAAGTTCGGACGAGTGGTTAACAAAGATGGTGCTCTACATTATACTGTTAACGTAAATGGAACCTTAATGAGGCAACATATTGATCAGATGCGTCCAGTGGGCGATCATGTGCAAGAGAGTGCTCAGACTCCAAATGTGTATCATAGATTTCGATCTGGGGATTCAAGTAAAATCCCAAATGATACTCCTACCTCTCAAATTCCGGATAGAGAATCTAGTGTTTAAACTTCCCCAGCAGAGTTATCAGCTAGTTCTCCTGTGAGGGTCTCAACACCTATGCCACAGAATCTGCCACTACTTCAATGAAGCGACTCTGGAATCCAGTCCAGTGTTCCGCCAGTGACAATCAGTCCGGGAACCTTACCTAGACGTTCCGGAAGTATCCGCAGACCTCCAAACAGGCTTAACCTTTAATAAGGAGGGAGGAGATGTAGTGTATGAACTTATTGACTGTACCCGCGGCAAAGGCTGTTTCGGTTTGGAACTGTTTGGAATCGGCAGTTCGAGGCTATGTGGGAGCCGATATGGCTGTATTAATATTTGTTCCTGTAAAATAGCGTGCTTTCTTGTAAATAGTATATATTCAAGATGTAATTAATATCCTAATTAAATAATATCCATCAAGATGTGTTTTAACTGAAAAAGCAACACCCACACTTAAACATAATTTATTGAAATGAGTGAGTATGATAAATAACTTGGAAAAAAGTATAAAAATTTTAAATATAAAATAAAGTTAAGTTTTAGATACAAAATTAAATGCTAATAAAGAAATTGTATCTGTACCTATCATCACCTATATCACTTGGATAACCTATACTTACTTGAACAACGATATTAGATCCTATGTGTGCCAGGGGCACGATAATTATTTATATCCTTAAAACTGTAAATTAAATTATTTTAACCCTTTAACCAGCCATTTCTTTCTAGTGATGGTATATTAAAATATTTTTGGGATTGAGATTGATTTAAAAAAGGAAATCCATTTTGTGTATTAGGTAAAAACAATTTGATTTTCAATTCTTTATAAGTCCATGAGAAGTATCTTTATCACCCAACTCATTAATTTTAAATGAGAGAGGCGTAACAAGCTACATTTCTACGCCTACTTTAAACATCCATTTTCATACTTGCCAACATTCTAATTACAAACCAGAAGAATTTTAGTAAACGCCCCTTTTATTTTCCATACCAGTATATTTTTAGAGTAATTTTCTCCAAATTTAAATACGATTAAATAAGAAGAAAAACACTCAAAAAATTTACTGGTGAGGAAAAAGGGGAGTGTGCTAAAAAAATCTTCACGTTCATAATTAGGATGTTGGCAAATATCATACTTGCCAACACCCTCATTAATATTCCGTAGTGTTGCTAATCCCGTCCTTTTTCTCACACCAGTAAATTTGTAGAGTACCTAATATTCTCCAAATTCAAATACGATCAAATAAGACGAAAAGCATTCTAAAATAATACTGGTGTAAAAAAGAAGGTGTGGCTAATGATACTACGGAATATTAATTAGGATGTTGGCAAGTATGCAAATATGCATTTTTGCGGTAAAAATACAAAAAATTCTTTTTCATTATAATTTATGCACAAATTATTTAAAGTGTGATAGCGTCTATATCCGATTGAGCTAAAAGGTTATATTCAAATTAGAGGTTACAGTCGTACGAGCTGTATAGATTTTGGTTGATATAGCATTTATAGATATTTACAGGAACACAACGATAAATTCGATTATCATTAAGATCTATAGGCTTAAATTATTTGAAGTGCAATAATGTTAAATTAAACATCATACTAAACCATAGTTCGTACAGTCCTTGGATTTTCTTAATTTTCTGTACCAGTAATATTATATAGCAATTTTTGATATGAAAAAGGCATATAGCTTAAAAAGGAAATAAAATGTATAAAAATACTGGTGGTAGAGTCTTTGGGAGAAGGCGTGGCTATACGAACCATGTATTCGGATGCGGAGAAAGATGCTCAAACACCCTATTATAATTTTCTCTTGTTTATTTAACGACTTCTCTTACTTTTATTTATTTATACCACGTTCAATTACTTAATGTTCGGAAGGTCGAGTGGAGTCACTCTAGGTTTTTTTTTTTTTTTTTTTTTTTTAATTCATAAGGTTTTTAATAACAAAATTACTGTACAAAATTAGTACAGGAGAAAAATAAAGAAATTGTAGGATCTTGGAAAAGAAAGAAAAAAAAAAGTTAATATATTCTTATTTTAAGCAGTAAGTCATGCTTTTATGTGTTTCTCCCCATAAATAATAACATGAGACGACCCCCTAACCCTAATAAGAAATGAAATATCTGTATAGTTTGAAATTTAATGATAGAAATGATCTGTAAATTTGAAAATTCATGTTTTTGATGAGGCTTATGATATTAGTACAAAATTTAATATAGGTCATAATTCTTATATACGAGGGTAAGTCATTAAGTAAGTCACAAATGCATATGGCATGATTTAAAGTAGTAACTGACATCCACAAAGAATGGTGACAGATAGCAGCAACATACAGCTTTATGATATTCATTACATATTAAGTAGGTAACATGCACACGCATGCGTAATGCAGTTTCAAAAATGGCGATGGTGCTGAGTGATTGTACGATAGAATAGCAGCGTGCTGTGGGCGAAAGGACTCAAATCAAAAAATATTCATAGAGATATGTTACCTGTTTATGGATGCTACAGCATCCACCTCACAGCCCAAACTTAGCCCCAAGCGATTGTCATCCGTTTGGTCCACTGAAACCTTGGAGGCAAACAATTTGCAGATGACGACGACGTTCAACACGAAGTCCTACTGTGGATGAGACAGCAACCCAAAGAATTTTATGCAGCTGGAATTGGGACTCTGATAAAAAGATGGGATAAGTTCATCAAAGTTGCTGGAGATTATGTGGAAAAATAAAAATTGTTTCCAAGTGATTATCATGGTAAATTATTTTTTTATTATCTTTTGTGACTTACTTAATGACTTTTCCTCCTATATATATTTATATATATATATTTGGAATATGCATTTATTAGTTATTTTCCTAATTAAAAATAAGCTTTTTAATCGAAAATATGCATGGAATCAGTGTTGCCAGATTTTACGACTTTTTTTAATTCAAAATCCATCACTAAATTTTAAATGTTGCGGTTGAGATGACGTTGAAGATTAATCGTCTGTTAAGTATATCAAATATCACTTCTTAAAATGATTGTTGACTATTGAATAAAAAAGTAGCAAAATCCGGTAACACTGTATAGAAGCTCTAAATCACTTATCCCAGGAAAAATCTTGAACGTCAAAGAAAGAAATAGTGCAGATTGAAAACGATACGCTAAATGCTACTGAAATAGCTGCCTGCTATTCAATATTCTCTTTGTATTCAAAATCAAAACGTTGAAGATTTTTCCTGGGTTTATTCAAGGGATATGTTTAGGTTATTTCATGTTAATTTAAAAAAAAAAAAAAAAAAAAATTGGGAGATATAAACTAACATCTGTCACATTCAGAGCCTGATTAAAGGGGAAGCACACATTATTTATACTTACACCGTTATTTTTTAAGAAATACTTTCCTCCTATAATAAACAGAAAATTCTCATTAAAAATTATTTTAAAAGAATTCTGGTGTCTAATAACAGTGAGTAAATTGGATTGTTTTACACCGTTCATTTTTTATAAAAAATATTTCCTCGTCAAAGCGTGGAATTTCTATGACAAGAAGTAAAAAATAATTGTAAAAATATTCCGGTGAGAGCGGAGATAATGTGTGCTTTGCTTCCCCCTTAATCAGGCTCTGGTCACATTCACACTAATATCTGTCACATTAGCATCCTCAGAGTTTTACAGCGTATAACCCTATGAAAAGTTGAGAGAAATATATAAACTATGTACTATTTTCCTGAATGATTTGATCCAAATGTTAGTAATAATAATAAAAAAATGTCATAATTAGTGTTGCCATTTGAAAGAATGAAGTTTGTAACCCCATAAGCAAAATGTAAGAACCCCATTATAAACTAGGCGTTATTACTAATCGGTCGACACCAACTACATATTTGTAGGACAATCTTCGGCAAAATTAGTCCGAGGGGGGGGGGTTATTTTATTTCATTTTACTTTTCTTTTAGGTCGTGCTATTTCTTTCGGCCAGCGATTTTTCAGTGCTACGAGATTTTATCTATCATTTTGAATGAACGTGTAAACATTTTTTTTTTTTTTTTTAAGTATATAAAGCTGAAAGTGTGTCTTTGTGTCTGTCTGGACTTTTAGTCCGGATTATTAGATTTCATCAAAAATTGGTACACTTATTAATCAAGACAAAATTTAGCTAACACAGTATTTTTTTAATTCAATCGGACAATTGGTTTAAAAGATATTAAATAAAAATCTCATTTCAACAATAAAATTATTAAAAAGAAAGAAAAATATGGATGCTGGAAATAAATAAATAAATAAATAAGTAAATATACTTCTTTTTATAACGAAAGTAAAAAAAAGTGAACGTGCAAATATTTGTTTTAAATGATTAAAATAAAATTGATTAAAATTGTGTTAAAGAAATGGAACCGCTTCAGTTTAAAACCCTTTGACGAAATTGGAAATTCGCCTTCGAAGTTGCACGGATATTTCTCGCCAAGATCTTTACTTACGCAATTGCGATAACCATTTTAATTCATCGCCAAAATGACAAAAGAAATTTAAAATTTCCTAAGGGCTATGCTAAAGTTATACCGAAGAAATTTTAAGAAATGAATATAGTAACTGATGCTAGGGAATGAAACACAGTTACTGCATGCTTTATGTGGAAGAATAGATTAAAATAACTTCTGTCGTACTAAATTAAATTCTGTTTTGTGCAGAATTTTGTAGTTGTTATTTAGGAGACAAAAAATAGTCTTATGTATATATATATATATATATATTTTTTTTTTTTTTTTCTTTTCTTGACTGTATATGTGTATACATATGCTTTTTTGAAAAGAACTTTCTTCATATTATTGCCAATTTTTATGCACTTTGACTAAAGAAAAATTTTAATAGAATTTTAAAAATATATTTCTGAAACTGTATTGACTGATTAAATCTGTACTGATAAGTATAAAGGATTTAAGTCCAAGAATGTCGATTTTTAGTTAAGTACATAGTCAGACTCAGAAAAAAACTCTCTATCGATTGGTATAAAGGATTTAAATCCATGTCATTCAGTCTTTGAGAAAATTCATTGGCAAAAAAAGATTCAAGTCAGAAATTTAGCATTAATCTTTGGTATAAAATATTTAATTCAATTTTTTCCCTTTATTAAATGAAGGTTGACAATCACTAAATGGTATAAAGGGTATAAATCAACATAATCCCTTTTTTCTAATCGATTCTTCTGATTAGTTTTTGGTTAGTTTAACTTTATTTTTCGTCTCCTGAAAAATCAAGAATATGGACTTAAATCCTTTATACTTATCAGTACAGAAATAAAAAATAAATTTCTTTAAAAAATTTCGATAACCCCAAAATGCAAAATTTGGTAACTGTGCTTCCAAAACTATTCAGTTTTTGAATGCATACTATATACATTTAGTCCTTAGTATAAAAGTTATATGCGTACAAAGTTCACCTAGCAAAAAATGTTTTTTTACTCATTTAATTTAATTGATTTGTAATGCAGTTACTTTAAATCCAATCACAGTATGATTAATTCATATTCAATTTAATTGTCTTAATCGTTTAATTAGGATTGATTCATGAAGATAATTTTTTTTTTTAATTTAGCATCATAGTGCTAATGAATTAGTTTATTAGTCGTAAATTCGCATATAGCTTTATATCCATATTTCTGGTCCGTCTTGTGGAGCCATTTAGGTATTAATTAGCCAATTAATTAGTAATTCGTTAATTGTTAAGTAATAAATAATTGAAATATTTAATTATGAAATGTCCTTTACATATCAATATTTGTATTTACATATTAATATTTGTATTACAGTTTAAGTTGATTTAATAGCGATTTGATGAAACAAATTTAAATTACTAATAAATTAAAATAAATAAAAATTAAATTGTTCTTGAAGTCGTACATGAATCCGAAACTTTACTTTGGGTTTAGATATGAATACTTATGGTTTCGTTTTCGGAAATTAAATTCGTATTAATATTTACAGGTATAGTTAAACCAATTACAGCAATAATGTTTTAGAAAACTGTATGCATAATTAATACCTTACTAAATTATTTAATGTCTTAATTAAAAAAAAAAAAAATAATAATTCTATGAAATGTATGTTTATTTCTTTTTCTCTTTCTCTCTTTTGTTCTTATTCTTTATGTGTTACTTCTTGATCGGCAAAATCATATAGTTAATTCAATCGATTAATGTTTAATTAAAATCGTAATTAATCGTATTATTTAATTAATTATTCGTAATTAATTTTACTCTAAAAATGAGAAGAAATGGGCGTGCGAAAACAAATTAATTGGAACAGAGCGCGTTATTTCCAAAGTCAAAAGAAATAATAAAATTTGAAAATGTTTGTGGAGAAATTGAATTTATAAAATTCAAAATTAACGTGCGTGATAGCGGGTATCAAGCTAGATTAGCAATTCTAAAAGATAAGTTAAATGCAATGGAAACAAAATTCGATAAAATTGTGGCAAATTTTTCTGAGGAAGAAAATGATGACAATTTTAAGGGGGTATTAAAAAATCGGGACTCCCTGTTAGAATTACCCGTAGTTTTAGAGAGAAAGTCGCAAACAAATAAATCTAATGTCAATAATGACGTACTTGCCAAACCGAGAATTTCCGTTAATTCGAATATTAGTCTCCTTAAACTTGAAATACCCTTTTTTACTTTCTCTTACCCTTACAGCAGAGAAAGTATTGTTTTAGGGTCAAATTTTCGAAAGTGAGTTTTTGTTATACTTACATGTTATGAGGTCCCCTGAATACGAAAATCATGTTTTTAGCGAATGGTCTGTGTGTGTGTCTGTTATCAGCATATCTCAAGAACAAATAGTAGCAGAAATTCCAAACTTGGTATTCTAAATGTGTATCATATGGGGATGCTACACTGAGCTTTTCGTTGAGATGAAGCAAACGGTTCGTGTACAGGGACACTCAAAAGTATTCAAATACCTTACGTCTATGGGGGAAATTGTAGGTAAGTAGAGTTTAACATCTATAGACTGCACTAAACTAAATGAAACGGATGTATATTTTTTGTAATAGAGATAGTCAACTGAGAAAAATATTTTGTGTATGTAGGAGCCTCGCCTCCCGCCTCCTGGGTGGGGGGAGTCCCACCTCGAAGGGAGTAAATTTTCATGATGGGTAGCTTTCAAAAGAGGTCGTCTTAAAACGAATGGTTGAACCATCGATCTGCGATAATTTAAAATAAAGTTATCGATTTTTTTTTAAATGTAATATTGAGAACAAATTCAACTTTTTTTTGGATATTTAGTGTTATACTACTCTTAGAATAACTTAAAAACGAATAATTTTAGGAAATCCAAATGTTTTATTTTGAAGTTAATATAAGTTTGTTGCTGGAAAAGTTTGATCAAGATTTATAAGTTTCAATGAATGTTGCGTGGGAAAATTGTCTGTATAATTTTAAGTAAACTTTTAATTTTAATAAGATAATTAAATTCTATATAAATGTGGGTGCCCGTTTCATTCTATATAAATGAAACGGGTGGTTGAGGGGGTGGTAGCCCCCTCACACAGAACTAATTATCATATAAAACTCTTCCGAAGCCAAATTTGAATTGTTCAACATAGGTTTACATAACAGTACTCGTTATCTTACCTCTTAATCTCCAACCCGTATTTATAGCATTAAATTTCAGGGTAAGAGAAAGTCGTGTGAGTAACATATCAGATTATTTATGGAGAAAATGAGTTTTGGTTGTCATTTAAGAATTTATTAGATATCACCAGATACTTTCACCTGTACAGTCTTCATGGTGGTATAGATCTAGTTTTAAATTTAATTCGACGGTCCTATTGGATTGCTGATGGTCGATCTACAGTTAGAAAATAACTGAAGTCGTGCGTCACCTCTGTAAAGGCACAACCAACACCAATCCACCAAATGATGGGCGATTTGCCCAGTGCAAGAGTCAACCCTTGTCGACCTTTTCAGCATGTAGGCATAGCTTACGCGGGACCTATTCAAACCAAATGTGAACACAAACCTTCCGAAAACTCAGTTTATCATGCTAATAATTTTGCTACAAGTCTTTCTTCCAGATAGTCTCTTCTCCAGAAAATGAAGGCCAGCTTCCTGGACTATGTGGCAAAAATCATATCTGACATCTTTGCGTTTCCGAAGCAAGTGGAAATCCGGCATCACTCATTTGCAGCCCGCGGAGCTATTTCTAGTGTTGGAGACATCAACTCAGCCAGCCTAGTGGAACCTCGCACGCATCATGGAGCTTCATCCTGGTGATGCCTCAAGACCCCATCTGGTAACATCAAGAGACCTGTCCACTGCATCGCCCGTCTACCATGCCCAGCCCGCCCCCGGAAAATGGTGATGAATGCAAAGAAGAGTTTGTACCTGCCGCTAAAGAATAGAGATGGCAGCACCAAACAGTGACTAAGATTTGAGTTTTATTCGAATACTGCACATGCGCAGAAAAGTCTAATTCCTGTCACCCACTGCGCAATTTTCTGGACAGTAGTATTCGAACATTCGTCACGAGAGGTCTGCGTTACCTCTACTCTTCAAATGCAAACTTTATATCCGAAGTTTAATGTTTAATCAAATTTTTGATACCTGCACATGTGTGCTCTGAATAAATCTCATAAATTCATTTAAGCAAGTTCTGTAAAATCCAAGAATAAATATCATCGTGATTAATTAATATTGAAGGATTTATTTATGCGGTGGCGTGGACTGATTCTTCGCTCAGGGATCTAGTTTACTAGCAAAAATTCCTATATAAAAATAGTAGAATTAATACTGCTTTGTTAAATAAATCCTTGTCGAATCATGTTCTTAGTCAGTCTAAGAACATGATTTGACAAGGATTTATTTAACAAAACAGTATTAACTCTACTTTTTTTATATAGGAATTTTTGCTAGTGTTCGGACACTTTTGTTACGGACTGTATGTAAAATTGTTTATCCTGAATAAGGGAGTTAATGAGTGACTGATTCTTCATCACGTAATCCAAACCCCTGCACCTAGAAACATGAAACTTGGTGAAAACATTCCTTCTGTGACATAGACACCCACTAAGAAGAGCGATTTTTTACAAAATTCGACCCCAAGGGGGAGGACGGGGAAAACCTGATTTTACAAAAAACCTTTATATCGCAAAGAAAAAGAAAAACAGATATCCGTAAAATTTTTGCATTAAAATATAGCTAATAGAAATACCTAAAAACCAATTTCTGAAATTTTAGAAATTCAGCCTCCAAGGAAGGGAAAGCGGCAAAACGTGATTTCACATAATCCTTTATATCACACACACACACACACACAAAAACATAGCAGGTATATGTGAGATTTTTGCTTTAAAATATAGCTAATGCAAATACCTAAAACTCCATTTCTGGAATTTCAGAAATTCGGTCTCCAAGCGGGGGGGGGGGGGGGGGTAGTGGGTAAAATGTGACTTTACATGCGCAACACGTGATTTCACATAATCCTTTCTACTTAAACAACAACAACAACAAAAGAAAAAACAGTGATTGCTATGATATTTACTTAAAAATATAAGAAACACAAATACCTAAAAACCCATTTTTGAAATTTCGGGTATTCGCTCCCCCCCCCCCCCCCCCAAGAGAGGAGGGGGCAAGACGTGTTTTCAGATGGGACAGAAAGCGATTTTACATAATCCTTCATAACTCAAAGAAATAAATAGATATCCTTATGAGTTTTGTTTTTAAATATAGCAAACACAAACACCTACAGGAGTTGAACAAAGTAATGTGAACACTTTTGCTTTTTTACATTTTGTCGAATATTTTGAAAAATACTTAACGTGTTGTTCTTGAATTTTGGGAATGAGGAAAGCATGTCTTTCCTCCTAATTTTCAGCGAAGATTTTGTCACGAGGGGTGTTAGGGGACGAACAACAAATCGAATAAAATAAAAAGTATGTGTGATAACCTGTATATAGAAAAGCTTCGAATGATCTGCAAATTTTAGATATGATTATAAATATTTTATTTTGTACATATGTAGAGTTTTGTGAGGATATCTTGAATATTTAAGGAGTTATTAATATTTTATTAAAAAAATGCAAACATTTTTCGGAAGTTTTTACTTTATAACTCCAAAGGTTTTTCTTGAACTTTCATGAAACGTTCGGAAAACATGATAACATGTGCTTAAATCATTATACTATAGTTTAAAACAAATATATTTAATATTCAAAAAATATATAGACAGTTGTTGTAAATAATTTATTATTGCTCATGCGCGGACTATAGCAAAAAAACTTTGACATAGTTTAATTCCCAACTGTATAGAGCACCTTTAAAAAACACCCAGTTGAATATTACAAAAATTCATAGAGATGTCGGCGATTAAATAAGCTGTTTTTCATCTGTCTTCCAAAAAGGTCTTTACGATAAGGGGCCATTCACAAATGAAAGTTAGTATGAGAAAAAAACTATGTTACGCAGTGGAACTTAATACAATATTTGCGATTCATTTTTCTTTCTTTTTTTCTTTCTCTTTTTACAGGCATGTACTACATACCTATAAAAAAAAAAAAAAAATAAAAAAAAAATAATAATAATTGTTTGAAAAGGAAAATTAATTTTTTTTTGATACAAATTTTTATTTGTCAATAATCCCTTATCGTAAAGACCTTTTTATGAAACAGCTGAAAAACAGTTGATTTAATCACTGTTCTCTATGAATTTTTGTGATATTCAACGAGTTTTTTTTTATAGGGTGCTCTATACAGTTGAGTATTAAACTATGTCAAAAAGTTTTTTTTTTTGCTACAATTCGCACATGCGCAGTAATAAATTATTTATTACAACTGTCTATATCTCTTTGAACATTAAATATATTTGTTTTAAACTATAGTATAATGATTTAGGCATATGTTGACATGTTTTCCGGAAGTTTCAGGAAATTTGAAGGAAAACCCTTGGAATTATAAAGTAAAAACTTGCGAATTTTTTTAAAATATTTTCTAATAAAATTTGTATTTTCTAATAACTAAGATATCCTCACAAAATTCTACACACGTATAAAATATAACTTTTATAGCCATATCTAAAATTTATAGATCAATCAAAGTGTTTCCGTATACATGGTTATCACAAATACTTTTTATTTTATTGGATTTGTTGTTCGTCTCCTAAGGGCCTTCGTGACAAAATCTTTGCTGAAAAATATGAGGAAAGACATGTTTTCCTTATTTCCAAAATTGAAGAACATGATAAGTATTTTTCAAGATAATCGAGAAAACGTAAAAAAGCAAGAGTGTTCACATTATTTTGTTCAACACCTGTAAAAATCAACTTTTGGAATTTTCGAATTCGGCATCCAAAGGGGGAGGGGGCAAAACTCGATTTCGCGTAATCTTCATTATACATACAAAAGAGTACATCCGCCACTGAGTCAACATTACTGTGGTGATTCTATGTGAAATGGGTCACGAATTTTGGTGGGAAGGTTGGTTCTAGAGCCCTGATACGCTAAGACGCGGTTTTACAAAATTCCACTCGTCTCTTCCCCCCTTTTGGTAAACGAACGGTAAAAACACGTTTGAGAGCATAATTCGCCTCGAAATTGCTACACGGTGAAGAAATTGCAAATGGAGAGACAAGACTCAAAGAAAAAAAAAAAAAAAAAAAAAAAAAAAGGGATTAAGGGGATTTTTTGTTTGCTTGTTTGTTTTTCTGTGTGTAGGGATTTGCAAAAACAAAGACTTTACAGTAGATTTTACTCTTCCAAAAGTGGCACATAAAAGTTGAAATTGACTGTTCGTCTTTTGAAGTGTATTGCTAAAAAACAATTTTAGGTGTTTTTCGATTTTCGAATTTTTTTTATTTGGGGGAAGGGGGATTCGCTACTGGTCAGATTTGAGAGCCTCCCTTTTACGTGAAATTTATCTTGAGGAATCTATGGGCATTCGCGAATGTTGGTGTTTGAGCCAGTTATTAGGGACCCTATATATAGAGAGACTGGACATTAACCGAAAGTCGGCCATCTTAGTGCCAATTCGGAGCGATACCCGTAGAACGTAATGCTTTTTTCTTCGCGATTGACGCTTTACTATACAACATAAATGAAAGGAAATTGTGCTAAATTTGTGCAGAAAGTAATGCAGAATATAAATATGTAATTTTTTTTCGCCTTAGAAAAAAATAATTTAAAGAAAAACGAATTTTGTTTTAACCTTCGACATGGTTACTTTTTCAACTCCTATCGAAAAACAGAGGAATTTTTTGTCGTATATTTCTATATTACGCAAAATACGTTGATTGTGAAAGCAATTCTACCTTAGTGAAAGTAATTCTACCTTATTTTTTCTGAGGACATACATTCTATATATAAAACGTTAGAAAATTTTTAATAAAAATATGGTAATCTTAGTTTTTGTCAAGTAATTCATGAATAAATCTAAAACTATGGCAGAAGAACAGAAATTATTTTTTATTATTTTATAAAAATATTTACGTAATATTTTTACAAGCAAAAAATACATATTTTATTTACTTCAATTACGCATTATTAATAATAATGACTTAGTTAAATATTAAAAATAAGAATTTTATTAATAATAATTTGTAAAAATATTAACTAATATCTTTAGAAATTAAAAAATGTTTTTATTTATTTTATTTACATTTGCTTCTTTCTTTCTTTTCTTTTCTATTTTTTCTTTCTTTTTTTTTTTTTTAAATATTATGTAAATAAAAATAATTACTTATTTAAATATTATTTATAAAAATTTTTATGGCAATTATTATTCGAAAGAAATTTATATTTCATATGTTAGCAAAAAATATACACCTTATTTTCTTTATTTTATTAATTTATTTTAAGAAATCTGATACATTTTGCGTACTAGCAAAAAATCAAAAAAAATATTTTTATATAGTTATTTTATATATGTATTTTAAAAAAGTATTTTAAAATATATCAGAAAAGTACATTGAGATCTAACATATTAAGTATATTGCACAACAGAACTTAAAAACTAATAGCTAGCAAATAAATAATGTAATTATCTCATATGTTAGAAAATAAATACGTAAAACAGCATGCAATAAGAGAATCCAAAGTATTTAAAGCATGATATAAAATAAATAATTATGCATTTTTATCTTTTAAAAGTATTTCAAAATTAAAGCAATTTATCTCCCAACAAAGTAAAAATGTAATAAATAAGTTCTTTTTCGATTATGACGTAAAATAATCAAAATTTCTTCTCAGCGTAATGGTAAGCAATGGAGCAACTGGCACTAAAATGGAGAATTTCGTCAAAAAGCCGGCGCGCCAATGTCCAGTCTCTCTCTATCGAGGGTCCCTACTAGTTATTTGCATGGAGCGCCCTCTGTTTCGGGATTCTACAAAAATTTTCCCCTTTTTCTATGAAGGAAAAGGGGGGAAAATTTGTACATTTAATATATTTAATATACTTAGGTATTTGTGTTAGCTATATTTTAATGCAAAAATTTTACAGATATCTAATTTTTTGCTTGAGATATAAAGGTTTTTATGTAATCAGGTCTTGTTCCCCGCCCCCCCCCCTTCTTTGGAGGCGAATTTTTAAAAATTGCTTCTTAGCGGATGTCTACGTCACAGAAGGAATGTTTTCACTAAATTTCATGCTTCTAGGTTTAGCGATTTAGGCTAGGCGATGAAGAATCACTCACTCACTCAGGACAAACGATTTTGTATATATAGATAACCATCAGAGTTACCGTTTTTTTTTTTTTTTTGTCCCTCACTCATACACTGAGATTGATAATTTAGTATCGAATTATGACACTGCGACATTTAGATGCAGTTTTGTCTAAGTTGATTGAACAAACATTTACTGTAAACGCCAAGAAGTGTGTGTTCCATGAATCAGAAATTAAATATTTATGCCATGTCATAGGATCTGGACATCAAGCAGATTCCGAGAAGTTACGTACGATTGAAAATATTGAGTCAACTAAAACCACAGCAGCTTTAAAAAGCTCCTTTGTTTCTTTAACTTTTATCGTATTTAAGTACTTAAAGGACTATGCTGAAAGTGCCAAACCTTTAATATATCTAACTAAAAAGAAGATACAATGGACCCGTACTGCAGACATAATCTTTCAACAACTGACAGTTATGTTATGTGAAGCTTCTGAATTCCACTCTACATTCCAAATTAATGTTGCCAGATTATGCGACTTTTTTTTTATTCAATATCTACCACTAAATTTAATCTAACAGTTGCCTAATCATTTTGAAAATTACACTACGTTTACGTACGAAATATCACTTCTTAAATTATTTTTGACTATTGAATGAAAAATTAGCAAAATCTGGCAACACTCTACCAAATCCTAATAAATTCTTTGTCATCCAATGTGATGCCAGTTCTTACAGTGTCGGCGCACCGCAACGAGATAATGAAGAGAATCTCGTCCAATTGGTTTTGTTAATCAGAAACTCACTAGTTTAGAGCGTAACTGGTCTACTGTAGAACGTGAATCTTACGCAGTGGTATGGCCTATCAAGAAATTAGAGAATTATGTTTTCTAGACAACTATAGAAATTATAACAGACCATAACACTTTTGTTTACTACTTACAAAGAACTGCGCCTCAATCTGCGAGATTACAACTATAGACGGAGAACTATTTACGAAGATAAAACATTTACATTTCTCATTGCCTCATGGTACAAAATTATAAAAAGCAGACGGGTGGTCAAGACTATTCTTATAAGTTTTATTTGTGTCTAATAACACTGTTCGGCATGAAAATTGCTTCTGACACCATTTCAGCATATTCTTATGAAAAATGACCTCCTGAATCTGAATAGGACGCCTATTTTGCCCTACCACCCACCGTTTTTTAGGAACGGTCCCTTATTTTTATCATTTTTCGGTGATTTTATGGCTATAAATTTGATTTTTAGGACGTGGAGGATTATTTTAACCGTTAGATATCTTTTGATGGGCTACAGAGTTGGAAAATTCTAAAACATGGACATTTGCGACAAGGGAAAAATTTTGAGGGGGATTTGCCACTGAAATTATGTATTAATCTTATATTTTTTTTAATCTATTATTAATGTTATTTTTTAAACTTTATAATTTTTGTTTTTAGATGTTAAATTAATTCTTTTTCATTCTGGAAATCAAATTCGTGGTCATAAAATTATCGAACAGGGAAAAAAATTGAGGGATGGGGGGGGGGGAGGTGTTTCTAGAAAACGGGAAGTGATACAAAATGCGAGACATATTCGGGTTCAGGAGGTAATTTTACATAAGAATCAGCATGAATGGTATCAGAACTCGATTTTTTTTTTCTTTGAAGAACATTGTAATTCGCGTTAATGCTATGAGATATGCAAATTCTAAATTAAGTTATTTTACAGATTTTACAATAGCTGAAAAAATTTGCTGCATCAAAAATTTCCAAAATTTTTTATTCTAATTAATAAAAAGTACATTAATTGTGCGATTTTCCAAAATCTGAAACAATCTTTAAACACCATACAATTTTTTGTCAAATTCAATAAGAACTAAAAAACCTGTAACATACTGAAACACAGATTCGCTTTTTGTACATAGTATGGCATTTAAAAAAATCGACACATGTTAAATTATGCATAAAGATATGCCTAGATCTTCCTATGATGTATGAATGTTTATATAGTATAATAAGTGTAACAAAAAATAAGTGTACACTGTAAAAGTATGTCCTATTTGCTGCCAAAAATTCTCTATAATTTGAGAAAATGCGTTCTGACAACGTAATTTTTTCGTATATTACGCGTATTTTTTCAAATTACAGAAAATTTCTGGCAGCACATAGGACATATTTTTTACAGTGTAACATATAAATATATTTACAAGGATTAAATACAACAGCTCTATAATTATTGTCTGAGAGAAATAAAATTTGATTGGTAATATCAGATAGACAATATTAGAGTTTTAAATCAGAAATAAGACCTATCGTAGGGAAAATAAAAAGAAAATTCATAAAAATCTAATATGCTGTAATCTAATTTGGCGCAGTTTTAACCTACAGATGCTGAAATCACTACATGTGAGTAATAGTAGCACCACTACTAGCCGATATACACCCAAATTAAGCCAGCATTTGTTTTCATGATGACAATCTCATATATCGAATTTGGTGAAATTATACACCACAGAAACTGAAATATAGCTTTCTCGTACAATGGTAAAATTACTGATTAGTAGTAATTATTGTCTGAGAGAAATAAAATTTGATTGGTAATATCTTGCCTATCTGATATTACCAATAGCTGATTAGCAGTAACACCTGTCGGCCGATATGCACCCAAATAGAATCAGCATAGTGTTTCATAATCGACCTCCCACACATTAAATTTTGTGTAATTATACACGATAGAAGCTAAAGTGTAGCTTTCTTGTAAATGAGAGAAATTGTACCAGTGCAGAGTTACTTATTAGATGGTTTGCAACAAAAGTTTATAGGCATCAATTTACTTCAAGGTGCACTTAAGTTAATACTTTTATGAAATTCTGTGCATTAGTTCTCGTTTGAGACATTTTTAAAAAATGGTCAAATCATGTTCAAAACGTACAAGTCCGTCGAAAACCAACAATCGAAATTTTTTACGCATTTAATACTTCTTTTATTGAATACAGAAGGAAGTAAATTTGCCTAAATCTAGTCCATTGAAATATAGGAGAGCATGAGAAAAAACGAAAGTTACTTAAATCGGAAATCTTTCGCATTTTAATGTGTCCAACAATTTTTGTTAACAAAGTTTTGGCAATAAACAAACAAACAAACAAAAAATTGTTTGTCACTGAAAAATGTGTAAAACATTCAGTGTCACAATGAAATCTATAGCATAATCCTGACACATTCTTCCATTAAAAGTGCAATCAAACTACAAGGTAAGGAAACTCTATAATTTTAAGTTTATTGTTTAATTTTCCTCCCCCAATGATAAAAAAAAAGAAAAAAAAAAAAAAAAAAAGGAGAAAATTATCATTAAGTAGAATAATCTATTTCACTCTCAACTGTTACAGAAAAAAAAATGTCGTTGTGATAACTTATCACAATTATTTCAATTCTGAAAATGATAAGAATTGAAGAATGATATAACATCGAATCGTACATCATAAAAGTGGTTAAATATAAATGTTAGGCACGGAATGCAAACTTTTTAATAAAAAAAAAACTATCAAACTAGTTGTCTAATATTTTATTGTTATTCCTTCGGCTTTTATTTATTTATTTATTTATTTATTTTTATTTTTTAATTTTGCTTCATTTTTATGGCATGTATGTTTTATTTTTATTTATTTATTTACTTATTTTTAATTCTTTCTTTTAAAAACTAAATATTAAAAGAAAAGAAAAAAAAAAAAAAAAAAGATTACTCGGTCGATAATAAAACGAAGGAAATATATATGAGGAGCAAACATTCAAATCGTGTTTTCTCCTTGGAATACAATTTTTCAGACAACACAAAAACTAATATATTAAAAAATAACTAAACTTAAAATCTAATTATCGTTTGTTTAGATGTATTACTAGATACTAGGATAATATGTACACATATTTAGGAAGATATGTAGACGTACTATTTTTATATTAAATTCAAAGAAAAAATCACTAACTCAATTTTTTTTTATTTTTGGAGAAAATACGGTTTGAATGTTTGCTCCTCATACATACTTGCCAACATACTAATTAATATTCCATAGTCTCGTTAACCCCGCCTGCTTTTTCACACCAGTATCTTTTGAAAGTATTTTTCTTCTTATTTAATTGAAATTACATTTAGAGAATATTACTCAAAACATTTACTGGTGTGAACAAAAGGGCGGGACCCAAAGCACTACGGAATATTAAATAGGATGTTGGCAAGTATGCATATAATATTACTCTATTGGAAAGTTCTGGCCTTTAAAATTAATAAAACAACACCGGAAATTTTTGTTTAACAATATTTATGTAATACTTTACCAATTATCATCTTAAGGCCAGTATCCACTTGGGCTCAAGATCAACGCTCAAAACGTCATTAATCACGCTTCCGACACAAAAAGCCAACCCAGACAGCACATCGCCTCCCCAGGATATCTTCAAGATGTCTTCTGGATGAAAAGACATCCCAGAAACGTCCTTAAGATGTACTGTGGATAAGTTAAGCCTAACTGTGCTGTTAGGGTAAATGTCTTGTCATCAGTTGTAGCCCTTTTTTATCAGATGGCGCAGTTACCTCAAAGGAAAGCATGCAAAATTGACAAAGATATCTACCCCCAGCCCCGCAATTATCTCAGCAGGGGACCCCGTTCCAGGGTTTTGAGCTGGGGTGAGCTGGGGTGACCACATCAAAGGATTCTGAATAGAAGCCGCCCAATGAGCCCAAGTGGAAACCGGACTTTAAAAGTTACCCAAGAATATCTCAAATATTATCCAGGATAAATTTTCGGTGTCAGTATTTTAATTCAAAAGAACAGAACTTTTCGGTAGACCTGATATATTTTTTTCAATAATCACCAAAAATTTTGAGGTGTAATGTTTGATTGTTTAATATACATGATAAACGATTGATTAGTCTTCGATGTGATTAAGAAAACATTACAATTAAAAATTAGTTTTTAATACTGAATAAAAAAAAAAAAAAAAAAAAAAAAAAAAAAAATCTCTAAATTTGACCACATTGCTTTGAAATTCTTACGAGCTTTTAGATGAAACGATTGTGAAAACAAGAAGAAAGCTTTCACTTTGGTCACAAAATTGTTTACGTTTTTAAGAATTATAGTTGGTTTAGCGGTATTATGTAAAAGACTTACACTGTAAATTAAAAATTTTTTATTATAAACGTTATATTCGTAATGGTTTTGTAATGTTGACAATTTTAATGACACTTATCATGATGATAATAATAATGATGCAAAGGAGAATATTGCTAACTAGCAGGCTACGCCCGCTTCGCTGGTCACTGTATTTAAATGAATTTTCAAAAGAATTAAATCACTGTTTATTTTTTATGTCATATTATAAATAAACAACTTAAAAAAAAAAAACTTACATTGAAGTCGCTCTAAACCTCGTTTCGGGAACCTGCTGCCTACGGCATCTCTTTTTCGGCCCGCACTGCATCGGGTCCAGGTTCCCATTGCCTACACTACAGAAAGGTATTTCCAGGGCACTTCAGTCTAGGTATTTATCGACGACAGTTGGATCTGCTATTATTTAAGAACTTCGATTTTAAAGATGACTGTATATAAGCATCTATTAAATATTTTAGTTTTTGAACCATGTATTTTACAGCCCTCGCTCTTTACACTATATTATGATTTGAATCCGAACAATATAATAAATGAAATTAAAAGTAAATTTTCTTTTAAAAGGAATTAAAAAAATCAAACAAATAAATTTTAATCAGTTTAATTCCTTCTACATGTACTACCCCCCCCCCCCCCCAAATAAATACTATAAAAAAAAAAAGAGGATTTTTATTTCAAAGGATTTAATAATAATAATAATAATAATAATAAAATAAAAAGTTGCTATACTATAAAATTTATACATAAACATAACAATTTATTTCTCTTGCATTATTATTTGATTTACAATAAATATAATAAAAAAAAAAAAAAAAAAAAAAAAAAAAAGAGAGAGAGAGAGAGAGAGAGAGAGAGAGAGAGAGAAGGTTTAGCTTTCAAATGAATGAATGAATTAAAGAAATAAAAAATAAATAGCGTAATAGCTGTTGCTAAGATACGCAGACGATTGAAATAAAAGAATCAATTTCAGAAAAATGAAACAATGAAGCCGATATTTAAAATCAAAAACAAATTAATTAAAAAATTTCAAATGCCGATCTAGTGCACACCCCACATGGTCCCACGTACCCATCTGCCAAATTTTGTAGCTCTGCGATTAGTAGTGTTAGCAGTAGAGGGCAAACAGACACACAGACAGACAATTCTCTTTATATTTATATAGATAACTATAAAAATTGTAACTACATAAAGTGACGTGTTTTTGAGTTATTAAAAACTAAAAGGTATAGAGCGAATGTTTTATTTAATATTCATGATTTCGTTTGTTGACAATTTTTATTATTTGATAGTTATTCACGATAAATGAGCCACATAATTTTCAGTTTTATACTTTTTTAAAAATTCTTTTCTTTATTATTCTTTTTTTTCTTTCCTGTGGCAGATAATTTTAGACTTGTACAACATCAATTTTAATAGGCTCCATAAAAATACATTAGGAATTCATTTACCGAAGTAAAATTTAAAGAACCTAATAAGTATTGGGCTCATAGGTAGAAAGATAGCGATATATATATATATATATATACATAAGTTTCAATTTAGGACGAAAAATTTTATAAAAATCTGAAAAATCGCAATATAAATACAATACAAAGGTTGCAATTTAAAATAGCTTTACTATTAAAGAATAATAAATTATTTAAAGAAACTAATAACGGCGTTACAAAGATAATTTAAAAATATTTTTTGTTATTTATTTTTAACTAGCAAACCCTTGCGAAATTTTCGCAGTTTCCTTTTTCTTTTCAAAATTGCCTTTAAAATTTATAACTTATAAGTCTTATATACCATTTTTACCATCCAATTAAAATTTTAATTCATCAGAAGCCAAATTATTATTAGTTTTTGTGGGATGAAACTTTAATGATAGTTAAACCAAATCATTCAAACAAAAGTTTCAAAATAAAATTAATGCTTGACGGTCCAGTTTTCATATTTCCCCAAGCAAGACAGCTATAATAAAGGACCCTATGGCGACTTTTAAATTTTTGCCGCCTTGTTGACGAGATCCCTTTTATTTTATTTATTTTATTATTTATTCATTTTGGCATAATTTTTTGTTAAAAACACTTAGTACCTATTTTGATTATATTTTTTAGTCAATTTATGAAAAAGTTAATATTTTGTTCATATATTTAAAGTATTGCTTGGTTTAAAATGACGTTTGCAAAAATTCCGAAGAAGCAACTGTTAAAAATACATTTTTCCGCAAAATGATTTCAGCAGACAAATGTCGTCATTTTTTCTTATTAGTTCATTGAACTGAGTCCGCGTGCTTAAATATTGTCCATGTATAAATATTATTTTTTATCATCGCGTATTTGATCAATTACACCACTATCGTATCGGTTCGACAAAGAATAATTGAAACTGGTCCACGTTAGCGAAATATTATATAGATTAGTCTGAAGAATTTTCTCCATGAAACAAATTGATTTCCATATATGAAAAAAAAAAAAAAAAAAAAAAAAAAAAAGTTAAGGACCAATATATCGTTTCATATTTCTATCTTGTATATAAAAATACCGAAGATTGGAAAATAATTCACCTGATGTGTTTGTTGAAAAATATTTATATTGTACTTATAATATCACAACAAATAATCATCAAATTTTTATAATATATCTTTAAATAGATTATTATACATTAGAAAATGAAATAACTCAAATTAATAAAAAGAAAGTAAATTGAAATTATGCTGAATTTACGAAAAATACATTTTGACTTAGAAAACTTTACTTAATTCAAGACTTTAAAAATCCATTGTTCATTTTTCAAAAAAAAAAAAAAAAAAAAAAAAAAAAAAAAAGTGAGAGAGAGAGAGAGAGAGAAAGGGAAAAAAATAAAAAGTATAAAAAAATTTGAGTTTAGAAATTTTTAGAAAACGCTGTTTCAGTCTGCCGAGGAATTTAATACAATAAAACGAAAAACAATGTGCAATCATATACGCCCCTTATTGCATTATCAGACAATCGTAGACTTTCCCCGGGTTAAAACAAAAGCTGGGATTCTTCATTACATGTTGATAAGTACAGACAATATTCATTATCAGGTTTATCGGGATAATAACTAGCGTTGATGAAATGATAAACTACCGCCGATACTCCGATCGACCTAGGGGCGTTCTCAGTTCAGTCGCTAATTTCTTTGGTGTGCCGCTTGGGATTTCGCCGAATCTGCATGCTACTGGACTGAAGGATTAAAAGGTAAAAGAAATCATTCTTATCCTATTATTAAAAAGTATTCTTAATTATTTATGTAATGCATTTAAAAAATGTTCATTTATTATTTTCTCGCAGTAGAAACGTAGTTCTGAGTAATTTTTTTTTTTTTTTTTTTTTTTAAGTTTAACATTAATAATTTAGAAAAAAACGTCAATCATTCCTTTTCTTTCAGATTTGTTTGTAACTTCTGGTAGTAGTTGATTTTAAATGAGCGAAGTTTCTTTGCTCCATAAAGGGTTAATATAGTTAGCACTAGATATTTTTTTAGAAGGTACAGGAAAAAATACTGCTTATACAGCTTAGGAAAAGTACAGCAGGTTTCATGGTTTACGAGATATCGCGCAAAAAAAAAAAAAAAAAAAAAAAGAATCACACACACTAATACTTGATGAAGAATCATCTTAATAAAATTAAAATAATTTATTTTAATAGTAATTGTAGTTATAAATACAAAACTTTGAATAAACACCATAAAATGCAATAAATTCGCAGCAACTGTTTCGGGTAGAAAAAACACACGACCCTACGTCAGGCGGACAAAGTAGGCACGAGTGCGGCAATCAAAGCGGCAATGTACAGCACTCCTGCTTAATTTGTTCGCCTGACGAAGTGTCGTGTGTTTTTTTACCCGAAACAATTGTTGCGAATTTATTGCATTTTACGGTGTTTATTCAAAGTTTTGTACATATTACTCTAAAACGCCAGTTCTGTGGTGCTTTCTTATTATAGTAATTGTAGTTGTTTTTCCAAATAGTACTTGCTAACAGTGTTGCCAGATTTTTCTACTTTTTTATTCAATAGTTACCAATAATTTTGAGAAGGGATATTTAATATACATAATAGATGATTAATCATCGAAGTGATTAGGCAACCGTGAATAAAAAAGTCGCAAAATCTCGCAACACTGCTTGCTACCAGTCTTATATTTTGTAGTACAGTTCAGTGTTGCCAGACTTCGCAAATTTTTTATTCAATAGTCACCAATAATTTTGAGAAGTGATATTTAATATACATAATAGATGATTAATCATCGAGGTGATTAGGCAAATGTGAATAAAAAAGTCGCAAAATCTCGCAACACTGCTTGCTACCAGTCTTATATTTTGTAGTACAGTTGAGTGTTGCCAGACTTCGCGAATTTTTTATTCACCGATAATTTTGAGAAGTGATATTTGATATACATAATCGACGATTCTTCAATTCGATTTACCTTTTATATATATCAAATACCACTTCTAAATATTATTGGTAGCAATTGAATAAAAAAGTCTGACAACACTGGTACAGTTAGTACCCGCCATTTTTTGTTTTACACCAGTCATTTTTTAGAGTAATTTTCTTCTTATTCAATCGTAATTATATTTAGAGAAAATGACTCAAAAAATAAAGTGGTGTAGAAAAAGGACGGGTATTAACAATGCTGATAATTAGATTGTTGGTACGTGTCCCAAATGTAGTGTGCAGATATATATATATATTAATCAGTTTATGAATGTATGCTGTTAGAATGTGTATCATACAGGTATTAACTTGAGAGTATAGTCTTTTGATTCTAGAGCTTGAATAGTTTATCCAGTTAAGATAAAGACATCGTATACCTGTCTGGTTCTGACTGTCAGTAAACACACGACCGACGTCACGGAAAAATAAAATAAAATAAATATAGCAACACTAGATGAGAATAATTTTCCTAGGATTTATTTATATGATTTTATTATTATTTTTAACTACGATCACAAAATTATGAAAATTTTATGTTATTGGGTGTGAAATAAAAAGCAGACAAATAATAATAATAATAATAATAATAATAATAATAAAACTTTAATAGATTTGCTCCCCTTAGATATGATTTTTCATAAATCTGGCGCCACACCAGTCTCTTAGAAGTTCTGATGTCAAACCTAGTAGACGAGAAGTGCTGGGTTCGACTCTAGATCGCGCTTATCGGTTTAGCTGCTTTGAGACTTTTGTCACTTTCGCCGAAATTCGCGTGATTACAGACTAGGGTCCCTTTAGAAAGACCTCCCGAGAGGGCACTTCTCCCAGGTCTAGTAATCTCGTGAAGTGGATCGCTCTTAGTCCGAAACACCAACGTGCACATAATCATAAATCAGATGCCAAGAGGGAATAGTTTCATTTTATTAAATTCGGACACATTAGATTATAAACTATTTTATAATAAATCAAAATAGCTTACTTTACTGTAACTCCACACACACCAAAAAAGAAAAAAAAAACTTAATATTTGGTTTTATATTAATTCGAAAACAAATTCAAAATATTTTTTATGGAATGTTGACTCATTTCAGTAAAACTGTGAATGTCAGGCTTTGTTTAAAAATTTAAAATTATAAAGTTTCATTTAAATGAATTAACATAATTTTGTTATGAAACTTTACCTCAGTATGTTAAACTGAGGAGATGTTTAAAAACTTTTTATGTAGTTTAAGTTTTTTGCAGTAAAATGCATAGAAAAATTGGTGTTAAATAATTGTCTGATGAATAACGGCTGGTATTGAAAAACTTGTGTTGTAAGCAAGCATCAAAAATAACAATAATATGCTGTAGTTGTTTCGTGTCAAATTAGTTGAGCACCACCCTCCATTCTCATAAATCATCGTCGTTGCAGCTATCTTGCTTAATTGGTACCTCCAATTTTTTGGGTGCATTATTGCATTTATAGTGTGTTTGTGCGGCGTTTATAGCCTAATGAAGGGTCGTGATCAACTGTTTTGACCTGAAACAACTGCTGTAAGTTTTTGCAATTATGGTGTTTGATTATATAGTCTTCGTTCAGCACATCAAGTTCTTTCATAAAAATTATTTTATCTTTTTTTTTTTCCCCTCGCTTAGGGAAACGTATTTCTAGTGAACAATAGAAAGATAAGATTGTCTTTGTAATTCTTTTTTTTTTTTTTTTTTTTTTTTATTTAACAAATAATTTATGGTAAACATTTTCAGATAAAATTAGTTTCCTCCTAGCATAAAGATAACAAACATTTTAATCAAAGTTATCACTTCTTTCAATGAAATCAATTTGCTTTTACATGGAATAGTTTATTTAAAATTCATCTGGATGAATTGTGGCCATCACAATATTTTCTTCCAGATTCTCATACCAATTCACGCAATTTAGACCATAGTAATTCACATTTGTAAATTACTATGGTCCAGGGGAGGTGTCAAAAAATGACAAGCGGTCAAAAAATTACAAAAAACATTTATTTATTTATTTTTTATGAAAAAAAAAAGACAGATAATTTTGTTTCAAATTATCGCCAATATATGGTCCAACTATTCGTTTTAAAGGTATTGATACTCTATCAAAAATTTACATTCTTGAATTTCCCCTCCTCCTTACATATACAAAAATTTTATTCTGGTTGACTATCACTATTACAAAAAACATCAATTTCACAATGGTTGGTTAAAAAAAATCGTCATTATGAACATTTATACGAAATTTTGTCCTATACTGCTATAATAATAATAATAATAATAATAATAATAATAATAATAAAATTTTGACGATAGCATCTTCTGTTAGGCAATATGCTCAAAAGTTGATAAACACCAATTTATATCAAGATGTCACTAAATAAACCTTTTCATAAAATTCTCTATATTAGTTTTTGATTTATATAATTATTATAAAGGTTTAGTCACATATAGACAAACACACAGACAAAAGACATTTCCTAAAAATATTCTTGAATATGAGCTAGTATCCCTTAGAAAGGACCCCCCTCTTTACGGAGGGTAATCCCCTTAAGTTCATATCTCCACTGCAGACAATTAGCCATTACTCGGACAAAAATACACCTAAAAAAAGTTTAAATCCTGTTCATAAAATCTCAAAACATCTAAATGAACGAAACACGGAAATCGAAATTTTGTAGAAATCTTTCTTCTATTCAACAAAGAAGAAAAAGAGTAAGTGGGTTTTACGCCGAAATAGTACTAGTATAGGCGATTGGACACGGTCTTGACACCCTAGAGGACGATCCGGAGACATACCATCAAATTCTGATTCTCCACGTAGGGGATGGCTTTCCTGCTTCAGTGACCCCTCAAAGGTATAATTTGGAGGGGAACATGGTGGAAATTGCGTCCATGACGGATTTGACATACACCACCTATCAATAACAAACATAATGATCTTAGGCTGTGGAATAAAGTCAAAAAGCATAATTAAAAACGTATATTTAATTGAACTGGATATATTTTAATTTGATTAAAAAGAGCATATAAACGCTGTATAGTGATATGTGAAGAATGCTATACTTTATAATCATATTTTTAAAGGAATAAACATCATACACTGTTAAAAAACAAAATTTTTCATTTCACCAGATAAATGGCTTCACTTTGGCTGCAAGCAGTATTTTCAGGAATTTGGTGCGCCTTATTTTACCTTTTTAGTAGGGCTATTTTAATCGTAAGTACAACTAAAATGGTCAAACTTAGAATGCCAAGTTTCTAAATATATTTGGTCGCAGTTAAATTGAATCATTTTTCTAGTTAAACCTAGGACATAAATTTAACAGTGTATAAAGGTCTCGACTATAACACCATAAGGACTCGAAATATAACTTTTCTGTCCCCCTCCCCATTTTCGTGTTTTATATGTACGTTCATTGCGCAGCTATATATTTTGAGTATGGTAAAGCTAAATACGTATGTTATTCCTGTATCAAAAATACATATTATTTGAAAATTTTTGGCACCGTTTATCTTTTCCTTCTATTTTTATACACAACAAGTAGAATATATAATTCATAAAATGTTTCATTTCTCACAAATGCACAGTGTGAAGCATAGGCATTAAGAACTAGAGAAATACCATATTGTTTTATAAGCAAAAGTTTCACAATTCCTAAAATTATCTCGAATTTGACCCAATTCGCTATAGATGATTTTTAAATGAAAAAATATCAAAATATTGGTGCAACGGATTATTATTTTTTTTCAATTTAGCGATTTGGTGACCAAATTTATCGAAAATGGTAGTGTAGGGTTACTGAAGTTTCGAAGCTCTACGTTGAACAGGAGCCGAATTCTGAAAATTTCTATTGGATTCTAGCATGGAATCATCGCCAAAATCCATCGCCTAAAGGTAGAAATAGAAAAAATTTGACGTCTGAGAATCAGTGTTGTTCAGAAAGCTATTCTGAGTGTTTTTGCTTTTAAGACTGTGTTCCAAGCGACTGAGCTTTGTTGTTCAGTCAGCGAAATTCTTGCTCTCTGGGGAGTATTTGACGCTTGTTCGCTTTACTCTTGTGAAACAAGTGACTGTTTTCTTGGACTGTTTCTAAAACATTCGTTGAATAATGACTTTGGTGATACGGGAGACGACTTTATTGGAATGCTTCAAAAATATTCGTTGAATTGACAGTATTATTGGACTGTTTCGAGAATATTCCTCGAAATTACAATTTTATTGTACTGCCTAGGTAAAGAAATTCAGCCAATAAACTGCAGGTATTAGGGGGCGTCCATTAATTAGGTGAGGTGGTTTTGAAAATTTTTTGATCCTCCCTCCCGCCTGGTGAGATTTCGTGAGATTTGGCACGATCCCCTCCCCCTCCCCTAATCTCACGTGAGATTTTTCAAAATTCGTACTATTACTGTAAATGCGTTGGATTTATTCCAAAAAACACAATTTGCTTTATTATTTTTATTGAAGACTAGTTAGGACTAGTTTTTAAGATTGCATAGATGTGCATAGATTGCATGAGGCTGGCCGGTGGCGCCTAAAACAATTGAAAGGCTACTATGCTGTTGCGCGGCGTTCGGATAGCTACGATAAATACTATTGTGTCATATTTTGCCATATCTAAGTCCAGAAACATGTTTTACTTGAATTTAACTCAATTTTCTCCCACTTTTAACTGTTTTTTGAGGGAAAAAATTACGTGATATTTGCCGAGACTCCCCTCTTCCCCACGTGAGATTGGGTGAGATTCGGCCCAACCCCCTCCCCCACCCTGAACACCTCACGTAATTAATGGACGCCCCCTTAAGTCAGCATTTATTTTCATAATGGTTATCTCACATATCAAATTAGGTTCTCAATAAAATTGGTTTTAAAATTTTTGAATTTTTGATATTTTTGTAAAATCTTATAAGAATAATTAGTATAATTAACAAAAAACAATATCCTTACGTAAATTTCACACTTTTTTTTAATATAAATGAATATAACGTTTCTACATCTCTAAACAGTTTATAATTTTATGGTTGAAAATTTTGTGTATAACATTTTGCACATAATAAAAGAAAAGCCTGCCTCAATGGACAATTGTATAAATTTTTGTAAATATAACAAATCAAAAAATATTCAGCTATGAATATTTCACTGTACTTTTTAAATACGCATGAGCAAAAACTACTTTAATAATAAAATACATTTTATATTATTTTTTCTTTAACGATATTTAAATTAACCTCTGGGGCATAAATTATGATAAACATATATCGTCGAAATTCTAGCGCAGTCCGTTTTCTTTAAAATTCTTGTTCATTTTAAGTTTTGAAAAATTGTTTATTATAATTATTATCTTTTTGGTCCTCATTAACTTGAATAAAAAAATACCTCCGAATTTAGGTAAATATAAACGTTTATTTTGCTGTTTCATCATAAGGGTGCTCTAATATGGATACCATAGCATATTAACAGTTAATTGGATCTGAATGTCTGCTCTGATTTTTTTACTTTCACTTACCCATAGGGTCGAGAAAGTATTGTTTTAGGGTCAGATTTTGGAACGCGAGTTTTTGTTATATTTGCATGTTCTGAGGTCCCCTGAATACGAAAATCATGTTTTTAGCGAATGGTCTGTGTGCCTGTTATCAGCATATCTCCAGAACAATCAGTAGCAGAAATTCCAAACTCGGTATTCTAAATGTGTATCATATGGGGATGCTACAGTAAGCTTTTCGTTGAGATGAAGCAAATAGTTTGTGTACAGGGACACTCAAAAATATTCAAATACATTACGTCTATGGGGGGAAATTGCAGGTAAGTAGAGTTTAACATCAATAGACTGCAATAAACCAAATGAAACGAATATATATTTTTTGTAATAGAGATAGTCAGCTGGGAAATTTTTTTTGTGTATGTAGGAGCCTCGCCTCCCCCCCTGGGGGGAGTCCCCCCCTCGAGGGGAGTAAATTTTCATGATGGGTATCTTTTAAAAGAGCTCGCCAATACCTTTAAAACGAATGGTTGAACCATGGATCTGCGATAATTTAAAATAAAGTTATCGATTTTTTTCATTTTTAATTATTATTATTATTTTTTTTTTAATGTAATATTGAGAATAAATTCAACTTTTTTTTTTTTTTATATTTAGTGTTATACTACTTCTCTAATATGGAAATCGTCTGCATTATCATAAAATATAATATTTAAATAATAGTTTTAATAAATTATTTTTTAAAAACAGAATTATTTTTTAATAACCGAATTAAATTCTATATAAATGTAGGTGCATTAATGAAACGGGGGGCTGAGGGGGTAGTAGCCCCCCTCACACAGAACTAATTATCATATAAAACTCTTCCGAAGCCTAATTTGAAGTGTTTAACATAGGTTTACATAACAGTACTCGTTATCTTACCTCTTAATCTGCAACCTGTATTTATAGTATTAAATTTGAGGGTAAGAGAAAGTCGTGCGAGTG
Source organism: Salticus scenicus (assembly GCA_963930645.1). Classification (NCBI taxonomy): domain Eukaryota; kingdom Metazoa; phylum Arthropoda; class Arachnida; order Araneae; family Salticidae; genus Salticus; species Salticus scenicus. The sequence continues at coordinate 266,032,831 of OZ005653.1, read as the reverse complement.
ACACACCAGATTATTATTTTTTTTTTTTCAATACTTAAAAAATGTCTAAATTAAAAATTTAAATATTGAATGTTAAACTATCAACGGATAAATTGAAGGATTGAAAAACAGACAGAGTCTAATTGAATTCATTTTCACTTTTAAACATTGGTGGAAAGTGTTAAAAATACTTATTAGAAATGAAATTCCAGTAATTTCCAACTGTAGTCTTAATGGAATGGAATATTTTAGTGTAACATGTAAATCCTAATATTAAACATAAGATATTCAATAGTTTTTTTTTGTTTGTATATATTAATAACAAAATTTATTTTCATTATGATTTGTGCAAAATAAAACATTAAGACATGGCTTATAATAGAAATACCTCTCATAGAACACAATACTTTGAAATTTTTTTGGACGTCCCTGTACACAAACCAATGGTGGTAGTATTTACTTTATTTCCAATAAGAACATTTTATTGGGAACTTAAATATCGTATATCAGTTTCAAGGAATTACATGAATATTTACGGGAGTTGGAAAATAGACAGACAGACACACAAGCCGAAGTCATAAACACTTTCAAATTTGTTGGAAAATGAAAAATGACGCAAAAAAATTTTGTCACACGCTGCTTGGCGTAATTTCCTTGCATGAATCTCCTTGTACCTTCGAAATTTTAAAATTTTATCTATAAATTTCTATTAAAATTCTAAAACTTTATCTCTAAATCCCTATTTGTGGATCTAAAGTATAAAAATATTCGTAAAGAAACATGGTATTCCGTACAGTGTCGTATATTATACCAAACCAATTTAAACATAAATGTACCCAAAAAATTTAGTTCTTATTATTCCATAGCTGCCAATATTTTAATTTATTCCGGAGTACTTTTAGCACTATTTCGCACCACTTTATTTATAAAAAAATTTTCTCCAATACATAACTTCGATAAAATAAAAAGAAATTACTCTTAAAAAATAAGTGGCATGAATTAAAGGCGGGGCTAAAAATACTCCGGAATAAAGTAAAATATTGGCAGCTATGATTATTCTGTCATAGCCTCCAAAACTAGATGCCTGTCGCGTGGCTCGGAAACTTGGCAACAGTTCAGTCGGTAGACAGCGCCACCTGGTATAGATTGCGTGACTTTTATCCACCTATACATCCACCAAAAAATTTTAAAAGTGGGATTTGATATACATAAAAGGCGAATAGAATCGAAGACACGTCGATTGTATATGTAATATATCACTTCTTATAATTATTAGTGACAGATGAATGAAAAAGTCGCGCAATCTGTACCAGGTGGCGCTGTCTACCGCTTGAACTATTGCCATGTTTCCAAGCAACGCGGCAGGCATCTAGTTTAGGAGGCTATGATTCTATAAACTTAAAATACCGTAATAACCGGGGTCGTATTCTCCGCCATTTTTTCAGGTTACTCTCTGGGATTAGACATTTCTGCTTTTATTGCCAATACAATTTTTATACAATATTTTATATCTTTTTCAATCACGACACGTTACTATGAAAATACTATAAATATTTCTGCATGAAATTAGTGATGGCAAAAAAGGCAAAAATTTCTTATCCCTGACAATGTCCTGAAAAAAAAAAAAAATAAATAAATAAAAATAATAATCTGGTGTGTCACTCACACGACTTTCTCTTACCCTGAAATTTAATACTATAAATACAGGTTGGAGATTAAGAGGTGAGATAACGAGTACTGTTATGTAAACCTGTGTTAAACAATTCAAATTAGGCTTCGGAAGAGTTTTATATGATTATTAATTCTGTGTGAACCCCCCGTTTCATTAATGCACCTACATTTATATAGAATTTAATTTGGTTATTAAAAAATAATTTATTAAAATAAATTATTTATATAAAATTATAAATTATTTATATATACAAAAAAAAAATCTGGAGTGACTCCACTCGACTTTCCGAACATTGAGTAATTAACAGTTTTGTAGATAAAGTAAAGAAAGAGTAGTTGTTAAACAAACAAAAGAGAGAAAACCATAATAGAGTGTTTGAGTATTTTTCTCCATCTATTACACGTTGTTTTATTTAACGCTACTGAACTTTGAGCCCATAGATCATAATGACAAAGAAATTTTCGTTGTGTCCCTGTAAAAACCTATAAATGTTAGATTCACCAAAATGCTTATATTTAGTGCAACAGTGATTTATAATACTCATATAAATTTTCAGCTGAATTCAATAAGGCGTTTAGATGCTATCGTACTTTTAAAAATTTAGTCCCATAGGCCATAATGATAAAGAATTTTTCTTTGTGTCCCTGTAAAAAAACTGTAAGTGCTAGATTCACCAAAATCTATACAGTTAGTTCAACTGTGATCTATAACATGTGTACAATTTTTTTGCTCGGATTAATAAGGCGTTTAGACACTATCACATTTTTAAAAATTTGGCCCCATAGGCATAATGATAAAGAATTTTTCTTTGTGTCCCTGTAAAAAAACTATAAGTGCTAGATTCTCCAAAATCTATACAGATTGAGTATTTGTGATCTATAATATGTGTATAAAATTTTTGCTCAATTGAATAAGGCGTTTAGATGCTATCGCACTTTTAAGATTTTGCTCCCATAGGCCATAATGATAAAGAATTTTTCTTTGTGTCCCTGTAAAAAAACTATAAGTGCTAGATTCACCAAAATCTATAGGGTTCGTACTATGGTGACTTACAATATGCGTACCAACTTTCAGGTTAATCGAACGAAGCGTTTAGACGCTAGCGTGTTCACAGACATACACACATACACACATACACACATACACACATACACATACACATACATACATCATCGTAAAAATAGTGAAAACGGACTCAGGGGACCTCAAAACGTATAGAAACATCAAAATCTCGAATTCGGATTTTTGACATGATTACAATACTTTCCTCACTATAGTGTTCGGAAAGTAAAAATCTAATTTTTTTTTGTTAAAAGTTGAAAAAAAAAAAAAAAAAAAAAAAAAAAAAATCGAACTTTGTTTTAAATTATCGCAGATCGATGGTCCAACCATTCATTTTAAAGGTATTGGCGAGCTCTTTTGAAAGATACCCATCATGAAAATTTACTCCCCTCGAGGGGGGACTTCCCTCCCCCAGGGGGGGGGAGAGGCGAAGCTCCTACATACACAATTTTTTTTTCCCTGTTGACTATCACTATTACAAAAAAAAGAAATATATATTCGTTTCATTTGGTTTAGTGCAGTCTATAGATGTTAAACTCTACTTACCTGTAATTTCCCACATAGACGTAATGTATTTGAATACTTTTGAGTGTTCCTGTACACGAACCATTTGCTTGATCTTAACGAAAAGTTTAGTGTAGCATCCTTATATGATACACATTTAGAATACGAAGATTGAACTTTCTGCCATAATTTGTTTTTGAGATATGCTGATAACAGACATCCACACAGACCATTTGCTAAAAACATGATTTTCGTATGCAGGGGACCTCAGAACATGTAAATATAACAAAAACTCGTATTCGAAAATTTGACCCAAAAACAGTACTTTCTCTACTTTATGGGTAAGAGAAAGTAAAAAGGCAGAGAGTACGACCCCTGCGTAAATAATCCTATGTTCTTTTTCGTCTTTACTTCGATGCACTCTGCGACGTGCTTGGAAATTTCGGGGTGGGAGTACTAATAATCTATAGATTTTCCGGGTATTTCCTCTCTACTGTCGAATAAATAAATAAATATATGGTAGCTCTCCATTTTTGAAAACTATTAAATAATAGATCTTATTTCTGATTAATTAGCGCCAGGAAAAAGTTAATTTTGGATTAACCGACACACTTTAAAAATGTAACTAACTGAAATTTTACCAACTTTGAAAATGTAAAAATCGACTCAATAGAAATTTGCATGTTTTTTGAGGAGAAATTTTTAAATAATAATAGTAATAATAGTAATAATAATATTATAATAATAACAACAAAAACAGTACATAAGTGATGGCGAACTGATGTATACTAAAATTTTCGAAATTATTCCTACATTCTATATTGTTTATAAAGTATTGTTTCTTTAATAAATAAAATTTTTATAAATACTCTAATATTTCTTTTTAAGTTTGAAGAATGAAGACGTTTCTCTTCCTATTCGTTTCGGTGCTTGGCTGTCTACAGTGCCTAGCAGAAGTCTGTGATCTAAAAGGCAAGAAACAAGGTAAGCCGACATTTTAAAGACAAAAATAGCCTGGTGTAGCACTCACACGACTTTCTCTTACCCTGCACTTTAATACTATAAAGACAGATTACAGATTAAGATGTAAGGTAGCAAGTAAAGTAATTAAGGCTCCTATATATACGAGCTGGCGCATCAGGCATTTTGTTGCCTTAGGGTTGCCACATGTACCCAGCGCGTTTCTTTGATAAACAAACGACAAATATTTATTTTTATCGTCTTACGTTACTTTAGAGTAACTTGTTTTATTATATTTCATAATTTTAGCTAAGTAGACTATGATATGGAAGTTTGTTTAGCGATAAACTGCTATAATCATTCAAGAAGTGAATATAAAGTGTTCGCAGACTGTGTATTTGAGTTTTAGCGACATTTTGTAAAAGAAACAGAAACCGTCCTAACAACACATCTTAACCCAGTACATCCATAGGATATCCTCAGAATAAAATGACATCCTGATGTGAAAAAAATGTTTTTTTAGGAATATTATTGTTGCTTATTCCTCTTATCTTGACCGGATAAGCTTCCGATCAAGGTTTCTTAAAATCATTAGGGAAGCGATAAGGACGCCAAGCGGGAATGCTGTCCTCTTCGGAGGCAAAAAAATAGCGGTGATGCGCCGGCCTATTATTTTATTTAGGGGCTCTAAAAGTAGTGTATGAGAGCTTAATTTAAAACAGTTCAAAATAGTTTAAGAAACAGTTTCATTTGACATATATTACTGTGACCCCCCCCCTCTTTAAATTATAAAATCACGCATCCTTTTTTTTCCCCCACAACTTAAGATGTTTACTTTTAAAGTTTTTATATTTTATCATCTTACTGCTATTTCGACCATTATGTACCTAATTAAATCTTAAAATATACTCCTAACCAAGAAACCATCCCAAGAGCGTAAAAATAGAAATCAATTAAACGATATTTATTCGATAGAGCATAATCTAAAGTGACTTTCGACGGGTAAACTGTTAGTCCTCGTGAGCCTGTTCTCGAGAAATCTGTATTTAAGTTTAAATAAAAACGTAGTAATGAGAAAGGCGTGGGAGGAGTCTCGATAAAATCTGTCTGGACCAAGACTTTTATCAATATTTAGATTCTCCATTAGCGAATTTTTAGACATTATGTCTCGATAGAACATATATCGAAGCTGAAATGGGTGATTGATTTATGCAACAAACAACATGCTTGTCTATTCTCTTTCGATTACTGGTTGTTTAGATATCATTCATTATTTCAGTAAGGCGTGGTTTTATCGATTTAGGTGCGGTTATATTCATCCTTACAGGGGTCGTACTCTCCGCCCTTTTTTCAGGACACTCTCACAATTAAGAAATTTTTGTCGTTTTAGCCACCACTAGTTTTATAAAGAAATATTTCTAGATATGTTTATAGTGATGTGCCATAATTGTACAGGGTAGAGAATATTGCATAAAAGTAGTAATAGCAATAATTTTTTTTTTTTTTTTTTTTTTTTTAATTATTGAGAGTGTCCTGAAAAAAAGGCGGAGAGCCCTGTCCTTAGTGAACCTTCAGAATTCGTTACTCGAAAAGGAGCTGACGAGGGCAATTGATTTATACGTCAAAAAACATGTTTATATACGCTCTTTCAATTGGCGTTTATTTCAATTTTATTTATCATTACAGTATGGGATGGTTTCCGGTTTGACAATTTTTAAAATGATAGAATAGTCTTCAATGCTTTTGTAAATAATACTTTTTCAAAAAAAAAAAAAAAAAAAAAAAAAAAAACAGTTTTATATTTTAATTATGATGTTATTATTACGGAAAACATCACAAATTGATCATACTACTTTCTTCTCTGTATTTTAGAAAAACTTTTTCAGTAATAATTCACTGTTTCACAAAAACTCGTTTGCAATTTTTTAATTTTAATACAATTTATTCAAACTCTATTTCTTTCTTTCTTTTTATTTTTATGAATTTTGGTTTTCTTTTTTGCTTTAATATATTGTACTTAAATTTTATTTATCTACTTATTTCAATATATTTGTTATGAATGATTATATATTTATTTTTATGAATTTGTTCAATGCTAGCCTTAATTTTACACCTTTTTATTCCCATTTCAAACACTTTCTTGCTTACTATACGTATCATTTAGCTTTTCCTGGTTTTCCTTTTTCTGTCTTATCGTACATGGCATGTTCGAAATTAAGCAATTGTGCAAGAGTTAAAAGCAAAAACATGGCGTTCTTGCTTTTACTCGTTTTTCTCTAATGTTTTTGTTGATTGTTCCTTGCAAAATCTCTCTATCCTTCTTCCAGTACAGTTTCTACTTGGCTTGTTTTAATAACAGAAAGTATTTCTCTTTCTTTTTCTTTTTTTTTTTTTTTTTTTATCCTTTTGCGAAAAATCAGATTTTTCTTATTAAAAAATATTTTGTGGTAATATAAAAAGCTTAAAATATATATATATATAATGATATATACTATAAAAAGGAGGAACAATAAAAGAGAACGTAGTTAAATAGATCTTCTTGGATTTCCGTTCAGCAAAGACAAAATAAAAAAAAATCCTGTTGTATGTCGAATTGAAATAAAAATGTATACTGAAGAATGAATAAATAAGGATTGAAGTAAAAATCTGCAAGTTTTAGGTTAAAAAACTGGGCAAAACCGATACTTGCGTCTTATAAACAAAGTCCATTTGTATTAAAACGAAGAAGAATAAATTGCATAATTGCCAACTTACTTATTAATATTCGAAAGATTTTTAGAGCCCGACGCTTTTCCACACCACTTTATTTTTAGAGAAATTTTCTTCGAATGTAATTACGATTAAATAAGAAGAAAAATTACTCTAAAAAAAAAAAAAAAAAGACTAGTGTAGGGGAAAATGGTGTACCTTGGACATATGCCATTTCTAGCTCTGTTTATTTAGATATATAAACAATATCATATGCAGTTAAAACATTTGCTGTTAGGGGGTTTCAGTGTAGTAATCTATGATTGATTGGAAGCTCAACTTTGTGAAGAGTTCTTGGAAAAGTAAATTCACCTTGCAAAAGTAAATTTTTTATTTCTATACCCACACATACACTGTATATTCTGATATGAGTGTTATGCATATTGAAGTTGCTTTCTAGCTATAACCCCATATGCTTGTAATCAAGTTAAGCCCAACCTGAACATCATGATTAGCAATTTCGTTTTTAGTAATAGAGTGGTGTACCTTGAACCCAATACAAGCAGTGTACCTTGGACTGGTCATATTGTGTGGTGGATTAGAAATGCAGCTCCAGAAGTTAACATCTGGAACTGACCTATCCAATTACAATCTTATTTATAAATAAGTGTGAGAAATTTTATCAATAATCACAATATGGCTTAATGTAGTCTTTTTAAAGTTAATATTTAATATTTTCCACTTTTTAGACTCAAATTAGACTTAATAACAAAATAATTGTGACAGATTAATGATTTTGAAAAAAAAAAAAAAAAAAAAAAATGTTTATTTGAATTCATATGTGTGTACTCTGTGGCAGAATTTAGGCGACAGAGCGACATTGTCGCAGAAAAAAAATTGTCACTTGCAGAAAGATTTGCCAATAAAAATGAAAGCTATTTCTAAATTTCAGTAGAAAATAGAAACTCGCGTCTTGTATTTAAGAATTCTTCGACAGTCTACTAATAATATTGATGGCTTTATAGTTACATGTACACATTATGTGTAAATAAGAAAATATGTTAATATTGTCTTGCAGTAAAGGTTTGCACGAACAAGACTTGTCGCAGAAAGCATAAAAAAATTCTGTCATAGGGTGTGTGTAATTAATTAATAAATAGATTTTCTTACTTAAAATTGAGTTTTTTTTGTATCCTTTAATAAATGATCCAAGGTACACCACCGGTAGTGTACCTTGGATCTAATTGCACTTTTTATTATTTAAAAAATATAATTGATATTATTTTAATAAAATTTTGGAATAAATATATGTTGTATATAACACCATACAGTATTAAAAAAAAACTATTTGTATTCAGTTTTGGCAATTAATTACAAAATTAAAATTGGAAAAGTCAAAATAGGCCCCATCTTTCCCTTAAAAAAAAAAAAAAAAAAAAGGCGGGGGCGGGTAATGTCAATTCTCCGGATATTAATTAGTAAGTTGGCAGGTATGAAATTGGAACCACACTAAATCGCTGTATGAGTGGAAAAACGTATCGATATTGAACGTGGTTTACGGTACTGTATGATTTTCGCTGCCTTTTTCATAATTTGGCAGTATGCATGTAATTTTCTTCAGAAATAAAAAATAAAATAAAGTGAAATAAAATCCTTGTAAATTTCTTCATTGAGGTAGATTTATCTTTTTTTAAAAATCAAAATGAGAAACTTACATTTATTTTTATTTTTTAATTTTATGTTGAAATTATCTTTGTGCATAATTTAATTTATTTTATCATGTAGATGTTGCTTTCCCCGATATCTCAAAAACCGTGGCAGATTCCTATATTATGGGCGTCGAATACAGTGTCCCTGGAGCGGTAAGTACTATTTTTTGAATAATATAAAAGTCTAAATGTTATAAATATTTTTAGTTTGTTAAGAAGCATACTTTAATATCTTGTTATATGCACGCTTTACTTTTATTAGGATTCCATAAATTAGTGAATCGGGGTTACTTTCAGTGCATATGTATATACAGGGTGAACTGCATCTAATCTACCAAATGAAAGAAAAGAACACATATGGAGTATAAATCACTATAACCACCGTATCTTATTGTTTCCTAGTTATGGCGGGTGGTGAAAAAATGAAGTATTTTCATTTATTTTTCCTCATTTATTATTATTATTATTTTTTTTATCGAAAAGGCAAATTTATTAGTTTCTGATAGATCTGAATGCAAAGTAAGCACATGCTTGGAAAGAGCTGAAAAAAAAAAAAAATCCTATAAGATGACAGGTAATGGACTAATATTTGTTCTTTTAACAAGTTACTGGCGCTGAAACATTGTAGCAGTCCAAAATCTACTTTTTTAAAAATTCCGTAACCGGCAATTTTCCAAACATCTATCTGCAGTAGATCAAATTCTACGAAAACTTCCCCATTCAACATCTTTCGAATGAATCAACAATAAACCATATTTGTATACTAGCTCGGAAGTAATTCAGCCTTTCATTTGAATTAACTCACTGAATTCAGTGTTTATCAAACTAGACATTCGATGAATTTCGCACAAACATAACTATGAATGGCACGCAAATTTGTTGCTATCTGCGTAGAAACATTCTCTAATATGCATATATTTTCAAAACATTATTCCATCTAAATTATAGTTATGTTATATACGCTGAAATAATGTCGAAATTACAAATAGAATTTTTACCATATTTAACAGTTCCCCAAACACCTCGTATCTATAATTAATTAGATTTATTTTTAATATGCCTTTAATAAAGCACATCCAATATTGATGGTTTATTTAAGGAAAAAAAAAAAAAATCCACTAAAATCGGCTTTCGTCAAAATATGAGACTTGTGAAAATTGCCGTGGTCGAATCTGATTTTTGGTTTTAATCATATTTCAGCGTAATATTTAGAAAAGTGTAAAAAAAAAAAAAAAAAGAGGAATAAGAAATAAATAAGAAGGAATAAGAAAAAATCTGTGATGTATCCAATTCCCATGTCTATTACTAAAGAAAATTTCAAATCTGACGGATATGTCAAAGTTACAACTGTTGTTCAAGTGGTCACCCCTGAACCTATTACTTGTTACTTGTGTATAAAATGGAGCTACAGTAACTCTTAGCAAATGCTTTAACTTATCAATGCCTTAACTTTTCAACTGTCTCACCAAAGTTTTCAAACTGGTATCTGTTGCACCGCAAATACCTTGCATTAAAAAATCCTCAATAAAGAAGGCTAATAGAGTGAAATATAAAGGTCTAAGTGGTCAAAGAATTGCAGTGTTTTAACTTTTATAGCTTATCCTCTAGAGCATTTTTAGCCTCACTTTTATTTTACGCCACTTTAATAAATAATTTTCTTTAACATATATTTACGATATATATATATATATATATATATACAGTTGGACTAATAATGTTCTGGAATAAATTATAAAAGTGGGCAACTCTGGAATCTAGTCCTCATCGGCCAATCCATCTTGGATACTGGCAAGTCAAGTAATCCCGAACGACACATGAAAAATGTGCTGGATTTTTATCGTGTTTGAAAATGAAATCTGCTCCACTGGAGGCGCAGGACTAACATCAAGAAATCCTGGCAAATCATGTTCTAGAAATTCCAAATATGTAGTACTTTTTGAAGAATCGTGGAATACATGTCAATTTATTAACAGATCAACAATCACTCCAATTCAAATGTTTAAATTGAATCGCTACTGGAACGATGTGATTCGTGTTCTAATTTGCATTTTCTGGAGCATAATGATGTACAGTCGGTAACAAAAGTCTCCGAACACTAGCAAATGTTCCTATATAAAAAAAAGTACACTTAATACTGCTTTGTTAAATAAACCTTGTCGAATCCTGTTGTTAGTCAGTCTAAAAACAGGATTCGACAAGGATTTATTTAACAAAACTGTATTAAGTGTAGTTTTTTTACATAGGAATTTTTGCTAGTGTTCGGAGACTTTTGTTACCGACTGTAGTGTAAATGAAAGACTGAGTTACTCCAAAAATAGTGCACCAATATATTTCATCATAAGCTCTTTCAAAATCTGATGGAACGGTCAAAAGATATAGTAAATTTTACTGATTATAGATAGTTTCAAGAATTGCTAAATTTCGCCGTAATTCGATTTTGAACATTGACAATGGTACAGGTCATGCAACTTACTATTAATTAGGTTAGAATAAAGATTGGCGATATCTTTATATTACAGAATATTTTTACGCAAACAGTAATGCATTTGCATACAATTCACCCTTTTGTTTATGGGAAATTTAACAAATGTCTGCTTCGAAGAAACATTGATTTCAAATATTTTATGCAAGTAAAAATATTAATTTATCATCAACTAGTACACCGATAACTGATATGGTTAATTGGAGGCTCATTCGAAATCTGAGGAATAGGTAGGATTTTGATAAATTTGACTGAGAAAATGACTTAGAGAAAAAAAGTGTTTGAGGAATTACCAGTCACAGAATTTGGCGACAATTCGATTTTGAAATTCAAAAAAGTTTCAGCGCCTGTAACTTATACTTTTACATATTCCAATGTAAATAGCATTATTTTAAAGAACTTTTATTGTTCTTTCTAAAGATGTGCTTACTTTTCCTGTAGACCAATCAAAAATTTAAAAAAAATGTGGATATATTTTTCCTGAGGGGAAAAAAAAAAAAAAAAAATCCTTTTTTTTTTCTATCTGCCATAACTAGGTAAAAGCTGTAGATGGGATAGGATTGCTTTGGTGTCTTATTTTTCACTTGGGCTCTTCTATTAATCCAACTATTAAACAAATAGGTGCAGTTCATCCGGTATATATATACATATATTCAATCCTGTATATATATAAATATATACAGCAAATAGATGACAACAAAATATTTTAAGAAATTTGCTAATAATTTTATTTGTGTAGATTGCTATGATTTTCCGTTAACAATTATTCATGATTTCTATGGTACATTTTTTCATTGGCATGACACTTGTGACTAAGCAGTGGCTGGGGGGTCGCCAAATTGAGGGGAATTTGAGAATTGAATTGGCACCCGATGGCCGGCCATCGCTAACCATAACAGGGACAACACAGGATGAAATATCTATGCCTTGTCCAGGATTCGAACCCGGGTCCTACGGTGTGGGAGTCAGGGACCCTAACAACCACACCACATGGGCGGCATTTCTATGATACTAATAATAGTGACATTTAAACAAATTTAGTCGTTTATGAAAATTCAATTTTTTAATATATCAGACATTGTAATTAATGAAAGTTTAATCCAGATTAAAAGATTATGTTGTTAATCATAAATTTTTACAGGATTTTTAATAAATATTTACTTATTTGGTACTTAACATATGAATTATATGCTTTAAAAACATATCTATAGGCTCAATTTTGAAGAAAGCCACTTATATTTATTGTTGTTCATCAATTCTTTTATCAATTTTTTTCCCAGTACCGTTACTATATCAAAAATCAGCAGTTTTATTCATAGTTTCATTAAATTATTTTATTCCACATTTCAGTAGATATCGCGTACAATAATATTCTAAACAATATGTGTCATCTTCTAAACATTTTTAATGCTTTATTTATATTGTTTTTTCAGACACAGACAGACTATTATACAGAGTATTATGAACTTCTTTTTAAAAGAGGTCGTGTAGAAAGCCACATAGCAGGACAAAATCAAATATACATTTATAGGTCTGAAACTTGGGAAGCATGGACATTGGACAGTAAGTTATTTTAATTTATTGATTTTTGATTTAGTTTCCTAACAGATATTGATTTAGTTCCCTAATTCTTGATATTATTAATGTTGATGTTCTATGTTGTTTGTTGTTGAAATAAATAATTGTACCAAAGACAAAATTATAAAGATCTAAATGCTGTTATTACGGGTAATGCATTTTATTGAATATGTAGTCGTCACAGTAGAGTCCAAAAACACGTTTAAGCAGTAAAAATTAAAAATTACAGTGTTTTATTAACTTGAAGCGCCAAAAAGTACAGTCGGCAGCGAAAGTATCGGAGCACTAGCAAAAATTCTTATGTAAAAACAATGCACTTAATATTGTTTTGTTAAGGTATGTGCCTACCGTAAACTCGTCGTTTTGGTGAAAATGTTCGATTTTTTGTTTTATTTCTTCATTTTATAGGCCACACATTTAGGATTCCAAAAATACTTTATTTTTATTTTTAAGATAACTAGAAGCAAAACTATGGTATAAATAATAAACCGGAATACAGTTATGTTTGAAAACTACATGGGAATAGACAAAGTGCGAATTCAGAGAACAAGCAACAAAGTTATCCAGAAAAGACTAAAAGCTAAAAGAAAGTCAAAGTTAGTTAAAAAGGAAGCAAAAGAGGACTTGACATACAAATATGGCGAGTTTTAAAAGTCTAAAGTGGCTAGAAACTTTTTTGTGCTATATTAAAATCTTTAAATGCGTTTTCTGAGAAACTGTGTTTTTCATTATTTTTGTTTGCGATTACATTCATTTCTCAAAATGCATTTAGAATATTGAACTGAAATTTTGCCAAAATGTTTTATTCATCTATGATCTTTAGCAAAATCTAACCTCTTTGTATTTATTTATTGATTTTACAGTCAGTTTTTTGGAGAAGTGAGGATTTTTAGTTTTAATCGAATCTGTGAAATAGTAGTTTTTGAAGGGAGTCGATATTTAGTACCATAATCCATAAATTTCTGTAATTTAGAGTCATTAATAATTTCAAGATTACCAGTTATTATATGTCCGTGGTCTCTGTCAACATATTTTACATAAGAAGGATTATCACAACTACAAGTCACATCAGAAGATAAATTAGACTTAGAGACTGAATTATAGTTAAGCAAGCGTCCAAGTGTAATAGGATATATAAAAGTGCGAGAAATATGTATATCTTTAACTGGAAACATGCAAGATTTATCATTAAGAATAGATGAAATATTAATGTTATTAAATATTTGATTTCAAAAATTTATAATAAGCTGCGAATTATATTGGATTTTTTGAAGTTTTTTAGAAGTATTTAAATTGAAGTGTTTTATTCTGTGTAATAGTATATCATAGAATATATCAGAAAAATGTTGATTATAACATTGGTTTTTGAAGACATTTAAGCAGTTGGTCAAATGCTTTTTTTTGATAGCAAATAAAAACTTTCTAATGGTAAGCCAATAATAATTATTAAGATAATTTGAATGTAAAGCAAGGATATGCTTAACAATGAGATTTTTTGATATTAAACATTGATTAGATTTTTGTCCTCGTTTTGAACGAGAAGTTTTCTAGTTGACACTATGATTAAGAACAGAGTAAACAGGGGAATAATCATGGAGGGGATTTATGTTAGTATAAACCTTGACAACCCTATTAAAACATTCATGATTCAGACCATAGGGATAAATTGTATTAAAATATTTCATATAGTGAGATTCAAAGAAAAGACGTTCACTTTTATTTTTTTGAATCCGAAGAATTTCGATTGTACATGAGCAGAAACTGTGTAAATCAAAATGTCTCAACTCAACAATTGATTTACTAGTAAGATGATAATTTTTTAGAGTCTGAGCGATGTTGATTAATTCTAATATGTAATGGTATAGAAGTTTCACCAATATACTGCATTTTATACATGCCACAACTTAATTTGTATATGACATTATAAACCTGACAAAAAGGAACCAATTTTAAATCATCATAAATTTGGGACTGTAATGCATTAGGGCAAGTTTTGCAACGAGAAGATTCACACTTTCTAAACTTAAGATTGGAAGGAAGAGAATATAGGTAACATGATTTCGATCCAGGAATATCCCTATAAATATTCCTGTACCGGGCACAATACTGTGGGAAACCAAAGCATTTCTTGCCAGGCACTACAAACTTACTTAGAACATTCATAGAATATTAGAGAGTGATTCATAGAGTGATTTTATAGAATATATGTAAATCAAATCAATTTTAAATTTAAATTCAGAACCAACAATCTAATCATATTAATTTTTTTTTTTATTATTATTACACTAACACAATTAAATTGAAAATTAAAATTTCTTGATTAATATGCATTACATTAGTAAGATAATAAAAAATTGAAAATTAAAAATTCTTGATTAATATATGCATTACATTAGTAAGATAATAATTTTTTTTTTATTTAACCTTGAATTTAATGTGGGTTAAATGCATAATACACTATATACAAAATTTATAAAATTTTCCAAACCAAAGCATAAATCATCCCAAAGCAAAAAGATTATAAAGCATACAACCAAAAGTTAAAGAAACTGAAATTTAATAATAAAATTTTATATTTAGTTCTTAAATCGAATAAAATAACCATTGAAAATCTATAATGAACAGAGCGAATAATTAATGCTCATAATGTCAAAATTTAACCACAAGAAACACTAGAAAAAACTGGAAGATAAAAAAAAATTCAATAAAATATGACTTTCTTCCACAGTTGATTGTGTGATTATAATAAAAATATTATAAGATGTACTTTTTCGTTTCTTTTTTTATTCTGTCGAAAAAAAAAAATATTGGCAACAATTAAGTTATGGATAAAATTTAAATGGCTAATTTATCTGAAATTAGAAGGTTGTTTTTTTCACATTTTAATTAATTAAAAGAAAACTAATAAAAAATTCGAAAATCCGGCTTCGAGGTGCATCAGAAGAGGTCATTACGAACCTCCATGCAAATTTGTGTAGCTCTGCCATCAGCCGTTTTCCTAAAAAGATCTGGAAATACATACACAATGACACACACACACACACACACACACACACACACACACACACACAAACATCTTATTTTATTATATGTATAGATCACTGAATTGAGTCCGTGTGCTTAAATATTACTTGTGTGTTATTTGTTACCCTCGCTTATTTTATTGTCACTATCGTATCATTTCTACAAAACATAATCGTAACTGGTCCACGTTAGAGAAACATTATACAGATAGTAGACAAGTTTCTAAATGAATAATTTAGGAAGTTATAGTTGAAGAACTTCGAATTCCTTTTTGTAGATTTCAAATAAATAACATTTTTTTAGGACGGAGGACTATTAGTCTCAGTCTACGGATTTTTACGATACCAGTTTTACGATAGTTGGACATTTATCGAAATTGAAAATTTATCGAAAATATAATTGAATAATTTTAAAGCGAAATAATAATAATAATAATAATAATAATAATAATAATAAAAACTAATAGTCTTCCGTACTAAACTCTGCTTTTGCTAGAATTTCACAAAAATCGTTTCTACTGTCTCGTTCTTTTCTTAGAAAGAAAAAGAAAAGAAAATTCGAATTTTTTTTTTTTTTTTTCCTTTTGAAAAGAGTTAAATTTCTCCATGCGACTCAGTTTTGAAATTTCCTATTCGATTTTACTACCTCGATTTTATCACTATGTACTAAAATATTTGCGCATTACTTTGTGGATTGGTTGGTAAGCTGTATTTTTAAAAAATATTTTTTTCTTTTAATGCTGAAATTTCAAGCTTATTTTTAACATTTAAAAAAAAAAAAATGTTTTTCGATACTGTCTTAGTTTTGAACGGAGAACTATTAGTTTTTTTTTTTTTTTTTTTTTTTTTTCAAAGTATAGCATTGCTTTCAAATTATTTAATTATATTTTCGATGTATATATATATATATATTTGTTTGTCTGTTTTTCCCCAAAAACTTTAATATGGCATTATAAGGCAAAATTTCGTATAAATGCACGTAATGAGAATTATTATTATTATTTATTTATTTTATTTTTTCCCCAAAGAAAATTGTTTTTCTTTTTTTCAATTGATCCTTCTTCTTCTTCTTTTTTTTTTTTTTTTTTTTTTTTTTTTTTAATTCGTAAAATTGAATTGATTTCGACAAAAGTTAAAAATTCGTTATAAATAGTGATTATGAGAAATCTCTATATTCGGTTAAAAATTCTCGATATTTTTAATTGGTACTTTTAAGTTTACAAGCTGTCAGTCTTCGAAATTCTAATCAATGTTCAATGAAAAGTCATGTGGTTCTTTGAGTTAATACATATATATATATATATATATATATATATATATATATATATATATGTATATAATTGGCTATGAATAGTGATTATGAATTCGCAGTAAAAAGATTAAAAAAAAAAAAAATCTGCATTAGTTAAAAATGAAAGATTTTAAAGAAAAATAATAATGAATTAAATTAAATTAAATTTTATTTTATTTTTATTATTATTATTTTTTAAATATATAACACTAGCTTCATATTTATTAGGACTGGAGTTCTATTTCTTTCAAACAAAGAAAAAATATCGTCACCATTGTAACACAACACTATTTCAGCTCCAAACTCTTTAGATTTTCTAACAACAATTTTTAGATTAGTCAACTAGTCTCTCGAGAAAGAGCCCGACAAAAGAACCCAAGACAAAATTGCCGTAAGACAGTATAGCTCCAACAAAATGACCCCAGGACGAAATAGCCCCGATAAATTAGCTCGTTGGCAAAACAGCTCAAACAAACATTTATTAAAAAAAAAAAAAAAAAAAAAAAAAAAAAAAGCTTTAAGAGAAAATAACCTTGACAAAACAACCCCGATAAAATAGACAAAACGAAATAGCCCCGAAAATAGCCCGATAAAGTAGCAAGAAGAAAAAATAGCTCCAACAAGTTAGACTGAGGACAAAATGGCCCCGACAAATTAGCCCGAGACAAAATAGTTCCGACCAAATTACCTCGACTAAACAGCCTCAAGAATGCAGCCCCATTAAAATAATACTGAAAAAATCGCCCCGATAAAATAGCCATGGCTAAACAGTTCTGACGAAATGGTCGTCAGGACTAAATAGCCTCAAGAAAATAGCCTTTACCAAACAAAAAATACATTGAAAAAAAAATGATTTTAAAAATTTTATAAATAATATGAAATAGTCTATTACAGAATCTAGGAGTTTATAAATACATAAAGAGAAAAGGCTATTTCAAAAGTAGGACTTGAGCCTAGATAAAATTTTGTCCAGGAAATAATTTTATATTGTTGTTTTATATTCAGAAAATGTATACATGCAATGTAACATCAACTTTATTTAAATCAAAAACTATTTTATTTACGAGACAAAACTTAAGTTAAAATACATTTAAAAACAAAATATACATATAAAAATAATTAAAATCTAGACGTTTCGAAACCCGTCCGGGTTTCCTCATCAGTATCAATTACAACATAATATGCAAGCATTACATGAATACCCAAGGAATTTAAAGTAGTACCGAATATTGCGGAGCCAGTGCGCATGCTTCATTGATAGTCAACTTTATTTGTTATTGTGCTACAAAAAGTTAAAATATAGTAGTTTGGTTTTTATTTAATACTATTTGTGATTTACTTAATTCTTTACTTAATCTAATTATGTACTTTTCAGATAAAAATTGCACTTTGATGAACATTACATTAGTACCAAACTTTTTCAAGGATGCTCCAAGTGACTGGTTACACTACACAGAAAAAACTGAGAAACCTACAACAATTGGCCCATCTGCTATGTTCAAATCAGCCATCGACGCATGGAACAACACAGAAGATAGGAAAATGGTACGGACGTTTGTCTTAAGAAAAAAAAGTCATCCTTCATATCATTAAATTATGTCTTTTTCTTTTATTCATTTGATTTGGGGCATTTAATGAGAATATACAATCATCGAAAAAATGTAAACAAAATTCTTCATTAGTTTCAAAGAATGTGATAGCTAGATGTGATATACATTTTGTGCTACCACGTTTCCCACGCCTAGCATTGTGGACGATTCTAAAAGTTTGGAAGAGTGCTAGTTTGGGCGACAGGTTGCAATTTGGTAAACATCCAATCAATTGGCATTCCCTTATCGGTTGTTTTCTCTCAACCACAAAGATTATCACCCTTTTTTTAAATCTGAACTCGTTGAATCTTCACGTGCGCAGAGGCTTCCATGGTTGAAAGAAATGCTGAAGAATAAGTGATTGCTATAAATAATACGGGATTAGCTCAGTATTGCTCAGTACCCTCTATTGGTTTTCTAGTTAGATAATGTTTTCTAGTTAGATAATGAGTAATAAAAAGAAGATTCGCAGCACTAAAAGTTATAAATAAATGTCTTTCAAGAGAATTTGAAATTTTGAGTAGATTAAGAATGCAATTTCTAGTTATTTAACTCAAGAGATCTCAGGACATGATTAGCTAATAAGATCAAAGAAGCTTGGAAAACAATATTATCGTCTTGGTTATCAATTATTTTTATGACTGTAAATTAATCGATTGATTGTAAATAGGCATTCTGGATCTATTAGCTTCTGGATCGAACAAAACTTAACCCTCTTTTCAGGTTGGTTGGTAGGTAGGTTGGTTGGTTGGGTTTTACGCCGCACTCAGGGCCCGACTTAGACTACCTGGAGCCCCGGGGCAAGTCCATTCTGGGGGGCCCCTTGCAGTGGCATAAGAGCTCTTTAGGTTGCAGAATTTCTGCATACGCTTGTAGGGGGGCCCCTTCCAGAAGGGGGGCCCAGGGCACTTGCCCCGTATGCCCTGCCGTTAGTCAGGGCCTGGCCGCACTAGTGCTGCGCAGATCCCTCTTTTCAGGAATATCATCCTTCGTCATGAAACATTAGAATTACATATCGTAAATTCAATTTAAAAGAAAAGTTAAATAGAAACCTTGAATCAAACTGGTAAATATTGAATTTAATGTTATTGAATTTAGTATTTTTGTAGATGACGTAGCGTCGAAAAACTTATTACGTTTTAATAATGAGAAAGATAAAAATTGTTACGAAGCACTAATTTCACTGCAGATTTTATAAATTTTTCCCATTGTGGTTTTAATTTTTTAAAATTTATTTATTTATTTATTTATTTATTTTTTTTTTTTTTTACGACAGGACTATTTCTTTCAGACAGCGATTTTGCGTTGTCACCATTTCACTTTCATTTTTGTCAAGGTGCCCTCCATCCTTCAGTTTTAACATTTAATTTCTTAAACTATCTTAAAATATTTTATCAAATCCGTAAAATCATTTACATTTTTCAAAAATTACTGTTAAGCTAGAGATTCTTCCATGCTTACATGTAGAAATGAATTTCCGATATTGGTAACCGAGACCATCAACATTTTAAAAATTAGATGGTTTCTGAATATTTATTGGCAATATTTTCTGAATATGTATTGATAATGGTATACGGATATTCTTGGAGATATTTTCTGAACATGTATTGATGATGGCTTTTGAACATTTGTTGTCTATATCTAATGAATATACTATATTGATGATGGCTTCTGAATATTTGTTGGCGATATCATTAGAATACGTACTGATGATGGTTTCTAACTATGTATTGGCGATATCTTTTTGGATATGTATTGATTATGGCATCTGAATATTTATTGGCAATATTTTATGAATCTGTATTGATAATGGTATATGGATATTCTTGGCGATGTTTTCTGCACATGTATTGATGATGGCTTCTAACTATGTATTGGCGATATCTTTCTAAATATGTATTGATTATGGCTTCTGAATATTTATTGGCAATATTTTCTGAATATGTATTTATTATGATTTCTGAATATTTGTTGGCTATAACTTCAGAATATGTATAGAAAATAGTTTTTGAATATTTGATGGCGAGACCTTTAGGATATGTATGGTTTATGGCTTCTGAATATTTATTGGCTATTTCTTCTGGATATGTATTGATTATACTTTCTGAATAGATGGTTATATGTTCTGAATATTTATTGGCTATTTCTTCTGGACATGTATTGATGATAGTTTCTGAATAGATGGCTATATCTTCTTAATATATGTCGGTGATATCTTCCGAATAGTCGGTGAAGCTTTTTAATTTTTTTTTGTTTAATAGGATAGTTATATATAAATTAGTCCTGTCGTACTAAATTAAATTCTGTTAAGGACAGAATTTATTTATTTATTTATTATTATTATTACTGGGTTTTTTTAGTACGACAGGGTTTTTTCTTTCAGACAGCGATTTCGCGTTGTCACCATTTCACTTTCAGTTTTGTCAAGATGCCCTTCAACATCCAGTTTTAACACTTAATTTTTTAAACTATTTTAAACTATTTTATTGAATCCGTAAAAACCTTTATATTTTTCAAAACCTACTGTTAAGTTAGAGATTATTCCTTGCTTACATGTGCAAAGGAATTTCCGATATTGGCAACCGAGACCAACAACAATTTAGTTCCCCATCATATTGTAGGTATGGGGAACTATAGGTAATCGTGAAAATTTTCGACCTCGGTATATTGACTTTTTCACTTGTTTTCAGGTGTGAGGAATCCGAAAATGACAAAATTTGTATGGTGTCCGTCTGTAGGGTGTCTGTTAGTTTGTTAGTCCGTCAGTAAGTTTGTTAGTCTGTGTACACGATATCTCAAGAATTAATAGTGGTAGGGGTAGTCAGATCAGTTTTAAAATATTACTTTCGACACTGGCATGAACCCTATTCATTTGCAACATTCGAATTAAAAAACTTCGTAAATTATTATAAATTTACGATTTTCTTAATATGGGAGAATAGGGCAAAATTTCATTTAAACGTCTATTAAGTAGAAAATTTTTACTGTAAAGATGTCAGGACAGTTTTAAAATATCAGTTTTGAATTCGGAATGAACATCATTAACTATGAACATGCTACTTTGAAAGTTTCGCAAGTTATTTGGAATTTACGAATTTCGTCACATGGCAGAATAGGGCAAAATTTCACTTAAACGTCGATTTTGAGTTTGACTATGATTTTTCCAATTTAAAAAATTCGTAAGTTATTTGGAATTTACAATCCTCTTAAAATGGCAGAAGAATACAAAATTGAACATAAACGGCCATTTTCAGGATCATAAATATATCAGACAACTTCAAAATAACATTTATGATACTTGTTTCAACATGATTGACTACAAATATTCTAATAGGAAAATTTCGTAAGTTATTCGTAATTTAAGATTTTATCAACATAGCGAAATTGAAAATTTTTCATATAAATAGGAATTTTGTGGATTATTGCATTGGAAATAGTAGCATGAAAACTAAACAACGGAAATGACCCTGATAAAATAAATTATTAGATTAGTATAACATAAATATATCGAAGTGAACGGTGGATAGCATATTAAGCGGGAATTTCATTCTGTCACTCTGCGGTCAAATTGATTTCTCTTAACATGATTATAATACGTCTCACACTAGAAATTTATGAGAACATAAATATGATGGGGAACTGAGCAGAGTCTACCTATGCCAACTAGTTTTAAATTGGATGGTTTCTGAATATTTATTTATCTGAATATGTATTGATAATGGTATATGGATATTCTTGGAAATATTTTCTGAACATGTATTGATGATGAATTTTGAACATTTGTTGACTATATTTAATGAATATATTCTGATGATGGCTTCTGAATATTTGTTGGCGATATCGTTAGAATACATATTGATGATGGTTTCTAACTATGTGTTGGCGATATCCTTCTGAATATGTATTGATTATGGCTTCTGAATATTTGCTGGCTATAGCTTTAGAATATGCATAGAAAATAGTTTCTGAATATTTGATGGCGAGACTTTTAGGATATGTATGTTTTATGGCTTCTGAATATTTATTGGCTATTTCTTCTGGATATGTATTGATAATGGTTTCTGAATAGATGGCTATATATTCTTAATAGATGTCGGTGATATCTTCCGAATAGTAGGTGAAGCTTTTTTAATAAAAAAAAAAATCTTTAATAAGATAGTTATATACTATAAATTAGTCTTGTCGTTCTAAATTAAATTTTGTCAAAGGCAGAATTTATTTACTTATTATTATTACTATTATGCAGTTAAGATTTTAAATAACTAAGACTGTAAGCGAATTTGTGTCGAATAAAAAAAAAAAAAAAAAAAAAAAATACAAACTGAATAGTTCTATGGAGGGTAATTTAATAAAGAACTCATACCACTATTCAGGAAGAAAAAATTTTTCTTGATAAATCTTAGAATTGATAAGAAAAATTTCCTTTTATAAATAGTTATGAGTTCTGTGCCTAATTACCATCAGTGTAATCCTGTGATGTTTGAAGAAATCTAGAGAGTTGTGTTGAGTTGAGCTTTTTTACGTCGGTTTATAGGTGCGTGTGGACAATTGGCTGCGATCTTGGATTCATCCTAGGGATGGTTCGGAGACATGTCATCACAATTTTGATCATCTGCGCGCGGATAGCTCCGCCCCTTCCGTAACCATGGGAGGTATTAATTTGGAAACCTGGAAGACATTGCGTCCACGACGGATTTTAAGTGCACCAACCACCATTAATGTACACGACAGTCTTCGGGAAGCTCGATTATCGAACACGCAATCTTCCAATTACGAGTTCGACGCTCTACCAACCAGGCTACCGTGACCCTCGAAACCTACAGAAAAATCGTCATTAGTTTTTTAAAACTAAAAATTTGTTGTCAGTGAATGCTTATCATAAGCGCGTTTTTAGAAAAGGGATGTGGACATCAAATCCGATCACAAATTGATAGAAGATGCTAAAACACACACAGACACACACACACACACAAAAAAATCGAAATTTGCATTTATAAAAATACTGTAAGTTAGAGATTATTTTTATCGTTTATTAACGGTTCGTGTGTTTTTATTACTTTTTTCCATATGCAATATAGAGAAAGTATTGGATTCGTGAAACTTTTTGACCTCCATTTTTTGATGGATTTACACGTTTTGGGATGTCCTAAACACGAATTGGTAGTTTTTAGAAAATGTCTGTCTGTCTGTGTGTCTGTGTGTATCACGATTTTTGTGGACACTCTATCTCAAGAACCAATGAATGATATTTAACCAAACGTGGTATTTAGTTGGACCCTCACATAAACTGGTGCTAATTAGATTTGGGAATCAATCGCTCAACAGGTGGCGCTGTGATCGCATTTTTTCTAAACTTCTAACATGGCAGTATAGGTCAAAATTTCGTATAAATGTGCATAATGAGAGTTATTTTAAACTTGTGATTGTAAAATTAATATGAATTATTGATAATAGTAGTAAAAAAATTTTGTGCATGTGGGAGCATCGGTTTCCCCCTGGGGGGTAATTACCCTCCCGGGGGGGTGTAAAGTATCAAGATGAGTGTAAAGTTTCAAGATGAGTACCCCCCCTCCCCCCCAGGGGGTGGTACATGTGCATGTGGGAAGCGATGCCCCCACATGCACAGAAATTTTTTCCTAGT
This sequence comes from Salticus scenicus, assembly GCA_963930645.1. Lineage (NCBI taxonomy): Eukaryota > Metazoa > Arthropoda > Arachnida > Araneae > Salticidae > Salticus > Salticus scenicus. Next base: position 266,008,653 of record OZ005653.1, on the reverse strand, counting down.
TAACTTTTACTATTATTAATAACTCATATTAATTTTACAATCATAAGTTAAAAATAACTCTCATTATCTACATTTATGCGAAATTTTGTCCTATACTGCCATGTTAAAAATTTAGAAAACATGAGATCACAGTGCCACCTGTTGAGCGATTGATCCCCAAATGTAATCAGCACCAGTTTATGTCAGCGACCAACTGAATACCAAGTTTGGTTAAATTTCGTTTAAAAAAAAAAAAAAAAAAAAAAAAAAAAAAACGATTTTTTTTTTTTCTGTTTTTTTTTTTCGTTAAAAGTAAAAAAAAATCGATAACTTTGTTTTAAATTATCACAGATTTATGGTTCAACCATTCATTTTAAAGGTATTGACGAGACCTTTCGAAAGACACCCATCTTGAAACTTTGCACCCCAGGGGGGGTACTTCTCCCCCAGTGGGGGGGACCCGATGCCCCCACATGCACAAATTTTTTTTACTAGTTAACTATTACTATCATCAACGAGACCTTTCGAAAGATACCCATCTTGAAAATTTTCTTTCCCGGGGGGGGGGGGGGTTACTTCCCTCCAGGGGGGGGAACTATGGCACAATATTTTTTTCCTAGTTAACTGCTACTATTATCAATAATTCATATTAATTTTACAATCACAAGTTTAAAATAACTCTCATTATGCCCATTTATACGAAATTTTGTCGTATACTGCCATGTTAAAAGTTTAGAAAAAATGCGATCACAGCGCCACCTGTTGAGCTATTGATCCCCAAATCTAATCAGCACCAGTTTATGTGAGGGTCCGACTAAATACCAAGTTTGGTTAAATTTCATTCATTGGTTCGTGAGATACAGCGTCCACAAAAAAGTGATACAGACAGACATTTTCCAAAAACTATTCATTCGTGTTCTGGACATCCCAAAACATGTAAAACCATCAAGAAACGAAGGTCGAAAATTTTCACGAATCCAATACTTTCTCTATATTACATATAGAAGAGAGTAAAAATGAACCGTGCAAATATATATATATATATATATATATATATATATATATATATATATATATATATATATATATATATATATATATATATATATATATATATTTATTTTAAATAATAATAAAAAAAAAAAAAAAAAAGAGAGAGAGAGAGAAAAATCCGAGCTAAAGGAATGGAACAGCTTCAGTATAGAACCCCTTGGTAGAATTTGATATTTGGCACCGAAGTAGCTCGGACGTTTCTCGCCAAGATCTTTCCTTATACGAAATTGCGATAGCCATTTTAATTCATCGCCATAATGACAACAAAAATTTAAAGGCTGCCAAGGGGCTCCTATGCTAAAGCTATACCACAGGAATTTTAAGAAAGAAATATAGTAATCGATGCTTTGAAATTAAGCACAGTTACTGCATTACTTTATATGGAAGAATAGGTTAAAATAAGTCCTGTTGTACTAAATTAAATTCTGTTTTGTACAGAATTTTATAGCTAATACTTAGAAACAAACAAACAAAAAAGGCTTAGGGTTTTTTTTTCTTTTATAATTCTTATTTATTTATTTTTAATCTTCCGGAAACTAAAATTTCATTAAAAATATGCCATTGGATGTGCATTACAAATACCCTGTTCTTAATAGATTACCATAGAACCTATTTACTTTATTGCTTTTAATAACATATAGTAATTGGTATATAGTATTGACTTGTGACGCACACGCAGATATGTAATATATATATAGAAACAAAAGTTTTATTGAATAGCAAGAAGGTAAATACAATAATTACAAATAACAATGAAAATGCGTGTATATATCAGAGTTGCAACTTTTATAATTTATTCCGTAGCCTTTTTTGCCCCGACTTCTTTACGCACCAGAATTTTTGTAGAATATTCTCTACAATATGTGACAACGATTAAATATAAAGTATTTTTTTTTTTTTTTTTTTTCAAAATTACTGCTGTGAAAAAAGGTGGAGTTAACAATGCCCCGGGATAAATTATAAAAGTTGGCAACTCTGGTATATGTACGTATGTCTTTGTGTGTTCTTTACAGTCGTTTAAATTGTATTTAAATGCATTTTAAACTTTCTATTTTGCCTAAATTTAATTTTCTGCTCAGAAAATATATTTTAATTTAATTTTGAAAATAACTGTTTTTTCTTTTTTTTTTCCTGAGTTCAGTGAAAATTTTAAAACTACTTCGACATTAGAATGTGTTTAAAAAAAAAAAAAAAAAAAAAAAAAAAAAAAAATCAGCAGAATTTAATTTTTACGTAAAATGTTCGTAATGATGAAGTAGTATAAAAATGATCATGACAATCAAAACATTGATTGCACAAATAGCAACATCAATTTTTTTCCTAATAACAGCGCAATTAAAAAAAAAAAAGAAATGTGGATATTGAAACATAATTTAAGAAGACATGAATGCATGAATTAAAGTAGTTTCGATTTAGGAAAAATACTATATCGTTGCTACTTCTCAAATTTTTATGATTCTTATATATTTCACAGGCATATATGGGCAAGGCTGATAAATATATCAGAGGTGAAAAGGCTGTATACTGGAGAAGATGCATCGCTGGCGGTTATGTCGATTACTATTTTGCAGGTATATAACACATTTTTACTCATTTTCCTTAAGTGTTACTTCTTTGCTTTTGTTTACATATTCATTCATATGCATTATACAGTGTGTTTTAAAAGTCCCAGTACTCCAACTTAAAGAACTCATTATCCATGATTTTTTTTTTTTTTTTTTAATTATTAAATTTTATCGTCTGCTCATCACTGCATCATTTCTTTAACTTTGATTGTTTGCTTCTTTTCTCGGTGAAGTTGTGCGATAATAAAACTTTATGTTATTTTGTTCTTCATAGTGAAATGAGTTTATCACGCATTCAGAGAATTGCGCTGCTTGAGGCTTATTTTGAATGTAAGTCATATGAAAGATGCAAAGATGTTTGGCGATATAAATATTCAGATGATGCAATCCGCGTTTGTAATGGTCGATAGATGGCGCTCTCTGAACTGCAGTTGTTAGAAAATATAATAGCCACGTGGATTAATAATTGTTCTTTCTCCGCCATTACATCATGGAAAATCGATTGCATAATATGATGATATGCAGTGGTGTGATAATTTCAACTTAGCCCACCAGAGGGCGAGCATTTCATTACAATCGCGGATACCGAGTAAAAATACATTATATCAGCTCGTTCGACGATTTCGTAATACAGATTCTGTGGAAGACAAGCACAACAGTGTAAGAACTAAAGTTGTTACACCAGCCTTTCTGTGAGACACTCAACGAAGAATATTGCAAACTCCTCAAAAATTCATTAGGCGTTTGGCACAAGAAATGGACGCATCTCGTGAATCGACACATAAGGCTTTAAGAGCTTTGAATTTCCGTGCTTATTGTGTAAAAATGGTGTAGCAGATAAAGCCGCAAGATATTGAAAAGTGGTTTCATTACTGCCTGTGGTTCCGTAGGTATATTCGCAATAACATCAACATTTTGGACAAAACATTTTACTCCAATGAGGCATGGTTTCATTTGAGCGGTTACCTGAACACGCAAAACTCTCGCTTTTGGACAACACGTTTATCAACGTTGCCCAAAAGCGAGTTCCCAGTCCTCATTCATTAATGCGAAAAACCTTTACATTCCCCCAAAAAATGGTGTATGATGTGCAGTATCACGTAAAAGGATTATTGGACCTCTGTTTTTCGAAACCTGTTGATGGTTCTGCATACAAAGAACGTATCCAGCAAATTGTTGCATTGTTAGAAGTGAATGAACGAGATTCTTGGTTCCAACAAGATGGTGCAACATGCCATACAAGTAATGAAACCATGGACATGCTTGAAGATTTTTTTGGCGATCGACTCATCTCAAGAAATCTTTGGCCACCTCGATCCCCTGATTTATGCGTTTTGGATTTTTTTCTGTGGGAATATTTAAATAACAAAGTTTATGCAGATAATCCTCAAAAATAGATGATCTAAAAATTGTCATTGTCACACCATCCTTTAAAAAAATTATACAAGAAGTTACTCCCAACATGTTAAAACGCATTTTTTAAAATATGCGTAAACGAGTTCAGCTTTGCCTCCTAGTTGCGGGTGGACATTTTGAACATTTGTTATAAATATAGTTCTGTATTTTTTTTCTCCGTTATTTTAAATGTGCCTTTTATCATTAGCATAAAAATAATCGTTTTAAGGTATGTTGTTTTTTAAATAAAAAACCCATCAGCGTCAGTACTGTAACTTTTAGGACACACTGTACCATAATTGCCAACTGTTACGCCCATTGAAAACCACTATTTTAATGTAGTTTTCATATTCTTATTTAATTGAAAAGTCATAGTCTTTAAATAACCCCCCTCCCCATTAAAAAAAAAAAAATCATTATCTCTCTCTTAAAAAAAAAAAAAAAAAAAAAAAAAAAAAAGTTGTGTTTAAAGGTTGTGTTTATCTTTGACCCATTTTAAATGCAGACATTGTTTGGTAAATTAAACATGATATATGCACATGCATTGGTTTATTCAATAGAATTTTAATAACTGGAAGACTAATTATTATATTATTATTTATCAGAAATTCTCATTTCTCCTTTTTTGACATTTTTTAGTACGACATGACTACTGCTTTCAGTCATACATCTACAATCCTCATTATTTGCTGTGTTTTACCTTGAATATGTCAGGTCTTTCGCTATACAAAGCTAGACTGTTCAACCGATCGCTAGGAAAATTTGTGCACTTATTAATCAGGAGAAAATCTAGCTAACCCAGTATTTTGTTTTCTTTTTAGTCTAATCGGATAATTGCTTCGAGATATTTAATAAAACTCTCATTTTAACTTTAAAATTATCAGAAGTTGATGCGGAAAAAAAAAAAAAAAAAAAAAAAAAAAAAAATACGCGTTTATTTATCAACGAGATATATAAAGTAGAGTGATAAATGGTAACCCTTGAGAAGGTCCAAGATGAGTCATGTGACATGCTCTCCTTGCACCTGCGTATTCGGTGGTGGTTCCCTTGGTAACAGCTTATTTTCAGTAAATTTCTATGGCAACTGTTTGGAGATTGTTTTTCGCATAAGTCATAACCGCCAATGTTTTTGTTTACTTACTTAGTTTAATATTCTTTTGTTCTAAATCATTTTGATTTTGATTTTACTTCTTTTTTATTTCGTGTAGTTAAAATTTAACCGACAAAATACTTAAAAATAGTTGAAAAATTATTATTTGTTGTTAAATTTAGCTCTTTAAAAGTTTAAATTTTCTTTTATAAACACTTTTAAACTTTGTTGGGAAACGATGAAAAAAAAAGGGTATTTTATTATTTATTAAAAAGTGGAATTTGTTTAAAATTATTTTAAAAACAATTCATTTGCCGAACTGATATTTTAAATGCCAAAATAGCGATAAAGGGCCAAACACAGCAACCTATTGGAGCATGTCACGTGATTCATCTTGAACCACGGAAAGCTAATCCTTCATCCATTGAATCAGCACTCTAATTTATATATCTCGTTGTTATTTATTTATTTAATTATAAAAAGAAATGAATTTATTTGCATATGAATAATAAATATATTTCTTTTTATGTCGAAAAAAGTGAATAGATAAGAATTTTCTTTTATTTATATTGGGGGACAAGACAATTATAATAGTATGCAACTGTAAAATCTTTTGCATATTTAAAAATCGATTGTTAAGTATTGGATTGATAAGTAGCAAAATAATTAAGTTAAAGAAAAGCTTGCTATTTCTGTGAAATTCAAACTGTTCAAAAATTAGATTGAAGAAAAAAAAAAAAAAAAAAAGAATTAAAAATTCTGTCAAAGACAGAATTTAGTTTAGTACGGAGGACTATTAATTTCAATCTGTAAAATTTTTATTTTTTATTTTTTAATTTTATTCATTTTTTATCTCATTTTTTGATCGTAAAACTGAGCCTCTTACTTTTTAAAATGGCTGAAATGAATTAAAATCAAATGTTTCCACCAAAATTTCATACTTTAGTTAATTTAAAAAAATGTAATTGTCGGGTCGAAAAACTGTTTGCACCCTTGGATTCAGAAAAATCGCTCCTTTCATTTGGTACCGAACTTGTAACGATAGGACTGATATTTCTAATTTATTTTGGTGTTACTTAAAACTGGTCTACAAAAATTCCAGATTGAAACTGATAGTCCTTCGTCCTAATTAAGTCTCCTATAGTACGAGCTGACTCACAGTTGACCATTGTTGCCCAGCTGAAATATAGCTTGGCGACGTTTAGTTGCAGACGTATTGCTCGGCTTCTTTATCGCCTGAAATGGCGAGTTTGCCTAAACAGAAGAGCGAATTATTGTTTGCCTTTGATAAATTTGGCGAAAATTTCTTATAACGCTAGTAAAAAGTATGTATCACTGCTACTGTTAAATTAATTAATTTTAAATATTTATACACGTGGAAAAGTAATGTATGTTGTAAAATACAACATTTCGATAATCAAACAGCAATAAAAACAAATAATTGGTACAAAAAATGCAAGAAATCATTTCAAAATTACACTGCATATTTGTGATTAAAAGCTGGGTGTACAATTTTCTCTTGGACAATTAATAGCCTATTTCTTTCGTTTTCCTTCATCTGTTGGAAATCTAAGCATTATAAAAGCATTTCCGGTACGATTTGAGCAATTTTTGGTTGCACAACCCCCATTTTATGTGATTTGATAACACTTGAAGTTCGGAACGCGTGGGCAATAATCGCTGAGTGGGAAACAAAATGCCTGATGTGCCAGCCTGTATTGGAGGAGCTCTAGTCCTAATAAATAAAATGTTTTTCTTACATACGACATGAATATTACTTCTGGCATTATTTTCATTAAATAAAGCTTTTTGTAGACAACCGAATTTAAAATCATGGAGTAAACGGTACACCTAATTTCTTGTTGGAGGAATTTAATAAGTCAATTAATTATGAAGTCAATTAAAAACGAAACAACATCGGATGTTGCATTGGTCTCACATAGGTGGTCCGGAGATATGCCATTACAGTTTTGATCCTCCGTACAGGAGCATAGCTGCCAATATTTTAATTTATTCCGGAGTACTTTTAGCTCCGCCTTTATTCCGCACCACATTATTTATAAAAACATTTTCTTTAATACATAACTTCGATAAAATAAGAAAAAATTGAAAAAATATGTGGTACGAAATAGAGGCGGGGCTAAAATTACTCCGGAATAAATTAAATATTGGTAGCTATGCAGGAAGAGGAAAAAAAAAAAAAAAAAAGATTCAAAATTCAGAAAAGGATCGTAAAAAAAAAAAAAAAAAAAAAATGCACAATCAAAAAATGTACGCATATTAGTTAAGGCAAATGTATCAAATAAACGGAATGGGAATCATTGCGGTTTTTCGTCTATCATAAGACAACTACTTCTATAAACATTTCCAGCAGGGGAAGAAAATTGGCGCAGAATTCATACCGGTATTTGTTTGAAAATTTTCATTACTTATAAAATCGTCGGTTTATGAAGAAGGAAATTTTGTTTCATAAATACTGGTATGAGTTCTGCGCCAATTTTCCACCCCTAATTTCCGGTAATGCGGAATAGCGGAATCACTCCAAATGTCAGTAATTGATACCCTTATAAAGAACTTTGATTATGGAACTGTGATGAACAGAAAGATGTTAGTGATATATATAATATAATATAACAAATTTATTAGAAGCCATTCAAATTTTGTATTTTATTTTATTTGTATATTAGTCTGGATTACGTGCAGTGGGAAATTATATTATCAATTTTTAATTTATTATTATTATTATTATTATTATTAATTTGACATTTCTCTCTATTTTCTAAGAAAATATTGAACGAAATGGCCTTGAATTTCAGATATACAAAGAACATTTTAGATTCACACTTTTCGGTAATGATTTAGTCACAAGTTTAATTAGGGTACTAACAGAGTTCCCAACTTTAATAATTTATTCACGAGCATTTTTAGCCCCGCCTTCTTTTCGCACCAGAAATTTTGTAGACTATTTCTCTTTAATAGGAAGTTAAGATGGAATGGTTGGGAGGCACCTGTGACAGCGTCAGGCATCCTCCTTTACCTAAAAGTGGAAGCTAACGGAGTGAGAGTCCCGAACTAATGTGACAACGATTAAATAAGAAGAAAATCATTTTTCAAAATTTCCGGTATGAAAAAGTGGCGGGGCTAAAAATGCTCGTGAATAAATTATAAAAGTTGGGAACTCTGGGTACTAACCACAAAAAAAAAAAAAAAAAAAAAAAAAAGGATTATTCTGTATAAAAAAAAAAAAGCTTAAAATAACTTGTAAGTTTAACGCATGATTTTACTTACTATTTACAATACACACACACACACACACACACACATATATATATATATATTGAATAGCATAAATATTTATACACATTCATTTATTTATTTTAATTTTTTGTTTATAGTATGAATGAGTTTCAAAAACTTTTGAATTGAGAAAACATTAAAGAATTGTTGTCCAGAAACATAAAATGCGTAAATTTAATTTTCTCTAAAATATTAGCATCTATAGTATTCCCCCCCCCCTTTCTTCTTTTTTTTTCTGCGCATGCCTGAAAGGTATGGCCTGTTTTTTATTACATAGGTTGAAAGCTAGATATATAAGGTAATTTATGCCAGAAATTCAATTGAATAGAATACAGATTAAGAAAGTTATCGTCAAACGAATGAGCTGAATTTTATTTTGTTTCTAAGAGCTGGGAATTCTTAAAGTATTTTCCTAAAAATAATTTTTAGAATGTGAGTGAAGTAATTGTATCTCTAAAACAAATATGTGATATGTGGAAAACCCCTTATGGGCTTGTAACTCTAACTCATATATATTTGCGAGATTATAATTGGTTCTTATTAGAAATAAGTTTTTGCAAAGTGACTCTAATAATTGTAAACTTCTAGAAATCCGTATAACTCTTAAAAAATATCTAAATCCTAGCTCTTTTTTTTTTTTCCTGATAATTTTCTTGATTTTTCTTCTATTCAAATGAACTTTTGTCATAAATTGCACAATATGTCTAACTTTCAGCTTATTTAGTAAAAGAAGTGCTACGTTTTACACATGTGCAATAAAAATTATTTATTACAAGTAGCAAAAATTAAATATATGCGTTTTATGTTTCAAAATAATGTTTCTCTGATGCTTTATGAAGTTTTTTTGCAAGTTTTTTGAAATTTTGTTGAAATTCATTCTTGTTATAAGCAGAATTACCGCTATTTTAATTTATTCTGGAAAGTTTTTAACCCAGCCCTTATTTCATGTCACTTTTATTCTTACCAGGAAACCATCCCATACTGTAATCATAAAAAAATCTAAATAAGAATAAATCGAAAGACAATGATAAAAGTCATGGATCTGCAGATTCTAACGGGACTCCTCCCACAACTTTCTCGTTACTACATTTTTTATTTAAACTTAAATATAGATTTCTCGAGAACGGGCTTACGAGGGCTAACAGTTTACGTGTCAAAAATCACGTTAGATTATGCCCTCTCGAATGAACATAATTTAATTGATTTCTATTATTATACTACTGGGATGGTTTCCTGCTAAGAGAAACATTTTTTTATTTTATTGTAGTTATAAATTCAAGAAAATTATTCTATAAAGTAGTGCGAAATAAAGGCGGGCTAAAAATGCTCCGGAATAAATTAAAATGTTGGCAACTATGTTTATAAGTAAAAAACTTTTCAAAAATATTGATAAATTTGGAAAGTTATTTTATATCTGTCTAAACATTCGTGCTATTTCTACAGGGAAATATATATATATGTATATATTTAAATATTGTAAATAGTAAGTGAAATTATATGTTAAAATTACAAGTCACTTATCGCTTTTCATTATACAGGGTGATTTTGTTTTTAATTTTGTTTCTATTCAATTTGTGGTTGGTCTCGTAACTAAACTCGTGATTAATCGCTACTGTAAAAAGTAATTCTAAGAACGGTCTCTGGATATCTAAAGTTCAAAACCATTCCGGGGTTCGACTCCTGGTCCAGGCATTATTTTCACTCAGTCGTAAAAATAAAATTTCATTAAAATATGATTTTCTTCCAATCAGTTGATTGTGATTTTAATAAAAAATTGTATTTCATTCCGTTAACCCTTTGCGTCTCAGGGTTATTAGAATTATTTAAATTATACTGCCACCGGAATTTACAAACAAAATTAAAATAAAAGAAATTTTAAATTTTCAGGTTAAAAAAAGGGACCTTTCCTTTTCTGCTATGTAAAAAATGCAAATTTTTGCTAAAAAATTTCCGGGATGAGTTTTTGCACTTGAGAATTAAAATTAGGTGTTCCATCAATGGGAACACTGCGACTAAAAGGGTTAAGTATTTCCTCAAAAAATAGAAAAAATGTCAAAATCAAAATAATTTCCAATAATATGATCACCACTGTATTCAGAGCTCGAAGTCTGCCGTTTTCTGAGGACATTTTCAGGGATAACAAAAATCTCGCCTTTTTTTTAATACCTCTATTTTTTATACCATAATTTCTATTCTATTTAATCACTACACATTACTATAAAAATACGGCAAAGATTTCTATATGAAATTAGTGGTACCAAAAAAGACGGAAATTTCTCATTTTTGAAACTGTTCTGAAAAAAGGGCGGAGATTTTGAGCTCTGAATGTAATTAGAACTCAAAGTCTCCGGCCTTTTTTTTTTTTTTTTTTTAAGATACTTTCCAGATAGAGAAACTTTTGTCTGTTTCGCTAGTACTATATTCATACATACATGTTTACCGTATAGTTATAGAAATATGTCATAATTAAATAGGATAGATGTCACCGTACGGCCACGCCTTTTTTCAAGGACTGTCCCACCAGTTTTTATACAATATATTTCCTTTTATGCTTTAAGGCATTTTAATATCAAAATTTGCTAAATAATAATACTGGTGCAGAAAATTAAGAAAATTGAAGGACGGTACGAACTACGGATGGTATTATAAAAAATAGTAGTAGCAAAAATGGCGGAAAATTCTCTTTCCTGAAAATGTCCTGTAAAAAAAAAGGGCGGAGACTTCGAGTAACAGATTATGTGAACAGTGAAAACACGATTGTAATCTAACTTAAATTGCTTATCCAATAGTATTTATTATCAAATATAGTCCCATTTATCTGTTTTTCTAGATTTAGAGGAAGAGAATGCATTTGATGCAGACGGTTTAAGAAAATTCAATCCACTCCGTGTTGAATTTAATGGAGTCAGTCCAAATCCGGCGTTAGCAAAACAAGTGTACGATATCATCAGTTTTCAACATTTCATCCCAGGAGGAATCGAACCATTCCAAGTAATTTTTTTCATTCTTAAGTAGTATGAGTCATTTATTTAAAAAGACTAGAGAATATTTGATTTATGATATTGAATAGTTATAAAGAAAAAATAAAAATTTGTTTCAGATTTTTCATTTTCTTTCTTAAATGTTTCAAATATCGATTATTATTATTATTATTATTATTATTATTATTATTATTATTATTATTATTACAAGATTCTTTTTTATAAAGACAAAAGTTAGTTGAGAATTAATTCTCATAGATTAAGGATTATAACTATTTATTATTTAAAACGGCAGTTTAGCACAGCCCCCTCTTCTTCTTCTTTTTCCTTTCTTTCTTTTTTTTTTTTTTACTCGAGGGGAATTATGAGAATCCACAGACAGGGACTGGACAATGATCCGCTGTCCGATCCGCCATGTTTGTTCACTTTATTATATACAATATTATTACGCTCTGCGAATTTTTTGAATGGCTCTTTGAAGATAAAACTGTTTTACCGAGATTCCAATTAAGAGAAAAGTCTCAAACTCTGGTAAAAATATATTATGTTCCACGGCGATAGAATGGTCTTTGAAGAAATGTCTATCATTTTAGTTCAATATCCTGTCTAAGGTTCTCATAAAGGGGAATTTGAATACTACTATTTTTATACTGTAATTTTAGACATGACTAATCGTTGATATCCGTCGATCTCTATTTAAAAAGAAAATTACAACATAAAAATTCTGGTATCCAGTGTTTCTCCCAAGTTCCTCCCAAGTACTTCCAAAGTCCCTCCTCTGGTATCCAATTTTTCTCTAAAGTCATCGGTCTCTTAGTCCGAGTGGGCAAAAAATGATCATAGTGCGCCAAACTAAATCAACTCAAAACAAACAGATCCAGTGAGGGACTGAAATGCTCATTCACTAGACCACCCTTCTGCACTTCGAAATATTTATTTTATCTTAATCTGTTGCTCTGTTTTATTGCAATTCCTTGCTATCTTCCCTGCAATATTAACCATATTGGAAGTATATGGAAATATTGCTCTATTCTGCTATGTTACGGAAGTCTTTAATTTCAAACAACTTATGTAAGTGCTTAACCGTTTGAGGCGCAAGACAATAATTCAGATGATTTAAACATGAACTAAATTACACAAAAAGAAGTTTTAAAGTTAAAAAAATCGGCGCTTTCTGATATGTTATAAACGTAAATTTTTCCTGAAAAATTTCCGGGATGAATTTTTGCAGCTAGATCTTAAATTTTGAGTCTTCGCAGTCGCAGCGAGGACAGCGCGCGTTACGGAGTTAAAGGGTTACATGAGTTTCGAAGGCTAAAAAAAAGCATCTGTATTTTTTTAAATATAAATCTGCCCTGCGACTCACCTCATTTATTGACCTCTGCACGCTTATTCGCAAAAATGGGTTATCCCCAAAAAATTATTTATTCAATAGCATATCATTAAATGTGTCTGTATAACAAAAAAAAAAAAAAAAAAAAAAAAAACTATTTAAGGTATTAAAAAAATTTATATGTGGAAAAAAATTGTGGCGGATGGGCGGGCAGATGTTTGATTAAAGAGGATGGATGGTGTTGTTTGGCTGGTTGGTTGGGAGGGTTTGTTGTTGAATTAAATTATGAAAAAAGGAAGGGATTATTGCTATTGCAAGTTACACTATTATTATTTTTTTCTGGTTGATATTGTGAATTATGAACTTTTTATTCGTTAGATTTAATTGAGTGCATTTGGCTATTAATGGCTTTCTACGTTTTATTTGTACAAAATATCCAATTTCATAAAAAAAATTATAACAAAATGAAATAAAATTAAAATAATTAAAATAATCAAAACAAAAATAAATAAAAACTTTAATAAATTAAGATTGCCTGGTATTGCTTATCCTTGCATGTGTGCTTTTTGGAATTATTGCTTGCGAATGAGTCTTTTTATAACTTAGCTTTTAATTCTTGTTAATAACTTTTAGATTAAGCTTAATTATATTAGGTTTAACACTATTAAGATCAACTAATTAATTAAAATCGAAACTAATTAATTAAATGGTGCCACATATTCACTTAAATCGTTAGTTAAAACACCTTCTAAAAATAGTACATCTAATAGCAATAGCTTGTTTAAACCTGAATTAATTTAACTGACTTATTATTGTTTATCTAGCTACACGATAGATGGCGCTTGCTCACGGCTGTATTAATTGTTTGCTGTCTTTAATTTCCTTTCCTTGAAGGTTTTAAAGTTCATTGATAAATGTAAATTTTAAAAATTTAACTAACTTAATAAACCATTACACAGTGAATTTTATCGTTAATGAAAATGCTCAGTAGTTAATTCTTTATCGATTAATCGAAGTTTGCAAAGAATTTATTTTTAATTTCATTAATATGATGGCAACTTCCTATTCTCCATGTTGTGTTGAAAGTTTTACATGTGGTTGCTCTGATTTTTTCTATTTTTCTCTCTGGTTTCCTTGATGATTTGATTTAATATTTTATTTCATTTCTCATTCAAAATGGTTTTGCTGCTTGATCGGGGCAGGGACAATATATATTTGCTATTGTTAGTTATATTGTTTTACGAAATCGTTGCAGCTTTCGCAGCTTTATGAAGTACATGCTCCCTGATAAGATAATACTTCCATTTTTAAACATTTTTTATTCCAATTATTTATCCATTTTTTATTCCAATTATTATTTCTCAGGTCCTTTATTTATTTTCTCCGTCGTTAAATTTAATGGACTTTTACTCAAGTGTACGTAAGTAATTTAAATTATTTTTGTCTCTTATTGGATCTTAGCATGACCGCAACATTTCTGTGCTTATTTTAGCAATGTGCTACAATCAGTTTTATTTTGTTGATTTGTTTTTGAATATATATATATATATATATATATATATATAATCTAAAAAAAAAAAAAAAAAAAAAACTATAACAAGTTTCAACAGACTGAAATTCCAGAATTATAAAATTAGAATTTTTTTTGCCTCTAAACAAAAACATTTCCAATGAGTAAAACTTACTCCATACTCTAATAAAAGGATGCACAAAATTTCTATATATCATCAGAAAAAGTTCTAGACGGAAATTAAAATATAAACATGCACAACTTCTGAAATGATATATGTATATATATATATGTGTGTATGTTTTTGTTTTCCCTTGAAAATTAATATACTAATAAAGTAGTTTAATCATATCTTGGAGACTTTTAATAATACAATACTGAAGTCTTGTACTTGATATCACAAGGGTACTAAGACTATTTCGCTCAATGGAAAATGTTTTGTATGGGATCGTATAAAAAGATTTATAATAATTAAAACTAAAGTTTGTTGTTTAATTTTTATTTCTCAACTTTTCCATAGTTTCCTGTTTAAATTTTAGCTCACATTTATTCTTTTAACTTTCACGAAAGCATATATATATGTTTTTTTTCTCACCAGCTTCCAAAAGGTAGAAACTGTGATCGTGGTCCGAATGTAGATGGTCCAACATTGCCAAATTTTTCCACGAGCAGCCTTCTGCTTTCTGCTGAAGTCGTTTATCAAAAAGTTAAAGATGATCAAGTTACTTCAAGTTATTATAGCACGTTAATGGTAAGTAAAATTTCAGAACGACTGAAAAATAATATTTACAGTATCGACAACCGCTTACAGCTGCATATACGTGCAAGCATTATACATGCAAAAAAACACTTACATAGTTACCAACTTTAGCACTTTTTATCTACCAGAAAATTTTAACAGAAATTCTAATTTTATTTAATCAGTAAAAACTGTTGTAGAAAACTACAAAAAATTTCTATTAAAAATTTTCTGGTAACCAAAATGTAACGAAGCTGGCAACTATGCTTAGAAAAAAGTATATAATAATTAAATAATAGTTAAATAATTAAAATTAAACAATGTTAATAAAATTAAACAAATTAATTTTTTAATGTTATTTTGAATGCATTTAAAAATTATTTGAATTAACCATCAAATTCCTTTTTTGAGTTAAATGTCTTTTCTTAAATGAAAATATTACTATATCTTAAAAAAGAAACTGAGCGCTAATGATTTTGTTTGTAATAGTTCACAATTAATGACAGTATAATTCTCTGAAACATTCATAAAATAAAATGAAATAAGCATATACTAAAATAAATTGAAAGCAGTATCATTAGCAAAATATCCCCCCCCCCACCCCCGCTTAATTTTTTTTCGCCAAAAGCATTTCCTCATGTCACTATGTGAAATGTAACAATAAAATACATATGCTATAAAAAGATGAAAATTAATGTTGACATTTTATAATTAGGGAGCTAGAGTTCTTCTAACTGAAAATTACAAATTATACTTAATTAAAATCAATGTCAGGGATTTTTGTAAAGTGAGCTGAACACTTGTTGAATTTTCTATTCCCTGATTTATTTTATAAATCGTCTTGCAGTGGCTCTTTGTGAAAAATGTGAAAATATGAAATTTATATCAAATGAAATACAATAATGCCTTTTATCTATTTTTTATAGTTTGCATTAGACAAGGAATCAAACCATCTGGCTTACTACTATTCACCATGGAATACAACAAAACCTGATCCAGAAACTAAAGAACCTTTTGTCGACGCACCTGAATACGTAATTTACGACATGACACATTGTAAGTGATTATTAAATACTACAGACTAAATTGTTTCTAAGTATCAAATTTAATAATAATAGTAATAATACATATATATGTAACACTGAGAAAAAAAATATACCACCTTCCTCTAGAATGAATAAGTGGCCATTTTCTAAATCCTTTGACTAGAAATATAGATTTCCGAGCTGTTATTCGCATAAGGCATGCCAATAAACTGAATAGACGAAATCATCGAGAATTTCTAGTCTACACATTTCTAGATGATGAAACAATATTCTGAATCTTTTGTATGGTGAAAAATTCTCGTTTGATTATCTAGAAATGGGTCATAAACCAAGATTATACTTGCTGAAACCAGCCTTTTGTGTTCGCATTTATTTGAAGATATTTTCAGATTGGTTTAACCTCGATAATATAAGCAAACTCCCTAGAATTCTAATAGGGGTTTCTAGAAATCGCTCTCAAAGGGGACTAGAATTTATAAGGATGACATGGAACTATTTTTTCTAGAGCCACAATTTAGATTCTAGATGTCAGTTACAGAATTTTTTCTTAGTGAAAGAGGCAGATGATTTAATTTTAACACAGAAACGTTTATTGCTGCTTGGGGCGTATTTACATAGGGGGAGATTTAATAGAATCAGATTTATTTAAAAGGAAACTAATCTCAGATCAGCCTTCTTTATTAAAATCAGGAAGATTCTCTACATGAATCAGATATTTAGTCAGACGCGTCTTAACGCATGACTCGGCGTGGCTCAACCATAGAATAATAATCGAGGAAGAAGGCGCACGTCAATACTCTAATGCTTACAAACCCCGACTAGCAAATTGCCAGCAATTGGACCTATACGGACTATACGGACCTATCTTTCTTGAAGTAGGGTATCCATTTTTGGCGCATTTATCGCTGTTTGGCTTTTCTTTCTTTCCTTTATACAATACATTTTTATTTATTTATGAATTTTATTATTATTTTATCAGAACGGGGAGTGACAAGAGATAGATATACATATAATCGTTCTATGCAGTACGTGTTCAAGCAGTAACATGATTAAAGCAGAGGGCCCGGGGCCCCAAACCAAATTATTATTTAAAATAACATGTGGTTAAAATATGATTTCGAGATTTAAAGCGCTTCCTATCATCCAATTGAGTTAAAATTTTGCATGCACGTATATCTCCGATAACAACACATGCTGAAGTAGGAGCCGACATCCGAAGGGGCCTATGGGGGCTCCAGGCCCTTAATAGATGAAATGATTCAAAAATTGCGCCAATATATTGCCAACCAATCAGATTGCAACATTGTTACAGCCCCAACACCCGGCATTCCTTGATTTAACAAACCAAAACCAAAAGACATACGCTCCATCTTGTACCATTATATACCTATGGGCTCAACTCGCGGGATCTTTTCTCTTGTTGCCAGGTTCTGAAGAGAATCTCGGACTAAAATGGTGTTGCTATTTCTGTACGGTAATCTCTATTCGTCTGCTGATATCAGGTGAACGGGAAAGGACAGGGGAGTTTGGGATAACATTAGCTGGTTGACACACATACACACAAACACACACACACATATATATATATACATATAATGATTACAAGAATTTCGTGTTTATTAAGCTAGTATTACAGATTACAGGTTAAATTCTCGTTACCTTAAAAAAAAAAAAATCTGTCAAAATAATTTTGTTATACTTGAATATCAGTTGCCTTGGTTGTCTTCATGATATACCATCATCCTTTCGCTTCCGGTCCAGGGAGCTTCATCAGATGAATTGCTGGTCTTGAGACTTTGCTTTCCTTTCTGCTTGGTTTGAGCATGGTGCACCATCTGGCATCAATAAGAACTGGTTCATAATCGTTGCAAGCCATTTGATTGCACAGTACTTCTACGGCTTTTCCTTTTAATGCTTAACTATTATTATTGTAATTTGCTATTTTTTTTAGTATTGCTAAAGTCTATTTTCAGACTGAAAAAGAAAATAGTTACGCATTAAAAGAAGAAACCGTAGAAGTATTGTCCAATCAAATGTTTTGTAACGATCCCGAACCAGTCCCATAGATATATAATAGTACAAGATCTAGCGTGTGTCTTTTAGTTTCGGTTTAAAAAATCTAGGAATGCAGGGCATAGGTTTGTAACAATATTGCAGTCTGATTGGTTGACGACTTGTTGGCGTGATTTTTGAACCGTCTCGTCTCTCTGTCAATCACTCAGCGAGGCAGCACCCACAACAAACAGCAATAAATGCACCGAGGATGGACACCTAACTTCAAGGAATGGTGCATCAAGCGAAGCATTCGCTGGCAATTTACCAGAAGAGGAATGTAAGCATTATACTATTCACGTGCGCCTTCTTCCTTGATTATTATTCTATGACCAGCCCTTATAGGCGCCAGGTGGCGCACCATGCTCACTGAAAAGGATAGAAAGTCTCAAGACCATGGTAGTAGAGGGTCTCTCTACCTTCATGCTCAAGACCATCCCTTCATCTAATGAAGTCCAAGACAAGTTATCATTGAAGGTAGACAAAGTAATTGACATTCAAATATAAAATATCGTTATTAAAAATTAAATAAAAAATTTCTGTTATTTTATCTCATTAATTCTGTGCTTTTTAAATGATTATTGGACAATGTAAATTAAACATCATTTTAGTTCATTGATTAGTTTTATTGATCATTATAGATTAAAGAGAGCTTTTATAAAGCAATTAAAAAAAATCTGTTTTTTTCTTAAAATAATTATATGCTTTATATTGTTAAATTAATTTGTTGCAGCCATCACAAAATTTTCTTTTATATCTTTCTGTATAACAGCGCCACCTACCGGTTAACATGAGAAAATACTTAATCAACATAGAATTAATTTTTTAATAAATATTTTACGATTGCAATTTGGTACAGTTTTAACCAAGAGATACTGAGATATAGCCATATAGCAAATTGTTGAAGGTAAATAATAACTGCATCACTTGTCGGTCAATGTACACCGCATTAAATCAGAATTCTATTTTATGATGGTCTTTTCATGTATGAAGTCTGGTGCATTTATAGGCTATAGAAGATGAGATATAACCTTCTCGTACACAGGAGAACTCATGGCGTCACCTGTCAACCGATAAGTACCAAATTAAATTAGCATGGTTTTTAAATAATGGCTCTGTCATATATCATGTTTTGCATAGTTATGCACTATAAAAATTGAATGGTAGTTTTCATGTAATAGAAAAAAATCGTCATCTGTTAAGCAAATACACCAAAATTTGATTGACACCAATTTATGTCAAGGCGGCACTAAATATAATTTTTTTATGGAATTTTGTGCAAAAATTTTTATTACACACTCACAGTCAGACCTACAGACAGACATGCAGACTGACATTTTAAAAAATGTATGAAATCGTCTCCAGTACATCACAGAATGTATAAATTAATCAAAAATCGGAAATCTTATTAAAAATAACATTCTTTCGATGAACAGTCTGAATATTTGAAAGAAAAGAATATTACAGGGTGACAAGAAATAACTTGGACGAAGTTTCAAACCAAATATCTGTAACTACCACTATCGCAAACTCATTTTGGAAGATGATATCTTACCTTGGTCGCAAAAGTTCTTTGGAAACAAAAGATGGACCTTCCAACAGGATTCCGCACGTGCACACAGAGCTAAAGGCACTCAAGATTGGTGCAAAACAAATTTTCCTGACTTCACTGGAGCTCAAGAATGGTCACCGTATTCCCCAGATTTGAACCCAATGGATTATTCTGTTTGATCCATCTTGGAGACAAGGGTGTGTGCTAAATCTCATAAAACTTTGACATCCCTAATGGAATTCTTATGCAAGAAATAGGATAAAATATCAGTAAGTGAGTTGCGGCCCATAGCCGAAAATTTTGTGACACGTTTAAAGCTCTGTATTAAGGCTAAAGGTAGCCACTTTGAAAATTTGTAAATATAATAGACAAAATAATGTATTCATATTTATTGAAGTTTGGTCGTAATATTTTCATTAGCATTAAAGTTATAATGTATCATGTGTGTCCAAGTTATTTCTTGTCACCCTGTATAAACAGTCTTTGATTTAATAATTAATAAACTACGTAAATACTGGATTATTATATTTTTAAAGATAATCATTAGAATCTTATAAACGCAGTCAAAGAAAAAATAACCAATTTTCTTTTTCTCTTTTTCAGTGTACACATACAAAATTAATTATGCAACTGCCAAGTGTCAAATATCCCGCGATAAAAGCTTCATTCCACAGTACAAGCTGCCAGAAAATGGAGGTAATCTGGCTCTCACTGATCCCTATGTTTTATTTCCTAACTCAGAATTGAAATTTTTGACACAAGTAAGTAAACATTTAATTGATAAAATGTATAAAAAAAAAAAAGGGAGAGTAAATGTTCATCAAACAAATTTTAAATGACAGGAAGCGTCTGTAAACTATATTACTTTGATGATTCGGTTACCTGATATTTTTTAGCAGATGAATTAAATTATCCGATGAGCTAGCTCTTTACGTAACTACTTAAAAAGAGTATTCATGCAATTAATAAGTACAAAACTAATAATAATAATAATAATACTAAAAAAACACCTCACAACGGCGTTTAAAAGTAATAAGTACAAAACTTTGAATAAATAACCTGGAATGCAAGAACTTGCAGCAATTGTTTGGGGTCGAAATAAAACACTATCCTTCGTCAGGCGAACAAAGTAGGCACGATTGCTGCAAACAAAACGGCAACGCACAAAACCCATAGACTTCGATTTCGAAGGATGTGGGACGGAAGTACCTGCGAACTAGATCCCGCATCTTCCTCTGCATATAGATGAAGACTGAATGGGATGGGTTGTTCTGAAAATCAGTTACACTGCCAGTGGAAAAGAGAATACATAAAAGTGCAAATAAGACATAAGGGGTTCTGGAACTAATGCAGCAATAGGAAGCACAAATAATGGGAAGAAAGTTTAGGGGTAGTATTACTAAAACTCGAAGGAAGGTTAGAGATAATGAACATAGTTTGGATTTTAAGAGCAAATTTTATAATTTTCATTTTAAATTTATAAGAGGAATCGCCATGCCTTGAAAAGGGCATTTAATCGCCAATCGTACAGCAGTAGACTATTTTTTTTTTTTCCCGTGAAAATACAAGAGCAAAATAGGACAGACACTGGTTAAACCTCAAAGAGAAATACCCACTTAAGGGAAGAGCAAAGACAAATAAAATCGAAAGTACATATTGAATACTGGTGTAACCAGAATAACATAAGGGGAAGAAGAACATAAATAAATAAATAAAATTTAAAAATCTAAAATAATATCAAAACGATATGAAAAACGAAGTTACGTGAGTAATTTCCACGCATCATATACAAGAACGGAGTGGACGAAATATCATTAACACGATTTTTCGAATTTTTAAATGTGTAAAATGCTTTATGGATGTCCAGTCCATATGGAAGAGGAAAAGGGGAAAAGGAATTACGTTAGTTTTAGAAAATTTATTATTTTATATTTTATTATATTCATGCAATGTTTTTTATATTCATTCATGTTCTATTATTATATTCATTCATGTTCTATTATTATTATATTCATTCATGTTTTTATTATTATATTCGTTCATGTTTTTTTAAACAATATTTATGCGTTTATTAAAAATAAATAAAAATAAATAAGTGATTAATCATGAGGAAATTTGTGAAAGTATTGCTGTTTTTACAGAAAACTCAACGCGCATTTTCAATATAGGGAATGTCTCAAAACAAGGGGGTGGGGCATTTATCTAGGCCCAATAAATCTCCCATTAAATGAATTTTAATTATGTGGCTACTAAAATACTCGAATACATATTTTTTTTCCCTATAAAGTAAGACAGTGTCCTTTTTACAAAATGGGCTTCAAATATAGGCTCCAACTCACATTTCCGAATATGCATGAGTTAATTTTTGTTTTAATACATTTTATTTATTTAAATTTCTTTGTTTATGTTTCCGGTATCATTCTCTCTTTTTCTCTTCATTTTAGCAGTATAGTGGGCATTGTTGCCAGATCTGGCGGATATTTATTCAATAATCACCAATAATTTTTAATTGTAAAGTTTGTCTAATGACTTCGAAGATTGATTCTATTGATCTATTATGTATATTGATCTTTTATGTAGATTGATCTATTATGTATATGAAATACATAGCTTCCTAAACTAGATGCTTGTCGCGTTGCTCGTAAACTTGGCAACAGTTGAAGTGGTAGAGAGCGTCACCTGGTAGAGATTGCGCGATTTTTTTATTCAACTGCCACCAATAATTTTTAAAAGTGAGATTGATATACATAAAAGACGAATACAATCGAAGAAACGTTAATTATATATATCATATATCACTTTTTAAAATTATTGGTGGTTATTGAATGAAAAAGCCACGCAATCTATGCCAGGTGGCGCTGTCTACCTCTTGAACTGTTGCCAAGTTTAAGAGCAACGCGACAGGCATCTAGTTTAGGAGGCTATGCCAAATATAACTTCTCAAATTATTGGTGATTATTGAATAAAAAATCTGCCAGATCTGGCAACACTCATAATGGGTGATCAAATTATTGGATTTTTTTTTTTAAATCTAAAAAAGGCTGGACGAAATTTCCTTGAACTTCCAACATGCAAAGAACTTTTATAAACTCACATTTTCCACTATCGATTTAATCATGAGTGCAATTAGGGGACAAACCACAAATTAAACAGAAGCACAACTATTTTGGATCATCCTGTATCACAAAAAGCTACAAAAGACTTGCAACTTAAATATATATTGTTGCACGTACTACGTACAAAATTTGTATGCTTTTTTCTTTCTTTTTTTTTCTTTTAGGGCAATAGCATAATTGCAGATATAACTCCTTTTTCAAAAATTATTATTTTTTTTTTGGCAAGTTTTTTTTTGCTTATAACACGAATGGATTTCGAGAAAATTTTACAAAACTTGAAAAAAAAATTGTCAAAACATTAGAAAACATTATTCCGAAAAATAAAATTCCCATGTGTCATATTCGCTGAGATATGAACGATTTAATAAACATATTTTTACTGCTCATGCGCGAAACATAGAATTTTTTTTTATTACATAGGCTGTAAGCTAGGTATATTGGACAACTTACGTCAAAACTTCATTTGACGGGAGTAAAAATTAAACAAATTGTCGGCAAATGAATGAGCTTGATTTTAGGTATTTTCCAGAGTTAAAATTTCATACAGAGTTTTTCACATACCACGTATTTAATTAGGAGATCCAATTATTTCAATCATGTTGCAAAAGTTCTATTTTGTGGAAAACCGCTTATAAACATACTAATCTAAGTAAATAAATAAAAATATGCTAGAATTACCAGACCATTAGAATGCCCATTAAGGATTTTTTTACGAAAAAGAAGTTTTTCAATGTGGTTGAACAATGTGGTTATCCAAATTTAAAAAAAATGGTATATTAAAATCCCTTTATGAAATTTCAACTCTGGAAAATATCTAAGACCAAGCCAATTCGTTTGCTCGCAATTGGCTTAATTCTTATTCTGTTCAAATGAACTTTTGACATAAGTAAAAAAAAAAAAAAAAAAAAAAAAAAAACACTAAAAGTGCTCACATCTTAGCAAATATTACACTTGTGAATTTTATGTTTCAAAATAGTGTTTCTCTAGTGTGTCAAATTTTCTGCAAGTTTTGTAAAATTTTCTTAAAATCCATTCGTGTTATAAGCAAAAAATATTCCCAAAAACTTAATAATGTTTGAGAAAAAGAAAAGAAAAAGGTTATATCTTCGTAAATAATTGTGGTATTCCCACAGAAAAACATACAAATATTGTAAATAAAAAGTGCAGTAAGGCATTAAAGTTATAAGTAATTTGTTGATTTTTATGGTACAGAATGATCCAATGTGTTTGTGAAAAATGTGAGTTTAGGTATTCTTTGCACGTCTGAAGTTCAAGACCATTTCGTCCAGCAGTTTTTTTTTTTTTTTTTTTTTTTTTAAGAAAATCTAAAAAATGTCGAAAAAAAAAAATCTAATAATTTGATCATTTACTGTAATTTTCTCTTTACTTTAAATACTAGTTTCAGCAGTGACTTCTAGATGGCATATATTCGTACATTATTTAAAAATATTGAGTTGTTCGATAAAAATAATGTCGTTTTCTAAAACCTTCGCTTCTAAAAACCAAGGCTTCTTTGAACGTGTAATTTTTCAACTTACCGAAAGTTGGCAAAAGGTCATACAACAAAATGGTCAATATATTATTGATTAATGTTTGTTGTTAATATAAATAAATTCACTTTGAAAAACATGACAAAAAAAAAAAAAAAAAAAAAAAAAAAAAAAAAAACATTATTTATCGAACAACCCAATAAATAAATGAAAAGAATTTTAATAAAGCTTACTTGAATCTGATGATACAGTTTTAAAAATAGATATTGTAAATTATTCATTCATTCATTTATTTATTTATATTTATTTATTTTTTATGCTATTTTAAGGTGTTTACTTCTAGATAAAAAATGTCCTTACATTCTTTATACAAAAAATAAATAATTGAATAAATAAATAAATAAAGCTCGCTTGAATGTGACAATACATTTTTTAATGTAAATATTGTTAATTAAACTTTTTTTTTTTTTTTAAACTTTTGAGATTTCTTAGCTTAATCTCACAGTTGGAAACTTTAACTATTTTCGGCTAACGGAAAGTTTGAATGTATACTGCATAAAAAAAGTAGAGGGACACTTACTTGTAATACTTTAAAGCCGTTTATTTCTTTAATTAGAGATATGAGGTTCATTTCTCTAATATAATTCTATTCTTGAGACATCATATATTATTATATTTTGGATATAGACTCAATCCTTTTGAATTATGTAAAGGAAAAATTCAGGAAACAAAAATGGTGCATATTTGCACTGTAATTTTTCTTAAAAAAAGTAGACGGACGCATCTTGAATCTCTAAAATAAAACATTTTTAGTAAGGGGTTCGTCTCCCATTTGCTTTAATAAGTTCGTATACTCTGTTAGGCATCGAATCAATGAGATTCTGAATCTTTTTTTGATAGAAAATTTCCCAAATGTTTGTAAGAGATTCTTTGAGCTGCTGAATTGATTCATACTGGCGTCCACCCTCATAAATTTTATGAACAAGTATAGTCCAAATGTTTTCTACAGGATTCATATTCGGACTCTTGGTTGGCCAGGGTAAAACATTGAAGTTTTTCTCATGAAACCATTTTTTAAGGTTGTTAGCGGTGTGTATTGACGCTCCATCTTGATGGAAAATCCAGTTTTCTCCTCCAAGATCACAAGCAAATGGCAAAAGCTCACTGGTTAGTGTTTCAATATAATCTCTGTGAGTCTGCTTCTTACTTAGGAACACTAAATTTGTCCTTCCACCATAGCCAACAGCTAGCCACACCATCAGGCCACCACCAACAACTTGTCGAGTAGAGTACACTTCGTCTTCTTTCTCCAAACAGTGCCAATAATATTAATATCCATCTGGGCCGTCTAAATTAAATGTTTTCTCGTCTGAAAAAACTACAGATATCCATTCTGCAGACCAAGACATATGGTTTTGAGCCCTTTGTAGGCGTTCTCTCACGTAGTGATCCTTCCAGCATGGATGATGTTTTATCTTCTTATATTGAAAGAGCTCTGAGTGACTAATGTAGTTATAAATTGTCTGAGAAGTTACGTTAGTAATTCTTGTGCTTATCCGAACTCTGGGAATTGATGCTCCACATTTTTTCAGCTCACTAAAACAAATTTCTCTGACTCCTTTATTAACATTTTTCAGCGCTATAATCTGTCTTTTCTGGTAATCAGTTAGAGGAATTCCTCGTGGCATGGCGCATTCATCTCCAAGAAATTTAACTACGTAAAACCATCTTGTCAAGCACGTTAGCAATTGACAAAATGCCAAATGTACATGTACATGCAAAACTGGTCTTCTGCAAGAAACACTCACTTAGATAATTGCAGTTTTTGACCAGTGTCCATCTACTTAAAAAAAAAAAAAAAAAATATATATATATATATATATATTGTGCAAATGTATATCTTTACTCTTTTCTGCATTTCCCTACATTAAAATTATAAATAATTGAATATTTTTATATGTCTGTCAAAAATATGAAGATTGATAAGTATAAACATGTTAAAGAATTTTAATTGACATTTCCTATAAAACAAAGACGGGGTTTTAAAAAATTGTAAAGAAGTGTCTGTCTACTTTTTTTATGCAGTGTATATGTGACTTCAGTAGAGCGTTCCCATTTTTTAAAATTTATTCACAATCATTTTTAGCCCCGCCTCTTTTTCATACCGGAAATTTAAAAAAAAAATGATTATCTTCTTGCTTAATCGTTTTCACAAATTAAAGAGAAATAATCTACTAAATTTCTGGTGTGAAAACAAGGCGGGGCTAAAAATGTTTGTGAATAAATTATAAAAAATGGGAACGCTGCTTCAGTGGTCTTGAATCTGTTGCTCGACATTTACTACGCTTTAAAAATTCTTAACACTTTCGCGACCGATGTTTTTGTCGATGTTTTTGTCTTTTAGACAGTAAGGTCCGCCTCTGGGCGTTATTCTCCCAAGTTACAATATTTCAGAACAAAGTTTTCTGTATTCACATTTATATTAAAAAAGATATACATTATAATTATATTCTTCCTAATAAAAGTATTTATATCTATAATATATTTCACTGTAAAAATATGAATATTTGGTATATACTTAAGAAATAAATAACATACAAATTGCAAAAGAAGCGCCCATTGGCGGAGTTACAGATTTTCAAATGACGTGAATCTACGTCAGCGGTCGCGAAAGTGTTAATACATACATATATAGAGAGAAAGAAAGAGAGAGAGACAGTTTTTTTTTTTTTTTTTTAAATTATTAACTTATAAGTAGCTCTTCCCTCTACATTTTTTACAATAAAACAAAATCATTGATATTAAAAATATGTAATCAAATATTACATTTTAGAAATATAAAAAAATGTTTTAATATTTGTTTAAGATTTTACAATTTCTGTAATTCATTAAGCTATAATTCTTTTTATTATTTAAAAAGTTTCAAATAGTTTTTTTTTTTTTTTAATTTTTTTAAAGAAATTTCAAAATTAAAATATAAATAAGTGCTTTAAATAAAAAGTTTAGATATTTGGATTTTATAATTTGTTTCAAAACACTGCATTTTAGTGTATTAATGAAAAAGATACAGTTATTCATATATTTAATTATTTTTCATTATTTCTATAAATATCTCTTTCCATAATATTTTAATAACTAAAGCGTACTGATTATTATTTCCATTATTATAATTTTTCATTCTGTTGCACTGTCCGAAAAACGAAAAAAAAAAAAAAAAAAAGAAAAAAAGAAAAGAAAAAAGTACAGCATAATATATTGCGATTAGCAGTTTAAAATGAATTCATTCGGATTAAAGAAGGATCATCTGTTTTCCGGTAGTTCCCGATCTTACTTTTTCTAAAATTTCTGCTATAAATTTTTTATTTACAGCAGGATTTGGCGATGCCCTTTTCCCCCCATTTGCTGTAAAAGTTAACACATTTTTTTTTTTTTTAACGACTTTTTTCCTTTAAATTTTAACCTTATCACAAGTCTGCTAATAATTATGATTGTTAATATTATTATTATTATTATTATTTTCTGAATTCTTTCAGGGCAAAGATAGAGGATTAGATGTGAATATTTTTGAAGCCGAAATTCAGAATTATCTGTTGGATAATACCACAATAATCAAGAAAGCAATCGTCTCTCACTCTTATTTAAAAGTAAGAGCCATTATTAACCTTGTTGTTATTATTTTAAAATTTTGCTTCTTATAAAATGAAATCGAAAACTGTTAAATTTACAAACCTCAAGGATCCAATAGATAAATTACACAGGCGTGTGATGATAAAAAAACAAGAAAGAAAAATTATGCAGTACGCGTTGATTAGTAACATTTTCCAACTGTACGTAATTGTTGTATCGAATAACTTTTAATATTCTTTCCCCCTACATTATCACACAACAGACAGAAGGACTGAAAAATATACAGATAGACTAATTGATTTTAAAATTACTCTTAATCATTTTGGAAAGTGTTGAAAAGGCTTAACGCAAAAGAAAATGCAGCCATTAGATTATAATTACAGCTTTTGATCTCTCTGAATATTTTAGTGTAGCCCTGTAAATCAGAAAGTTAATCATATCATATTCTATACCGAAGAATATTTTAGAGTATTAACAATAGTTTTCAATATTTTTATGATTTTTACAGTAGAAAGACTTTTAAATATAATTTTCAAAAAATTCTGTCCTAAAATGTAATGCATTGGCATATTTTTTTTTTCTTGTCCCTGTAAACAAACTAGTTGTACAGGACCTATTAATGTCATTTTAAATGGGGAAAATTCTATAGGGATAATGTTTATAAAAACAACACTCATAGAACAAATTGCTTTCGAATGCTTTTGGGTGTCCCTGTACACAAACCAGAAGAGATATTCACTCCATTTTCAATATGGAACATCCGATAGTGAACTTCAATAAAATATATCAGTTTCGAGGAATTCCATAAATAATTACATGAGTTGGAGCGCGGGCTTACAGACAGACAGACAGATGGACAGATACACAAACTGAAATCATATTCACACTTAAAAATCTTAGAAAGTGTTAAAAACACTCAATGTAAACGAAAGTAATATTTCAGCAATTTTTTATTAATAGTTCTTAATATAAATGGGTATTTTTCTGTCACCCTGTAAATCTAATGTTAATTATGCTATATTCTATGCAAAGCATTTTTTTTGTGCATATGAATAACATATTTCAATTTCCTAAAACTTCGTGGAAAGTAAAGTTATTAAAATTTGATTTATAGAAATCTCTCTCATAGAACGCAATGCTTTGGAATACTTTTTAGTGTTCCTGTATATAAATCGGTGGTGATATTTCCGCCATTTTATACAGGAAACATCCAGTAGGGAATTGGAATAATATATTTTAATTTCATTAAGATATGTCTACAGTAAAGGTATGAAAATATTGTTTATAGAAATAACTCTCATAGAACACAATGCTTTGAAATACTTTCGGGTGTCCCTGTACACAAACCAGTAGAGGTATAAACTCCATTTTCAATAGGGAATATCCGATAGTGAACTTGAATAACATTTATCAGTTTTAAGAAATTCCATAAATATTTACGGGAGTTAGAGATCGGACAGACAGACAGGCAGACAGACAGACGGACGGACAGGCAGATACACAAAGCTGAAATCATAGTCACACTTAAAAAATGCTAGAAAGTGTTAAAAACGCTTAACGTAAACGAAAGTGCAATTCTAGCAATTTTTTTTAATGGCTCTTAATATAACTGGATATTTTTATGCCACCCTGTAAATTTAATGCTAATCATGCCACATTCTATGCAAAGCATTCTTTTGTGCATGTAAATAACATATTTCAATTTCCTAATACTTCGTGGAAAGTAAAGTTATTAAAATTTGATTTATAGAAATCTCTGTCATAGAACGCAATGCTTTGGAATACTTTTGAGTGTCCGTGTATATAAATCCGTGGTGGTATTTCCTCCATTTTATACAGGAAACATCCAGTAGGGAATTTGAATAACATATTTCAATTTCATTAAGATATGTCTACAGAAAAGGTATGAAAATATGGTTTACGGAAATAGCTCTCATAGAACACAATGCTTTGAAATACTTTCGGGTGTCCCTGTACACAAACCAGTAGAGGTATAAACTCCATTTTCAATAGGGAACATCCGATAGTGAACTTGAATAACATATATCAGTTTTAAGAAATTCCATAAATATTTACGGGAGTTAGAGATCGGACGGACGGACAGGCAGATACACAAATCTGAAATCATATTCACACTTAAAAAATGCTAGAAAGTGTTAAAAACGCTTAACGTAAACGAAAGTACAATTCTAGCAATTTTTTATTAATACCTATTAATATAACTGGATATTTTTGTGCCACCCTGTAAATCTAAAGCTAATCATGCTACATTCTATGCAAAGAATTCTTTTGTGCATGTAAATAACATATTTCAATTTCCTAAAACTTCGTGGATAGTAAAGTTATTAAAGTTTGATTTATAGAAATATCTCTCCTTGAACGCAATGCTTTGGAATACTTTTGAGTGTCCCTGTACATGAACCGATGGTGGTATTTCCTCCATTTGATAGAGAAAACATCCGATAGTGAACTTGAATAACATATTTTAATTTGATTAAGATATGTCTACGGTAAAGGTATGAAAATATGGTTTATAGAAATACCTCTCATAGAACACAATGCTTTCAAATACTTACGGGTGTCCCTGTACACAAACCAGTAGAGGTATAAACTCCATTTTCTATAGAGAACGTCCGATAGTGAACTTGATTAACATATTTCAATTTCATTAAGATATGTCAACAGTAAAGGTATGAAAATATGGTTTATAGAAATACCTCTCATAGAACACAATGCTTTGGAATACTTTCGGGTGTACCTGTACACAAACCAGTAGAGGTATAGACTCCGTTTTCAATAGGGAACGTTCGATAGTGAACTTGAATAACATATTTCAATTTCATTAAGATATGTCTAGAGTAAAGGTATGAAAATATGGTTTATAGAAATACCTCTCATAGAACACAATGCTTTGAAATACTTTCGGGTGTCCCTGTACACAAACCAGTAGAGGTATAATCTCCATTTTCAATAGGGAACGTCCGATAGTGAGCTTGTGTAACATATTTTAATTTCATTAAGGTATGTCTACAGTAAAGGTATAAAATTATGGTTTATAGAAATACCTCTCATAGAACACAATGCTTTGAAATATTTTCGAGTGTCCCTGTACACAAACCAGTAGAGGTATAAACTCCATTTTCAATAGGGACCGTCCGATAGTGAACTTGAGTAACATATATCAGTTTCAAGAAATTCCGTAAATATTTACGGGAGTTAGAGCGCGGACAGACAGACAGACAGACAGACGGACGGACAGACGGACAGACGGACAGACAGACGGACAGAAAGACAGACAGACAGACAAACCGAAGTCATAAACACTTTTCAACCTTGTTGGAAAGTGTTAAAAAAAAATCAGGGGGATTGATAGCTAAACTTTATGTACATGTTGGTGCTAACAACAACAACAACAACAACAACAAAAAAAAAAAAAAAAAAAAAAAAAAACACATTTTCTTAAAAAAATTCAATTTTACTTGGATTTTTATGAACATTTACCACAGAGAAAGGTTAAAAAAAAAAAAAAAAAAAAAGAATAGCCGAAAAGACAAAATCACGAACCAGGCATTAGGCACCAAGAACGTGTTTCGAAACAGCTTACGTGAGCCGAAAAAAGTATTGTTACCTCTTCGGCATATAAAATTTGTATAATGAAACAGTTTATCAAGGCTATTCATAAAGATGGCGATTGTTTCAAATACCCATGAAAAGAATTTCCAGGTTTATCCGAAACAAAGTTGAAAGAGGGAATCTTTGTTCGTTTAGATATATACAAGGTTCTGACGGATATAGAAATGAAGACATGAAGACAAGCATAATGACAAAGAAATTTGGGTTGCCTATAAAAATGTCATCAGTAAATTTCTGAGCAATTACAAAGTAGCTACACTTTGCAACATTTTTTATCGAACATTATTTCATACATTATATTCTATTTAATGAAATTGCCGGTATGAAATAAATGCGTCTGATTCAGTTTTGAACATTGCATCAGGCGCAACCATTTTATACCGGAAATTTCATTAAATAGAATATAAAGTCGTATAAAATAATGTTCGATAAAATATGTAGCAAAGTCTGGCAACAATGGTCCATAAAGTAATTGTAATGAATATACTGGACAAATTTCAAGCGTTGAGTTGCTCAATGAGTGTTAAAATACGTTTCCTTCACACACATGTGGACCTTTTTTCGAAAATTTAGGAACAGTTAGCGAAGAATAGGGTGAAAAATTTCGCCATGATATGAAAGATATGGAGAGCAAATATTCAGGAAGATGGGAGTAGAACATGCTCGCGATCTACTGTTGTTTATTAACACAAGATAAGCCTGCGATTGAACATAAGAACTTTTATATAAAAAAAACAAAACTCTTTAGAAACACGTAAAAGTCAAAAAACATATTTAATTAAAAAAGAGACATGTATGTTTCTAATTTTTTCGCCCTGGTCAACAGGGCATCATCGGGAAATCTACATAATTTGATTTTACAAAATGTGCAGTTATGCATTCATCTTTATATATACATTATTACATTATATCAGGTGAAAAATACAGTCAAAACGCTACTTCAGTTCAAAAAATTTCTTTGCCTATTGGTTGGAGCTGCTCTGCGTTCACAATGAGGCAACATTTGATAACTGGATTATAATATCAGGTGAGCAATGCAGTCAAAACTCTACTGTACACTGCGGTCAAAATTTCTTTGACCGCAGAGCAGCTCCAACTAACGGACAAAGGAATTTTTTGAACTGAAATTTAAATAGAAACTATTTTTTTGTTTTGCTTTTTGCTCAGTTTAAAACTTGTTTAAAACTTTCCTGTACACATACATAATATTTTCTGCTCTTGATCAGTCGTCTATTTTATGTAAGTTACCTTAATAAAAACAAATAAAAAAAAATATATTGGGGATTTTTCTTCTAGAAGCTGCCCCATGATTTGGTATAAAAGTTTAAACTCAATGAAACATTTTGTTTTTTTTTAAACCTATAAAAATTAAACCGATTGCTGAAAAATCAGTTTGCCTCACCAAGAATCGATCATTTTACGTAAATTTAAATGAAAAAAGAAAAACCCACTATAGCCAAATAATACATGCAAAATTGTTCGAGAGAATACCCTTTCAAATAGTATTTTAGCAAACATATCGATATCGATTTTACAAAAAAAAAAAGAAACTGACGCGATGGAAAAAAATGGAGGTCATTTTCGAAATCCGCACACCATCAAACATAAAATCAGTTAAAACTTCTTTTGTATTTTTCAAAAAGTTCAATTTCTCATGCCTGTGTTATTTAAATCGGGTATTTATAAAATAGTTTGTGAACATGGTCAAACCATAGATATAGTAATTTATATAGATCTATCATCCTCATGTTAACGAGAAAAGATTTTTGATGCCGAAAAAGTTTTTTGGCATCAGCCATTAGAGAGTTAAAACTCGAAAACAGTAATAGAATAGAATGGTAGTGAATTTTGAAAATGCTGAAATATTGCGCGGCTTTTAAGTGTTCTAATAAATATGTGAAAAGAAATAGGATAAGTTTCCATAAATAAGTTATATTCAACCAATTTATGAAAAATATAATTTTTTTAATCAATTGCTTTGTTATTATCATGAAATAATTACTGTTTTCATATTTAATGGAATGCTGTTTTTTTTTAATGCTTTTTTTTAAGATTTTATATTAGTAAGTAATATGGAATTCTCAAAATTCTTTTAAATGTAGTTAGCAGCCGCGGAAGTTTTAATATATAACTAGTATGTTGTGGTCACCACAAGACTCAATACAAATAATTTATTAAACTATAATTTATTAAAATTATTTTTCATGATGAATGCAGACGATTTTTACCTCAAAGAAGTATAATAATAATAAATGCCGAAAGAAAGACAGTTTTGTGCAGACATAAGTATACTAGAGGATAGTAAAAAAAAAAAAAAAAAAAGAAAACGAAAAGAAAGAAAGAAAAAGGGTATCTGGAGTTTTTCATTCTCTTTTAGTGCATAAATTTTATTTGCTAAATTACCTGTTTGTATTTCCGTGTATATTCACTGGGGAAAATACATCCATAAGAGAGTAAAATGGTCGTCTTTTCCCGTGTAAAAAAGGTATCACTTTAACCCTTCCAACGATCAATGTATGTCTTACTACTATATCGCTATATCTATGGGTTAAACAGTCAAAATTTTATTTAAAAAAAGTTCCTAGTTAACAGTACTGGTGACAATATAATAAAATAAAGGTAACATTTTAGGAACGCTGGGACGCCTATGTAACGGTTTCCTAATCACATTTACGATTAATCGTCTATTAGGTATATCAAATATCACTCTTCAAAATTTTTGGTAATTGAATAAAAAAATCCCTAAATTTGGCCTCACTGAAGGTTACATATAAAAGCATATATTTCCATATAATATATTTAAATTGAACTATATTAGGTTTGTTCAATAAAATATATATTCAGGCAACAATTCTTATGGTTTTTGATAAACTTTTTACAGATCTGAAATCTTTAAAATGCATTTTCCTAATTTGAATTTTTTCATGAATTCATAAACTTAAAATTCTAAAACTTCTACAGATATTTAAGAAAAGACTTAATATTTTTTTCTGGATGTTTAATAAAACCTACTTAAAAGTATTAAGGATGTATTTTGCAATGTATTAAAAAAAAGAAAAAATAAAATAAAATAAATAAAAATAAAAATATAACAAAAATCACGTTTTTTGCAAATTTTTCCATAGATATATACTTTTTAATTCCCCCCCCCCCCCCCCCCAAAAAAAAAAAAAAAAAAAAAAAAAAAAATTTAGTAAAAATAACTTCAAACAGTGTTAAGTGTGGTATATTGTTTACCATTCCCGTATAGTGTGGGGTGGTGTTTACTGGGGCGAACAAATCACTGTATTTACATTACGAGTAAATTTTGTAATGAAACCGAGGGAACTCTAACGTACTATATATCACTCAACTTTTTTTTTCTTTTTCAGTCTAATGAAGAAGTGGAAAATTCAGTTCCTGTCAGAACTGCTCCTACTCAAATACAATTACGTTTTAACAGGGGATCTGGTGTAAGTATACTATTTTACATTTATCGCTTAATTCTAAGGCTTTTAACCCTTTCCAGTTCATTCCCGTTAAAAACACTAAGTGAAAACAGTATTTACCTTTTCATCATTTTGCTAGAATTATGTACTAATTTTATTCATTTTCATCGAAATATGACAACTTAAATGAGTCCGATAGTAAAGAAAACCTCACAATTCAAAGAATTTCTTTAGAAAAATATTCAATAATGCATACTCCTTTTTTTTTTTTTTTTTTTTTTTTTAAGCAATTAATTATTAATGCATAAAGATTTTATTTATAAATGATATTTATTTAGTTGAAATCAAGTTATTTTATTGAAGCAAAAATTTAATGATTATTTATTTATACAGAGTGGGCTGAAAATTTTTTATTGCATTTTAAACTTTAATATAAAATCAATAAATTGACGTGTGAAAATGCAGTTTGTACTATAACATTTCTTGCTACAATTTTTTTTTAACGGAAATGAAATACTACATTCACTCCGGAATAAACTTCTCATTTAAGTAAATTTATATTAACACGCAGATAATTTGTTTAAACAAATATACTTAAACGCGAAGTTTATTCCAGTGTGAATGTAGGATTTCGTAAAAAAAAAAAAAAAAAAAAAAAGGCGGAATTTTTATCCCTGTGAAATTCCGTGATGAATTTTCGCGGTTGGGAATCAGTAAATGTATTTTTGTAGGGGGGACATTGCGGGTTAGCCCTTTCAGGGGCAAATAAATTTTGCTTATTTAAAATCAACTTTCACCAGAATTTACGAAAGTCAAAAAGGAAAGAAATAAAAGTTAAGTTTTCCCTCCGTATTATTAAAGTAAAATTTTATTAAAAATTTTCGGCCCGTGTTTTTGCAGTTGGAAATTTAAATTATGAAAAATTAAAACTGCACCCTCATACGCGATTTTATGTTAAAATTAAAAATGTGTCAGGGATTTTTGACCCACCCTCTACATTCAATTTTTGAGAATTTTTCTTAAATCAATTTCTTTTAAACTTTTGTTTGAATTTTTGTTTTTCAGCAAGAAGAAATTCTGACATTGAACATATTCGGATTCACCACAAGAATTCCTGGCAGGCGTTATCTGTTTGATGTAAAACGTTGCTACAAAAATGACGATGATTATTTGTTTTTGACGATTGGATATGAAATAGGTAAGAAAAAAAACATAGAGAAAGAGAAGTCTTCATTTTGGATTAAATCAGAAAGTATTACTTTTATACTTGCATTTAGTGGACAAAGGATATCTTTAAATTAAATCAACTCATTTCTCTTATGTATTAATCTAGAATACCCCTATTCGAAGAACGTTTCAGTGTATACTTATATGCCAGAATTGAAACAAAGTATTCTATACAAGACTATGAGTAAAAGTATATATATCGAAATATCTCATTTACATTCATGTATAGATAGTAGCGGCTCGGGCAAATTTTCACAGGTGGGGCCCGACCCATCGTCTTTAATACTATTAATTATTCAAACATGAAAACAAACATTAATAAAATGGGATGTAAAACAAAATTTCGGATTTTTTTTTTTTATGATGG
Source organism: Salticus scenicus (assembly GCA_963930645.1). Lineage (NCBI taxonomy): Eukaryota > Metazoa > Arthropoda > Arachnida > Araneae > Salticidae > Salticus > Salticus scenicus. Next base: position 265,972,173 of record OZ005653.1, on the reverse strand, counting down.
CGAATCCTAAATTCAACATTATGGAAAACATTGCATAAATTTATCTCAAAAATTAAAGTTTTATAAATACAATTGAAAAATTCTGCAATGTTCTGATCAATGGAATATTAAAATTTAAGTATCTGGAAGCTAATAGACGGAAACTGCCAAGTTCGATACCAGATCGCTTTCGTCGACATATATATTTGGAGTTTACTATGGTTTTCACCAAAACTCAAATAAAAAGGGCTATGTAACACTTAGAAAGACTTTCTATAGAGAGTACACCTACACCACTCAGGTCTAGGAACCTCTTCTAGTGAACTGGCTTTAACCCTAACACTACACACCATTAAAATTTAAATCCAAATGTCTCAGAGTGTAATATTATTTAGCTTAAACTAATTAATTCTCTAAATCTTTTAGTTATAGAATTTCAAGTGTTATATTCATGTTTCTTATCTTAAATTTAGAAAGTCATGATTAATGTAATGTGGATACACACACGCACACGCACACACACACACACACACATATATATATATACATATATATAAAATGTTACACACTTTAAGAGCTTAATTTTAGATAATTTAAATTAACTTTCAATAAATAAAGAAATAAAACGGGCTATCATCATAAAAAAAAGAAAAAAGAAAGAAAAAAAAAAAAAAAAAAAAAGGAAAGAAAGAAAAAAGAAACATTTAAATCGCATTTAAAAGAAAAATCCTTTAATAATAATAATAAATCACGATTTTAATCAGCTATTTAATCCATTTATCCATGTAAATCCATTTATCCATGTAAATCCAGTAATTACATATATAAAAATTTTACAATTTATTTACATAAAAGTTTTAATGCACTATTCTGAAGGGGGAAGAAATCGCCTATTATTTTTATTTTTATTTTTCCCCCTCATTTAAATTCAAAACACTTTAGTTAAAGAGGTCTTAAATTCTTATACAAGCTTTTATCTCAAAGGCTAGCCTAGAAAATATTTTTGACTATTACCAGATTTTTTTTTTTTTAAACACTAAAATTTAAACTGTCATATATAATTCTAAAGAAATCACCGAAAAATCAATGAGGGGAAAAAAAAAGTAATGCAGAAGTCGCCAAATTTTACCCGTGAATTGCATGGTTAACAAATTTTAAAGGAGACAGTTTTCTCCCCTATAGTTTTGTTCCAAAGGGCCAGACTCTGCTGGCCCATCGACGAGAAAATTACAGCGTTCTTACACTGATAAAGCAGTTCGTCGCCAAATCTGTTAACCCGATCTTCTAGTAGAATAAACTGTACAAATAAACACGCCAATTTCGGGCCGACTGAAAACGGCCCCATTCACTTAGATAAGGAAGGGAAGTAGCAGTCGGTCAGTCATTAGTGATTTGTAACAGCTGAAAAAATATATTGACATATAAATGATAATGAAAGAAGATTAAGAAAGAGTTAGATAGACGTAGTTATTTTGTATATATTTTTTTTGAACAGTTATAAAAAACAAAATTATTATTATTATTACTATTTTAATCGAGAAAAAATTTAGGTGGGACCGTGCCCCGCTGGCCCTTAATGTAGAACCGCCACTGTGTATGTATATATGTATCCTATCCATGTCATTGCGGCCGAATTTTCCGTTTTTTGAATACCATTTTTTAAATAGTCATCTTAGTTTTATTTCATTGCTGAAATTAAGTCTAAACAAAACAAAAAATATTAAAAAACTAGTATGTTGGCACTATTATAAAACTTTTTTCTATGTTATTCTGTATATCTGCCATTTACTGTTCTGCCATTTACTATTCTGCCATTTACTGTTTATTATGCACAAAAGTTTAATCACAGCTTCTCACAATTAAGATTTTACATATACAGTTTGGTGCAATTTTAATCAACACTAACTGAGATGTAGCCATGTTGAATGTCACAGAAGTTAAGCAATAGCAGTGCTACCTGTCGGCCGATATACACCAAAATGAAGTCAGCATTCGCTTTCATAATTGCTATTTAGTATCAAATTTGGTGCATTTATATGCCAGAGAAGTTGAGGTTTGGCCTTCCCATTCACTAACAATGCCATCTGTCAGCTTATATGTATCAAAATTGAATCGGCATAGTGTTTTATAATGACCCTCTCGTATACCAAGTTTTGTGCAATCATATATAATATAATCAGAGATATAGCCCTCCCGTTCGCATGAAGAATCGTAAAATAGTAGCGCTATCTATCGGCCGACATGCAATCAAATTGAATCAGCATAATATCTTATAACGTCCCTCTCACATATCATGTTTTGTTCGATTATACACAATAGAGCCTGAAATATAGTTTTTCCTTAAATTAATAAATCACAGTCTAGCATCGCCACTTGTTAGAAGGTGTACACCTAAATTTGATAAACACTAATTTATATCATGATGCAACTACATATAAATTTATGTAAAATTATGTGCGATATTGTCTGAGATACAGTTGCCACAATTTTTTTGCCCCGCGCACATGCACAGACAGACATTTTCTAAAAATGGTCAAATCAAATATGATTTGACCATTTGACCATTGATTTGACCATTCAAATATGATTTGACCTTTCAAAACGTATAAATCCCCCGAAAATCCGATGTCTAAAATTTTTATGATTTCAATACTTTCTTTTCTATTGAATATCTAAAAGGAAGTAAAAATAGTGATACTCATACAGCAGGAAACTTGGCAATTTTAATGTATACATATCTATTTTTGTTTATAAATAATATACTTTTTCATATGAAACAACGTTTTAAACTTTTCTATCTTTATTTAATACGATATGTCTATACACGCGCTTCAAGAAATACCCTGTTCGTAAAAATAAAATCAAGTTCAACCCGACTTGAAACCAATTCGCTCTAAAAGAAGTACAATTAATTTATCTAATCTTGATTTGCAGCAAAACAAAGAGCCTTCCTCGCAGATCGATTAGGTGGATGTAGGAGTGATTAACCAGAGGGTCCTTGGTCTGGATAGAATTCCTTTCGTACGGACTTTTCGGTTCCTAGCCTGTATTTACGAAAGTATTGGAGAAATAATTCACGGAAAATTCCGAAAGTTTCGTCGACGAGCATTAACTGGGTTCGAATCCGGTATCGTTCGTCTACTATCTTTGAAAGCAGATCCTCTTGATCTTTGATAGGGCTGCAAATCAAATAAAATCGAGTCACTGAACTATTGACTAAATGTGACGTCGCATGTCTGAATATTCATAAAAAATTATAGATCGAAGAAATTTTTACTCATACATTTGTACCAAGTTTTCCCATACATGCGTTTATGTAGCATTCATGAGGCTCTGTGGATCAGGGTTGCCAAATTTGGCCTTTTTAAAATTCAATAGTCACCAATAATTTTTATTTGTAACGTTTGACTAATCACTTTGAAGATTGATAGTGTATTATGTATATCAAATGTCACTTCTCAAAATTATTGGTGACTATTTAATGAAAAAAAGGCCAAATTTGGTAACCCTGCTGTGGAAAACAGATATGTAAGGAATGAGGGTTGAAATCGCAAAATTAAAATGAATCAGTTAAATTATATTTATCTGTTCAAATATATTAGAGTGAGAGGACTATTGCTTTCCATCAGGAAAAATCTTTCAAGTTGTGGTGGAAATAGTTCATTTGCTTTAATCTTTTTATATTTTCAATTTATTTTATAATATTTTTAATTTAATTGCCAATAGAAGTCAATTTATGAGGATCAAATCGTGGCGTACGTGATCATATTATGATATTGTGACCACTGAACCTTTTTGTTCTTTTGGTCAAGTAGTCAAAACGTATATCTAAAATATTTTCTTTTGCATACGAGAAAAGAGGAATGTACTCACTCAATTTCTAGAAGGCTGTGAAAAGGAAAAATGCAGAACAAATTTGTATAAATCAAAAATCCAGACTGTTGCACCAAAATTCAATTCTTTATTGTGCATATCAGCACTAGTAAATCCAAATTAAACATGACATAAAAAATAGACGTTTTTGGAAATTCGAATATGTAATAATATTAGATTTGATATACATTTCTTGTTATTATGTAGGCACGCTCTCTCCTATCACGATACGGAAAATGTCCGATTAAAAAAAACGTAAACAGACCTTTCTTACCCATACTCCTACCTAGTGTCTTGCTCAAATTCAGCTGCCTTGAAAATCGCCGCAATAATGGAAAACGGGGTTAAGACATCACGCTATTGGTTCTCAGAGAGTTGTGGGATGACGTCACCGCTAAAAATGAAGAACCAAATTTTCTCCCGTACGTGTATTGCAGTAAAGCAAACATTACAGGGTGAGTTGAGCCAGTAAAGAGATGCAATGCAATCAAATGCAGAAAAACGATCTTATTTAACAAAATTTTTTTAAAAAGGTGATGTATTTAACATCACACAAGTTATTCCTGTTTTTTTTTACCAGAAATACTTTCAAGAGAGCAAAAAGGCTCGCAACATACATTAACAACAACAGCAACAACAATAACAACAACAACAACAACAAAAAAAAAAGGCCTATTTTCAAATTTTTAATTCTGTTTAGGACAGAACTTTAATTTTCTTACATTTAAATTTAAATCATTTTGTGACTTTTTTCTTAATTGTTTCAGAGAATCAATATTTGCCCAAAATAGAGAAAGCTCTTCCACAAATAGAACAAAACGTTTTGACTGAAATCTTTATGAAATCTGAGTTAAATCCAGTGAGAGTGCCAGTAGTACAGGTAAGTAATCAAAATATTAAAAGTGAATACCCGTTATGAAGGAAGAAAATATGTCGATCACATATATGAAATAAAAATTCGTGGAATTACAGTGGTGGGAAAAACTTTAAGACCACCATCGAATTTTTTTGTTTGCATTCAAAATTGAAAATCTGTTTGTAAGTTATCTTTACATTTAATATATAAAATGCAAGAAATAAAAAAATATGAATTTAGAATTTAAAATAAGTTTATTTTTGATATAAAGAAAAACTGTGTAATGTAATAAGATGGAAAAAACTTTAAGACCAGCTTTAAAAGCGATTGGTTGCATAAAGAGATGGCGTCACATTTGCATGGTTTTGTGCTGGACAGTTGTTAGAATGAAATAAAACAGTTTTTAATCATTTAGCTTAGTGTTGAAGTAACTGAGGTTATGGGTAGAGAAAGTTTACTGAATGAAATTAAAAATTTTGGCATTTCGAGAAAGTAGAATGTGTGAAAGGCAGACCGCTAGCAAAATCGAGAGGTCTAAAACTGTAGTTTATCAGTTTCTTGCAGATCCATGCAGATATGGTACAAAAAATAAAAGAGGGAGGCATTCAAAACTATCAACCAGAATTAAAAGAAGTGTTATAAGAATGGCTGTTAAAGACAATGCATGTTCTTCAGCAATAAAATCGGCTCTAAAGCTTCCAGTAACAGCTAGAACTGTTAAAAATGTCCTGAATCGTGCGGAAAACAACAATTATTCAAAGTTTAAAAGCGAACGTAAGCTTGAAAAAAGGCATAAACAAGATTGAAATTCGCAGCATCTAATGTTTTAAAACCCTTTTTTTTTTTTTTTTGAAAAAAATGTGTTTACAGATGATAGAAATTTAAATTAGATGGACCTGATGGTTTACAAAGCTATTGGCATGGTTTAAAACAGTATCCTACGTATTTCTCAAAGCGAGTGCAAGGAGGGTTTCTGTGCTCGAGGTAAGACTAATATTGTATTTACTAAAGGTAATATGAAATCTTTTGACTATCAAGATATACTGACAAACAATTTTGTTCCCTTAAAAGATGAGCTTATGGATCAAAATTTGATTTTGTTGCAAGATAATGCACCTATGCACAAATCTGCTTCAACCATTTCTTGGCTAACTGAATTTTTTTTTAATTTTATGGAATATCCGACCAAATATCCAGACTTGAACCTTATAGAAAACGTGTGTGGTATCATTGCACGCAAGATATATAAAAATAGTAAACAATACCATTCTGTTTCTGAGCTCAAATCTGCTATTTCAAAAGCATGGGATAAAATACCGATTCAAACATGAAAAATCTAGCAAAATCCTTCCAAAATCCGTCTTTTAGAAATAATTCTTGCGAAAGGAAAACATACAAAGTAATGTAATACGAAGTAAGTAATACGAAGTAATACGAAAATTAGAATGCAATACTTTTAATTAATGTTTAACTTTGTGGTCTTAAAGTTCTTCCCACCCTTTTATATTGGGAAAAAAAAAAAAAATCATTTGCATATAATATACAGTGAAGATTTCACATATAATATATGTGAAGATTTATTATTTTTTATTCTGTTTATACTATTTGATGTTTCTTTCTTTCTTTTTTTTTTTTTTTTTTTTTTTTTTTTTTAGTAAAATTTAAAACCACATATGAAATTGTAAAAATTTTAAGTTTTTTCCATCAATGTACAAGGACGGAGGGATATTGATAAAAATATTTAACCTTCTACATTGATTTCTGACGATTTTAAGGGAAAATTGCATTTTACTGGTCAGAATATATTTAGATATATTGAGGAATTTCCACTTCAAATTATATTTTATTTAAGCATGGAGATTATAAACTTGTAGTTCAATTAATAAAAGAAACAAGGTTAATTAATGATTCAATTTATATAACTCATTGTTCCTAGCGGTTCCGCAATTGAATTCCACTTTTTATAAATAGCAAACTTCAGTAATCGTTTGCAATGCCTTTTTTCGAATAAGTTGTACAAGGTTTACTATTTTTTTTTTTAGTGATATTCAATTGAGAGACCTCTCAATCTAAATGCAGTACGACATTGAAAATTACAGAGCCTACGTTTAGATGAAAAATTTTCGTAGATTACTTAATATCAATATTTTTATTTTATTTATTTATTTCTTTATTTTTTTAATATTGTATTTAGGTCACATTTTTCGAATTGAGATTTTGCTATAATTACATGTTTTGAAGTCACATAAATTCGAAAATTAGTTTCTTAGCGGTACGTCTGTCTGTGAGACTTTTACCCCAATGAAATACAAATGTTAGCAGGGAGTGCAAACTGAGACATCAAATTTTCAGCCCATTGGGATAGTACGGGAAATTTTTGATCGAAATCTGACAAAAGGTTCGTGTACAGGGACACACAAATTATTCAAATACATTATGTCTAAGGGCGAAATTTCTAGTAGGCACATTTTAACATATTTAGACTGCACTAAAAATATCAAATTAATATACTCTTTCTATTCACAAAAGTATATTTCCCAATAAAATATACATAGCTGCCAATTCTTAGCTTATTTGGAAGCCAGTAATTTTTAATAAAAATCTTTTATATATTTCTGTAACAATTTTCCATGATTAATTAAAGTATAAATCAAAAGGAAACCCGAAGTTTATTTTTGTTTTCTAAGTAATAGACATAAAATTCTGTACAAAACAGAATTTAATTTACTACGAAAGTTTTTTTTTTTTTTTAATAATCTATTATGCCATATAAATTAATGTGGTAACTGTGTTTTTATTCCTTAGCAAGGGTTACTATATTCATTTCTTAAAACTTCTATAGTACAGCTTTAGTATAGGACATCCTTGGGAGTGTTTTAAATTTTTGTTGCCATTCTGACGATGAATTAAATGGCTATCGCAGTTGTGTATGTAAAGATCTTGGCGAGAAACGCCCGAGATAAATTTCAAATTTCGTCAAGGGGTACTACACTAAACCTGTTCCATATTTTAGCACGATTTTTCTCAATTTATTTTAAATACTTTGTAACTTGATGCGAGAAGAAAGAAGGAAAAATATTTTTTAATTCATCTATCCGCGTTTGTAATGATCGATAGATGGCGCTCTCTGAACACTGCAGTTGTTAGTAAATATAACAGCCACGTGTAATTATTATTCTTTCTCCGCCATTTCATCATGGAAAGTCGATTGCATAATATGAGAATATGCAGTGGTGTGATAATTTCATCTTAGCCCACCAGAGGGCGAGCATTTCATTACAATCGCGGATACAAAAAGTGTAAAAAAAAAAAAAAAAAAAAAAAAACTTGTTCCTCAATTTAAATAAAAGAACATTGTTATTCTTCATGAAACCATGGAAGCATCTGCTTAAGTGCTAACTCAGTGCTAACGAGTCTAATGCTAAAATAGGGGTGACAGTCATCTGACTCAGAGAAAATGAACAATAACACAGAGCTCGAAATTACTGGACGTTTTCCAAATTTCAAACTGTCGGTCAAGTTGACATCCCTCCAACATTTTTGACGCGTCTTTACTGCTAGTTTTAGATTATGTTGTTGCACTGTACACTGAAATGATTTTGATTTGTTTTAAAATGTAACAAATGCTGTTAACAAATGTTCTGTTTAAACAGTAAGAAATGCTTGACTAGTGTGCTAAGTCGGTCCATAACTGATCGACATTATTTGCTCATTCATCAAAGTTGCAAATCCGAAGTGATAAATTCTAGCTATTGCAGTGATTGATTTATTTTACACTGTAACAAACTCTCTCCTTTTGTGTTAACTCGGATGTGTTATTCGCTTCTTTATCAAAGTTATAAATCCTAAACGTAGCTGTTGTTACATTTTAAGTAAATTGACGGTTTATCGAACCCCATTATTTAAACTTTAAAACTTCTTCACACACCATAAAATTGGGCTTATAGTTCACATTTTCAGAGAAATCCGTGAACTTATGCACGTAAAGTTAATTTTGGACATGAGTGTACATATAATGTACCTCCAAAAATATTGATGCTTTTCTTTTTCTATACACAATGTTGTATAAAAAAAAAGTTTTACGCAATTTAATTTTAAATATATTTATTTATTTATTTACGTCATAATTTATTTATGTATGTTATAATTTGGAGGTTTTTCTTAAGTAGTGAAACATATTCTTATAATTTAACTTGAGAAAAATAGAAATAAATATTTTAATTATATAGTTTTATATAATGATTTATATAGTTTTTATTTTGTGCTGTTCAAACTTTATAAAAGACTTTTTTATTATTATTTTTTCATTCTAGACTGATTTAAAGGATAATTTCGTTTACATTACAATGACTATTCTTGGAAAACCTCCCATGGAATGTAAGTAGTTTACCTAATGACACAGCAGTGAAATAAAAATTTTGTTAACAATTCTATATTTTAAATCAAGAAAATAAAATGAAGTTTTACAATTTCAAGAAAAAGTTTTTAAACATGGTTCAAATTTTACAAACAAAACTTTTGAAGAATGATATAATAGAAGAGGGCATGTCCAAAAAACCATAAATACAAAATCTTAACCGCATCTTAACAGAATTATATAAGAATCTGCATTCCTATTATGAAATTACATAGTATGGATTATTCGAGACGAATGTCATTGTAACTGTAGATCTTCAAATAGATGTCAAAATAATACATATATCACAGTGCTAACCAATGTTGTGGTAGTCTCAATCCATAGACCTATTATAAGAGTGGACGGAGCATTCCATTATTAAGGGAATATAAGAAAAGGTGCAAAGATGAAACCATGTGAATGTTGAAAAAGGTTACCTTTTTTGGCATTTATCGCGTTATTGGTAATTTTTTGTTTTGAATACAAATATATGTTATTATTATTATTATTAAAAGATACAACAAGCAAAACTAGTGTAAAATATTACAGCCGCTGAAATTTATTTTTACCTTGTTATTAACATCTAACAAAGTTCAAAAGTTTTTATAACTTTGGTTTGTCTATACTCGTTTTAACTCTCATAAATAATTATGGGCATTTTTGAAATAATATAAGATATAATATAGTTAAACTAATTCAATTTAGAGAAATAAGTATAACAATTATAAGCATTTTATAAAAATAATTACTTAAAAAGAACGGTGGTGGTGGTTGGGTTTTACGTCGCACTAATGCAGTTGGCGACGGTCTGGGACACACCCCTAGGGTGGTCCGGAGACATGCCATCACAATTTTGATCCTCCACGGAAGGGATGGCTCTCTCGCTTCGGTGACCTCCAGAGGTATAATTTTTGATGGGATCATGGAGGACTTTGCGGCCACGACAGATTTTACGTGCACCAGCCACCATTAGTGTACACGACGGTCTTTGGCCGGCTCGAGTACCGAACCCGCAATCTTCCAATTACGAGGCCGGCGCTCTACCGACTGGGCTACCGCGGCCCCACTTAAAAAGAACGAAATAATAAAATATTAAAAAGAATCTTACCTGTGAAATAAAATCCTTATTTTACATAACTTCTAGGGTTTTTAAAGTACAGTCGATAACAAAAGTGTCCGAACACTAGCAAAAATTCCTATGTAAAAAAAGTACACTTCATACGGTTTTGTTAAATAAATCCTTATCGAATCATGTTCTTACACTGACTGAGAACAGGATTCGACAAGGATTTATTTAACAAAAACGTATGAAGTGCACTTTTTTTACATAGAAATTTTTGCTAGTGTTCGGACACTTTTGTTACCGACTGTACATCTAATTTCTATTTTTTTATATAAAATTCTTTTTAAATTCAAAACAACCCAACTTTTAAAGTGAAATAAAAATTTTAAAAAGAACTTTCAAAGAAAAAGGGAAAATATCGTCTGCTTAATAAAAAGCTGAGTTTAGAGCATGGCGAGTAAATTTCAATATTGGCCAGTTTGGTTTCCTGTAGATCAACATTCACATGACCTTTTTATGAGTTATCATTATCATTGCCACTAAAAAAAGGTTGCCACTGTCCCGTCCACTTTTATAATAGGTCTATGTCTCAATCACATATTATCATACAGATAGGACAGTGAAGCTAGAACGCAAACCAGAAAGATAGTAGCACCTCTAGTGTCAACATAGGTAAACTACATGTGTTAGGTCTACATGAATGGCATTTTTGAATGAAAATTCTTTACTATTTCACGAATAGTTAATAGAAAGTTAGTGTGTGAAGTTTTCTTTTTCTTCACTTTCTATTACTTTTAAATTCCAATCCATACTCAAAACATCCACAGCTACTCTTCTAAGAAATAAAATTAATTTTCATTATGTATAAAAATATACTTTGTCAAAAACATTCATATTCAAGTACAAATTGAAATTACAAACTGTACTTCTGAAATAGCTGTATGATATCGTTAAATATGTAACATTACTTGATTAAATAGTACAAAATGCTAAAAAAAAAAAAAAAAAAAAAAAAATTTTTTTTTTTTTTTTTTTTTTTGGTTAATGGATATTTTTATATTTCTGTACTGATAAGGATAAAGGATTTAAGTCCAAAAATGTCGATTTTGAGTTAAGTCAGACTCAGAAAAAAAATTCTCTATCGATTGGAATAAAGGGTTTAAGTCTATGTCATTTAGTCTTTGAGAAAATCCACTGGTAAAAAGGATTCAAGTCAGAAATTTAGCATCCATGTTTGATATAAAACAAACTATATAAAACTATATAAATCAAAACTATATAAATCTGTTAAAAATAAACAGACTTCAAAATTAAATGTATGTAGTTTATTCCACAAAATTGTATATTATGACAATATCCTGGTTAAAACCGTATTGAACGGATAAGTTTTATGCAGAATTTTTTACCTTTGTTTTTCGTCACCTAAAAAATCAAGAACATGGACTTAAATTCTTTATATTTGTTAGTACAGATTTTATTTGCTTAATGTTTAATACTTACTTTTAAACATAAATTAATTTTGACGATCAAGTTTGTAAACAATAATAAAGTTGCCAAACGAAAACATAGATACAATACAAATAAGACGAGCGATTGTGTAAGCTGGAGTGCTCGAGAAACTTACAGCCGTTGACAACAGGGTCACTGTAGTCGAATTTTGGTTACCGTTGAGTATACGGGAGTGTCCTATCTGTATAATAATCTGCGGTCTCAATATGCCTCCAGGGGTAGCCTTGGGTGCTATTGCGGCATCTTAAGTAGACAACAGTTAACTCTATTCTTGGAGGTATGATATGGTTCACATGACAAATCGATTAACTCCATTAAACAAAAAGTAAACGAATGTAATGAAATTTTCACTATATTCGTTCATTTTTTGTTTTATGGAGTTAATCAATTTGTCCTGTGAGCTGTTGTATGTTGTCATATGGTGTATCAGCATGCAGGACGAATGAAGTTAACTTTTGTCGACTGAAGATGGCTTTCGCAGTAAGAAACCATACTGAGACTAGCAAAACATTGCCAGTACTATGTTTGTTGTTTTATTTATTTGACAACTTAGAGATCTATAGTTGCAAGGACTTTCTTCCTTAACGATCCATATTGCATAATTTGATAATAACAAGACAGAATTTGTTACACAAATTAAAATGTTACACAAAAACAAAAAGTAAACGAATGTAATGAAATTTTCACTATATTCGTTCATTTTTTGTTTTATGGAGTTAATCAATTTGTCCTGTGAGCTGTTGTATGTTGTCATATGGTGTATCAGCATGCAGGACGAATGAAGTTAACTTTTGTCGACTGAAGATGGCTTTCGCAGTAAGAAACCATACTGAGACTAGCAAAACATTGCCAGTACTATGTTTGTTGTTTTATTTATTTGACAACTTAGAGATCTATAGTTGCAAGGACTTTCTTCCTTAACGATCCATATTGCATAATTTGATAATAACAAGACAGAATTTGTTACACAACTATAGTGTACTTAAGAGCTTTAGCGGTTACGATTTTGGCTTCATGTTTTTCCGAACATGCCATCTCCTCTTATATCACTACTCCAAATTCCATTTGCCCTGCATAATGATACGTCTTATGACAACTCAGTGTTGCCAGATTTGGGAACTTTTTTATTCAATAGTCACCAATAATTTTGAAAAGTGGTATTTGATATACTATAGATCTATTATGACAGTGGATATTATAGATATTAACGGGTATCAACTCTAAAATTACTATATAAAAATAGTGATATACAAGTTTCCCTTTGTGAAAACCTTGATTGAGATATAACCTTTGACCATAAGTTAGTTACTAAGATTTCTGCTTGTCAGTGCTTTAGCACATTCAAAATATTTTTAAAAGTTTCTGTTTCTGACATAGCTGTCATTTTTAGTGATAAATTAGTAATATTTTGCTGGAAATAAGATGTCATCATGCTTCCCAATAGTATTCTTAAAATGGATATGTTACGGTAAAAGTAATAAACTGGTGATTATGTATAATTACCGGTGATTATTCATAATCACAGCTAAACTTGGTAAATGTGATAATCACATTTACCGGTTAGTTTATAAAATCCCCAACTCATAATGGGAAATGTAATAAAAGTCCATAACTTTTTCAAAATTCGTTCCGTTTGCTTCGCGGCATGCCTTCTGTAATGACGTACGCCGTTGCTAAGCAACACAAGTTCGTAGACTTATTGGCGGCTTCAGTTCATGTCGGATGCACGTGATTTCACTATTATTTCTAATTTCGTGCTGGATAGACGTTTTTTTCGCTACGCTCTTGTTTTAAAATATTGCATAATGGACGATAGGCAAAATTTTGTACTGCAGTAGCCAATATTACGCACTCCTGTACGCTTCGCGTACACATTAAAAAAAAAAAAAATCCACTGAATACCCTTATCTCAAAATGCCTGAATCTGAAAAATATGCAAAATTTTATACTGCAGCAACCAGTATTACGCACGTCTGTACGCTTCACGTACATGAAAACCAAAAATAGGTACATCACTGAAAACCCCTATCTCAAAATGCATAAATCTGAAAAATATGCTAAATTTTGTACTGCAGCACCCAGTATTACGCACGTCTGTACGCTTGACGTGCATGCAAAAAAATAAAATAAAAATAAAAATAAATAAATAAAATAAATAAATAAATAAAAATACTGAATGCTCCTATCCCAAAATGCATGAAACTGAATTTATTACATTCCCCATTACGAGTTGGGGATTTTTTAAACTAACCGGTAAATGTGATAAATATTCAATAATTTATCACATTTACCAAGTTTAGTGATGATTATGAATAATCACCGGATTAATCACTTTTACCGTAGCAGATTTATACAAATTAATGATTTCATGTCTAGCATTGCAAAAAAAAAAAAAAAAAAAAAAAAAATCACCCAGAGTAATGCTGCATATAATCACTTGTGATGTGCACTGAATAAAGAGTATATAAAACAACCTATAACTGTTATTCATAAGTTCTTTCTATGCTTTTTAGACCCTCTCACTTGCAGAATATATTTTTTGTTTGTTTAAATTTGATGTCGAAGGATTCAGAAGGTTGGAAAGAGCTGGAAATATAATTGTATTAATAATAAGAATTATCGGGTAGAAAATAATGAATAGCTTTTTTTTTTTTTTTTTTTTTTTTAAATAAATAAATATATATATCTATATCAAAGCAAAACAAAATTTATTGTTTAAGAAACAAGGAATATAATTAAGTTATTAAGGAATATAATTAAGTTCTTTCTTTCTTTTTTTCTTTCTATTTATTTATTTATTTATTTTGCTTGTAATTAAATAGAGATTATTTAAAAATAATTCATATTTCCATATGTTTCATTATCAAATTTCGATAATTTTCAGTGGATTTCCCTTTTAACGAGAAGGACAAGAGTATTAAAGTAAGTGCCGACAACACTGACGATGTCCAAGGAGTTTCAGATTTTGACACTTGTGCAAATAATTGTTTGGAGCAAAGAAGCGATTGCTGGTAAGCTTTTAATTCATTGCCGTCGGGGTATTTTCCCATTTTGAACAGTAATTTTCGATATTTGAGATCTTTCTAAAACGTTACAATATTTAACAACAGGATTTTTCATATTTGTAATTAAACCAGTTAAAACTTATTCTTAGCGACCGATGCGGTAAATGCCACTGGCGCGCGCGCGCACACACACAGGGTGGTTGTAATTAAAGTGAATCTATTCAGACTTTACCAGAACCTGTTCTGATTATCGAATTTTTATGAAGTTTGGTATACACGTTATATGGACCTTGGAGAAAGGATTTCTGCAATAAAAAATAGTTCAACCACCAGATGGCACTTTTCCTTATGCAAATTAGTCAAACCTGTAAAGAGAGTTGCAGTCAGAGCCAGAAAATCATTCTGCGTGCCTTTGTCATCGTTAATCATGCCCGTACAGAAGAAAGATCGAGCGTTACTGATAAATCTGTTTTATCAGAACGGCAGATGTAGAGGACGGAAACCGGTTGTGAATGAAACAGTCGGAGTCACCAATGCTATGGTTGAAAGAACCTTCAGTTCCTGCTATTCTTCAGCAAGTTCTCGATCGGTGGCACGTGAGTTAGTGATTTCTTGGTCTACAGTACAAAAAATTCACCGATCCATTTTAAAATGGTATTCGTATAAGATCCACATGGTGCAAATGCTGCATCCTCAAGATCACCAAACACGCTCAGAATTTGCTTGCCGATTTTTGGCGACAATGGATGTTGATGACGCGTGGCCTTGGAAAGTTCTATGGTCAGATGAGGCGCACTTTTGTTTAGATGGAGCTGTGAATAATCGAAATTGCCGCATATGGGGTGCTCCACCTCCTAAATTCCTGCACCAACAACCACTGAATTCTGATTACGAGACTGCATGGTGTGAATTTACTGCGGATTTTATCCTCGGACTGTTTTTCTTTGAAACTCTCACTCCTCAAGGTCCTAAAATGTGCTCTGTCACGAGTGCACGGTACAGTAACCTCCTTCGACAGTAAATCATTCCTGCTTTACAGTACTGATTATGTTTGCAGACCACTGTCTTCATTCAAGATGGAAAAACTCCCCATATAGGGCACCAAGTCAAAGAACTGCTTATTGATAACTCTGGCGGGAATCATGTATTATCCAGAGGTTTTCCGGATGTCTGTCCTCTTCGTTCACCCGACATAAATCCCTGTGATTTCTGGTTGTGGGGATTCCTAAAAAACTGTGTTTATAAAGGAAGAATAAAACTTTATCTGAGTTGAAAGCAAACATTTCATGCCATAATGCGCTTTCAGCTCGTAATTGATGTCAACGGAGCACATTCTGTAACTGAGTAAATTTTAATGATTCTGACAGATTTTTTGTCCTCCTTTGAGGCCCACAATTTCCTCTGGTGGTCAAAATTTGAACTATATCTTTTTATTGCAGAAATTATTCCCTAATGGTCCATATAACATAAATACCAAATTCCATCAAAATCCGATTGGCAGAACGCGTTCTAGAGAGGTCTGAATAGGCTCTCTTTAATTATAATTTATATATATATATTATGATAACAATAAGTATGAGATCGAAAACCAGAAGTCAAACCTTTTCACAAATCCAGTACTTTCTTATTTATATATATAGAGAGAAGAAAGTTAAAAAAAAAAAAAAAAAAAAATATATATATATATATATATATATATACATATACATATATATCAGAAGAATTTTTTCTTAAACTATGCATTTATTTTAACGAAAAAAAGTTGAAATATTTTTCTCTTAAACAAAAATAAATAAATAATAATAATAATAATTCACTCGCATTACTAAGCATATACAAGAAGAACACCTTACCGAAATGACGTCAGTCCAGAATCTTTGTTTTGTTTATTTCTATGAAAACAATTTCAACCTTCAATGAACTGTTAAAAATTTCTGTAAATTTAATGTAAATATTTATCCACAGCCTCTGTAAATTTACTGTAATTCTTAGTTAAAAGTGAATAATCGAGATTCTCAATCTTTATTCTGTATTTTTACCTAAATTTTATTATTTAATTTTTTAATTAAAATTAAAAATGACTGTTTCTACATTAGAAAAAGCATTCTAAGTCCAAAATACATTATCAGCAATAATTACTTAAATTAATATTAGTTATTAAAATGAATGTATAAAATAAGTTTTTTAACATATCCGTTTAGTTTTCTCTGTAATTTTACGTGAGACTTAAGATAATAGATTGCACAGAGTTTTCTGTTGAAATTTTTAACAGTGTGTACTTTGCCTAGGCGATTGCACAACGGACACAAAGACAGAATGCAGGAATGGAACACGGGCGCAGAATTCATACCACTAGCAATGTAAGAAAATTTTCTACTTCTTAAATCAACGATATTATAGGTAGAGAAATTTCTTAAAAGGATTCCGGTATGAATTCTGCGCCCGTGTTCCATCCCTGAGAATGATAGGCAAATTGAATTAATAATTTTTCTTGAACATTGTAAATTGTTAAAAAGTGTTAAAAACGTTTAACATAAACGTAAATGCAATTCCATCAATTTCCAATTATAGCCATTTATATTTGAACATTGTTAGAAAGTGTTAAAAATTTTTGATGCAAACGTAAATGCGATTACGTGAATTTCTAATTGTAGGCCTAAATATATCTGAATATGTTCGTGCGGCCCTGTAAATTTTCATGTTAGTCATACTCTGCTCTATAGAAAATATTTTGTTTTTCTGCATTTAATTATAAATGTCAATTTCATTATGATTTGTTTAAAATAAAAGTATTAAAATATGATTTATAGTAATAATTCTCATAGAATGCAATGCAATGGAACTCTTTTGGATGTCCCTATGCAGAAACTAGTGGTTGTATTTACCCTCATTTTCAATAGGGAACATCCCATAGTGAATATGATTAATATATATATCAGTTTCAAAGAATTTCATGAATATTTACAGAAGTTAGAGTGTGGATTGACAGACAGACAAAGGAAAGTCATAATCACTTTTCTATTTTCTTAGAAAGTGATAAAAATGTTCAATTTTAATTGTATAGCTTCATAGGGTTCACATACACTGATTTCAATGTCTTATGTGATTTTTTTTTTCATTCGAATTTCACTTTTTCAGTTAATTTAACTTTTATCTATGTCCTATTCCGGGTATTTGCAATTTTATTAACCCGTTAGTAGTCGCTAGTTGGTCGATTTGCCGCCCATCCTTAAGTGTTGCCAGAATTTTTTATTCGTCAGCCACCAAAAATTTTTAGAAGTGGCATTTGATATACATAAAACGCGACTTAACTCGAAGAAACGTCGATCACATCACTTTTTAAAATTATTGGTGACAGGTAAATAAAAAGTGAGCAATTTGTAATAGGTGGCGCTGTTTATAGCGACTACTAACGGGTTAATAATAGTGTTACGTGCTAAAAAATAAATAAATAAAAATAAAAATGCATTATATATTTATTTATTTATAAAATTTCATTTATTGTTCCAGCAATATAAATACTTGAATGCAAATCTTGAGTGATTGTTTGGTATATTACATTCATTGCCATAAAAATTTGCTCACCAAGAAATAATTGTAGAATCGTAATGAAACTTGCCATGAAGATACGTATTAGGCAGATATGCAAAGGGATAGAAATGCAGTGTGATTGTGTATTGCGTAACGCCACCAGAGTGTGTTGAACTCTGTTCTCTTTGATGTATAAAACAGGTAAGCAGAGCTTGTTTGCGTGTACTGTATCTGTCGCAGAGCCGGAGGGACGCATTTTAAATAGAGATGCCATTATGCCATCATTGAAGACAATATGTGCCGCTGTTAGAGTCTGGGAGGTGAAGCATCATCATGATGATGGAAGCAAAGTGGTTAACTCGGTGAGTAGCTCGCCACCTAGGCCGTTCTGATTTTACTGCGAGGAGATGTTCGGACTAGTGGACAAGACGGAGGTTGCTTACACAACGACCAGGCTCAGGACGCCTTTGATAGACCACTAGTCGAGAAGACCGTCACATCATATGACACGCACGCATAGCGTCAACTGTCGCGTTGTCCGCAACTGTCACATTCTCAACATCTTCTATGCAGGTCCCTTTGTCTATCTGTACCATTGCAAGGCGCCTGGCCGAATGACATTTGCTATCTCGGCGCCCATTATATGAACTGCCAATGTGTATACTTTTTATTAGTGTGAGTTCCGTTATTTTGTTTCACTGATTTATTGTATGCCGAGGTGGTTTGAATGTTGATTTCGCGTAATTATGCGCTACGCGAAGGCTGTCGCATAATGCTTAAATGACAAATATTGCTCGTTTAAATTGCGTGGTCTTTCGCTTTAATTAGGCTCGTATTATATAAGTTGTCTCTGTAACTAATTTTTTTTTTTTGAATAATAATAATAAAACCTTCTTTTGTTGTATTAAAATTGCTTCCTCCCCCCCCCAATTTCATGCATTAACTATCTTCTTCTTTATATATATTAATACATATTGAAAATTATTTTTTAGGGGATTTTCCATGTGTGGAGCTACTTGTTATTACGGATCTCAAACAAATACTGTTGTGGAGACTAAAAATAATTGCTCTTTGTACAGAAGTAAGTAAACTATCTACTAAGTAAGCAAAACTAAAAAAAAGATGTATAGCATATTACGACTAAACTGGGTGATTTAGATAGAATATATATATATAGATAGATATTACAGCAATTATCGCTTAAACCATACTTCCCAACTATCTCATTATGAACCGTACAATTTTTAGTACCCGCCTTTTTTTTTTCATACCAGTCATTTTTTAGAGTAATTTTAATCTTATTTAATCGCAACAACACTTGGAGGGAATTATTCTAAAAATAAAGTGGTGTGTAAAAATGGGCGTTTTTTCAAGGGGCGTTAACAATTGTACGGTTATTAATGAGATGGCTGGCAAGTATGCTTAAACTAACAGTTATAGAAACATACTTACAAATACAAAACTGATTAAAAATCAACTTTCAGATATGATATTTTTTGTATAAAGGACTCTATACATACTGAAATACGAAATTTTGTTTTTATATGCTCCTACCTTTCCTATTATTTGTATTTAGAAAAGTATTTCCTTTCATGAAAGAATGAAAATAAAAACACTCCCATGTCGCTCTGTGAGATAGTCTCCCAGATATTTAATGAAAAAAATTATGAATAACACCACTTTACCTGCAATTTGTCGATAATTTTTAAAAAATTTTATTTTAATTAAGTAATTGATTAATTAACTAATTAATTTGCCGAAAAAAATATTTTAGGGAAGCAGCTATTAAAAAATTATTCATTTGCTTGAAAACAGCAATTAAATTCATTACTACCAACAAATAAATAAATAAACAGATGATTAAAAGATTCACGAATTTTAGGATTTAAATTAATATTGTGCTGTATTAACCCTTTGCGGCGCAAGACAATTCAGAACATTTAAATTATACTGCCACTGGAATTCATGAACTAAATTAAACTAAAGGAAATTTTAAATCTTAAGGTTAAAAAAAACCGGCCTTTTTCTGTTATGTTATAAACGTAAGTTTTTGCTAAAAATTTTCCGGGATGAATTTTTGCAGCTGGATCGTACATTTTTCGTTCTCGCAGCGAGGACAGCGCGCGTTAAGGAGTTAATACTTTCGTGACCGCTGACGTAGATTCACGTCATTTGAAACTCTGTAATTCCGCCAGTGGGCGTTTTTTTCGCAATTTGTATGTTATTTATTTCTTTAACCCTTTGCGGCGCAAGACAATTAGAAACATTTAAATTATACTGCCACCGGAATTCATGAACTAAATTAAACTAAAAGAAATTTTAAATTTTAAGGTTTAAAAAACCGGCCTTTTCTAATATGTTATAAACGTGAATTTTTGCTAAAAAATTTCCGGGATGAATTTTTGCAGTTGGATCTTAAATTTTGCGTCCTCGCAGCGAGGACAGCGCGCGTTAAGGGGTTAAAATATTTCCAATATTCATATTTGCACAATCAAATATACTATGGAATACTTTGATTAGAAAGAATGTAATTATAAAGTTTACTTATTTATAATATAAATGTGAATACAGAAAATGTTGTTTTGAAATATTGTAACTTGGGAGAATATCGCCCACAGGCGGACCTTATCGTAAAAAATACAAAAACATGCGGTCACGAAAGTGTTAATACACTATGGATATAAAAGCTTTGATTAGAAAGAGAATAACTATAATATATATCCATTTGTAATATAAATGTGAATACGGAAAATTTTGTTCTGAAATATTCTAACTAGGGAGAATAACGCCACCTTACTGTAAAAAAGACAAAAACATGCGGTCACGAAAGTGTTAAGTATATTTAAATACTTAAATATTTTAGGGTTCATCAAATGCGTATTATTTTAAAAGAGGTAGTAGCATAAAAGCGGTAGTAGGTTTAAAAGAGGTAGTATTTGAGCATGTTTTCAAATCTTGCAGCTAATTCAAAGTAGAATCCATAAATGCTAACATTTTAATTTATTCTGGAGTATTTTTAGCCCCGCCTTTATTTCATACCACTTATTAACATGCTTTTACTAACTTGATATGGTGTAACTATTAATGTATGTAACGGAATCTTGCAATTCATTTTTCGGCTATTTCTGTTCATTCGATCAACATGAAATTTTGCACACGGCTTCATTAACAATGACAATACTACCGTATTTTCCAGCGTATAACGCGCAGGTCAAATAAGTGAGTTGCACAGCAGAAAATTTAATTTACAAATAAAGAAACGAAAGCTTGTTAAAAATAGCTTTTAATGCAAATTTAAATTTCCAGTTTATGACTCATTCAACAAACCTGCGCGTTATACGCCAAAAAATACGGTATATACAAACATTTCGGGGCGCCTTTCCCATCAAGGGGAGGTTCCAGTGGCAAACAAAAAACCTCTCTATACAAAAATCTATCGTATGCTTCACAGCATTTGGCTATATTTCTGTAACATGGAGTGACAAAAATAAATTATTTTAAAAAGATTCAAAAGTATGTAAATAATCGGGTGTGTCACTCATACGACTTTCTCTTACCCTGCATTTCAATACTACAAAGATAGATTTATGCAGTTATTTGTTTTTAAGATATGTTAATAACAGATATACTGATATACATACAGATAAATCGCTAATTTTTAGTTTACATTTCAATAAATGCGTGTTCTTTAGTTTTTTTGAAGTATAAATTTATTTTTTAAAAGTAATTTTTTCTTATTTTATCGAAGTTATATATTGGAGAAATTTTTTCTATAAATAAAGTGGTTCGAAATAAAGGCGTAGCTAAAAATACTCCGGAATAAATTAAAATGTTGGTAAGTATGAGAGTTCCGTGCTGCAGAGGTGAAAGTTTTCCGTCTTTTGACGGAACTCTTACACCGGTATTTTTTAACATTAATCTCTACCCTATTTAACCGAAAGATGTTAGTATAAAACTACATTGAATTTTTCTAAATAAAAATTGTGGTGCCGATGACGCTGACCCTTTTTACTCCTGCTGCGCGGATTGGGAAAACTTAACCCATAACCGATTCACAAAATAATTTTCATCTCGTAACCAGACCCGCTACTCACAATAAATTATTGTTAAGTTAATGTTATATAAAAATGTTTAATAAATTCAATTACGCAAAATATAGTTAGAAGACAGATGGGATCCTTTAGAGATTTAAATATTACAAAAAGAATTATTAGCATATAATTATATTAGTATACATAGTTATATATATATATAAATATATATATATATAAACGAGTCTCATTATAAAACACTTCAATATGTAACATAATAAATTTTTAAATGAATTAAAATTTACTTTTAAACAACCGATTGTTCCAAATATTTTGGCAGTATGTATATAATATATATAAAGTAAAATAAGAAATACGTAAAAAGACATAATTTTCTTTATAAATTTTTAGACATTAAGTTTTAATAGTTATGTAATTGTAATTAAATTCATATTATGAGTCATGCTCCTTTAAATTGCTAAAAAGGAAGAGAATGTCATCCGATCTATGCATTCAAAAGGTGCCCTCTGGTGACAACAATTCCAATTAGGTATTCTTAACGCTTTAAAAACAATTCTTCGATAGTTGCCAACTTTTACGCTTTACGGCTAACAGAAAAGTTTAATAAAATTTTTTATATATTTCCATAACAGTTTCCATAGATTAAGTAAAATAAAAATTTCTTGAATCCAAAAAGCGTAAAAGTTGACAACTATGTCTTCCATTCCTTTGAATATATATATATATATATATTGCAAACCGCATAGTTTTTCAAAAGATTGTTATACAAAGATACCAACATTTATAATTTATTTCGTAGCATCGTTAATAATCGCCTTTTTTCTTCCACAATTTCTTTGAGTTTCATCTTTATTTAATCGTAATTACATATTCAAAAAAATTATTCTACGAAAAAAGTGGTGTGAAAAAAAAGGCGGATACTAACAATGCTACGGAATAAATTAGAAATGTTTGTAGATTTGCTATTATATTTGAGTAGTTTTACACAAGATTATTACATTAGAATATTTTTTTACACAACTATTATTCGAGAATTTACTCATTTATTTATATTTAAATTTGCCAGAAGGAACGTAAAACAAATGTAATTTGAACATATAGAGCTTATTATTATTACTGTTTTTTGCCTAACATTTCATAATTAATACTTATTTCATAGGATATAGCAACGAGACCTACATGCTATCTAAGGAATCACAAGCGAGAAGCATAATAAATCAGGTGCAGGCACAAGAATTCATTATAATGGCAGTTATAGGGGATGCCAGGGTAAGTAGTCTCATACAATATGATTCGTATGCTATGCAATAATACCTAATTTCATAATTGTCATAAATATCACAGAGATGCCAATCCACCATATTATTTCATACAACTATTTAGGAAAAATGATTTTCGTCTTATTTATATTTGTCAATTATTCTTACTTATTCAGTAATAGAGTTAGGAAATGCCTTTTTCAACCCTACTTTTTTTGCAATTTTCTCTGATATGTGCTTACGACTAAATAAAAAGAAAGCTTTTCTTCAAGGGATAATTTAGGATAAATGACAAGTACAGTCTCATTTAATCACAGAATTTTCGATTCAAAATAAAAATAATATTTCCATTAAAAATTATTGGTATGAAATAAACCGGAGGATTGGTGCGCCTCTGCTATCGATTGGAAAGGCAAATTGCTGTTATTAAATTCATTTTTGAATATTTAAGTTTAATACGGATACAAGCGAACTGCCGAGATTTTATTGGACACTATTTTTTGCTTTTAACTTTTGAACATGAAGTCCATCAAAATAATGCATTCGAGAATTTTTCTTGAAAATGATCGATAATATATTTATTTTAATATAAATGGATGTTTTTAAGGTTGGTATGAATTGTCCCTCAAAATTGAAATCGGTATTTCAGTATAAATTAATAGATTTCTCGTAATTTTTCCTCAAAAAGTATGAACGCTATTTCAATATTATTCTAGGCATTTATAGTTAAAATTACGCAGAATATACACTGCTCGACATTGAAAATGCAACACCAAGAAGGAATGATAATAATGGAATGAAATTTGTTGGACACATACATTATAGTAGGAAGAACAATTGATTAAAATTTCAGGAAATTTGGAGTAATATGTACTAAGAAAACAGTACATAAAGCAGCGACCTCTGTGAGCAATAACAGCACATATCTGCCTAGGCATTGAATCGAACAGAGATTGGATGACATGTACGGGTAAAGCACTTCATGAAGCTTCAACACGATGCCACAATTCATCGATCGAAATTATTGGGGAGTGGTGGTGGGGGGGGGGCAGTCGCTTTTCAATGATTAAACAGTCATTTTCATTGGTGCGAGATCAGGAGAACGCGCTGGCCAGAGCAACAGTCGAACACATTCTGTATCAAAGTAGGTCCGGACAATACAAACAACTTGCGGTCGTGCATTATCTTGCTTAAATTTTGCGCTATGGAGGCCTCGAATAGAGGTCAGAGGGGCGGGCTTTAACTCATCAGAAATTTAATGGCCGGGGTTCAGAGTGCCACGAATACGAACATGAAGTAATCGAGACGTGTATCCAATGGGAACCCATAACATCATTACAAATGATGGACAGTATGATGATGTCGCATCCCAGCTGGCGATGTGCATTGTTCATAATGCCGTTAAATACGGATAAGGCAATCTTGATGCTGTAAACGGGATTGTGATTTGTCTGAAAAGTGACTTCACGCCATTCCTACGTCCTGGTTCATCGTTGATCACACATTAATGGCGCCCATATCAGTGATGCAGTTTTGAGGGTAATCAGAATTTTGGAAGCCGCATACTGAGTCACCACCTGGATTGATGGTATGTTGTACCATTGGATACACGTCCCGGTCACCTCTTGTTTTCATTCCCACCACTCTGAATACCAGCCATTACATTTCTGACGAGTTAAGGCCCATAGCTCTGCCCTATGTTCAAGTCCTCCAGAGCGCAACATTTATGCAGGACAATGCACGACCGCAAGTTGTCCATATTGTCTGGACCTTCATTGATGCCGAATGTGTTCGACTGTTGCTCTGGCCAGCGCGTTCTCCTGATCTCGCACCAATGAAAATGACTGTTTAATCGTTGAAAAGCGTCTGGCCCCCCACCACTCACCAGTAACTTCGATCGATGAATTGTGGCATCGTGTTAAAACTTCATGAAGTGCTCTACCCGTACATGTCATCCAATCACTGTTCGATTCAATGCCTAGGCAGATATGTGCTGTTATTGCTCACAGAGGTCGCTGCTTTATGTACTGTTTTCTCAGTACATATTACTCCAAATTTCCTGAAATTTTAATCAATTGTTCTTCCTACTATAATGTATGTGTCCAACAAATTTCATTCCGTTATTATCATTCCTTCTTGGTGTTGCATTTTCAATGCCGAGCAGTGTATATATATATGTGTGTGTGTGTGTTCATTTTTTGTTTCTTAAATTTGATATGTTTAATTTTAATTAAAAATACAGATATTCTTAAAGGTGCCAAAGATTGATTGCCAATTGTAAAACTTAATTACGAAATGAATTTAAAACTAAGAACTATAAAGATCTGTATTTTTTTAATTACAGTAAAGTTCTGTACTATACTTTGTGTAAAAAAACCATATGACCTTTAGCCTATTCGATTTTGTAAAACATGAAATTATGTAATATTTAAAGATGAATATATGATGATAGTTAGAAAATAGATGTAGAATTAATTGACTCATTTTATTTTAGTATTATTCTTTTAATTTAAAGCAAATATATAAAAATCATTCCAAGTTATCGTTAAAAAAAAAAAAAAAAAAAAAAAAAGAAGTACCAAATACAGGACTAGGCGACCGTTATATGCGACTGTTATAGGCTATAGGCTGTTTTAGGCGATCTTTTTAAAAATTATTACTATTTTCCTACCACTTTTTCCATAATATAATATATATATATGAAGGCAAAGTGCAGATTACAGCGAAAATATAACACATATTTTAGTTTTTGGAAATAGTGGTACAAAAAAGAAAAAAGAAAAAAAGTCGCCCATGGCAAATATTATGGCAGTAATTGCACTCATCGTACTGTGAGATTATACAGATTTAACGATTTATTTTATTAGTATTTATTGTATTCTGAAAAACAAGTAGCTAGAAGGCTAAAACTGCTGATAAAACAAAACTTTACTTTTTATTTGTTTGTTTGTTTTCTCCCCCCCCCTTCATTTCAGACTGCATTTTATATAATCAACATTTTCCACATTTCTCTTCACATAGTGAAACAAGTAAGCAACAGGATTCTCACAAAGGAAAATTTAAATACCACTATTTTCATATAGTAATTTTAGACTCGACTGGTCGTTGATATGATATGATATTTATTAAAAAAAAAAAAAAAAAAAAAAAAGATCTACAGCGCTGCCAACGTAACCGGCAAATTGTTAGTACCGCCCCTTTTCTACACCACGTAATTTTTAGTGTAAGTCTCTTCAAATGTATCTACGATGAATTGAGAAGAAAAATACTCTAAAAATTAAGTGGTGTAGAAAAAAGGGCGGTACTAACAATTTGCCGCATTAGGTTGGCAGCTCTGAATCTATAAAAAGTTTCAGTACCCAAATTTCCTTCTGTGGAGTGAGTGTTCAAAATAAAATATGAAAGCAGATTTTAAACGATATAACTTTTCTGCCTTTTTGATAATCGTAAACATACTTTATTGGTAAAAGGATGTAAATAATTGCTTTTAAAACTAATTGTTTATTGCAGATGCATCCACAAATTTTGTAAAATTATCATTTCAATTTTTAAGGTTCTAATTTCAAAATAGTGAAAATTTTGAAAAACATTTTCAATAAAATTTATTCGTCCAGATTCCAAGCAATCCATTAAAGCAGAAAAAAAAAACTTCCTGAAATCAAAAATAAATTTTCATTCCAGTCTCCGCTCTTCCATTAAACTTTCGGAAGAGAATTTTCGCCTTTTCTGCCACCACTATTTTCATACAGAATTTTTTACCTCAGTTTTATAAAAATTTGTCATTGATAAATAGCATAGAGATCACCATAGCTGCCAATATATTAATTTATTCCGGAGTACTTTTAGCCCCGCCTTTATTCCGCACCACTTTATTTATAGAAAAATTTTATTCAATACATAACTTCGATGAAATAAGAAAAAAAAACTTTTAAAAAATAAGTGGTACGAAATAGAGGCGGGGCTAAAATTACACCGGAATAAATTAAAATATTGGCAGCTATGGATCACTGTATAAACATTTTAGTAGCAATAACATAGCTGCCAAAATTTTAATTTATTTCAAGCATTTTTAGCTCCGAATTTATTTCGCACCACTTTTTTTTTTTTTTTCAGAATATTTTTCTCCAAAATATAACTATGATAAAATAAGAAAATTTATTCAATTTTACTTTAAAAAAGTGGTATTTAACTTAAGTTTATTATTTTACTTAATATAAAAAATGGTATATACCACTTTTTTATATTAAGTAAATTTTACTTAATATAAAAAAGTGGTATGGAATAAAGGCGGAGCTAAAAATGCTCCAGAATAAATTAAAATATTGGCTGCTATTCAATAAAGGCAAAAATTTTTCATCTCTGAGAGTGTCCAGGAAAAGGTGAAGATTCCGAGCTCTCATTCTGCCACTTTTCATTATTTGGAGAATATGGGATTAATCAACCTTAACTTTTGTAACTATGATTGTTTTATTCATATAATTACCCAATTTGAATTGCAATTGCAATCATAAATTGTCAGTTACTTTCAGTATGTTATTACAGAATTTATCTTTGATAATTTATTAACTGACTTATTTCAAGTAAATATATGTAAGTAAAAAATATGAAAACAGATAGTCTAAGTAAGTTATTTAATATACGGATTATATATGATTAACAGATAACTCTGACAGCAACATCTGCTTTTATAACTGATCCAGCTGAAGATGATACTATGTTTGAAAAAACGGGAAGTAAGTATAGTTCTTTTTTTTTTTTTTTTTTCTCTTTTAAATCTTTTTAACATTTTCTCGTCAGGCTATTTTCCTGTTTTGAACAACAAGCTCCACCTTTTGGTGTTCCTTTGAAATATTAAGTTATTTAACTAAAACATTTTAGGTATTCATATTTAGATAATTTAAATTTTATTCTCAGCAATTTTTAAGGTAAATGCCATTGTATGACAGCAGGTTAAACATGAATACCCAAAATTCGTGTTAAAACAATGCATTGATACAGAGGAACGCCCGATAGCGGGCTTATTTTTTTCGCAAGACTGTAATTCTCATTTCATGTCGACAATGTACTCATAATATGGCATTTCAAAGCAGATATTTATTATAGGCTATAATTTCCGTATAATTGCCCCCCCCCCCAAAAAAAAAAAAAAAAAAAAAAAAAAAACTTGATATTTTTGCAGATAAAGTATATTTTATGTATTTATTTAATTAAATTTTAAGATAATTATTCATACGTACGTTTTGATTGCGTTTTTTTTTGTTTTTTTTTTTAGTATTAATATAATGTTATACTTAATATTTTCTCGGTTTTTTATTTCAGAAAGTTGAATTGTTTAAAATGCTTGTGAGAATTTTTTATTATACAGAACGTAAAATTATATTTGATGATATATATATAAAAAAAAAATATATATATATATATATCATCACTGTCAACCATCTCATTAATAAATAAAGATTTTTAGTACCCGCCTTTTTTTTTTTTTTTTTCTCTATACAAGTCTTTTTTTAGAGCAACTTTATATTTATTCATAGCTGCCAATATTTTAATTTATTCCGGAGTGCTTTTAGCCCCGCCTTTATTTCTATTTCGCACCACTTTATTTATAGAAAAATTTTCTTCGATGCATAACTTCGATAAAATAAGAAAAAAATTCTTTAAAAAAAAAAAAAGGTACGAAATAGAGGCGGGGCTGAAATTACTCCGGAATAAATTAAAATATTGGCAGCTATGTTTACTTAATTGTAAATGCAGTTGGAAATAATTACTCTAAAAATAAAGTGGTTTAAAAAATGTGTAGTGTGTATTAAAAATCTTCCGATTCATAAATATGATGTTGGCAGGTATGATGTATGATATATATATATATATATATATTGATAATCATTTCTTCGAGACATTTAATGATTAAAGAGAAATATTGCCAAGTCAATATTCAAATTAATATTCCATAGCATTGTTAGTGCCCACCTCTTTTTCCTCACTACTTTATTTTTAGAGTAATTTTCTCCAAATTTAATTACGATTAAATAAGAAGAAGAATACTCTAAAAAAAAAAAAAAAAAAAAACTGGTGTAAAAAAAAAATAGGCTGGAATATTAATTAGAGAACGGAATATTAATTAGAGTGTTGGCAGATATGGTAAAAATAACAATAAATAAGTTATTTTATGATACAAATAAAATTAAATTTTAAATCAAAATCTAATATTTTTTTATATAAACAGTACAGTGCGGCCACATATCCTAAAACTAGCAGTGAGGACGCGTCCAAAATGTTGGAGGGATGTCAGCTTGACCGACAGTTTGAAATTTGGAAAACATCCAATAATTTCACGCTCTGTTATTGCTCACTTTCTCTTCTCTGAGTCAGATGACTGTCACCCCCTATTTTAGCATTGGACTCTTTGAGTTAGCACTTGCGCAGATGTTTCCATGGTTTCATGAAATGTGGTCTAAGAATAAACGGATTTTGATAACATCAACATATTAAATGTCTTCAAAAAATTTAAATAAATGTTGTTCAGGATAAACTTCCGGCGTCAGTTGTTTTATGCAACACGGCGGAATTCTCCCATCAATCTAACAGTCGTCAGAAAACTTCTACAAAATGTATAAAATAATGAAAAAGATACCCATTCTTTAACCGCCTTTCTTGCGACCATGGTAGCTTCTGTGCAAGAACCGACACACCGAGTCCAGTGTTAAAATAGGGGTGATAAACCTTGTCGTTGAGAGAAAGTAAGCGACAAGAGAACACCGAATGTCTAGATGTTTACTAAAGCCTAACCTGTCGATCAATTTGTTACCCCTCCAAACCTTTGGAATCATCCTCACTGGTAGACGTAGGAAAAGTGATTACACTATATTAGAAATTTCCAGTAGCAAAAATAAAAATAAAATACAAGTTACCAGCTATATATATTTAAACGTTTTGAGGTCTCATGAATTCGAAGATTTTTTGTATTCAAAATATAGTATTTAAATACAGGGTCAGACAATGTCGTGTTAGTGACATACCAGATTATTTTTATTATTATTATTAACCCAGAGGATAAAAGATAAAAATTCTCGCTTGAAAGGGCTTCCTTGTGAATTCTCCAATCTACTCGCAAAAGAAAAAAAAAAAAAAACCCTCAAATTTACTTAAATCTATTCGTAACGAAGGCTTAAAATTCATTACTAGCTACAAGCGACATTACATAAAGGGATCTTGATTTTCATGAGGGATGCGTAATAACATGTGCGCTAAATCCATACTTTTACAGTAATAATTTTTTTAATGATATTTATTTTTTATAGATCTCCTCAATCCACGGATGCGAATCATTAAAGCCGGAGCTAAATTGAAGACAGGTTCTGCCGTCAAGAATTTAGGCAAATTGCGATACGACGAATGCCAAAGTCTGTGCTTGGACTTCAAGACCTGCGAAACACTCTCTTATTGCCTTAAAAAATCAGAATGTATGATTAGCACTAAATATGAAAGCGACTTAAAACCGGAGGATAGAGTGGACAATGATCTTTGCATATTGTTAGGAAGTAAGTATTCTGTTCTATATGTTTTTTTTTTTTTATCAAAACATTTTTCATTTTGGAAATTAATTTTATTATTGTTTTTAAATGAAACGGAATTAATTGAATAATTGAATAGAGTTTTTATTTTCATACTATTCCCCCCCCCCCCGGCCCCTTAAAAAAAAAAAAAAAAAAAAAAAAAAAAAAAAAAAAAAAACTTTTGGCTCCTTTGGAAGGGTAGATTGATTTCTTTTTTTCTTATCAAGTAGCCGCAATTTTGAAACAAAATGGCAGCTACAAATTATTAATGGAGTTGGTAGAACTATTAAAGTGGTCTATGTACATATGGAGCTTTAAGCAAATCAGTTCAGAAATATCTTTTCATGTGAATTTTAAATTTTCAAGTGGCTGGCACTTGCAGACAAGATGGCGGGCCAAGTTGGCAAACAAATATATCAAGTGCATTTGTTAGATAAGTCTACCGTACAAATTTAGTTCGAATTAATTCAGAATTTGAAAAGTTATCGTGTTGAAAAATTAAATGGTTGCCATTTGGATCAAAACGGCGGGGCAAGTTACTCAGTGAACTAATCCAAGATATTTGTAAGATAAGTCTACTGTTCAACTTTGGTTCGATATATTTAGTATTTCAAAAATTATCGCGATAAAAAATTCTCAAGTGGCAGCGTTCAAGTGGCCGCAACTTTGAAACAAAATTGCAGAGAAACTTGCCACCGAAATAATAGATATTTGAGTGATAAGTCCATTTTTCAACTTTGGTTTGAATTGATTAAATATTTCAAAAGTTATCGTGATAACAAATTTTCAAGTGACCGCCACTTGGAAAAAATATAATGGAGTAAGTTGCTCAGCAAACTCATCCAAGATATTTGAAGCATAAGTTCACTGTCCGGTTTTGGCTCGAATCAGTGTAATGTTTCAAAAATTATTGTTATGGCAAATTTTCAAGTGGCAGTCTAAGTGGATGCAACTTGGAAACAAAATGCGGAGAAACTTGCCCAACGAAATCATCCAAGATATTCGTATGATAAGCTCACTGTCCCACTTTAGTTCACACTAATTCAGTATTTCAAAAATTTAAAAAACTTAAAAAAAAAAAAAAAAAAAAAAAAATACAAGGGTCGTTGGAGACAGGTCTCCCATGCGACAAGGAGCAGTGGTAAAGAAGTCATATTTCAATTTATTATTTGAACTCATCACCACAAGGGGCACCAATGCAGAGCAGAGATTGGCTAAGAGAGTGCCGACCATAACCCTTCGCGACAAGGGGCACTTGGACAGGATGCTGTTGAATTGCAGGCAAAGATTTACGGAAATTGCTTATGGTAAAATTGTGATATGTGCATTGAGCGAGTAGTAATTGAAAATCAGTAGAGGAGTAGAAACATAAGCAGTATTTAATTGACTTAGCCTATTAAGTTTGAAATTTCCATAAGAAGAGAAAACATTTTGTTTAGCTTTTGAATTAAAGTGGGTCTTGTAATTATGTTCTCTAACCAGTTGGGAGGTTTAGTAGGAGGGTTCCTTTTGTGATAGGAAGCGGTAAGCGGACAACTTTAATAATAATGCGAAGCAGTCCCTTCCTGACCACAAGAACACAGGGGTGAGCGTCGACGGTGAAACTTGTAAAGGTATGAGGGGAAAGGGCCGTGGCCCGTGAGGAAGGCTATAATTTGAGGGGAGAGAGACCAATAATTTAAAGAAACCGTTGGAACCAGATTAAAGTTATGTCTCCCTTTTTCAGAATAGTCCCAAAGATTTTTCCAGTTTTGTTTGAGAGATATTTTAGAGTTTGTTTTATATATGATGGTGGGGCTGGGAAAGAGTATTGAATATTGGAACTTTCTGTTGCCTTTTTGGCCAGTTGATCTGCCATTTCATTGCCAACGACACCCCTGTGGGCAGAATCATGTGCCAGGGTTAAATTATTTTTTTAAAGGGAAATTTTGGATTTTATTTCTAGAATTAAGGGATGTCTACTCTTGTAGCGGGCAATGGCCTGCAGACCCGAGAGACTGTCACTGTAAATATTGATTTTGAGAAACTTATGATTATTTTCTTCCGACCAGATAACCGCCTTTAAAATGGCGAAGAGTTCCGCCTGAAAGGCGGAGTTGTAGTTCTCGAGTCTGCACGACCACTGGAAAATGTATTTCAAAAATTATCGTGATAAGAAATTTTCAAGGGGCACTACGATTTCAAGTAGCCATCACTTGGAAAAAAAAAGAAAACAGAGTGAGGTGCCCAGCGAAATAATCTGAGATACTTGAATGATAAATCCACTACCCAAATATGATACGAATTGATTCAGTATTACAAAAGTTATCAGAATGACAAATTTTCAAGTACCGCCACTTGGAAATAAAATGGCGGAGCATGTTACCAAGCGCACTTACAAAATATTTAAACCGTAAGCCCACTATCCAATTTTTGTTTGAATCAGTTTAGTATTTTAAAAGTTATCGCGATGGCATATTTTCAAGTGGTAGCCTAATCTGTATTGGCCGCAACCTGGAAACAAAATGTCGGAACAAATTGTCAAGTGAATTCATCCAAGATATTTATAGGATAAGTTCACTGTCCAAATTTGATTCGAATTGAATTAGAATTAAAAAAACTATCATGATTATAAATTTTCAAATGGTAGCCGGATTTCAAGTTGTCTCGCTTAGTTTATAACATCCGCATTTTGTTAAAAATGGCGGATAAAGTTCATTAATAAACTTGATTGTGACCCTTATATTTTTAATGTATACATTAAAATTCAAGTAAATCCGGTCTTAAATACGCTTTTTACAATGTGAATTTGAAATTTTCAAGTGGCCTGGCTTGAAAACATAATGGCGAAGCAACTTGGTTAATAAACTCATTCAAGATATTGATAAGATAAATTCACTGCCCAAATTTGGTTCAATTTGGAGTATTATTTCGGGAGTTATCGTGATGTTAAATTTTCAAGTGGTAGCCTGATTTCAAGTGGCCCTGTTTAATTAAAAATATCCGCCACTTTGTTAAAAATGGAGGATAAAGTTCATTAATTAACTTCGTTGAGACCCTTATGTGATCTATATTTACATCCAAATTCAAGTAAATCCGGCCTTAAATACGCTTTTTACAATGTGGATTTGAAACTTTTAAGTGGCTGCCACTTAAAAACAAAACGGCGGAGCAAGGGTTAACGAACTTATCCAAGATATTTATGAAATAAGTTCACTGTCCAAATTTGGTTCGATTTGGAGCATTATTTCCAGAGTCATGGTGATGACAAAATTTTCATTATATATACAGATAGATAGATATACGAAGTGATTGTAATAGGCCGATTTCTAAAGAAATCTACCTAAAACACAGAAAGGTTTAGTTTAAATTGGTTATTTTCATAATTTCTAACTAATATTTTGAAATACATCTAAGGTCACGAGAAATTTAACTTCACTTCTATTAACTATAGTATTCCGTGGCAGATGACGTAGGGAAGGAACAAAATTCTGGAACACCCTGTGCAACAGAAACTTTTGTAAAAATAAATAAATAAATAAATGTAGTATTAAATTTCTTGTTCCCTGTGTGTTTAAAAATGCATAGAAAACTTTCCTAGAAACATAGGTCCCCGAAAAAATGCACTGAGCTTTCCTTACTTTCAGATGTTGAACCTTGAATATTTTTTTCTACGATACGAAAAAAAAAAAAAAATATATATATATATTTTCCAGCACCCATCTTTTTGTTATTTAATTTTAATTTTGGAGTGCCTTTCTCTTGTCATCCTGTATATCTTGTATAAGTTTTTTTTTTTTCTTTTCTTTTTTTCTTAAAGGGCGCATTTATTTTATTCTATTTACCTTGTCTTTTTCAGGGAGATATGTTGATAACTTTGACAGGACTCCTGGTGTTTTCATAGAGTCACAAGTAGGAACTAAAAAGGAATTCGACAACGTGGAAGATTGTGCTAGAGCTTGTTTAAAAGAGGATGGTTTTAAATGTTTGTCTTTCGACCACTGCGCCGGAGGAGAGAAAAAGGGGTGCTCTCTCTACACTGTCCACTACCTCAATCAAAAAGACAGAAAAGCTTCAGTAACGGGCAAGAGTCCCTCATGTGGTCACTATACAAGTAAGTTATTAATATTTAAAAAAAAAAAAAAAAAATCAAATTCGAAATTCTATTATTATTATTATTGTTTCTGAAAGCAGTGATTTATTAGCCAACATGTTGCGCTGACCCTCATTTATATCTTACACCCTATGCAAAGTTGCCTCCTAGTTAGGAGCCATAGCCTCCTAAACTAGATGCCTGTCGCGTAGCTCGGAAACTTGGCAACAGTTGAAGCGGTATAGGCAGCGCCACCTGGTACAGGTTGCGCGACTTTTTCATTCAACAGTCACCAAAAAATTTTAAAAGTAGGATATGATATACATAAAAGGCGAATAGAAACGAAGAAACGTCGATTATATATATCATATATCACTTCTTAAAATTATTGGTGACAGTTGAATAAAAAAGTCGCGCAATCTGTACCAGGTGGCGCTCTCTACCGCTTCAACTGTTTCCAAGTTTCCGAGCAACTCGACAGGCATCTAGTTTAGGAGGCTATGGTTAGGCCGTGTCGGTCGAGCGCCTTATGAGAAGGAGTACTCAGGTTTAGGTATCTGAGTCATCAGAGTGAAAATAATGACACACAAGGTTAAGATAGTATATTAATATATGAAAGGTTTGTTCCAACAATACGATAGATGAAGTGAGCGCATATTTGTCAAATTCAATTAAAAAAAATGAACTACACATGGTAGAAGTAATTAGTGATGCTTATCCTGGCTTTAATTAATCCTTTTTAATTCCCCGCGAGCTGTCATACTGTTCAGACTTAAAAGCTGACAATTAACATTAAAGTAAATTCGAACATTAATGTGGAATCCTATGTACTCACCTTTTAAATCGTTGGACAGAGATATCCTTGAACTCGAGATCATAATTATCATCATTATCGAGGTAACAGGGGGTCTCTTTCTGACGAGTTCAAAAAAATTTTGAACTGCACTAAAACTTAAATTGCTTTTTCTTCTCAAAATTCTCTCTATATATCATACTTCTAGAAGAAGAGGTTCTAAAACGGGACACACCACAGGGATTTCATTAGGTTACCTTATAAAATATATATTTTTTTCCTTTATTTCATTTTAAATTGATTATTTTATTTCCCCCCCCCCTTTTTTTTTCTTATTTTGTGATTTTCCCTAAGTTAAAATTTTCAGGTGTGCAGATGTCGGCAGTCCCCTTCTTCTCAATAAATCTGCACTGTTAAAAAAATGCAACTTTGCTGCCAGAAATTTTCTGTAATTTGAGAAAAAAAGTCGTAAATTACGGAAAAATTACGTTGACAAAATGTATTGTAATTACAGAGAATTTTTGGCAGCAAAGTTGCCCTTTTTTAACAGTGTGGCCTATAGATATTCCTTTAAATATTTAAAGTTTGGTTTACACTTGCCATGCGGCGAATCTCGTAAATTATTCCTTATCGGAAATTTGAACTTTTACTCATATGAGGAAAAGTTTACAATGATTGACATTATTTTTGTTACTCATTGAAGATTCTTACAAAAGAAATCAAAGTTTTCCATGTCAATTATAAACGCAGGAGGTATTGATAAAGTTGTCAGAAGCAGAAAACGCGTGTAGACGATAAAAAACGACATCAAAAGCAATTTCAGTAGAACCCAGGATGATGCGAGCTGACGTGTCAGGTGTCAGGTGTGAATCTAACTTAACTCCAGAATCCCACTTTCTCTTCTTTTCTGCTCTTTTCCTTTCACTTTCACATAATGATGATCAGTTTTGGGAGAAACACCGACATTAACCCTTTACAGCGCACTACCCTTTAAAGTTGGAATTTCAACAAAAAAAGTTGTGGGCTATCTACTTAGGTCTAAAGGAGTACACAGGTTTAATTTTGTAAAGATAGTACTTACCGTTTTGAATCCGTGGGTGTTCCATCAGCGGGAACACTGCGCCACTAGAGTTCTGAAAAATGCGTCTAAGAGCATCGCAGTGAAGCGCGTAAATGAGTAGAAGATTTTGCATATGAATTAAAAAACACTGTATTATACCAGTGTAGTAGATTTAGCATGACCCATGGTGCATCACGGGGAGGCCCGCTACTCTACACCCCATTCCCCCCCCCCCCCCAAAAAAAAAAAAATCTTGGTTATATGATTTTTTATGAAATAATTTGATATTTGCAGTTTACATATATACAAGTCTTATGTGCAAAAATATTTACAATTAGTCTATTTTTTAGCTTCATGAAATTTTTGGAAGCACGCCACACTCTTTTGGTAGAAGCACAAACCAACATTGCAGGTTTTGCACATAAAAGTAGTTTTGTGCGTTTATATATATATATATATATATATATAAACAACCAACCCTCCCTCGCAGCATCTGATAGCTTGACGTCATTCCCTCCAAACAGAGGAAAACAGAGTACGCAAACACAGCTATCTTCTCTCATCATTGTTTTCGGTTGCATAATATGAAAAGCGCTAGTGTCGCAGTGTTCCAGGAGATGGAACACCTTATTTTATTCAACGATTCCTCGTATGTTTCCTGTATAAAATATTAAAAATAATATAGAATACATAATTTAGAGCACAGCCAACGATATAACATAGAAATCTTTTTTCAAGCAATCTTTTTTGTATCACAAAAAAAATATACAAAATTTCTTGTAAATATGAGGATTTGAAATAACGCGTCCCAGCTAAATATCATGGATTGCCTTGCGTAGTGATGCCATCTATGGATGAAAAGGAAAGTTCAAAGTAAAAAATAAACCTATTTTTATGCACTTGCAATTGAATTTAACGATTGGAGAAGCTAGCGAAGTTAGGTGTTCCATGTAGGGGAACACTGAACGGCAAAGGGTTAAAGTAGCGGCGGAGAAACAATTCACAGGCGAATACTTACCAAAAGTATCCGAGCACTAGCAAAAATTCCTATGTAAAAAAGTATACTTAATACAGTTTTGTTAAAGAAATCCTTCTCGAATCCTGTTCTTAGTCAATTTAAGAACAAGATTCGACAAGGATTTATTTAGCAAAACAGTATTAAATTTCTTTTTTTACATAAGAATTTTTGCTAGTGCTCGGATACTTTTGCTGCCGACTGTAATGCATTGCGTTGTGGTTGCATGAATCCGAATGCTGACCTATTTTTCGGGGAAGTTTAGTATATAATACACAACTCAAAGCTATTCTCAGTAATTCTTATTTATAATCACCCTTTAGCCCTATTTTCTTTTATAAATTCTGAGCAAACCTGGATTTCAAACATTTTCTTGCAATGATAGTTTCGAGAATGTGTTTTCGTGAATATAGTTTCATTCAATGTTATTTTTCATCCATAGAATTGAGGCACACCTTGCGCTTATTTTATTTTCTGTTACTGTGATTCTGTTACCGAGACATTTATTTACCTCAAAAACTGCGGTATGCGTAGAAATGCAGCCTTTCTTTCCTTTTCTTTTTTTCCCCAGCAATATGGATAAAGAAGAATATCACGCTTATTTCCTTGTTAATTCGAAACTTTGTTTCAAAACTGTGATATCTATTAAATTTTTTATTTTTATTTAGAAGAACATTTTGAAAAAAATTATAATCTGTAACACAGATCATTATCGTAAAATAAGAAATATAATTAAATATTCGTAATTATACCAGCTAAAATCGGAAAGATTTCAGCGACTGTAACATACATGATAAGACCACACACTTATCTCTCTTACACGCAGAGACCAACCACTAAAAATATGCTTTTCTGACTTAGGCGAGCTTAAAACGTGCAAATTTACCAAAAAAAAAAAAAAATAATAATAATAATAATAAAAATAAAATAAAATAAAATAAAATAAATAAAAAATAAATAAATCAAGAAAATTGTCCCCAAAAGCATTACTTTCTATGTAATACAGTCGGTAACAAAAGTATCCGAACACTAGCGAAAATTCCTATGTAAAAAAAGTAGAGTTAATACTGTTTTGTTAAATATAAATCTTTGTCGAATCCTGTTCTTAGACTGACTAAGAACAGGATTCGACAAGGATTTATTTAACAAAACAGTACTAAATCTACTTTTTTTATATAGGATTTTTTTCTATTGTTCGGATACTTTTCTTACAGACTGTACATAGTTAAGAGAATGTAAAAATTGAAGAGAAAAAAGTGAGAGAATTCAATTTACGAATTAATAAACATACTCTATTCTATTTCTATTTACACTGTAAAAAAAATCCCGTAAGATTACAGGGAAAGCCCGGCAGCAGAGATTCTAGGCAAAGCCCGTAAAAAAAAAAAAAACATTAGTTTTACGGGCAAAATATTTTTTTACAGGCATGTAACGTAATTTAAGGTTATTATATACTTAATTTACGGTCTAAGCGTTTCTTTTTACGGCCTTTGTCTGGAATCTCTGCTGCCGGGCTTTCCCAGTAATCTTACGGGATTTTTTATTTTTCTGTGTAGATACGCTTTCAGAAATATGGTTTATAGGTGAAATATGTCTATACTTCAGATAGGGAGTAATTAATTATGCCTTTATTTTATTTTTTTCTTATTTTCTCTAGTGAAAAATGCGCAAAAGAAAAGCCATATAATTGTATATACATTACAGTCATAAATTTAAAGCTAAATTTTGTAAAAAGTTTTGTAAAATTTTCGTAAGCTAGAGTACGAATTACATATAGCAAATCACATATTCTATTTCAATAAATTTCTATTGCAATCGAATCAGTGTCAAATCAGAATAATTTTCCTGCTTAAATTTAAACAAAATTATAAACTTTTATTTTAAGATAATATATATTTAATCTGAAAACAAACTGACATTTAATGTAAAATTTATGAAAATTTAGTTGTTTTCTATACGGTATCAGTAATTGTAAATATGTGCTACTGGTAATTTCTACGTTTTGTTCTAAAGAAAATTTATGCATACCATCCTCTTGAGTTTCTTAGATAATTTATTCAATACTATCATGCAAGAGATAATTTATTCAATACTATTCACTTTCCTTTGTTCAAGCGAAAACTTCAAACGTAACTTCAATAATGTGCAAATAAACTACGTTCGGGTTTCACTCTATCTTATCATGTATGCAGTTTTAACAAATGAACACCAATGAGGTTGTTTGTTAAATATACATCAAATATATTAAATTAATGAAGATCACAAAAGTCTGATCCTTAGATGTTTGCGATGAAGAACGTAATATAATTGGGCTGAAATCATTCACAAACTTGCTACAATTGTAAACACTTGTTGAATTATAGGATGGGATAGTATATTTCTCCAGTAAACATTATAAAACAAAACATCATATAATAAGCATTCCTTTTTCGTTAGTATTTATCATCCGATTCTTATAAAGTTTTCGAGAAATTTTAAAGTAAATAAGTAATTATTAAAGTAAACTAGTTGGCATAGGTAAACTGTGTATTATCCGTCATATATTTGTTCTCATAAGTCTCTACTATAGCTCATACTATATTGATGTTAAAAGAAATGAACTCTAAATATCACTCCGCAGAGTCGAAGAAATGCCCCAACCACTCAGTTACCCTCCATCTGCTTTGATATTCTACCTTAGTCTAATCTGCTGTTTAATTTTATTAGGATCAGTTTCATATTTCATTTTTAATGCAACTCCATATTATTTTCAAGAGAATAATACTCATAATGCAAGTTTATGTGAAATATTGCCCTATTCTACCATGTTAAGAAATTCACTTTGGTATAAGTTTTCAAAGTTAATGTCTATAGTCACGGCCGTATTCACCATTAACTTCAACTCTCGGTTCAACATAAAAACTTCAAAAGCGTCTAAAGGCAGGGTGCAGCTTTCTAAAAAAATTTCACCGTCTCCTTCTGCAATCTAGCGACGAAGATTTCATATAATCTTTCATTGGTTATTTTCCGTTGAAGAATCTGTAAGTAACAATGCCGCTAGATGGCATAAGCAACGCATCAAATTTTGCTGAAAAGCTGTACCCAGACCTTATGCGCTTTTCAAGTTTTCGTATTTAACCGAGAGTTGAAGTTATCGGTGAATACAGCCGTGAGTCAGGTTCCTGCCAGTGTAATAAATGATATTTTAAAACTTGCCCAACATTTTTGCAATAGAAATAATCATAATAATAAACAATTATGAATAATTTTGTCCTGTTCTCCTATGTTAAGAAATTATGAATATTAAATAACTTACGAAATTTTTAAAGAAGAATGTTCATTATGAGTGATGCTCATGCTGTTATCATAAATGATATTTTGAATTATTAATAGGTATCGCTAAGATTCCTCTTGTTGTGAACCTAAAGACGCATTTTCAGTCACTATTCTCATTTTTCTTTTTTCTTCAATGCGTCGGAACACAAAGTTTTCAGAGACAATCATTGCTAATAAAAATACATTAAAGAGCGTATAAGTCGATTACTCGTTAAGTACTGTGAGCAAACAGTAAAAAAATAAAATAAAATAAAATAAAATAAATAAAGTAAATAAATAAATAAATTTAATAAAATTGTCGTTTCAAATATACACTCTACCTCTTAATTGGATATATGCCAAAAAATTTTCTCAAAATGGCGGAATTTTTTCTTTAAATTACTAATGAATATCTATATCACGTTACGTAAAAAAATAGAAAGTTCTAGCCTTTTTTTTTTTGTGTGTGTGTGTGTGTGCGTGTAAAGTTTTTCAGATTGAAAGTTATCTTGTGTTGTTTTACAACAGTTCACTAACTGTACGAGTTTCTCTGCTGAAGTATACTTAATTATTTTCTTTCTTTTCTTCTTGTCTAGGAAAATACAGCACTGAATTCAAGAGAAAAGATGAAACTCGCATCGTTGGCAGCAAAGTTCCTCCCATCACGAATCTGACCCTCGAAGAATGTGCAAAGACTTGTGTTGAATATGGTGAAGGCACTTGCTTTGGATACGATTTCTGTCAGGACAAAACATTATATGCCACCAGTTGCACAATTATCGACTCAGATCCATCTCGTTTACAATCCTCTTACAGTCCAATCTGCACCAATTTTGCCCGAAGTAATTTCATTTTTTTAAATTTATTCTGCCAACTGATTTATCTACATAAAAATATGAAAGGTTATTGGTTTGCTATATGGATCCTCCATATCTTTTGGTAGATTCGGGGAAAAAGAAATGCGCAGTTGTTCTTTATTACCTAGAGTAATATTAAAACCCAAATAAACTACTACGTCAGAAACGCCAAAGAAAAATATTGGAAATGCATATAGCTGTTTCGGTAGCCTAAAGCGTACCGTCTTCAGTGCAAAAAACATTCTGAATCAGGAGATGTGCTCGTATATATAGGAGAGGTGCCGGGTTTAGTTCAACCAATAGGATTACGGGAAAGGTGGGGAGAGTGGCCAATAGGAATTTAGGAAAGTTAGCTGTGTAAACAGTAGAAAAATTAAGAAAATGTGGACTGAATATAAAATTTCCAACAGTCAGACAAATAGGGAATAGCGAAATCACAATTTACAAGGTTTTTAAAATTTTTATAAATATGAAAAGCTTCAAAGAAATCGAGTTCATGAATGGATTTAGGTCTGCAAATTATTTTAGCTGAATTAAATTTAAAATTATGATTTTCCTCCCAGCAATGTTTAGAAATTATATACGAGCACTTCTCCTGATTCAAAATCTTTTTTGCATTGAAGACGGTACGTTTTATGCTACCGAAACAGCTGTATGCATTTCCAATATTTTTCTTTGGCGTTTCTGACGTAGTAGTTTATTTGGGTTTTAATATTCCAACGCCAAGTCTCCTGTTATTATCCTGTTATTACTAGAGTAATAGTCACTGTGCTATTAAAAAGTTTCTACTCCTCCAAGGTAAATACAGTGAAGGAAGGAGTAGGCTGCACAATTTGGAAAACACGCTTGAGATAGCAACTTGATGTTTGACAGGAAAGTAATTTATTTAGGTTTATATTCATTA
Organism: Salticus scenicus; assembly: GCA_963930645.1. NCBI lineage: Eukaryota > Metazoa > Arthropoda > Arachnida > Araneae > Salticidae > Salticus > Salticus scenicus. The sequence continues at coordinate 265,929,099 of OZ005653.1, read as the reverse complement.
CGCAAGAAAATGTTGCCCAGCCCTTTAAAGAGGGTGTATTGAAGGTAAAAAGAGAATGTTTATTGTACAGTTTGGAGATCGCTTGAGCTAGACATTTTATATTTTACATAAAAATCTTTCAATCTAGCTCATATTCACTGTACTGTTAAAAAGATATGCCCTCTTGTCTCAAAAACGGTAAGCAGGAAAAAAAAAGAAAGGTGTGTTTAAGCTAATTTAGAAGACGCTTGAGCTAGAAACTCGCTCTTTTGTATTAAAAGTATTCATTTAAATTCATAATCTGTACACTATTGAAACATTGATCAATCTGTTTAAAACTGAATGAAATGGGTGTAATTTAAACTAGTAACATTATAAATATATGCATAAAAATTCTTAAAAAAAAAAAAAAAAAAAAAAAAAACATTCGGATAATATAGCTTTATTTATGCTTTATACAAATACCAAAAAATAAATTTACAATTTCCTCACGTTTTCACAATTTGATTACTGCAAAATTTGGTATTCAACAGAAAAGGTCGATATTGATTTTTATATATCACTGTTAACAAAAGTAGAAAATTTATGGAAAAAGGATGGCTCCAGTTTTATTAAATTTCTGAAAAGAAGAACAGTAATTTAAAAATTTATTATCTTTTTTGCAAACGACTAATCTATTTAACAATGCAAAAACTAACAAATAAAGCTATCCTTTATTATTTGCTACTTTTCGATAAAAAAAAAAAAAATAAATAAAAATAAATAAATAAAAAAACAAATATATTCTCTCAATACAAAGTCCTAATACTTAAATAACAAAAATTTATTATTTCTCAACAAATACTTCAAGTACAATGATAATAGGAAATGGCATTTTTATAATGAGGTTGCGAATAAAATACTTTACAAAATTAATGTTGTTCAAAATAAAATGAAAGTATTGATCGATCATTTTAATTACAAGCTTTTTAATTTTAGGTAAAAGTGATTGTTTTATTGTAAAAATAATGGCATACAAAATAAAATTGCGCTGTTTTCGTGGTAACCCTTCTTTCATATGAGTATATAATTAACCTAAACGGATTAAAGGCGTTATTATTAGTAATTACTATTAGATAATTATGCGTTAATAAACCATGTGTTAATTAGCTAAATTCTAATTTATGTTCAATTAATTACGATTATCTGAAAATTAAAGATGTTAAGAGTCATCATTTATGCAAAGTCTTAAAAGATATTAATACGCGAAGAAAAAAAATATTTTAAAAATAAATAACTAAATCAATAAAGGGAATAAGAAATAAAAAGAAAAAAAATTGGAACTCTATTATTGGCATGTATGCATTTTTGTGCTTTATTTTTAATTTTCGGCATTTTGAATTAATTTTGAAAAATATTATTAGCTGATTATTTCACTTCTAAATTAATACAGACAACTGACAGAAAAATATATCTACTTAAACAATTCTTCTGAAAGTTTTAAATTTAAAGCCTCATTTATTGACGTTTAATGTTCTAACGAGAAAACTTCGAGATAGAAAAACTTTCAGATAACAGATTAATTTCCTATTGTATGTTCACAAAGATCTCGGAAGTATTATAATATGTATTATTATTCAACTTGATTTAAGTTAGTATACCTGCGCAAAAAGCAAATATATGTGCGACGAATGAAAAATTATAAAATGACTATCCAAATTATGAAATAATAATTAATAGTAGGCACATGAAACTTTCAGGGATCATTTAGAGTGACGCTATAAACTCTCACTAAAAAGCAGAAATCATTCCAAGAAACCACAAAAAATATACGTGCCATTTTATTAGCTGTCATCAAATGAGGACACTGGGCGCTAACGGCCTAAAGAAAATAAATAAATAAAAAATTCGACTTATTCATTAATTAACTTTTTATAAATTCAAGAGAAACAAATTTCTATCTTTTAAAATTTTCGATTTACGATGACTTTACATTTTTGTCATAGACAGGATTTGACTAGTTTTAAACTTATGTCTGTCTGAGTATTACACAGGTTTTGTAACCACAGTAACTCAGGAACCATAAGTCCAGTGGTTCTTTAAGCTTTATATTTTGTTGAACATTGCAACATTTCAATTTTTATTGGTAAGAAATGTTAATATATAATACTTTCATATACTCTCTCAGTAAACAGAATATAACAATTGTACTGTTTAATTGAATGAAAAATATAAAATATAGTTGAGTAAGGACTATCTCGTGTAGTTTTAATTTAAATCGTATGCATTATTATTATTATTATTATTTTATTACTTTCTTTTCTTTTCAGTGATAAAATACATTTATCTTTACGCTTCGAAATATCTGTATCTACGCAACTATTTCTATATCGACTCTTTTATGATATAAGTACATGTAAATTGAGGCAGTTTTCATAACTAGATTATTGTTAATTTTTATTAAAATCACACAATCAACTGATTGGAAGAAAATTATATTTATTGAAGAATTTTTTTTTTTTCCGACTGAGTGAAAATAAATCCGGGGTTCGACTCCCGGTCCAGGCATTATTTTCACTCAGTCGGAAAAATAAAAACTTCAATAGATTAATGTTGTCTCATTTTATGGACAAATGCATTTTAATAATTGAATATAACAACTACTGCATTTATGGTTACGAATCGCGTATAGCTACATATTTAGCAATGTATACGGAATATGGAACTCCAGTTAAGCACCAAATCCTTAAAATAATATCGAAATAAGACCATTGTATTTGCATTCCATTGTGTCATAATAATATTTTGATTTTCATTAATTACTAAACAGTTATTTATTATTATTATTATTTTTTTTTTTCAGCTGAACCAGAATATGCACCTCATCCCTACACCACTAGTAAGCATTATTTCTTTTTTCTCTTTTTAATATTGACTGTTACAATAAAAGTAATAATCTGCTGCAACGCCCAAACTATTTTGTATTTACGCCGGCAGTTTTAAAAATCGTTTTACATATATTATATTACTGTTAGGGTGACTATCGCCCTCTTCAGCCCTCTAGCCCCCTACATTCCTTTACTGTAAGGTAGTTATTAAATTTAAAAATTTATTTGAAATTATTCAGAGAATTGTTACTCACACTTTTCTTTGAAACTTACTGACCTTAACACTTTCGCGACCGCATGTTTTTGTCTTTGGGACAGTAAGGTCCGCCTCTGAGCGTTATTCTCCCAAGTTACAATATTTCAGAACAAAGTTATCTGTATTCACATTTATATTAAAAAAGATATACATTATAACATACTTGCCAACCATCTCATTATGAACCGTACAATTTTTAGTACCCGCCTTTTTTTTACACCAATAATTTTTTAGAGTAATTTTAGTCTTATTTAATCGTAACAACATTTGGGGAGAATTACTCTAGAAATATAGTGGTGTGAGAAAAGGGGCGTTTTTTCAGGGGGCGTTAACAATTGTACGGTTATTAATGAGATGGTTGGCAAGTATGTTATAAGTATATTCTTCCTAATAAAAGTATTTATATCTATGATATATTTAACTGTAAAAATATGAATATTTGGTATATACTTAAGAAATAAATAACATACAAATTGCGAAAGAAACGCCTTCTGGCGGAGTTACAGATTTTCAAATGACTTGAATGTACGTCAGCGATCGCGAAAAAGTTAATCAACATTTTAAAATAGCATACTCATACAACCATCAAATAACTATATTTAAGCCTACCTCATCCATTTCTCTTTAAGTTATGCTGATAACTAACACACAGACCAACCACTAAAACCCTAATTTTCATATTGAGTATATCTAAAAACGCGTAATTATAATAAAAATGCAGCACTGAAAATTAGACTTCAAACAATATTTCCCCTTCCATATGTGTAAGAGAAAGCAATTGTGATTCATAAGCCTTTTCTTTGGTCAAGGAAAAAATTTTACAGGCTTTTTATCCGATAGAAAAGAGTGTATTAAGTTAATTTTGGATAGACCTGTATATCAGAAACAAAGCAAACAACAACGTCTAGAGCGCCAAATAGAAATAATAGGAAAGCAGACAGTTGTTTCGGTTGCATTTAGCGTATCGTCTTCAGTGCATAAAGAAGTGAGAGAGAAGTGCTCCTATATATAGGAAAGGGATCGAATTCAGCTCAGGATGATCAGCCAATAGGATTACTCGGAATGTGAGTGATTGGCCAATAGGAAGTTACGAAACGCAAGTTGTAAAAAATAGGCAGAAATTAAGGACATATGGACTGAATGTAAAATTTCTCCATTTGTCTGATTGTATAGAAAAAAGTTTTTTTTTTAAACTTTCTGACATACTTGAAAAATTATTTTTACAGAGAGTTTAAAGTGTATCAATAAAATATACTTTGAAATTCAGTAGTATAAACATTTTGTGTTTCAGTAATAAACATCTCTCTATGTTTAAAAATAGTAAATTTTGAAACATTTTGAAAGCCTTAATTTATTTTGGAGATGTCCTTTATATAAATATGCGCGCAAAATTGTTGGTGAATGCTTTTTTTTTTTTTCAAGATCTTACGGACAGCGCCAATAGCACCTTTGAGAAAATGTTTTTAGAGTTAAAGTTTGAAAATGTAACGAAAATGAATTTTAACACTAGTTAGAATTTTGCTATTAGCTTTTGAATCAAAATACGTAGAAGCATCACTGAAGTGTCAAATGTTTTGATTAGTTCATATATCAACATTTATTTTTATATCTATTTAATTTTTTTTTCATTTATTTATTTATTTATGTATTTTGTATCGTTAGAAGTCCCTAGACCCATTAAAAATAAAAATTGATTAAAATAGCGTTAAAAAAAAAAAAAAAAAAAAAAAAAAAAAAAAATTGTCAAAGAAATATAAAGATGGTTTTAGTGCATTTTGAATATTTGATTGTGATTTATTTTATTTTATTTTATTTTTTTATTAGTACTAGAAAAAATTTACTTCCTTTTATGAATGATTTTTACATTAGTTTTAACGTTTATCTTGCAGGTTATGCCGGAGGAATTGGTTTTCTATGTTTTGTTATAGGAGGTGTTGTTGGTGTCGCCATCGTGTTCGTAGTTGCCTACATCAAAGCAAACAGAGGATAAATAAAAAATAGTATAATTTTTTACCATCCAAATATTTCATATCTTGAGCTCGGCGACATTGTTCGCCTAGGAACTCTTTTAAATTGTATATATAAGTGTTGCCAAAAAGGACTATTAATTTATCAGCGCAAATTCTTTGTAATTATGTAAAATATTTATTTTAGTGAAAATAAACATTTTTGGTAACATAGTTTCAATACTTTTTTGGGGTTATTTATGAAACATTAGTATTATACATGTAACATCTGCATATCTTTATTAAAAATTTTATTTTAATTATATGGCGTTTAATACAATCTCAGTTTATAATAATTATCAGAATCGAAAATTTGAAATTTAATGCAACATTCATATATGTCAAATTTTAGTTAATTTAAATAAATTTCATACCATTATTTACAAATATTAATCATGAGCAAATTTAATTGTCGATAATTATAAAAGAACAGAAGTGAAAAAGCAGTGTTATGAGAATTTCAGACCATAGCCTCCTTAACTAGATGCCTGTCGCGCAGCTCGGAAACTAAGCAACAGTTGAAGCGGTAGACAGCGCCACCTAGTACAGATTCTGAGACTTGTTGATTGAATTGTCACCAATAATTTCAAGAAGTGATACATGATATATAAAATCGACGTTTCTTCGATTCTATTCGCCTTTTATATAGATCATATCCCACTTTTAAAGATTTTTGGTGGCTGTTGAATAAAAACGTAGTGCTATCCGTACCAGATGGCGCTGCCTACCGCTTCAACTGTTGCCTAGTTTCCGAGCTACGCGACAGGCATCTAGTTAAGGAGGTTATCTTCAGACAGTCCGTTATAACTTGGACACCTATGAAAGATTTTATGTACAAATTTTTAAAATCATTTTACTGGTATGAAAATAAAATCATAATTAAAGCACATGATAAAGCATTTTAAAATTTAATAGGCGTAAATAAGATATTTCAACGAAAGTTTTCTCCCGAAAGCAAGCTAGGAACGAATAATGACAGAAAATATACAGCATGGATATAATTAAACTTCTGCTATAAACAGCATCCTACAGCGCAAACGTTTGAACGGAATGCAACGAAATTTGGTATACAGACTATACATGAGATGCGCTCACGGAATTTCGAAAAAAAAAAAAAAAAAAAAGAAAAAAAAAAAGTTCCAAAATGTCCACCGGAGTTTTCCGGAAGAACATTAAATTTAACACAATAAACGACCAAAACGGAATACAGAAACAATATTAACAATCCAGAACAAGAATTATGAGTAATAAAATGTAAAATGGGGAATAATTGTCAGTTCTAGGAAAAAAATGTTGAGATTTGCATGTTTGCGAAGAAGAGGAAGCTTTGTGCAAAATAAAAAAGGTTAGGGTATAATCCCCCCCCCTCAAACAACGTAGTTACTTTTTCCTTACCTTTACTTATGTGGTTCGATGACAAGGGGATCAGAAACTAGTCAATAAATGTTAATATTGTTTCTCTATTCCGTTTTGGTCGTTCATTGTGTTAAATTTAATGTTTTTCCGGAAAAGGCACCCTTTTGTGGATATTTTGAATTTTTTTTTTCCGAAATTCCGTGAGCGCATCTCCTGTATAGTCTATATACCAAATTTCGCTGCAATCTGTTCACCCGTTTGCGCTGTAGGATGCCGTTTATAGGAGAAGTTTAATTATAACATCCCTGTATATATATGCATACTTGCCAACATACTAATTAATATTCCGTAGAATTGTTAGCCCTGCTTTTTTCACACCAGTATCTTTTTAGAGTATTTTTCTTCTTATTTTATCGTAATGGAATTTGGAGAATATTACTCTAAATATTTACTGGTGTGAAAAAAAAGGGCGGGACTAACAACACCACGGAATATTAATTAGGCAAGTATGATTATATGTTTAGGATCACTTATTAAGAAAAAAAAAAAAAAAAAAAAGGCAAATGTAGCATATAATTACCATATGCTTCTTATCATTATCTGTATTTATTTGTATGAGAACAACATCCAAATTCATAGAAATATAATTTTTTTTTTTTTTTTTTTTTTTTTTTTTTTTTTTAAGTTGCTTTTATATATACATAATGCATGCATGCTATTCAACGGTATACAATTCATTTTTAGAAAACCAGGCGTGGTACTGTGGAAAACACATACTGTAATCACAAAAAAAAAAAAAAAAAAATTCAATATTTTATAAATTGTTAATATTTTCATTAAATAATTTCTAATTGCACATAGAATAATTTGAATATTTTTCGAAGAATAATTTCTTTTTTATTTTGTTTTTACGATTTATAAATCTGAGTATCTCATAATCATACAAAATCGTGTTATCGTTAGCATAAAAAGCTAAAATATGTTAAAAAACGAGCTGCGTAGAACAGAAGATTGGAAGAAAACAACGTAAAAGAATTATTTTTAATTTGAAAAATAAATAAATAAATAATGATTTAAGTGTTTTAATCTTAAAAAATTAATTAATTAAATAATTAAAATTAAAATTGAAAAGTAAATAATAATAATAATAATAATAATAATGAAATCGACTTTTTGAAATATATATATAGGGGAGAGTGGGGATTCATGGGATATTTTTCATGTTTTTATTGATAACGGTGGCCATATATAATTCAGAATTTTGCAACACTGCTCATAAGTACACTTCAGTAATCAGTTACATATAAACATACTAACTTTAATAAAAAGTTATCATTTTTAAATAATAATAATTTTTTTTATATGCATTTGCATTGTGCCATTCATCCCCACCAATAGGGATGAATGGGATAGGACTGGAGTTAACAATCAAAAGAAAACAAAATGGAAAGTAAATAAATTTTTAAAGTTAAATTGGTTTATGTGATTTTATTACACACTATGAATTTACTGAAATTCACATAAACTGATGTATTGACTCAAATTAACGTCAAAAGTCCTTTGGTTCGTGCAGTTCCTAGCGCTCTAGGCTTTGGTAATTTAATCTAATAAGACCTAATCTAAAATTAAATAAATAAATAAGGCATTAGAAAGAGATAAATCTTTATAATAGAGTACAAATTATCCAGATAAATTTTTGTTTCCGACTGATCGGGAAAATCAGCATTCTATTCCGTATTACATTAATAATCACCAGGATTTATTTAATTAACTTGAATCAAATTGTGATTTTAATCAAATTATTATTAGTTTATTTATTTTATTTTATTTTATTTTTAATTATTGATTTAAGTTGAATTGAATATTCTAACTTATAATTTTTTAAATCATAATTATTATAAACAAAAATCAGAACAATTAATTTCAATCTATTTTTCTCTAAATCTACAAAATTAAGAATCCTGATAATCAATATGGCTAATTTACATAATTAAAAATATAAAATTATTTGTAGTTAACTAGTTGTTAAAAAAAAGGCCTATTCATCCTTAATTTTTTGATATATCTTTATATTTAGTCTACTTGTACTAAATTCAAATGCTACTTTTATAATTCCATGTTATAACTACTGAACTACAAGTTATAAAAATATTGAAAATCTATTCAAGATTTGTTTTAATATAATTCTTGTGTACAATTTTAAATTAGTACATAGTGGAGAATCCCCCATTCATCCCCATTCAAACTGTCCCATTCATCCCCACCACCACCACCACATGATCATATAAAATAGGAAATAGGCTTAATGAACAGTTGTCAATATTCTTCTTGAATATCATAAACGGAATAAAAATTATGACTTTTCACCATATAAGAGTTATATTAACTTTAAGCAAATATTTAATGAAATTTTATTTTTCCGACTGAGTGAAAATAATGCCTGGACCGGGAGTCGAACCCCAGATCTTTGACTTACAAGGTCAAGGCTCTACCAATTGAGCTATCCAGGCCGACAACCGTTCAGCATTAATCACTCAGACAACCTTTTGGCAGAAACATCTGGTCTATCATTTAGGTAGCTCAACAGAAATAAGCCGCAGGTAAAGGAAAACACCATTAAACAATGGGAGAAAGAAATACAATTTTTATTAAAATCACAATCAACTGATTGGAAGAAAATCATATTTAATGAAATTTTATTTAATGAAATTTTAATGAAATTTTATTTTCACTCAGTCGGAAAAATAAAATTTCATTAAATATGATTTTCTTCCAATCAGTTGATTGTGATTTTAATAAACATTGTATTTTAAGCAAATAGTTAATTTCTTAACTTCTTCCTAATTGAATCAGCAAAAACTTACTTTGGAAGCTGAAAAGATACGATATTTTTTTTTTTTTTTGCCCATTGATAGCACATTCTGAAACTACACTTGATGAATGACCTCAGTGCTGTCATATATCAGAAAAATATCATGTTCCCGGTGATTGCAAAACATAAAAAATTTACTATTGTCCCATTCATCCTGCGTCCCATTTAACCCCACTCTTCCCTACATATATACGGGGTGTCCCATAACTCTGTAGACATTTTAAAAATTTATAAAAATTGAAGGAGTTGGTAGATTTGAACGCAGTTTGCAAAAAAGTGTTTCTAATCAAGGTGATTTTTTTCCTGTAAAGAAAAAAATAATAGCTAAAATTGTCGTCGATAGAGGGCGCTGTACGCGTGCAAATCACACATTTCCATGAAAAACTATATTTATTTCCGTGCAAACCTTTAGAGGTATAGAAATTCCATTCTATTAGTCTGCTATCACCACAAATTACAGTTTGCAAACGAATTACAGCACCGCTAATTACAGCTTCAGTCGGTGATTCTTAGCTCAAGGAAAACGTCTTCATCAAAAACGCTTTATCCACCAACTCAGCTGCGAAATTAAAACTTCATGTATGCACAAGTAGGAAGCAAAATAAGAAATGAGCTGTTTTAATCATAAAAAAAAAAAAAAAAAACGTAAGTTATAGGGCTCTGATTTGCATGTTTCTCGTTACTCATCTGTGTAGCGCCATCTATCGACGAAAAATAAATATTTTTTATTTTATTATAATTATTTTTTTAAAATATATATATATAAATAAGAGATATCGTAATAAAATTTAACCTTAAAAATTTAGCAATTAATAGATACAAAACAATACCAACACAACAAAAATAGAACTGATTTTAACTTAGAGGTAAGACTGACACACAAATGTTGCGATACAGATTAAGAACCAATAAGAGACAAAAACAATTACTTACGCCGACATGAATGATAATAATAAAAAAAAGGACCATTAAACTTAATGGCAAAGAAAATAAATAAAGGACTACAGAAATAATAATTGGATAAAAATGCTTTAAATTAGAAATAAAAACTCGTCAGGGGGCATGTACTTCATAAAGCTGTGAAAGCTGCATCGATTTCGTAAAACAAAATAGCTGATCATAGCAATTTATATTACTCCAGTCCCAATCGAGGCAGCAAATCCATTTTGAATGAGAAATTAAATAAATTATTAAATCAAATCATCAAGGAAACCAGAGAGAAAACTAGAAAAAAGCAGAGTAGCCACATGTAAAAGTTTTACACAATCTGGAGAATAGGAAGATGCCAACAAATTAATAAAATTAAAAATAAAAGCTTTGCAAACATCGATTAATCGATAAAGAATTAACGTTAGAGCATTTTCATTAACGATAAAATTCACTGAGTGATTATTTATTGAGTAGTGAAATTATTTAAAGTTTAAACTAGTTAAATTTTAATTTAAATTGTACGTTATATATATATATATATATATATATATATATATATATATATATATATATATATATATATATATATATATATATATATATAATCATTAAGGAGAATAAAATTTCCGCAAACCGTGTTCAATTCTATCAATTCCTTCAATTTTTATGATTTTTTAAAATGTCTACAAACTTATGAGACACCCGGTATATATGTTAAAATATAAACAATTCTGAATATTGTGATGTTTTATTTATGATTATATATATTTTGATACAATAGTTATGAACAAAATTGTAATTTATGTCAAGACAGAACTTTATTACATTTTTAAATTTTAATGTGTCTTTTCTCAAAAGTCTTTTTTTCCCACTATATCCGCAAGATATCGTTCTGTCAGTTTAACTAGTGGATCTGCAGATCAGGAGCCTCAACGTCTTATTTGCATCAGACATTTTTCAATAGGTCATTTTTATTTATTCCTTATTATATAATAGTATATATTGATTCGATCGACTTATTACCATAATCAGATACATTCCTGAGGGGGGCTGCCGCCCCCCTCAACCCCACGCTGTATCTCTCTTTGTATACCTATTTGTATATCATATAAAGTGTTATGGAATTGTAAATAATTGCATTTATTTTTGCATAAATTTTTTCAGAGGCTTAGTAAGTCGATAAAATGCTAATTTTGTGCATTTCTAATCGTTTTAGCGTTATAATAGCCTAATTTTCCTTTAAAAACCCATTGAAAAACTCCAATAAGGGAAGAAAAGGATTTGGCGCCAAATTTGGCGACTGTTTCCCTCCTTGGCGATTTTTTTGGCGACCTTGGCGAGAAAATTCGTATTAGGGATATACCAAATATGGAAGCTCTAATCTCATTGGCTGATGAGATACGAGAATTTTCCAGAACAGTCTGTGTTCGATAGAATAGTATAAAAGGAGCATTTTTTTAGCCAAGGCGGCCAATCTCAGATCTGTGTCAATTTCGTCAAATGCTTGCTTTGCTTTGAGCCTCTTTGAATGAGACTTGCTTTATGTGTTATTGATAAACAGTTTGTACTGTTGTTTTGCTGTTAACGGCTGTTGTTTAAGCTATGTTTACTGGTTGAATTGAAGCTGATACTTGGTTTATAGACCTGTATTTTTCTGGAATTTTCTATGAATAATTCACTGAATTTTTGTAAGTTTCGCCTTTCATTTTCGGACAACTTACGAACCCCCAAGTACGCAACAATATGTATTCTTAATAAACGACGGTCTTGTATTATTTCCCTGAAATTCATAAATACCAAATTTCATACAAAAAAAATTACATAGCATATCGGAAATATTTTGCGTAACCTTTAAACTAATTATCAATTCTATGCCCACAATTTTCAACAGGAAAACATGCTTTTAAAATTCTAATAAAATTTTATTATATTTGATGGGGTGTAACCATGTTAAAATACACTTTTAAGAAATACCGACTATAGACCGTAATAGTACGAAATTCCTTTATGTATCCCGGAAAAGTAGCCACAGTCATTATAAATGCCAATAATAAGAATAAACCTAATTAATTATAACTCATTAATTTTTCGAACTAATTTGACATCATTTGGATGATTACAGTACATACTCGGAATTATTTTGTGTGGTCCCATAAATTATTTAGTCTATACATAACCTTTTTTAAGAGTAAACATGATTTTAAGCAACTTTATAATGTATGTTAACTTTATTAAGTTCAATTCAGCATAAACGCATTAAAGTGCGCGCTTAAATTAAAAAGTTGTGCATAGGGTCTAATGTTACGAAATTCTTTCGTGTGTCTTTGTAAACGAACCATAAACATTGTATACACCAGTACAAACTATTCAGCTTATTTTGCGTTTAAAATTAATAATTGTTCCAAATTTAACATCGTTTGGATGACTAAGTGACATTGTCAGAACACTTTTGTAAGGTCCTGTACATTAATTAGAAAGTTTAAGAGCACATATTTTCTTCAAACAACATAAGTTTAAGCATCTTACTCACGTACTCTAATTTCATTTTCTTCATTGCAAAGTAATGATATAAAAATGCGTTTAAACGAAATTCACCCCCATACGCCTTAATGTTAAGAATTTTTGCGTGTCCCTGTACACAGTTTATAGAAAATATAGCAATAAAAATTATACAGCTACTTATATGCAAAGCTGGAACGTGTGCGCCAATTTGCAAGTCAATCGAAGGATTTTTTCGGTCGCTATTGCGGTACATACAAATTCTTCCCATATGCCGTAAGGATAAGAAAAATTTTGGCGTGTCCCTGTACACGAACGACAAATGGAATACACACCTAACACTATACAGCTAATTCCGTTGGGCTCATGAATATGTGTACCAACTTGCAAGTCAATAGCGTTATTTTTGGGACCGCTATCGCGGTACATACAAATTCTTCCCATAGGCCGTAATGATAAGAAAAACTTTGGCGTGTCCCTGTGTACGAAGTAGAAATGGAATACATACCAAAAACTATACAGCTGATTTCGTGGGGCTCATGAACATGTGTACCAAATTTCAAGTCAGTAGCGTGATTTTTGCAGCCGCTATCGCACGACAGACAGACAGACAGACAGACGGACGGACGGACGGAACCCAAAATCCTTTTGAGTCTCAACAGAGGGCCTCCATTGACGTTTCGGAAAAAATTGGAAGTCAATAGCTTGATTTTTGCGGTGGCTATCGCGGTACATACAGATTCTTCCCATAGGCCGTAATGATCGAACTATTTGGCGTGACCCTGTACACGAACTACAAATGGAATGCACACCTAAAACTATACAGCTGCTTCCGTTGGGCGCATGAGCATGTGTACCAAATTGCAAGTCGAAAGCGTGATTTTTGTGGCTGCTATCGCGGTACATACAAATTCCTCCCATAGGCCGTAATGATAAGAAAAACTTTGGCGTGTCCCTGTACACGAATTACAAATGGAATACACACCCAAAACTATACAGCTGATTTCGTGGAACACATGAACATGTGTACCAAATTGCAAGTCAATAGCGTGATTTTTGTGGCCGCTGTCGCGATACATTCAAATTTCTCCCATTGGCCGTAATGATAAGAAAAACTTTGGCGTGTCCCTGTATACGAAGTAGAAATGGAATACATACCAAAAACTATACAGCTGATTTCGTGGGGCTCATGAACATGTGTACCAAATTTCAAGTCAATAGTGCTATTTTTGCGGCCGCTATCGCGCGACAGACAAACAGACAGACAGACAGACAGACAGACAGACACAGCCCAAAACCGTTTTGAGTCTCAACAGAGGGCCTCCACTGACGTTTCGGCAATTATATTGTCTTTTTTATAGTCTTAAAGTGTTTGTGTAGAAATATTTAATAAAATAGAGGATTTAAAGCTACTTCAAAATTTACTATTTTTAAATATATGATAAACAAGAGGGTCTACCCAGCGTTGCCCAGTTTAAAGTAGTGTTTATAAAATTCTGAAATCAATGAAAGATCTAAGCACAGAAGATGTAAGATGGAAAGAAAAATGCATAAAAACTTACCCGAAGTCTTTGATAGAAAACAATGTAAAGAAAGAAAGAAAGAAAGAAAAAAAAACTTAATTTTATGATATTTATATTTAAAAAAAAAAAAAAAAACTTTATAAAATTCGAGTTATAAGTATTTAAAATTAAGGCGAGAACATAAAATAACCGCATAAATTACGCATAAAGTATTAATAAAAATGAATTTTTTTTTTTTTTTTTTTTTTTTTTACTATAGAAAAGAAAAGTATTTAATTAAAAATTCTTTTTCAAGCTAATGCCAAATATTTACACGCAAATATTTAATTAGACACAAATTCCTGATTACTAAGAGTGCCAATATTCGATATTTTTTTCTCCTTATTTTTTTTATGATTGTTAATACGTAATTAAAAATATTTTATTTTATATCGAAAAAAATTAACTGATATATATAATATTTGGCAAAACTTGTTGTTAATTCATTTTTACTTTCTCTTACCCATAAGGTAGAGAAAGTATTGTTTTAAGGTAAAATTTTCGAAAGTGAATTTTTGTTATATTTAAATGTTCTGCGGTCCCCTGAATACGAAAATAATATTTTTAGGGAATGGTCTGTGTGTGTGTGTGTGTGTGTCTGTTATCAGCATATCTCAAGAACAAATAGTAGCAGAAATTCCAAACTCGGTATTCTAAAGGTGTATGATATAGGGATTAAGCCAAGCTTTTCGTTGAGATGAAGCAGATGATTCGTGTACAGGGATGCCCAAGAGAATTCAAATACATTACGTCTATGGGGGAAATTGCAGGCAAGTAGAGTTTAACATGTATAGACTGCACTAAATCAAATGAAACGAATATATATATTTGATATGCGTAAAAACATGTCTCATGTAGAATAGGGTAGGAAAATCATTGACTGTTCGTTTACAGGGCTACACAAAAAAACTAGATAAAAGTGCGACAATCGTTACAAATTCATGGAAGTATATTTCAGGCTGGGTCATGTGTGATTTCTATAGGATTATATTTAGATGCACCACGTTGTCCGTGTATAATCTTCGAACAATATACAGAGCTGCAAATATTTAAGCGATAACATTCTTTTTTGTTGTTAGTGGGTGTGCTTTACTAATATTATTTTACCATTTCCAGGAAAGCTGTTCGGGAATTGAAATAAATTCCTCATAGAGATATAGTAAATAATAAATGTTTTAAGCTAAATATTCATCGCTTGTTTTTTGTATATTTACACGTTTTGAGGCTTCTTCATTACCGTAGTCAAGTTTTTTAACATTTGATCTTTGTCTGTGTCTCTTAGAGTGACTTAAAAACGAATTATTTTAGGAGATCCAAATGTTGTATTTTGAAGTTAATATAATTTTGTTGCTGGAAAAGTTTGATCAAGATTGATAACTTTCAAGGAACGTCGCTATTCTCAGGGCAAAATATGACAGATATATATTTCATCATTAATAATTTAAGAAAAACAAATCACTCTGCAAATGATTTTTACAATGACATAGTTGACAATTTTTACCCTTTTTGGATATTAATTTTAATAGAATTCTTTTTATGTATTTTTGCAGCAGTTTTCGTTTGTTAAATAAAGTAAAAATTCCCATTAAAAATTTCCGGTAGACAAAAAGCGTAGAAGTTGCCAACTACGCAATGAAATGCAATTGAAAGTCAGTCATCCTTCAACCTTGAATAATATTAGCCATAAAATGTATTTACGTTTTCAATTTAATAGCTAATATTAGTTTAATAACATAATATTTGCAATAATATTTTTACATCTACGTTTACTTTCGCTGTCATTTTACATAATACTCAAGATAAATAGTTTCCAATAGTTTTTATGCTGAAATTTTTAACATTGTAGAAAAGTTACGAAATTAAAATAAGATTACTCTACAAAGAAAAAAAAAATCTAGAATGTCTAATCCTGATTTATTCCTAATTTATTCCGTGAAAGTTTGGATATATTTTTTATAATATAATTTATTTTCAGATCCTCTTTTATTACATGGATTAAGCAAACAACAAAAATGCAAAGATAAATTATCGAAAGTTTCGTATTAGAATAATATCAGAAGAAAAAAAAAAAAAAAAACCTGAAAAAATATCATTAAGCTTTTTTATTTTAGCTTTCAACAACTTCTTAAAATATTTCAAAATAACTGGTTCACGAAGGAACAGTTTTACTCACTAAAATTAATGTTGCATTATTAAAAAAAAAAAAAAAAAAAAAAAAAAAAAAAACATGAATTACTTTACGTAGAGTAGTGAAAGTAATGATCTTTTTAAGGCATTTTTTTTTTTTTTTTTTTTTTTTTTTTTAAACGAATGTATAGATTAATCTTACAACGTAAGTAAGCAATAATAGGAGCTTTTAATTCTCGTAGCCATTTCTCAAGAGAGATTATATACATATATTCTTAAAACGCCATTCATTAATCAGGAAAAAAAGAGAGCTAATCTATATATATAAAAGAACACTTCCTGAGTGAGTGAGTGAGGGGGTGATCTATCATCGCCCAGACCAAACCACTGGACCTAGAAGCATGAAATTTCGTGACAATGTTCTTTCTATGACGTAGGCATCCACTAAGAAGCGATTTTACAAAATTCGCCCCCCAAGGGGGGGAGGGGGGGGCAAAACGTGATTTCACAAAATCCTTCATATCTCAAACAAAAAAACAGATATCCGTAAAATTTTTGCTTTAAAATATAGCTAATACAAATGTCAAAAAACCAATTTCTGGAATTTTCCAAATTCGGTCCCCAAGGGGGGCGGGGGGGGCAAAACGTGATTTCACATGCGTAAAACGTGATTTCGCATAATCCTATATATCTCAAACAAAAAAATAGATATGCGTGAAATTTTTGCCCTAAAATACAGCTAATGCAAATATCTAAAAACCAATTTCTGGAATTTTAGAAATTCAGCCCCCAGGTGGGGCAGCAGGGGGGGGAGGGGGCTAAGGGGCAAAAACAAATAGAAATACAGTTAGGGCGTTCAAAATTGATACAGATAGGTTTTAGAGGCCTGCAAGTCGAATGAGGATATTTTCGATTGTGTAAAGTTATTAGGAGGGGCATGAAGAGGGGTAGGGGAGAGGGGGGGGGCAAAAAATAAAAATAGAGTTAGATCGTTCAAAATTGGTATATTGAGGTTTTCGATACCTACAAATCGATTGCGGATATTTTCGAAGTTGTAAAATTATTAGGTGGGGCGGGAAGGGGAGTGGAGCGGTAAGGGGGGGGGCTATGGGCAAAAACAAATAGAAATACAGTTAGGCCGTTCAAAATTGGTACAGATAGGTTTTAGAGGTCTGCAAGTCGAATGGGGATATTTTCGAAAGTGTAAAGTTATTAGGAGGGCCGGGAAGGTGGGGGGGGGGCGGAGGGGCAAAAAAAGTAAAATAGAGTTAGATCATTCAAAATTGGTACATAGATGTTTCCGATACCTACAAATCGATTGCGGATATTTTCGAATTTTTTAAATTATTGGGTGGGGCGGGAAGGAGGGAACGGAGGGGGCCAAAAAAATAAAAATAGAGATAGATAGTTCAAAACTGGTGCATAGTGGTTTTTGATACCTACAAATCGATTGCGGATATTTTCGAATTTGTAAAATTATTAGGATAGACGGGAGGGGGCGGGCGAAGGGGGAAAATAATAGAAATAAGAGTTAGAGCATTTTTGAGAATTTTTTCTGAAGGCAGTGAGAACCCGGTGCGACATTTTTCCTAATCAGATTTTGTTTCTCTTTTCTTTTCATGTGATAAAAATTAATGCAATTTTGAGAATTCAGTAATTAGAGTGATTCATTTAAAAATAGGGACCAGCGAAGCGGGCATTGCCTGCTAGTTTCATAATATAATTAAACCGAATTGATTTTAAACTTTTTTACTCTATTTCAGACCGACCTTTAACATTTTCATGATACTGAAAAAGTATATGAAATTTCTATGTTACTCGTAGAATGAAGAACATATGTAATACGAAGAACATATGCCATACGAATGTCATATTTAAAAAAAAAATGTAAATTTTATGCAAGAATTGCTAATACCTATATAAAATAAATTAAATACTATTTATAATACTATTTGTTACGTTTTTGATTTGTTTTAACAGGAATGTGTATGGTGCATTGATAAGTGCAAGTATTTTAATCATTATTATCCGTAAAAGAAAGGATTCGAAGAAATCTACTACGTAAGCAAAAATATGGCTCGTGAGATGAATTTCGCTACCAGGACAATGTTCAACAATATAAAACAAGACGTGGGAATTGGTGCTTGCCATAGAAGTACTGCTCAGCGACTTACGGCTGTTGTTAAGGATATTCGTAAGACCAGAGAGAAAGTTCTGTTACAGCGGCACGCAGATAACAAACATCGGCAAATTCTTTTTCCGGATGTAAAGATCTGCACTGTAAAAGAAAAATTCAATAAGCAAAATGACAGAACTCACAGTTCCAACTAAGCTGCAGAAAAAAAAAAAATCCAGTAACCAGCCTGCTTCAGAAGGTGTGTGTGTGTGTGGGGGGGGGGGGGGGGCGGGAGGTTCGTATGAAGGAGTAACCAGGCTACATTCTTGTGAAAAAGGTGTAAAAACGTCAACTAAAATCTACTAAATAGCGACATCCTGGAATAAGTTGTGAAGCCTTTAAGTGATACTTTGTTCGCTAGAAAGCACCCAACGAACACACAAGAATCGGGCCTATTACAGATGGCATACGGCTTGCCGATACAGGGATCATGGACTACAAACCACCTTCTTTATCGGTTACATAAAGTTTTTGGCCTCTCTGCTGCAACGTCACCAAATGGCATTAGCTCATATTTGGATCAGTATCGGCGAAATATAATTTATCGGTGTGATGATAGTCTATTTGTTTTAAACATTAAGTAAAGTGTTTTGGCCCACAAGCGTATTTCCGATCAAAAAACAGTCATCGGTCATTGACATTGTTGCGATTCCGGTCCGAGGGTATTTCTTCGAATAGATCGGCATGCCGTAATTGCCGATGCCGGACCGTACAGCTACCGACAATTCTGTGTTTGTTGGGACGGGATATTCTAGCAGGATTCCGCACCAGCGCACAAAGCGAGAACGATCCAGCGATGGTGTGACAACTTATTCATTCGTGCTAATCATTGACCATCGAGAAGCCCAGATTTGAATCCACAGTACTACCGTCCTTTGGAAACTTTTAGAGGAAAAGGCCTGCGCTAAGCCTCATCGAAATATTGAGACTTTAAAAGCAGATACAGTGAAGACAGTGGCAGAAATTCTGTTTGAAGTCGTGTGTGCAGAGATAGATGAGTGGCCGGAGCATTTGAAGAAATATGTAAAAGCAAAAGGGGATCATTTTAAATAGCTTTTTTCCCCCCTTATATATTATAAGTAATGACTAAAATGTATGTAAAATTTAAACTCTGCTTTATTTTCAATAACAACTAGACCTTTATAATTGGTGGGCAGCACTTATGAAAGGACTATGTATATATCAATATGTCAGTGTTATGTTTAGATCTATAGTTGATTTATATCTATATCTACATCGATATACAGATACACTCTTAAACAAAATTATAAACTTACAAAATTTTTATTTTGTTTATTTATAATTTAAACTTAGTTTTACATTAATAAAACAAGAAGAATATCTATAAAATAAATGTTTATAAATTTAACGTATTTCATATATGAAACAAACAAAAGAATATATAAATAAAGACAATAACTTAAAAAAGTTAGATGAAACCTAGTATCACTAAGCTATACATTCTACACATTAGTATATTTATAACTTTTAATAAATGTATATTTATGAAATATATATATGAACTCGTAGTTTTGTTCCTTCTTTCAAAAGTGTTTGAAATTTAATGTATCCTAAAATTTCAAAGTTTTAAGTCAAATTTACACACACACACATTAAAAAAAAAGTCTGTGATACCACTTAAAAAAATTATTCTAATAGGCCGCTTTGACGTGTATATAAAATTTTTTTCTAAAATTGAAAGCGTTTGGTTGTTTATGGTGGGGGCATAGTTTGTAAAAAATAAAGTGATAATATTAATATAGCAGGGGGGAATGAAAACAAATCTGAATAACGAAATCAATCAATAAATAAAAGATAAATTCGTAGTAACACATTCTGTTAATTTATGTGACAGTATTTTACTCTAAATAAAGTAGAAAAACAATTCAGTTATTTTATACAGAAGAAAAAGTTAAAAATAAAAGAGAAAGAAAAACTCTTTGCAGCCACAGTGCGAGTAGATTTTACTGTAAGAAAATCAGTAAGCAATTGGTAAAAATCTACATCAAAATATTTTTTCATTTTGCACCTATTTACAAACTTAAATCATAGAGTGCATAGCTGCCAACAATTGCGCTTTTTATGTATTAGAAGATTTTAATAGAATTGTTTTATAAATTTTTGTAACAACTTGCGCAGAATAAAGAAAATAAATGATTTGAGTTGAGTGAGTTAACTTTTCACTTTAGCTACGCGGTGGGCAATTAGCGACGGTCTGGTATTTACTTGTGTAGGTGGTTAGGATACATGCTCTGACAATTTTGATCCTCTGCGTAGAAAATTGCCACCGGTTTCGGTAACTACAGGTGTAATGCATTACTTGTCTAGAACATAGAGGACATTGAAGCCATGGTAGATTTTATGTGCACCAATCGCCGTAAATGCGCACAGAAAAAAAAAAAAATATATATATATATATATACATTCAGTTAAGTGATATTAAATCTAGAATGCTGGCTTCAGAAAACTTTCTTCAATATTATTTTATATGGCAGCACAATCTATCGGTAAACATAAAGAAATATTTATACAACATAGCTTCTCGCAATAAAAATTCTGCAAATGCAATTTTGTGCAATTTTAATCAATAGATGTTGAGATATAGCCATCTGAAATATCGTAGAAAATAAATAACAGCAAGGCTATCTGTCGCTATATATACAATCAAATCGAATCAGCATAATTTTCCATCATATTTATCTTCCATACCAAGTTTAGTGCAGCTATACATTAAAGAAGCTAAGATATTGCCTTCCTGTAAACGGGGTTAAACAAAGCATAGCAGCGCTACCACTCTTCTGATATGCCCCCAGTTTAAATTAACACAATCTTTCCTCGTGGCTCTCATTAAGTTTTATGCACTTATACACTAAAGAAACTGAGATATAGCTTTACATCAGTGGAAGGAATTGCTGCTTAGCAATGCTATCTTTTAGGCGATGCATCTAAAAAGCTGCGCTCAGTATTTTGCTACCTCACACAGAGCGCTACCCCCGTAATACTACGTAATATTACGGGAGTAGCGCACAGAGACGGATAGGATACACAGTCGGACAGTCATTTTCTAAAATTGCTCAACTCATGTTTAGGAAATTTCAAAACCCATAAATTAAAAAAAGGTGACAAATGTTTCGCCAGTGCTCGGCAATTTTCGAACAAGTTATTATTGTAGTAATAAAAACTTTTATGTAATCTTCCTCTATTTAATTTTTTTCCCTTTTTTTTTCTTCTTTTTTTTATGATTGAAATAATAGAAAAACCCGGAAGGAAATAATAAAAATATAACAGAAAAAATTTCTTTTTCTATTCGTTAGTAAATACCATACATAAAACATACTGCATAAATCTAATTTCAAATCGATGCTTACATTTTTTTTCTTTTGGGGGAAGGTGGGGCAGTAGTGATTATATATGAAAATCTGGAAATTTTTTCTGCTGCTGAAAAATAGGATTATAGTTTCCTGATGTAAAATTTATTCATAAGTTTGAAATCTCAGGTCATCTACATGTAAATAAAATATTCATAATCTATTTTCTCCAAAGGAATGCTTCTAAAGAAGGTTTGAGCAAGAATGACCCAGATTTACGTTTTTTTAAAGTGATGAAAATCTTTCAAGGGTTTAGGAATATAAATTTGGATTAATCATCTGCATCACATTTTTCAGATAGTTAATGGGAAAGAAAAATAAGAATTCTGAAAGTATTTTATATATACTTAAATTTCTCTTAATATCGGATCTTTGAAAGTTATCCCCAAATTATTTAAATATTCTATATAATTTATTAGATTCATTCATTAATTTTTTCTTGAATGTTTAAAAACTACATTTTTTTACTTTCTTCTACATGAAGAAAAGAAAGTAATTTATTTGTAAAAATTTTCGATTTTTGTTGGATTTATATGTTTTTAAGATGTCCTCAATATAATTTAATCATTTTTAGAAAATGTCTGAAACAAATTTTTTTTTTGGCAGCTCTAACTCAATGACTAGTTAAAAGAATTTCCTAAAAATTATATTTAGTTGCATCTTGACAAAAATTAGCGTATGTTAACGTTTGGTACAAATTATCAAACAGGTGCGTCGTTAAGCTGCGATTTTTCTTATTTACGAGAAGGCTATATCTCAATTTCTGTTGTGTATAATTGAGTAAAACTTCATAAGAAAACGGGGTGTTAACAAATACCACATTAATTGGCTTTCGGTTTTTGTAGGATTTATACGTTTTTAGATGTCCTGAACATGATTTGATCCTTCTTAGAAAATGTCAGTCTGTCTATGATTAAAATGTTTTGTTAGCTCTAATTCAAAGTAAACAGAATTTGTTGCGATTTATCTTGTCTACGGCAAGTCTAGATCTCAGTTTCTATCGTGTATAATTAAACTAAACTTCATATATAAGCAGGGCAATAACAAACCTTATGTTTATTTATTTACTTATTTTTAAATAGCCCAACAGGTTTAGCTACTATTCTGAGATTTCTCATTTACGGTATGGCAATACCTTGATGTAATATTTTGTATTATTTCATAAAACTTGATTTATAAGAGGGCCATTATGATATGGTATGCTGGTTCAATTGAGATGTTTGTCGGCCAACAGGTGGCTTTCGCTCTGCTATTATTCACGTCATACAATTTTTCATGTGACTGCATATCAGCATTTGTTCGTTAAAATTGCATCAAGTTTCATATGTAAAATATTTATTGTTAGAAGCTAGAATTAAATATTTATTTATGTTTACTAGTAGATGGCATTGTTAAGACATATATGAAATCTTTAGGATAATCACATCATACTAGATTTTTTCTTGTAAATACGTAAATTTGTACTTGCAAAATCATTAACTTCAACAAAATTGGTTTTATCTGTAATTTACAGGACATAAAATAACACAAATGTTAAAAATGTCTGCAAATTTGTTTTCTAACATTTTGGTCCCATAAGAGTTTTATCGATTTTATGCAAACAATAACCGAAATTAAAAACAGATCTTAAAATGTTACATTATTATTATTATTACTATTATTCTTATTTGTATTATGTGTATTGATTGAATTGTTTACAATTTACAATTTAAATAAAAATAACGAGTTCACCTTTGAATTCCTATTTTAATGTAAGCAAATCCGGTACATTTATTTATTTATTTTTAAATTGCTCTCGTATCTTGTTTATCTTTATTATTTTAAGTTCTGAACACAAATCATTAAATCTTATTAATTGTAAAAAATCAAACTTTAAAACATTTGTTAAAATTTACATGATAAAGTCAACTTCAAATTATTATTTTAACTGAATATAGGTGACTCAAATTCAGGTATGAAATTTTTTTTGTCAAACGTTGCCCACAACTGCACATTTTTCGTTCTTTCCGGAAAAATTAATATCACTATTTTCTAATACATAGTAGATTGCAAAACATTTAATCTTAGAAAATTGGCAAAAGGTTTTGTAAAAATAGTTTTTAAGTCTCTCACATAAATTGGAAGACTTGACAGTTATGTTTACTACTTATTTAAAATTATGCTGAAAAGAAGCTTTATTTTTATCATTATACTAGCTGTTGTGCCCGTTACGAAAAAAATGGAGGTTTTGGTATCATGTTGGGCCACTTCTAGCATGAATGCACGATGCGATACGGGCGAGCATTGAGGCCCGTAGGACGTCTTGCTTTTTCCCAGCGCTCAAAAAACATAATTTCTATTGCCTCTTACGTTCCGAAAAATGGGTACAATAGCTAGTAAAAGAAAAGTCGTGAAGATGATTTTATACTAAAGCTGTACCTTTTCTTCAATATCCAACTGCATCGAAAATATATTAGTTTTTTGCATTGGATTTTCGTCAAATGTTGAATCTACAGCGATATTTGAAATTTGGCACCAAAGTAGCTCGGTCATTTTTCTCCAAGATTTGTTCTAGCGTAGCGGCGATAGCCGTTTTAATTCATCGCCAAAAGGGAATAAAAATTTAAGTGTCAGCAAGCGGGTACTGTACTAAAGCTGTGCCTAAGTCGTTTAAAAAACACATTTCATTCTGATAAACTGATATAACTTTACTGACAAATTATTTTAAAATTAACAAAAGTAATTTTTTTTTTTTTTTTATTTTAATGTGGAAACTAATATATAATAACATATTAACTTTTATTCATAGACCTATTATTACATTGAACGAAACATTGCTTTATTAGGGGAATATAAGGAAGAGTGTGAAAGAGGAGTCAGCTAATTGCAAGGAAAATATTTTGGCAATTATCACGTTATTGGTGTGAAGATATCGCAAAAAATTTTTATTGTGACAAATTTACGGACAAAAGTCTGATTTTATTAATAATGATTATGTTTTTTTTCATTGGCTTATTCCATTAAAAGATAATAAATAACATTTGAAATAAAGTCTTAAAGTGAATTTCCAAATAACAAGTCAGTAAGTACAAATTTTGTAACGGAAATTGTCGTTAAATTGTATTAATTTAAGACTATCTAATAATTTTACATAAGGAATTTTAACTGAAAAAGACTTTACCTTATTTTTTAACAATAATTTGAGTAATAAATTAAAACTCATAATTATTGAATGGGGACTGCTTATTAATAAGCGTTTATAATTACAAAGAAAATTCTTGAATGAGTAGGAAATAAATGCTGCGCTTGTATCAGTTAACAGCATTTTAGGTACTTGAGTTTAAATATATTTATTTCATAAAGTTAGCAAAAAATTTCGTAATAAATCTTTCTGATGAATAATCATATTCTTAATGAGGTACGATCATACTCCTCAAATACTTCTTTGAAAACATATAATAATTCAATCCATCAACAGTGCCGAGCGGTAAATGTACAAAAGTTTTATTAGTTGAGGTACTTGCTGTAACAATTTAAACAGTTTTTTTTTTTTTTTTTTTACATTTTATGTTTCTTTAGCAACATTTGTTAAATTGTTTATATAAAAAACTAAATAACTACTAATTACTGAAACTCACTACGTCATAATAAAATCGCTGGCAGCATAGAGAGTCTGTAATTGACACTAAATAGTACATGAATAAAAAATTTTGTGGTTCTGTAATTACTATCGGTACCCAGTTTTTAATAGATTCCAACGAAGTTATAAAACGTGTATGATTTTGGTTTGTCTGCGTGCCCGCCTACCTGTTTGTCCCACTACATGTCTGTCGGCTCTCTAATTTATGGAACTAATTTTAGAGTCCTTTTTAAATTGATATGATACATTCATATTCAGTACGACATGTCGTCTATTGAAAATTGTATAAATGGCACTGCTTGTTCGTACACAGAACACTTTAAAAAAGAATTTGGTTACATCGCGGTCTATATTTTAAAAAGTATATTTTAATACTTTTATATTGCAGAAAATATAATGAAATTTATATATATGATTCAGATACGTAATAAACACGTTATTCACAGAATATGGTATGATTAAAATCAATAATTATTTTATAGGGCCACTCAAAAATATTTTGACACGCTAAATAATATAATTGGAAATTCATTGTTGTGTATTTTCAGTTCTGTTAATGTATATTTAACGTTTTCCAACAATATTAAAAACAGATTATGACGTTAGTTTTTCTATCTGTCGGTCTTTTCATGTTCTGATTTCTATGAATATTTTTAAGTTTAATTGAAATTGATATTATACTATTGAGAGTTTTTAGTTAAATCATAGAAAATTTCGTACTGAACGTGGTACACGCAGCATTCCATACATGAACCATAAGAGGTACAAAATATCTTAAGAATGACCATTAAAAATCCTAGATATCCTGTACTAATTATAGACATCTATTAAATGTTTAAATACAGACGAAATTCAGACGTGCCTTTTTTGATGCCTAATAGGTGTAACATGTTAGATCAAAACAAGATTTAGATATTTTCAATATCTATTAGATTTAACAAGTCCAATTTTTGGATATTTGGAGATTTATCGGATATGTATCAGACATCTAACGGATGTAAAAAAGAGTGATTTTTGTCGTGCTAATAGATATCTGTAGGATATTTATAGAAGCTTAATGCATCATATTTAAACTTTTATTCGTGTTTATAGATGTCTTGTGAATGTAAGTGGCTGTGGGATACCTGATATGTGTACAAGAACACGCAAAATAATTAAAATGCATTGCGGTCTAACATAGTATTTATTTGAAGCGCAATTTCACATATTTGTACTGCGTAAATGTAACGAACTGAATATAGATTTCTCAGACACATTAAGGGATGCTTCCCACAGAAAAATATGATTACATACCTGGTAATATTCATAATTTATTCCGGAGTACTGTTAGCCCCGCCCTTTTTCCACAACAGTATGATTTTAGAAAATTTCCCCCAATATGTAATTATGATGAAATAAGAAGAAAAATACTTTTAAAATATACTGGTGTGAAAAACGGGCGGGGCTTACAGTACTCCGTAATAAATTATAAATGTTACCAGGTATGTGGCTTAGTACATTAGTGGTACTAATGTTATTAGTGTGACTTAGTACATTAGACCAGGTACCATCAGTGATTTATTTACAGGACTATACAATAATATTTTAACACAAAGTATTCGGAAAATTTTTGAAAGTGCATTTAGAATTATGCATTTTCCCATACTTGCCAACATACTAATTAATATTCCGTAGTATTGTTAGCCCCGACTTCTTTTTTACACCAGTATCTTTTTAGAGTATTTTTCTTCTTATTTAATCGCAATTGCATTTGGAGAATATTACTCAAAAAATTTACTGGTGCGATAAAAAGGGCGAGGCTAACAATACTACGGAATATTAATTAGGATGTTGGCAAGTAATGTTTCCATACTTTCCTATTATGTTGAAATTTATTTTCGACTGGGCATTTACGCTGTAACGTATAAATACAGTTTGAATTTTTTTTTATACATCTGCGTGGACACATGATTTTTATTTTTCTAGAAAAAGGGAGGGGTGAGAAAATAATTGAGGCAGCAGAAAAGAAAAGACAACAACAAAGAAGTATCTTTACAAATTTTATTTCTTACAAGTAACAGTAGTGCAGTCATAAATATAACATGTACAAAATTTAAATACTATAAAGGATAAGAGCAGAGTGCTCCAGAAGAAACAGAGCTCTTCATATGAAACGAAGAACAGAAGGAAATATGTGCACCCATCGTTTCGGTTCTTAACAAATCTAATTTCTGAGTACAAAGAGTTAAAAGTGTCTAGGACCTGTGAAATGTGGTGTATGTAAGTATGTGTTTAAACTTACTACTCATTCGTTTTAAAGTTATACTAATGTGTATATAAGTGATCTCGTGTATGGTGGAATAATGTAGTAAAACCAAACTTTCGTTTGTTTTTAAAAACATATTTGCAGTATACATGTGTGAGTGCGTGTCAGAAGCGGAATTATATCATATTGTATATGAGTAATAGGGTAGGTGCTCCAGTGATTGGCATGCTCCAGTAATTGACATCTATCCCGAAATAATTAATAAATGAGAAAAATATTAAAATCATATATTTTACATATAAGAATTTTAACATTTTATGTCAAACACTGGAGCATAGGGTGCTAATAACTGGTAAAATGAATAACTAGCAGTGTCAAACACTGGAACATAGGGTACCAATTACTGATAAAATGAAAAACTGTCAGTGTCAATTACTGGAACAGTGAGTGGGTGTCAAATAAAAATTCATTAAAAAAATAATTGTTATCAAATGTATATATTTTAACATATATGTGGTTCAGAATGTCTTTCATACCATATGCACTAACTTAAAATTTCTAAATATATTTCTGATGACTAGAACATTAAAAACATCAGAAATTGCTCTGAAAGTGTCAATCACTGGTGCACTTACCCTATGTGTCAAGATATTAAATGATGAATTCTAGAAATGCCTATATTAAGATATACAGATTGCATTTTATTTCCAAACATAAATAGACATTAGTAAATAAAATAAAAATATACTCACTAATTAATAACTACAAATGTGGATAAAAAATTAATAATTAATATGTTAAAATATTTCGTAAAAATCAACATTGAAAGAAAGTTAATTATTAAAAGAAATGTTTTTTAAGATTAATAAAAACCTATCAATTTCGAAAAAAAAAAAAAAAAAAAAAAAAAAAAAAAAAAAAAAAAACGTTTTCCTGGATGTTTTGATATACAGGGCTGACATAGGTGACATTTTTTTAATATTCTTTTCGTACGACTATTTCCAAAAAATAATATTTGTATTATATTTAAGCAGGTAAATCTGCAGTTTGTCTGCATGATTTTAATAAATAAATAAATTTTGCATTATGGAAATAGTGGTACGGAAATAGTAATAATACAAATGTCTCCTGTAGAAGCCCTGTATATGCTATTTATGCCCTCATCTAGTACTACAAACTATATTTTCGAATTTATTGTTATACAAATTCACAGTTACAGCTGTTATATTTTACAGAAGACGTTGGAAAATTTATTATTCCTTTTTTCTATAAGTGCAAAAGTGTTCAATAATCCTTGCTATATCACAATGGCTTAGCACCAACACTGAATATATTCCAAACTGACTTTTAAATGTCAGCTGTATTCTTAGTTTTCATTTTCAATAAATATGCTATGCATCTTCGACTATAAGGGAACTTTTAAATTACTAATCATAACAGGAACTATATAGAAACGTATTTAGAAAAATATAGAAAAAGAAGGCAATTTTGTTCACTAATTCAAGTATTTAGTGATCTAATAATCTCATTTTTACAAAGCAGTTAGAAAAAAAAATCAATATGCAACTATCCCAATAAATCAGCATTCCGATTTTTAGAATTTACAAATTCAGAATGTTTTGAAAAATATCACTGACAAATAATAAATATCAGAACCTCTGGAATTCTAGTGGAATTTTTGTTTCGAATTCTAGTTCATAGAAATTTCACAATGAAAAAAGAATAGAGTTTTATTTATTTATTTATTATTATTTTTTTTTCCAGGCATGAAAACATTTTCAGAGTGAATTTTTGAAATTTATATTAGGATGAAAAGGGCAAAAACTTATTTTCTTAAAATTTTAGATTATTCTATTAAATGTCTGTTAATATGTATTAAAAGTATTCAAAAAGAGAATGTTTATATTACGAAAATTTAACACACCTAAAATTTAAGATATATTTTCTCTTATTATTAAGAAAATTTTGTATAATTTTTGAACTGTATTACAAATCTAGTGGCAAAGTTTTCATTAGTAAAAAAAGATTAAAAAGGGCTTCCTACCTTAGAAAAAAAAAATTAAACAAGCTTATTATATGCAAGCGAAATTATTATTATTATTATTATTATTTTTTTTTTTTGCACAATAAATTAAAAAAGTAGTTTTATTATTTTATTTTTAATTTCAAAATCTTGTAAATTAAAAGAAAAATTAATTAAATACAAAGTGTTAGAATAATAGAATTCATAGCTTCTAATGTATAATTTCTTTCTTTCTTTCTTTTCTTTTTGCATTTTTTTTTTTTTTCGAAAATATCTTATTAAATCAGTAACAGAATTTTAACTAGGAAAAAAAAAAAAGAATTTTTTGAACTGTATTTAAAATTTTGAATGAGCTTTCTGAGATCTAAGGGAAAATTCTTTTTTCTTTTTCTTTTTTTCTTTTTTCTTTCTTTCTTTCTTTCTTTCTTTCTTTCTTTCTTTTTTTTTTTTTTTTCATGAAGAAGGAAATAAAATATTGTAATCAAGATTTATTAAAATTGAAAATTGCAATATTTAAGTTTATAGAAACTTATTTTAATTTTTATCAATTCATAAATTTTATAATCTTACTTTTATTTCAGTTTAATGTGTTAAAAAGGTGTTAAAAAGGTGTTTAATAAGTATATATAAGGCATTGAAAAACAAACTTTATTTAATATGTCTTGTAATTATTTATATACAGACTCAATAAGACTTCAAATTATATTCAAAACAATTTTTTATGTTTGAAAATTCCCCAGTTCTTTCTTTCTTTCTTTCTTTCTTTTTTTTTTTTTTTTTTTAATTTATTTGTTTTAAAGCGTTAGAGGAAAAAGCAAAATATCGGACAATTGTAGAATGAAAAATGACAGCTGCGAAATGGTACATGGAAAAAAAGGAAGTGCGGTTTATCTCTTAAATCCTAAAGAAGGTATTTGTACACAATTTCACTATCCTGATCTTGAATGAGGGCCATATAAATCTCGGAAGAGATTTAAATAACTAGACCATTGTATTTTGGACATTATTAAGTAGCAAATACTGATTTTTTTTTCAATAAATAATCTTTAGTTTTCCAAGAAACACCCGTAGCATTCCAACATCAAATACAGATCCTATTCTTTCTATACACACACGGCTCTATCCAACAAGATTATTAGTACAAGAAATATCAAAAGAAAAAAAAAAAGTAAATGCTAACAATAAAGAAATTTCTAAAAAGTGTTGTTGTATTTCGTTTATGTGTTTACAGTCTATTAACACATTTGATTTACTATACATATGTGCTGTATTACACCCAAAATATCTCTCCGAAAAAATGAGTTAATAAAGAAATAGAAACCAGAAAGTTTTTTATATATTAGACAAAAATTAAATGTCAGACTTTTTTTTTTTTTTTAATGTCATTGATATAAATACGCTTCTGACACTATTGCAGAATTAAAATTGCACAAAAGCACAAACTAAATAATTGTGTAACTGTAGACAAATTACAACTAGCTTAAAATATATTGGTAGCTGAAGATTTTCATGAGAAAAGTATCTTTTTTATATAAAGAGTGAAAGAAAAAGAAAAGAAAAATAATGAGACTACTGTTATGCTATGTTTTTCGTTTTATTAATAATCGCATCCTATTTTTTATAGTTTTATCGAAATTTTCGATCAGAGAAAATATATTTATTTATTGATATATTGAATTAGTTGACTGAATAACTTTTTTCACGCACATAAATTAATATATTTAAAAATTTTAAGCAATGTTGTATTCAACGATGGTTTTTCCCCCATGTGTATAGCTTTATTTTAAATTTTAAAGATATATTTAAAATAGATATCCTTTTCTAAAATGCAAAAAGAGGTAATTTGATTTATTTTTATTAAATATAAACAATTTTACCATTATGCATTTGTATGCTTAAAAATATCCTTTTTTCATGAAATTTCCATACAATATCAGAAAGGAAACCTTATGTAGTAGAAAATGAATCAATTTAAAATATAAATTTAAAATTTATTAAAAATAGGAAATATGACATGAGTTTTAAAATACTTAGAAACAATCGTATACTCAGTTTCAAAATCCATATTTTTAATTTTCTAAACGTCGTTGTTACATTTTTTCATTTGAAAAAAGAAAAGAAAAATCTTATCTATTCGAAATGGACATGTTTAGTGCAGTTAACAATAAACTTAAAACAATTTGTTTTACACACACACACAATATATATATATTTCAAATAGCAAATATGTTATTAATGGATGACATGACTCTCTGACATCATTCGACGTAATGGTGACGATTTTATTTGATTTAACATATAGGAGTCTTAATTTAACCCACAAACAGTTGGAATACAGCTAATCATATCATAGTGTTTTCCCATATTCATAGAAAACTCTGCCTTGTTCTGATCGTCCCTTATATATAATATCAACTGCGTTAATTAAAAAAAGAAATATTTTCAGAATTTTTAATGTGTATGCGATGAATAAACTAAGGAACTAGAAGGGGATATTTCCTATTTTAAAAAGTTTAAGGAGCGATTTTTGTCCGTAAAGATTTTTGCCTTTACTTATAATTTCTCTCCCTTTTAGCGACACGGGAAAAAAAAAAAAAAAATCATGCATTTGTTAGGAAATAAAGGCAGATAAAGAACCAAAAATTAAAACTTCTCTGTCAAATCAAGAATTTCTATAAAATATGAATTTTTCATGGTTGGGAGATTAAAAATTAACAAACCTATTAGCAATTAATATTAGCAACCTTGACAAAACAATATACTATCTCCCCTTTAAAAAAATATTAAAGCCTTTTTAGGCGAATCAATATATATATATGTAAAAATATATTAAATTATTCAATACTTAGTTTAAATAACTTAAAATGTTATTTTCTTTTTATCGTTTATTTAGGAAAATGTAGTAACTAGGAATGAATACGAAAATCGTTGATGAAAAAATAAATTCTTTTTAAAGCTTTTAAAAGGGAAATTATTACCTTTCGACTTCTTGAGACATATATATATATATATATATATATATATATATATATATATATTAAAATAAAAAAATCAAATCGTATAAAAACTTACATTGATGTAGAGGAAAGTAAAAAAATATACGACACTATTCGCTTTGAGAAAAATTACAAGGTATGGAAAAGAATAGGTAGGAATTCAATTTCATGAAAACCTTCAGCTAGATATAGAACTTCGCTCGCTATCAATATACAGGCAATGCAAATATATTTTAATCTCAAGCATACAGTTTAAACAGTTCAAATTATAAATATTCTTCTAGAAGAGTTTGAGGAATATACTACAAGGATTTGAATAACATGTTTTATCAGAGCTATGAAAAGAAAGGAAAAGACGTGATACGCGTACATTTATTCAACTTTCAAGGGAAAAATAAGAAAATGTTTTATTGAGAATATTTTTGAGGAAATTAATAAAAAAATAATAATGTCTGCTTGTTATACGAAGTGTTTTCCAAATTCTGTTTTTATCAGAAGAAGTTTAAACTTCAATGATCATGTATTAATTTTTTTACAAATTCCAGCTTTAAATATTTAGCATAGTATAAATACGAAAAAAGATTGAATGAGTAAATAAAATGCATTATTAAAAAAAATTCTATTAATTAAAATTATTAAACAAAACATTTGGCACCTAAAAAATTCCTTTGTAGCTAATATCTTCACAGAACTTCCTCAGGATATCCTGTGGATCCTGAATTTGCTCCACAGGGCATTCCAAAGATGTCCTGAGGAGAAGATGTGCTATATGGGTTGATGTCGGGTGTTATATTTCTATTTCTAAAATAGTTAAAAGCTTTTTTCTGTGTATAGAATTTTCAGAGCATTGTTAACGTCCGCTTTCTTTCCTCACCACATTTTTTCCAGAGTAATTTTCTCCAATATGTAGCTACGATTAAATGAAAAGAAAACTGCTCTTCATAAAATTTGGTATGAAATGAAACAGGGCACTAAAAATGCTCCGGAATAAATAATTTTTTTTTGCAATTCTGTGTATGGCGAATTTCATTGTTTCTGTAATCAGAATTTAGTAGTTTTAGTTTGCATCAAATCGTATTTTTTTTCAACTTACTTCAATTCCTTTCAATTAATAGCTCCATTACATACATAGAATTGTAACATACATCACGGTTGCTTAGAAAAACCAAAAGAAAAAGATATTTACGAATATGAATAGAGAATATTTTTCTTTCCGCAAAATATTCTCATTAGCAAAATGCAATTTAAGAAATTTTCTAATTAATATTTTGTTTACACATATAATGAAAGAAAAAATAGTTTGCAAAAAGCACTTTTTTGAAGATGCACATTACAACTACAATTATGCATATTCCAAGAACAATGCTTGATGAAAATACCTGCATAAAAGTTTAGTGTGAACTTGTGATTTTATCATAATATTAAAATGTACTTGTTCCCTATTTATTTCCTCATCTAATATTAAAATAAATGTTTGTTTGTGTGTCTGTAAACATTGCAGATCTGTGACAAAAAGATTATAAATGATTCAGGTGGCAAAGTGCATTAAGAAATGATCTAGAATGCTGTAATGTACTTCAGAAAGTCTGTTAATAGCATAATATTTCTTTTAAAATGTCTTTTTCAGAAGTTTTTGATGATTATTTTTTGCCCGATCAATTTTGTGTG
The DNA here is from genome assembly GCA_963930645.1 of Salticus scenicus. NCBI lineage: Eukaryota > Metazoa > Arthropoda > Arachnida > Araneae > Salticidae > Salticus > Salticus scenicus. Next base: position 265,894,550 of record OZ005653.1, on the reverse strand, counting down.
AAACAGACTTCATATCTTTTAACTATTTTAGAAATACATTCATTGCAGGGTCCAATAAAATTAGGAAGGAAAAAAATCTAAAATAAAAAAATTTCAAAGAACTACTTTTTTTTTTTTTTGTTTGTTTGAATCTCAGTAATTCTCTCAAAAACTAAAACGGTGAATTGTGAGAAAATTTCATCTACATAATTTTAATAAAGTTTTTAAAATCTTCTATTTTTCTCAACGTTCGTAACTTTTATGAAACAACTTTTTTTTCATGATTGATAATAATAACATTAAAAAAAAAAAAAAAAAAAAAAAAAAAAAAAATACAGCACAACTGCACTAATAATGTTTTTAATTAAATCATTTTACGGCTGAATATCACATAAATGTGCATTTTAGTGTTTCAGGTCTTTATTATTAATTTTAAGCAAATAAATTGTAAAATTTTATTATTATTATTTAGAAGTACCTTTTTAAAAAAGCATCAAATCATAAAATGTGAGTTTATAGCAATTTCAGTATTTTTTAGAAAATTTTAAACCTTATAACCGTCATTTTCGTGACTGTCTCCAAGACCAAATGTTTACATACAAAGTATGTTTTTTACTAAAAAAAATAAAATGATAATTATAATAATTGTTAATTCTTGTAAAAAAAACTATTTGTTTTCAAAGGAAATTTTTTTTTCTTTTTAATTACGTTAATTTTCATGCATGTGTAATTAAAATGCTTGTATGCAAGTCTTCACGTCATTTTCGTGACACATGAAAATAACTTCATATATCATCAAGGGATGGTGCCACCATTCACTTTTTTTAAAGTTTAAGATCAGAAATCAACATTGACGATATGTGGGGAAAAAAAATCTCAAGAAAATTGAAAACAGGTAAGAGTTAACATTATTTTTATTGTTTACATGCTGTGCGTACATTTATTGCTTGTCATTTTCGAGATGCATAAAAAATAAAAAAATATTATTATAAAATTTAGAACAAAGTTTTATTTTAATATAGAATGACGACCAGAAGAAGAAAATGTGACGATATCAGCTTAGTGAAAGCATGCTTTTCAGTACAGAACGAATTATTGACGATTTGTCATTTTCGTGACGGTCATTTTTGTGACGTCACGAAAATGACATTTGTTGGAGATTTACTATTTTGTAAGCCCTGAATTTAAATAATTTTTTATTTTGAATTAAAAGATTTGTTGGTGTAGGATAAGCTTTATATTTAAATATTTAAAGTACTTTCCGGTATCCAGGTAAATATAAAAAAAATACATACGACATTAATATTAAGATACAATTAAAAAAGCAAACTTTTATTTATTTATTTAATTTTATTTATTTATTTATTTATTTATTTATTTTTTTTTTTGCCCCCTTTAAGGTGTCATTGAGAATGTTACTCAAAATATTTTACTTGTGTTATTTATGGCAAGATGCAGAAAAAATAATTTGCATGGCTTGACAAAGAGGATGTCCATGAAATTCAAGTGCCACATATTCTGTGCAAAATTAGGAATTCTCCTGAACCTGCTTCAAATAGATATTTTAAACTTCAGGATGAAGATTTTAATAATGTTCAAAATGCTTTTTCTGAATTTAATTCAGTTAATCATTAAACTTGTAACTATAAGGATTTTAATACAATAAAATTGCTTGATATTCTCATTATTGCTCTTTCTTTTCCCTTCACAATCTTTTCTCTATTGTTCTAATATGTTCCATTTTTAATATTATATGGTCCTATTGCATTGACAAACAATGTTATTTCAGTGAAAAATAGTCATTTTGACAAATATTGTCATTTCAGTGACAAACAGTCGTTTCAGTGACAAACATTGTCATTTCAGTGACAAACCAGTCGTTTCAGTGACATCATTTTTTGACATCTTTAAATGCTATAATTAAAAATTTAATGCAAGTAAACTAATTATTTCCAGTTTATAGTCAAGAGGTATGCAGTCTATGATATTTCCCATTGATATAATTTATGTTTATAAAAAAATAAATTTAAATTTATTTATTTATTTATTTTTTTTTTTAAATTTAAAATTTTTGGGTTTTTTATTTTATTTTATTTTTTAAAATGGGAAGAACTTTTTAGAAAAGCCTAAGTCTTGTATTTTTTAATGAATCTGAACCACAAAAAAAAAAAAAAATTAAATGGTAATTTTGATTTTATAAGATAATTAAAATTATAAATTTTTATTGAAAAATTTCAATAAAATTTTAAAAAATTATGTTCGATCTCTGTCAAACTCAGAATTTATTTAAGATGCACTTACGGACTTATTTTCAAAAATTCAAATTAAAATACAAAGTTTGAAAAAAAAGTTTAAAAAAATCCAAAATGCACACTTATGTGATATTCAGCCTTACCACGAATCATTAAACAAATTTCTTTTTAACAATAATCAAAAGTACTTTTTTAATGAACGGAATTAATTTTTTGGCGTAACAAGATGCTCTAATTGATATCATTTCCAATTATATTATTTAAAGAAAAATAAAAATTATTATTAATATTATTTTTTTTTACGATGCAATGTGACAAACGGTATAAATGTAATCACAAAGTATTTAATTATTATTTGTTTATTTGAAAAAGTTTTAGAATGTATTATATGAGTATTACTAATATAAATACAGTATTACTAATGTAACTATTACTTCAGTATTACTAATATAAATACTCTATAAAATGATAAATGATAATCCTGTTAATACTTTTTAAATGATAATTCAAATATAAATCATTATTAAAAGAATCCAGTTTAATAACTAAATGTTATTTAAATTTCATGTTATGAAGAAGTAAAACTAGTTCTTTTGAAGCTATTTACAAGTAGTAATGCGTTTTCTGTCCTTTAAAAAATAAATTTATTTACATTTGTGCAGACCTTTAAATGATCAAATTTTTAACACACATTTTTAGAAACAACTTTACGTTTTAAAATATTTGAAATTATAGCTTTTTATTTTTTTGAAATACCACTTTAATTACTTTTCTTGACGCAGTAAAAGTCTCTTCATTTGTACAAGTGTCAAATTGCTTTTCAATTTTAATTACGAACATTCTTTGCAGAAAAGTCCAATTTATTACCATTGTTAAATGAAACCGTACTTGTTCTTAAATGCGTCGCTTTCTCCAAAAACCTAATTCCTCTTTTGTACTTCTTTGAAAACCACCTTTATTTATTGTTTGTTTGTTAAGATGAATGTGATGGTTAATTAGATTTTATTTCTTTTTCCTTTCTTTAAATAAAAATACCAACGCGCTCTTATTTTGCTAATATATTAGATTTGTTTTAGAGAATACAGGAAACTTATTTCTTTAAATGGATTATTTAAATATGTTGATTTGTTTACAAGCACACATTTTGTGGTCAATGATCAGTGATTTTTGTTTTTCTCATTTATCAGTGACCAGTGACCTTTCATCATATTTCTTCTGTAAATGTTTTTACTTATTGTTTGAATCCTAAGAATTCGTTTGTAAACATGCAAGTACTATTAAATTTATTTCAAAAGATATACATTTTACATTTCTATTGTCGATGAAAGAAATTTTGAAAGTGCATGTGTAGAAATAAATAATTTTCATTCAACAATCATTTACTGTTAATCACGCAGAAAATTTTGAAGAACAAGATTTTTTTACAGTAATAGTGCCATGGTTAAAAATATTTGGCACGCAAATTTCAAAGGCACTAGCACATTTACTACATTTCATTTCATTTTATTATATTGTTTAATTATTTGGTCCTTTTTTTTTTGGATTTTTATTTTTATAAGAATGCTCGGATTGTACTTCTACATTTTTAGACACGTGAAAATATACTATTCATTTTGAAACCAACAACTTTTTAAAACTTTTCTTTATCAGAATTAGTGTATTAAAACGTTTAATCTGCAAAATATATAGATTATTTTAGATTCCAATACGATATCTACAAGTAACAAACAACTGGAATTTTTTGTTTCTTTTTGGTTTTTCTAATTATTGCTAAAAGGGAAAGGGGTATGAGACAGTGTCGCATTTCATACGCTATTTAAATAGTGCAACACATAGTGCAGGACAAGATCGTAGCAATACTTGTACTCGGTCTGAAAAGATAGAAAGAAATGAAATAAATTAACATCTAGCAAGTAAATGGTAAAAAGAAGTAATAATTAACACAACCAATAAATATAACTTCAACAACATTCAAAACGATTTTTCTAAACTAATTGTTTGAATGGGCTCTTCCCATCTGACGTCAGAGGTCACATGATAGAGGAAAAACAAATAGCAGACGAAGTCTTGTTTATCTATAGCGATTGCTGAAATAACACATTTTCTATTCTTATTTTTGATCAATGATATTTAATCTGTGTTATTTTTTTTATACATCATCATTTTTAATCCATTTTATATCATTATTCACCATTTTTGTTTGCTGTATACATTTACAATCATCATTTAGTTTATATTTGTTATTGATGTTCATGAGGTACATGTTAAATACTCTGATTTTTGGCACTTAAATCAGTTACAGTGCAATATCGTACTGCGTAAATCCATTTAGACCATTAACTAAGTTAATTAACTTGCTGTAACACCTTTATGCAATTAAATTAAATGAAAACATTTTAAAATTTCAAATTATAATCCATAAACATTCCACATGAACAAGCTATTACTTATTGCTAGATCAGTTAATGTAACAGTTACACTAGAACATACAAAAATCGATTCTTACAGTTGAAAATAACTAAACACATAAAGTGTTTTTAAAAAATTATTAAATTTACAAATACAACTATTCTACTGTTTACAAATGCACAATATTAATTTTATTTTATTTTATATAAATATTAACATTTTTGTTCTTAAGAACAATATTTAATTGAATTCGATTCTCAGAATTCGATTATTCGTTTTCCTCTATCACATGATTGAGCAGACGAAACTGGGAAGAGTCCATTAAACTCTAAGTACTCTGCCAGCAGATATTTTACTCGTTAACCATTTTCTAAGATGGAAGAAATGGAAATTAATTCTTCGCTACTTTAATTGCATGAAAAATACACAGTAAAAGAGAGAAACTCGCACTAATAAAACCATATATATAATTCAGAAAAGGTAAATATATTGAAGTGAGGAACGGTAGCCTTATAAGTAGAGCATTTCTGTTTTCGATCTGGTTTTGCACCAGACGAGTTCTTTGTCAATAATAAGTACATATGAAAAGTTTAAGGTACAATTAAATATTTTGGAACTTCAATACAAAATTTTTAAAACTAGAGAAAAATTACTTTTTGATTTATAGTTTTTTAATTTGTTTTTGTTAAATTCAATGATTTAAGTAAAAGTCATTTTGAATGTGCAAGCATATATACATTGACAAGTACTTTTCTCTCGTTGGAACCCTAACTTTAAACCGTAGTTTCTCTTTGTGATCATTCAAACTAATGACATGTGAAATCTCGTTTCACAGTGCAACTAAGCAACATATAAGCTTTAAATATTGTTATAAACTGAGAAAAACAATGACGGAGGTTTGTTTTCGGTCCAGCCGAACAACCTCATCATCAGAGCATAGCCTCCTAAACTAGATGCCTGTCGCCTGGCTAGGAAACTTGGCAACAGTTGAAGTGGTAGTCAGCGCCACCTGGTACAGATTGCGAGACTTTTTTATTCAACAGGCACCAAAAATTTTTAAAAGTGGGATAGGATATACATAAAAGGCGAATAGAATCGAAGAAACGTCGATTATATATATCATATATCACTTCTTAAAATTATTGGTAACAGTTGAATAAAAAGGTCGTGCAATCTATACCAGGTGGCGCTGTCTACCGCTTCAATTGTTGCTAAGTTTCCGAGCAACGCGACAGGCATCTTGTTTAGGAGGCCTATGATCAGAGATATTTTTTCTTTCAAAAAAGGGCTTGAACTAGCATACATATTTCTCACTTACTATTGATGTTCCATATACATGAATTAACATTGCACGGGCTTACGTCACTGTTTTATCAAATTTGTAACAATATTTGATATTTACACATTGCTTAAGAGGACTCTCTACTTATCGTCCCCGAAAGCCAAACCCAATGTTATTCTGTGGAGAATTTTGCCCCGTTATAACTCATTAACGAATGTATATTTTTAAATTCCGTTTTCATATTCAGAAAATTCACAACTATTTGACAAGTTATAGTTTTCTAAAAATTATTTTTTTTTTAATTTTTAATATTTTATTTTGAAGTTTTTAAAAGCGAATTTTCTCAATGTGGATTTTTGCATTTTTGAGCTTAAAAATAAAATCTTAAAAATTAAGAAAATCAATTTTTAGAAAGCGATAAATTGCTTAACAGTTGGGAATTTTCTGAATGTGAAAACGGAATTTAAAAATATACATTCGTTAATGAGTTATAAAGGGGCAAATTCCCCATAGAATAACATTGGCTGCGGCTTTCGGAGACGATAAGTAGACAATTCCCTTAATTGCTCAGTGACGAGAGATTTCACAAGTCTTCCGCTCGCATTATATACATACATACATACATACATACATACATACATATATATATATATATATATATATATAATTCTCGCACCCTTCACCGAACTTTTTAAAAAGGCATTTTTTACATCGTTATTTTTTACATCTTTATGCCATGACTTCAAAGCACGATAAAATGTATTACCATTTTCAAATTTCAACTATTATAAAACCAGAATTTTGTTCAACATTTAGTTGTGTTAAAACCTGTTTGATTAAAAAAAAAAAAAAGAATGCAGTTTTAGCTATTATAGCTGAACTATTATTATTATTATTATTTTTCAAATTGTTAAAACATACTTATTTTAAAACAATAAAATGTAGGAAAATGAATAACATAATGTTTGCATACATAGTCAAAAAGAAATTGTGACTTATTTATCAATTCAGTTGTTGATTTATAAATGCTATATATTAGGAAATCCTAACAAATATTGTTTTTTCTTTTTCTGTTCGTTCAGTTATTTATGTAATAACTTATTGAATTTAATAACATTAATAATTAATCTGTTATTTATGTACATTTAAGTAATCTTCGGAACCGTCGATGGTAAAATATTTTAAGTTAAATGATTATCGGTGTTAATTTCTTCAGTATGCATATAAATAAAAAATCCTTACATGCAATTCAAAAGAGACTATCTATTTCAAATCGAACTTATACGTACCATATTTTCAACCAGCTGTGGCCTGTGCCTTCGGACAGTCTTTACTGCCTGAAAGACGTCCACCTCGCCGTGCTGAATGACTTGTTCAATAGCTACACACGCCGCACAATAGACACCGACGCGACTGCGTCCATTTCTGTAAAAAAAAAAAAAAAAAAAAAAAAAATAATAATAATAATAAAAAATAATAAGTAACACTGAGAACAAATTCTGTAACTGACATCTAGAATCTAAATTGTGGCTCTAGAAAAAATAGTTCCATGTCATCCTTATAAATTCTAGTCCCCTTAGAAAGCCATTTCTAGAAGCCCCTATTAGAATTCTAGAGCGTTTGCTTATATTCTCGAGGGCAAAGTTATTTAAAAATCTCTGCAAATAAATGAGACTACAAGAGGCGAGTTTCTGCAACTATAATCTTGGTTTATTACCAAATTCTAGAAAATTAACCGAGAATTTCTCGCAATATAAATGATTCAGAATATTTAGAGTAATCATAGAATATTGTTTCACCATCTAGAAATGTGTACACTAGAAATTCTCGATAATTTCGTCTATTCAGTTTATTCGCGTGCCTTATGTGCATAGCTCGAAAATCTATATTTCTAGTTTAGGGATTTAGAAAATAGCCACTTATTCATTCTAGAGAAAGACGGTATATTTTTTTTCTCAGTGTAAAACGATAAATAAACAAGCAAAAAAATGACAATTAAATAATTTTATTTAAATGATTCCATCTCTAGAATTACTTTTATACAATTATTTAAATTTAATCGTCAAAAATCAGTTATACAGATAAACAAAATGCTTTTAAATAATATAATTTAAGAAAAATTGAATATTAATCTAAAAATAAAGTAATAGTTCAGAATTTATGTATTCAGTTTAAAATAAAACAAATAATATTAACTAAACTTTTCAGTCGGTTGCGACAATAAGTAGCTACAAAAGCAATAACTAACACATATACAACATCATGGATAGCAAATGCGTAATTTTAAGTTTCTTATTCAGGAATATAGTAAAATTTATAATAATATATTTTTTAAAAATCAGAATTTCTTAATCCTTATCGTTAGTTTTTATTAGGGGTTTTAAATTCGATAAAAATCCCCCCTTTTCTAAACAACAAATAATGATGACAAAATTTAGTATATTGAAATTCTAAAACTGTGAAATACTTATTATATATATATAATGTTCTTTGTAAACTATTTCTGATTAGGTTTCTTTCTATGAGGTAAACAATATATGATTACGAAAATTTATAATACAGTCAGCAGCAAAATTATTGAAACACACATCCACATTTTTCATATATTTTTTATTAGTTTGATCACAAAAACAGCATAAGACTAAGATCATGACTCTCGACACATACCGTATTTTACTGAAGATAAGCCGCGGACTATCTAAAAAAAAATGATTGTTGGGGATTGCGGCTTATCTACTAGTGCGGGTTATCTAATGATAATGCCAAATTCCGTCGTCCATAAATCTTGAAACAGTCAATCTCTCCCGAAAACGGAAGTTTAGTAGTATTTGAGTTTCTCAAGCACTGATTGACGCTTATAATCTCTTATTTATTAACTAATAACCTCTTATTTTGATTAATTTGCACATACGTCTGGATTTTTAGCCATATTGTTCCATTGTTTTTATTTTTTCCATCTTATTTGTATACTGGCTTTGTTTTAATTTTTTCTTTATACATTGGCTTTTAAAATAATTCATTATTTTTATTTATAATTAATTATTTTTATGACTTTGTATATATGCGCGGATTCCACCATCTTGTTCCCGTGTTTCTGATACTTCTTGCATTACATCTGCATACTGGTACAGTTAGATTTTTTTTCTTTATACCGAATTATTTTTTAAATACAATTTATTATTTTCATTTTCATTTACAATTAATAATTTATTATTTCTATTAACTTGCGTAGATGTCAGAAGACTGATATATTATTTCCTTATTTATATGTCACATCGCCGTAACAATGCTTACATAAGCCGCAGCTTACCTTCCGGTGTGTTTTATCTAAGAGCATTGTTTTTTCTCGCAACATTTTAATAAGCTGCGACTTATCTACCAGTGCGGCTTATATACACTAAATTACGGTATTTACTTTAAAAAACGGTATTACGTGCTCATCTTTTAAGTAGGAATTATTGCTAGTGCTTCAATAATTTTGCAGCCGACTGTACATGTTAATTTTTAAGGTTTAATTTGATAGCTAAAGAAAATTTCTACGATGGACTAAATTCCAAAATGGTTTTGTTTGAAACTGCCTCTGAATTCTTTATTGGAAACATGAAGTGAAAAATTGGATATTTTAAGAATATTTTCCATACATAAAGCATTTAAAGTTGACGGCAGAAAAATATACATGTTTTAACAGTGAATGAACCGTAAAAAATTGTTTAGTAAGGTATCTGATATCACTGACAGAATCTTTAGTACAAATACTTGTAATTGATTTTCAAATTTCACATTTTCTTAGATTTATCGACAATAAAACAGACAAAAATTTATATGGGGAATAACAAACCGTAAACAAAAAATGCTAATGCAAGAGCAAGATCGCTTAACAATTTTTGTGCTTGAAAACAAGAGTTAATTGATAAATGGTGTTACGTCATCTAACTTTTATACACAAGCGTTTATTATAGGGTGTCCACTAATCTGCTCCCGATTTTAAAATTAAATTATTCCTAAATAAAGATAGATAAAAGAATGAAACAAACATAATGTTTATTTTGAAAGCTGTAAATATCTTTTGCACAAATTCCACATTTAGTTTCAAATGCCACCAACACATGACGCTGTAGTCCCAAAATCTTTGTTACTATTAATAGCGCTTTGAATCAAGACGAAAAGGTGATGCAATCACGTATTTCCTGGAACAGTGAGTTTTTATTTTATTTATTTTTTATTTTTATTTTTTTGTGTTTGAATATCACATATTAAGTCAAAGTCCTACGGCAACAAGGGACAGGAATATTTTGACAACTGAGTAATTGCTTTGGACTATCCCTCATTTACTGGAATAGGTATGGATTGGCCTGCATATTCACTCGATCTTATTCCATGTAACTACTTGTTTTGGGGTGCATTGAAGGACACTGTCTTCCAGAAGAGTCTTACAACATCGGAGAAATTTGAACAGTTAATTTGTGAGGAATATGCGAGCATTTCTATTGTCACATTATAGTAGGTGACTGAAAATTTCATTCTTTGCTTGCACCGCCTTTGTACAGCGGAAGGCGGACATTTTGAAAAGATTGTGATGGGTGGAAACAACTCCTCACAGAGGACACGTAAATATCTAAAACACTGCTCTAAGATTACAACAGCGTCACCTGTTGATAATATTTGTAGGTAGTTCTGATTCTCATGTAAAAGATTTTTACAGTTTTCAAAATAAACATGCCATTTGTTTCATCCATCTATCTATCTGTGTTTAGAAGAAATTTAATTGTAAAGTCGGGGCTGATTAGTGAACACTCTGTATTAAAACATTTATACTTACGTGGATAAAACAATAACAGGTCCATAAGCAGACCTTTGTCTCCATCGTTCGACCATGTTCATAAGCTCAACCAGCGCGTTTGTGGACGTGGGCACTTTATGCCCTAAGGGCCAACAAGTAATTTGAAAGAGTTGAGTTGTTTTGGGTTCTGCTTTTACACCAGCCATGAGCTCAGTTAATGATACGACCTGCAAGAAAAGACCAGAAAAAGTATTATTAAATAAAAAATGCCTCAAAAGTGAATATCAGACAATTAAAATAAAAATAAAATAATGTGCGAAGCGAAATTTTATACGACAATTATTAAAGAAAATATATTGATATGAAGATTACTTAACAAAAAACTACTTAACTTAAAAATTACTCAACTTAAAAACTGCGTAGAATAGTGTGCTTAAAATATTTAATAATTGAAACAGTGTTTTGTTAAATATGAGTGGTACTCTACAGGTAATATAAAGGAAAGTATGGGAATATGGAATTTTATTTTTATTTGAACTCACTATAATAAACTAAAGCATTTTGAAGCTTTGTGGATTCGACAATTCGTGTTGCAAATTTTCAAAAGTTGTTAATGCGTTTTGATTGTTTCATGTTACAAAAGATAGAGTTTACATGCAAAATTTTTTGTTAAGAAAAAAAAAATAAGCTATTTTTAGGTAATATGGACCATACTGGTAATATGGAATAGTTATAAAGGGAAACATGGAATAAATACACCTTTCCTTCCCTGAGAAAAATTCTGTAACTGACATCTAGAATCTAAATTGTGGCTCTCGAAAAAATAGTTCCATATCATCCTTATAAATTCTAGTCCCCTTTGAAAGCGAGTTCTAGAAACCCCTATTAGAATTCTGGAGCGTTTGTCTACACTATCGAGGACAAAGTTATTTAAAAATATCTGCAAATAAATGCGAATATAAGAGGCGGGTTTCATCAACTATAATCTTGGTTTATTACCCAATTCTAGAAAATCAAGCGAGAATTTCTCGCCATACGAAAGATTCAGAACATTCGAGTTATTGTTCGACCCTCTAGAAATGCGTAGACTAGAAATTCTCGATCATTTCATCTATTCAGTTTATTGGCGTGCCTTATGCGCATAGCTCGGAAATCTATATTTCTAGTTTAAGGATTTAGAAAATGACCACTTATTCATTCTACAATAGATGAAGGCGGCATATTTTTTTTTCTCGGTGTTAAAGGATAATATTTGGTAGGGTAGTACTTAAAAAAAAAAAAAAAAAAAAAAATCACGAATAGTCGTAATATAAACATTTTATTTTGAAATTGTTATTGAAAATAAACAGTATTGAAAAAAAAATATCAACAGTAAAATTGTACAAAAAATCACAAGTAATATGGAATAGTTGGTATTCCATATTACCCAAATCATCGTCTTAGAGATACCATGCTTCTAACTAACTCAATTCCCCTACTGGAAGTGACACTAGGTTTTTTCACTCATTTTAATGCTATATAAATGGATTACAGAATTCGTATTTATAGATATAGTAATTTTTATAGATCTATCATCCCCATGTTAACGAGCAAAGATTTTGATGCCGAAAAAGTTTTTTGGCATCAGCCGTTAGAGAGTTAAAGCTCGAAAATAATAATAGAATAGAATGTTAATGAATTTTGAAAATGCTAAAATATTGCGTGGCTTTTAAGTGTTCTAATAAATATGTGAAAAGAAATGGCATAAATTTTCATAAATAGGTTATATTCAGGTAATTTATTAAAAATATAAATTTTATAATCAGTTGCTTTATTATTATTATGAAACAGCTACTGTCTTCATATTTAGTGAAATGCTTTATTAAATTTTAATATTTTATATTAGTAAGTAATACGGAATTCTCAAAATTCTTTTAAATGTAGTTAGCAGCCGCGGATGTTTTAATATATAACTAGTATGTTGTGACCACCATAAGACTTTCTTCTATATATAATCTTTTACAAATTTACGCCAAACAAATTATTTATTAAATAATAATTTATTAAAATTATTTTTCATGATGAATGCAGACGATTTTTATCACGAAGAAGTATAATAATAAATACCGAAAGAAAGAAAGTCAGTTTTGTGCAGACATGAGTATACTAGATTATAGTCAAAAAAAAAAAAAAAAAAAAAAGAGAGAGAGAGAGAGAAAGGAAAAAGAAAAGAAAGAAAGAAAAATGGGTATCTGGTGTTTTTCATTCTCTTTTAATTCATAAATTTTATTTGCTAAATTATCTTTGTCTATTCCCGTGTATATTCACTCGGGAAAAGATATCCATAAGAGAGTAAAATGGCCGTCTTTTTCCAAATGAAAAGGTATTACTTTTCCCCCCTCATTGATGAATCTATGGCTTATTACTATATCTATGTTCGTATTATTTATCTCCCCCCCTGCCCCCCCCCCAAAAAAAAATCTAAATCTTGATAAACCAAAAAAGTTGTACGATAAGAAAACTGCTCTTCTCACTGGCACAAAACGAAACAAACTCCAATAACGATCAGTGTTCAAACGCTACACGAAAAACTTTAGATTCTCAATCTTTCTCCATCCAAAATATAAATATATAATATAGTCAAAAAAGTCAAAATATATTATTACTTCATATTTGAGACCCAGTGAAAAGACGTCTGATATGCTTCCGATATGTTGCAGAACAGTACGGGTGCGATATAACGGCACTCCATTTTACCCGACTATTCCATATTCCCGCCGTTTCCCTACACTGAGAAAAAAAATATACCGCCTTCGTCTAGAATGAATACGTGGTCATTTTCTAAATCCCTTAACTAGAAATATAGATTTCCGAGCTATGCGCATAAGGTACAGCAATAAACTGAATAGACGAAATGATCGAGAATTTCTAGTCTACGCATTTCGAGATGGTCGAACAATATTCTGAATCTTTCGTATTGCGAAAAATTTTCGCTTGATTTTCTAGAATTGGGTCATAAACCAAGATTATAGTTTCTGAAACCCGCCTCTTGTATTCGCATTTATTTGCAGAGATTTTTAATAACTTTGCCCTCCATAATGTAGACAAACACTCTAGAATTCTAATAGGGGTTTCTAGAACTCGCTTTCCAAGAGGACAAGAATTTATAAGGATGACATGGAACTATTTTTTTTTAGAGCCACAATTTGGATTCTAGATGTCAGTTACAGAATTTTTTCTCAGTGTATATTTTGAAGGTTTAAAAATTAATTCTTCTTTTCTCTGCAGGGATGGGAATTTGATGCAGAACTCATACCACTATTGACTTTACAAATACAAATCTTCTTCTTGTTCAGTCTAAGATTTATTAAGAAGAAAAAATTTCTTCATATATAATGTGAAACTGTGCCAAATTCCTATTTCTGTCTCTAGCTTTCTTTTGCAATCACTTTTATATTAAATCAGAATCCAGTTCTTTTACACCCAAGATATGAAGTTTTTGATTTTCAAGTAATTTGAGTAAATGTATATCATTCATAATTTGTCAATATTGCAACTAGATTTTCCCCCTCTTTCTATCATAGATTACATTTGGTTTTATCATTGCGACTTTGAAAAGAAGTTAAGTTTTCAAAAATTAAATATAAATAACCTTTTCTTTTTTAGTAGATGAAAAATTAAATGTTTTTCAGTTTTCCATTCATAATAGCCTGTAACGCTAATTCATAAATTTTACTTACGTTTTTTTTTTTTTTTTTTTTTCTTTTCAAAAGAATTAATTTCGATAAACACATACTCTCTTTTGTAAGATTTAAACATCATGTAACAGGTGGCAGCATTTGAAATTTATATAGTCGTATGGTAAGAATATATTTATATTTAAGACTTTTTATTACTTTTATAATTGTTATATCTGAATAATTTTTTTGTTAATATTAGCATTAAAATATCGTAGTTGCCAACTCTGCCCTATTTTCAGAAAGACTTCAAATAAAAAAATTAGTGTAACAATTTTCAAATTATTTAATTTTAGAAAATTAATATGGGAGATTTCTATTTAAAAATAGTCGTGGTATATCTAATTATAAATATGAAATATTGGCAGCTGCGGAATATAGCAAATATTGTTATTTAAAAAAAAAAAAAAAAAAAAAAAGAATAAATTATCTAAATCTGCCTTCCAAGTTTCAAAATTACTTTATTTTAAAATTATGAGTCTCTGTCTACTTTAGTTTTCTTACCGGTAAATTTTACATTTACGCATATTTAATATTTTAATTTTAACTGTGTTTAGAAGTTTTAATCTATTAAGACGTCACTGTAACTTTTATTTTAAGAATCATCTGACATACATTATTTTGGAAACTAATGAAGCATTGCAATTGTGCCATGAATATTAATGTCACTTGATATATCTGTGTTTACAGACTCGGTGACTTTGCCAACAAATGTTATGTGAGAAATGCCTAGCTGGTAATCAGCCAGGGTAGATCAATGGTTTGAGCATCTGCACGTAAAGCGGAAGGCCCGGGTTCGATTCCCAGCTCTGGTATTTTCACATAGTTGGTATAAAAAATCAGCCTTCCACTCCAAAATTTTCTGAAATGAAATTTCATGGTTGATGAATACATTTCTAAATTAAATTATTAAGCATATTTAAAAAAAAAAAAAAAAAAAAAAAAACGAAGATTTTCCGCATTTTTATGAAGCAAAAATGTATTTACCCTTTTCAATATGCGGAATATCCAAGTCTTTATATTGGGGTAGTGGTTAGAAGATACAAGCTCGACAGTGAAGACGGGGCCATATTTCTTTCTTTTCTCCCTCTCTGACGGCCAGAAGGGAGGATATGTCTGCAGAGGATAAAAAATTGTCAAATATTCACAATGAAAATTTTAAAAAACATTTTTATATTATCAAGGTATAGAAATAGAACGCGGATAATTTTTATATACTTTTAAAGCATAGGATATATTGTACTTTATACATTAATCCGATTTCACTTTTTGTACTCTAAGAAAAAATGGAAAAACTTGACGAGTGGAAAACATGTTTCAAATAATTTTGAAAAACTTTTTTCTGAATTACATTAATATGAAAAATATTTTTTGAATATTATGTTATGCGGTGATGAAAGTATTGAAAAAAAAAAAAACAAATAAACAAACGTCAAATTATTTAGAATCTATGTTCTTAATAAAGGTGCCAAGTTACAACTTACTAAAAACAGATTTCATATCCCTTTTCAGGATTAATTTTTTTGACTTATTTAATCACAAATAATTTTTAGGAAAGCATATAGTATCGAAAGATCCCGGTATGGGGTTTACGGACAATTCGTAATAACTTTGAACCTTTTACTTCATTCAAAGATAATGCGCAAACAAATATACACACACATAGTGTGGTTGGTCAATACTATTTACGTAGAGAATATTTCTTTTACACAAACACACACTTTATTTTTCTCCATTTGTTTTTTCAACGTAATAAATTCATTATTTAATGCACTGAATACTGACATCAATTACTATAAGAATAACAGTTTCATATGCCTTGCTAAATTTATGATTTTCTACGTAATAAAAGTTCATTATCTATAATTCTGAGCACTCGTCCCTGCTGTTACACAAAATATACATTCCTTGCGGATTCATTTTACGTTAATGAAAATCGCGTAGAAGGAGAAGAAAATCGCGTTTTCAGAAGGAGAAATCATTGGTCATAATCTGTCTACATATCTAACTATCTATCTATTTCTATGTCTATATATTTATAATAACAAATGAACTATAATGCAAAATAAACAGATGATTAAATTTCCATATCAATCCACAAAAGCCTAATAAGTTACTAGTAAATGAAAATAAAATTATTTAAGTAATCTGACCAGTAATATACATATGAGAGAGAGAGAGAGCGAGAGAGAAAGTTAGTATTTTGCGTCGTGAAAAGAGACATATATATATAGATATCTATTAACAGGAATTTTATAAATATATAAGTTCAACAGATTAGAAAAACCAATAGGAGAATTACGAACCAATGCGCAAAATTGCAGCGAAAGGAAATGCAAAACTTAGATGTAGGAATTTATAAATGTAGAAATATATAAACAAATGAATGAAATAAAACCCGAAAATACACTGAGATCTTCATCAGGGAGGCCCCTCAGTGTAGGGGTGAATGAGAAGTTTCTGAATGAAGTTTCTTGTTTGGTGAGAAGTTGGGGGCTAAGGATAGTTATTAGCTTATAGCTACTGTCCTTTCAGAAACTTCTCATTCACCCCTACACTGAGGGGCCTCCCTGATGAAGATCTCAGTGTATTTTCGGGTTTTATTTCATTCATTTGTTTATATATTTCTACATTTATAAATTCCTATATATATATATATATATATATATATATATATATATATATATATATATATATATATATATATATATACCGCGTAAATTGGTTAGACAAGTGTAAAATACATCAGAAATTCAACTTACAAGGAAACATTCAAAAGGTGTTGTCTTCAAAAAATATTAAAAAAATATATATAATTGATTCTACTCTTTATAAAACACCACAAAGTGAAAGAAGTATCGACTGAAATGAATTACAGCGACCACAAAAAAATATCAAATTTAAGCATTTTTGGAGATTTAGCGCTGTTAGGAGATAAGTTCGCTAGTATCAAGATTACCGTGTACGAACAGAACCGTATTTTGCTTCTCTGAAAATCAATCGCCTAACAGTGTAAAATCGCCAAAAATGCTTAATTTTGATAATTTTTTGTGGTCGCTGTAATTCATTTCAGCCAATATTTTTTTCATATTCTGGTGTTTTATGAAGAGTAGAATCACATATATTATTTTCAATATTTTTTGAAGACGACACCTTTTGATTGTTTCCTTGTTAGATATATTATTCAAGAAGTTATTGTAATTTTAGAAAATTAAAATTTTCGATAACAAGAAATAATTAGATCCGAAGTATTAAATCAAAACATAAACATGTTTATACATCATTAATCGGAGCATTTTATATAATTTCTAGAAACAATTTATTTTTTTTTTAACAAGAATAATATGGAATATATTGCTTACATTGGAAGGAGGTGGATTGCAGAGAACAACCACCGTATTGCAATCATGGTCATATACCAAGGACCAGAAATCTTGAATGGTTCTTTGAAGGGGCCATTCGGTGGCGATATACTCCTTTGACCTGGTATAGCCCTGAAAATTATGGCATGCATATATTTTATTAAATACAGCATTTACGTTTTTAATGTTAAAACTACCAATTATTTATGTGAAAGTCTATTATTTTTTTATTAATATTTTATTAATGTGACACAAAAACATATGTTTTTATATAAATTTGGGAAGTTTTCACTGAAAGTTACACGTGTTATTGTCCTTATTTTTATTTTAATACTTTATTTATTTTTTCATTGGTAATTACATAAAAAAAAGTATCTAAACATGAAACTTTAAAAACTGAAAACATTCCATTAAGCAAAAAGAATTCTTAAATCGATATATGGCAGAATCACATTGGACAGGATAAACTACACAGACAATAAAAAAAAAAAAAAAAAAATATTGCGAAAGCATTCAAGTGGACGCAAGCATTTTTACTAGAATGTTGTGGCAATGACATGACTTTCTTCTATATTTTCATACGCAAATTCACTCAGTAAAAATAATTTATTAAAATCATTATTTAATAAAATTATCTTCCATGATAATTCAGTACGATTTCCATATTAGAGAAGTAATATAACATTAAATGGAAAAAAAAAAAAAAAAAAAAAGGATATTTTCGATATTACATAATATATATATATATATATTGTTAAAAATGAAAAAATAAATAAAAATCGATAACTTTATTTTAAATTATCACAGATCGATGGTTCAACCATTCATTTTAAAGATATTGGCGAACTCTTTTGAAAGATACCCATCATGAAAATTTATTCCCCTTGAGGGGGGACTTCCCCCCCCAGGTGGGGAGACAAGGCTTCTACATATACAAAAATTATTTACCAGTTAACTATCTCTATTATAAATAATTCTTGTAAATTTAATGTAATTTTTTTTGTAAATAATGTCTTTATTTATTTATTTTTTTTAAATATGTATTATTTAATTTATAAGTCATTTATTCAGCTGATTAAATGTTAAATTCATTAAATAAATGCATAAAGATTAAATGGCTTTATTTTTTAAATTTATCTACAGAACTACCCATTCCTTTGTTTCATAATTTTTAGAAACCGGCGTATATATGATAATATATACGATGCATCATACATCATCAATTACTTAACATATCAATATATCAGTTTAAAATTTTCAGGCATGTGTCAAAGGAAATGATGAATTGAAATAAAAATTATTTCTGAACCATGATAAAAATAAAATTATCTTACGTCAACAAAGACAGCGTTGATATAATCTGTATTATCGTTGCTCTGAAACGACGTTAAGTACGGTCTGAAATTGTCGGCTGTAAAAAAAGAAAAGATAAGTTCAAGAATATATAAACCATTAAGTTGAACACATCAACACTACAACTATACATACAGATATTTAATTTATTTAAATGAAAACTAAATAATAATTAATACACGATTATATTTTCAATGCTTTCAATGCTTTTTAATAGGTAATACTGAAGAAAATTAGTCTTTTGCTTCATACTTGAAACGTATATATATATATATATATTTCATATGTACGTATGCATATATCTGTAGTATTTAAAATTTAATTGTTTTTAATGTTTAATATGGAATAATAAACTATTAGGGAAATGAAAATTTAAGCTTCTAATTGAAAGATAAAGATTTTGTATTTAATTTAAAAAAAATGTATTTGATTAAAAATAAAAATGAAAAAATAAATTAATTAAGAAACAGATATATGAAAGGATATAAAATAATTAATTTTAATCTAAGAAAAACCCTATTTAAAAATTAGAAGTCGCTATTCGAACTTAGATACCACTAAGAATTGGTAAGCTTTTTTGTAAACTTTATTTCACGTAAAGTCACTTTATAACCCGAGAATCAAAAATGGGAGAAACTTTAGGAGTGATCGTTCAAATGTAAACGCGATGTTAATTTGTCTGTAACTAACTTTTGCATATTAATTAAACTATTAAACACTGGATATATAGAACTCAGCTAAATTGTCAATCATAGGCTAATCAATCAATTAGAGTCAATGATTTTTAGAACAATAAGCGAAAACACGCACACACACACACACACACACACACGCACACACACACACACACACAAAAAAAAAAGAAACTGAGAGAGGTTTCTTTATATAAGTGTAGCAGTGCTATTTAGAAGGGCATAGTCTAAAATTCACAACAAAGTACAATGAATCTTGCCGCTCTATTAAAAACGAGGAAAATTCGTAGGAAAATGCTATAAATTTCACAACGTTATTAAACGCGGTAACTTGTAAAATTCACAGCAAAATTTTGTAAATTTTACAAAATTGTTAAAACAGGCATTTTGTTAAATTTACAGCAAAGTGCAGCAAATTTTACACTACTGTTAAAAACAGCATCTTGTAACATTCATAGCAAATTGCAGTAAATTTTACAGCACTATTAAAAACAGCATATTGTAAAATTTACAGCAAAGTGCAGTAAATTTTACAACACTGTTAAAAACTACATTTAGTAAAATTAACAGCAATGTACAGTAAATTTTACAACACTATTAAAAACAGCACCTTGTAAAATTAATAGCAAAGTGCAGTAAATTTTACAGCACTGTTAAAAACAGCATCTTGTAAATTTCACAGAAAAGTGCAGTCAATTTCACAACACTGTTAATAACGGCATCTTGTAATATTAACAGCAATGTACAGTAAATTTTACAACACTATTAAAAACAGCACCTTGTAAAATTAACAGCAAAGTGCAGTAAATTTTACAGCACTGTTAAAAACAGCATCTTGTAAATTTCACAGCAAAGTGCAGTCAATTTCACAACATTGTTAATAACGGCATCTTGTAATATTAACAGCAATGTGCAGTAAATTTTGCAACACTATTAAAAACAACATCTGCTAAAATTAACAGCAAAGGGCAGTAAATTTGATAGCACTGTTAAAAACAGCATCTTGTAAATTTCACAGCAAAATGCAGTAAATTTTACAACAGTATAAAAGACAGCAACTTGTAAATTTTACAGCAACTGTGCTGGCAGCCGTGGTGCCTGCAACTTTTGTTGTAAAATGGCAAAAAATGTTTTTACAGTGCAAATAAATTCACGGTCTTCTGGGGTCCGAGAGAAAGCCTAGTTCCGCGTCGCTACAACAGTATACGGCCGCTCAGCTAAATTTAACAGGACTAAGAACGATTTCCCGCCGTGGGTGTCTACGTAATGGCCAAGTGCCTCTGCAATTATCGTTCAATAAAGAATATTTCAGCTTGCAATCTGTATTCCCGTTGATTTGCCTTAAAAGCAATCCCGTCAATTCATTACATACATATATAATTAATTATCTGCGATTGTAAAAAATAGTGTTTTCAGTTACAATGTTTTAATTGATTTCTATATAATTCATATAACATTTTAAAACTTTTAACAACTACTGTTCTCGCTGTTTAGTATTAAAAAAAAAAAAAAAAAAAAAATATTTTTTCATTGTAATGCATGCAAACATATTTCACAAAATAATCTGTAAAAAACATAATTTAAAATTTTAATATTTTAAGTGATTTTTGATGCTAACAATCGTAAATATTATAGAATAAAACCTTTCTTCGCTGTTTTTTAAACAGTACTCGAGAAAATGAAATGCCTAAAGAAGTTAAAATAAAGCTCCGAGAAATAAACAAAAAGTAAGTGAGGCGTAAAATATAAAAATCCTTTCCCTGTTACCTTTACCAAGTAAATGGAAAATTTTCGGGAAAACACACTTGGGAATAAAATGAACCTCGGAAAATAAAAGTTACGCTTGCATTGGGGGATTTTCTTTTACATTTATGATATAAATGTGGTATTTATTGAAAGAAATAGGTTCATATACTGCATTTTTACTGACTACGATTTAAATTTTATGAATAGTAAAATTATAAAAAGGTAATACATAAAATGGAAGGAAGAAAAAAAATCAGAAAATACTTACGAGGCACGATGGAAACGTCCCTGTTTTTGTCTCTGTTTTCTGGTCTGTGACCACCAGCACAGTCTCCAATGGATAACTTTGAACAGTTTTTGCAAATTTTCTGTATAAAAGAATAGAAATGTGTTAATATAACATGTTCAAAAAATCATTTTTTTTAATTAATAGATAGATTTCATTTTCAGTATATAAATCATTATAGAATTGTTTATATTCCCACATAAATGCATCGGGTTGAGGTTGGGGAGTTTGCTCTACGGTCATTTTCTTTCTTTCTTTTTTTCTTTTTCTTTTCTTTTTTTTTTTTTTTTTTTTGTAAATTAAGGCTCATTAGAGAGTGGTCTACAGTTTGAGGTAGATTCAAAGAGGTAGACCACTACAAACATCTATGCCTGAACCTGGATTAGAAACTGCCACTTGACAGATGAAACCAGAATGTTAAGCATTCAGTTTTCAGATGGGTTCCTATTTGCATGAAAAAATGCAGGATATATACTATCGTGACACGTGTACTTTTGCTTTACATGGTTAAACAAAAACAATATTCCCAACCCATACTTCGTCTAACAATAATTTTTTCAAATATTAATGGAAAACAAAATACAGCTTCCTAAAAGTTCTGCCCTCAACAAAAACACAAGAAATAGATATTTACATTTCTTGTAATAGTATGACTATGAAACTTTTATTGGAAAATTACAAAAAATACTTGAAATTAGTTTTTTTTTTTTTTTTTTTTTTAACTCAACACAGTTACCACATGTCTTTATATGGAAGAATAAAATTAAAAAGAACTTCTGTTGCCCTAAATTAAATTTTATTTCGTACAGAATTTTTTCTTTCTATTATTTAGAAAATATGCTACGGTTTCTTTTATTTTCAAAACATATTTTCATTGATTTTGCAAAATTTCGATCGTCCTGTAATTTAGTTTTAAAAGTATCTGCAATAAAAATATATATATATATATATATATATACATATAGTATTTAATAAAGTTAGATTAATGGACATATTCTTAATGTGTCAATTATTTGGATAGTTAATTAAAAAAAATTTCTTTTTTATCTTTCCTTTTTCTTTTTTCCTTTTTAACTTTAAGCTAAGTCATACCATCAAGTATACATTGGTCTTTGCCCCTTTATGCACTTTTTATATTTCGAGTTCCTTTTATGATTTTTCCAATAATTGTTCTTTCTTATACACCAAATGTTCTTATACTATCGATTTCGGAAGTGCTGTCGGTATATTTATGAATGTAGATTAAATCCATTTTTTTTTTTTTTAATATTTTTCCGTTACAGTTCTTTGAAAATTGTTAAAAAAAAAAAAAAAAAAAAAAAGAAGAAGGAAGGAAAAGTAGTACTCCAAATGTTTTAGATCTTTCAGTTTAAAAAAATGTAGATTTTCCAGTTTTTATTGTAGTCAATTGTATGTATCAAAGTAGAAACTCAACTATTTATGATGTTAGTAAAGAAATTAAAGTTGAGAACGTAGTTATTCGTTGGGCATTGATTATTCGTTTTGTAATTATACGTTTCAATATATTAAGAATGTTTTTTTTTTTTCATTTTGTTGATAATTTAATTATTATTTATAATTTTTCAATGCTATTGTAAATAATAAAACTGATTTGAGTTTTATAAAACCACCAATTTTGCCTCCTCCGCGTACGCTCTATTTTATCCAGTATTGAAGGATTAAAAAATTATTTTCTTAATAGATCAAACTAGAGCATTGTAGATCGAAATAAAAAATAAATTCTTGAAGAGTTATTAAAAATATATTGATTGACTAAATCAGTATTCAATGCATTTATATCAACAACAAATATACTACTAGACAAATAATTTTACAAATTTTTAGCAATTTATATAAAAAATCATAAGAATAAAATTTTTCTCACTAATCAATTAGAAAATTATCCGAAAGTAACAACTTAACTTCAATGAGCTACTTAAATAAATTTTATTTCATTTCTTTACTTTTAATTTAAAGCAGAAGAAAAAACAACTTTTATTTTTACATGTATGCTCCTATTTAAAAAAAAAAAAAAGTTTCTTCATTCAGTTCAACACAGTAATTGGCATTATCAGACATATAATTCTCCTTTCAATCTGAAATACACTTGAGAGAACTTTATTTATTTTTTCTTTATTAAAAGGAAATGAACACTGGTTACAACTCTCTTAACCATTTATTTTGAGAAATAAAATACTTAATCAATGTTGAAAACTTTTAAAAGTCTTTTAATCTAATGCTTAAAAGTATAAAACTAAGAATGGAGAAATGGGAAAAATCAATTACGTTTTGATAAATGTTGAAAAAAGTAAATTTTCAACATTAATGTAAATTTATGTTGAATATAAAATAACTGCGAAATGCATAAGCAAAAATGTGATGTGTTTCAATTATGAATACAAGTGAATTACAAACGTATTATAAAGCCACATATAAAATCTCATTTAAATATTAATCAACAATAGTAAATTATAATATAACAGATTAGAATTTAAATACTAATAAACAATAACCAATGAGTAAATTAAAACAACGCTTTTATCAACTCTTTCCAAATGATGTTTTGTCAGACTACTTTTAGTTAATATAGATGTATTGTCCTTCATGTTGAATTACATATGCTATTTTTGACTTTAGATAAAAATGAGTTTTCTGCAATATCTATTTTAAATAACAAACAATTTATTTATCTATTTTAAATAACAAACAATTAACTGTCACTCACAGTACTTCCTAGCCATAATTTTTATAAGAAACAGGTTTTGTTACATATTAAAGTGTATGAAAAGAGTTATTGCATTTGAACATTGTCAAAGTACTATAAAAGGAGTTGAAAATCGTTGTGTGAAGTTTATGTTTAAGATTTTGAATAAATCACACACATCTATATAAACCTTAATTTTGTATTCAAAGGGACTCAAAACACGTGATCATAGCAAAAACTCAGTTTCAAAAATTTTACCCACCCTCCAAAAAAAGAAAAGAAAAGAAAAACTTTAGTTGTTAGAATACGAACTGCAAATAAACATCATGAAAGTATCGATAAGTATTGTTGCTTTCACTCAGCACTCGTACGTATATTTCTGTACTGATAAGTATAAAGGATTTAAGTCCATATTCTTGATTTTTCAGGAGACGAAAAATAAAGTTAAACTAACTAAAAACTAATCAGAAGAATCGATTAGGAAAAAGGGATTAGGTTGATTTATACCCTTTATACCATTCAGTAATTGTCAATCTTCATTTAATAAAGGGAAAAAATTGAATTAAATATTTTATACTAAAGATTAATGCTAAATTTCTGACTTGAATCTTTTTTTACCAATGGATTTTCTCAAAGACTAAATGACATGGATTTAAATCCTTTATACCAATCGATAGAGAATTTTTTTTCTGAGTCTGACTATGTACTTAACTCAAAATCGACATTTTTGGACTTAAACCCTTTATACTTAACAGTACAGATTTTTTCGTCTAATAAAATGTAATGCTTAATAATTTTGATTCGAAGTAACTTTTGCGTTTTTTTTATTTTTTTATTTTTTTATAGCTTTAATTTGTTTATAAGTTAACTTTTTTTCATTCACTAAAAACTTTTTTTCTTGTTCTTTTCCTTTTTTTTTTTTTCTATTTTTTTCTTGTTCTTCCTCTTCTTCTTCTTCTTCTTTTTTTTTTTTTTTTCTTTCCATTCCCTAAAAACATTATACTTCTTTTCTTTTTTTAAATATATAGTTTCACTTTTCGAATTGATGGGCGATTTCATACCTGGAGTTAAGTGATTGAAAACATCTCTTCAGTAATTACAATAATTGTTTTATCAAAATTCAACACTCATAGGTTGAGCGCTACCTACAGACATTCCATTCAGACCGCATCATTCACCTACAACTTAAGTGCATTTTCTGAGAACATAAAATTTAATAAAAATACGCACGTTTATAAATAAAATGACTCAATGTTACTACAAGAAAGATATGACTTTATGTTACTCGAAGGAAATTTTATGTTGTCTGTCCTCGTTTCCAACACAGCTGTGCAAAAATTCCAATGCCAGCTAGTAGAGACGAAGAGAAAGTTTAATACGAATTCCATATTCCAAGTGATCAATGTGATGCTTAATGCACTAAAAATTTGAAAACCATAAAGCGTGTTTCAAGTATGGCTGAAAAAATATTATTTTACGCATTACAAAACTGTATATTACTTATCTATTTTTTCGTTTAATTACGCTTTACTACAAGAAATGAATGTTATAAGATGTTTTCATGTATACGTTTATCCGATTTGATATGGAGGAAATATTGGAATATGAATTTCATTTTTATTTCAATTCACCATAATAAAGTGCAGTATTTTGGATCATGATGGGTAGACTGTTGCAAACTTTCTAGTGCTGTTAATGTGTTTTGATGGTTTTATGTTACAAAATATAAAGTTTGCATTCAAAATTTTAAGTTAAAAGAAAGAAAAAAAATTAGGGTAGTAATATGGAACAAGCGGTTAATATGGAATAGTTATGGAGAGAAATAGGGAATACCCATTTCTTTATAAAAGATAATGTGGAATAAGATAGTATTTTTACAGAAAAATATTAATAATTGAAATATTAACATTCCCAGCTAAAAAAAAATCTTAAAAAATAAATAAATAAATAAATAAATAAATAAAAAATAAACCTATAAAAAAGGAAGAAACACTGCAGATAATCTGATGGTATTTGGAACAATAATAAGTTTAAGGGGGGAAAAATATACATATGGAAACTTTTTGCTTCCAAATTGCAGTTATTCTGCAGATTTTATGATTCTTATTCCAAGTACCTTCAGATTGTCAAAATTTTTTTAATAGTTCTTCTGCAGACTATTTTTAGATAAATATAGTTTGAAATTATTATTGAAAATAAATAGTATTGAAAAAATATTAACATTCTAAATTTACAAAAGTTATAAATGATATGGAATAATTGGTATTCCATCTTACCCGAATAGACATCTTTCACAGTCATTTGCAAAAGTGTAAGACCAGTAGCCGATTTTCAGTATTTTAACTCATTGCATCATTTACGCAGATTATTGCGTCATCTCATGTGCTGATTGCATCAGGCGCATTCTACTGCTATAAATAAAGGTACCCGGTACGTTTATCGCCAGTTGTTTATTGGATTTTGTCGTAGACAGTTCTGTTGTGTAATTATTGTAATGGGTAAAAAACCTTCACTTACTGTTACAAAAAGGTCAGAAATATTGACTCTGCATAAAATTGGATTTTCTGAACGTCAAATAAGTTCGAGGGTAAATATGAGAAAGACAGCTGCGCATCAAGCTATTAGTAAATTTAAAATTTTGTGGACCTAAAGAGTTGTTTCTCTTTCGTACTTGGAGTAAGTCGAGGTTTCCTTGCAGGTTTGTGGGATGATAAACCAAAATCTTTGGCCAAACGTCTTGAAACAGTACTCCAACTGACGTTCGTGCCTTTTGCAGGCAGAGAATGTCTAATCGTATTGCAGGATGTTCTTGGATCTCGTATGACCCTCCTCCTTATCACATGATCATCACGTGCACTCGTTTTTCTTGGACGACCGCTTCTCTTAAGGTTCACAAATTATCCCGAAATTTTAAATTTACTAATTGCCTGATGCACAGTTGACTTGCTCGCATTTACCCTCCAACTTATTTGACGTTCAAAAAAATCCAATTTCATGAAGAGTCAATAATTCTGACCTTTTTGTAACACTAAGTGAAGATATTTTACCCATTACAATAACTGCGCAACAGCACTGTCTACAACAAAATCCAATGAACAGTTGGCGATAAACGTGCCGGGCACCTTTATTTATAGTAGTACAATGCGTCTGATGCAATCAGCACATGAGATGACGCAATAATCTGCGCAAATGATGCAATGTGTTAAAATACTGAAAATCGGCTACAGGTCTTAAACTTTCGCAAATGACTGTAGAATAAACTGACCTCAACCACATGTTGATAGGAATAATTTCAGGGGTATCGGACTACCAACTATTTAGATTCCCCTACAGAAAATGGTATAAGGCAAAACTGCAGTTCATATTTGAGGCCCAGCGAAGACGTTTCACGTGCTGACGATAGATTGCAGCACCGTACTGGTGGTATTCCCTGTAAAGGTATTCCATTTTACCCGACTATTCCATATTCTCCACCTTTCCTTTAATTTTTAACCCGGACCAAAAAAGTAGAATGTTAAAAGTTTGAACCCTTACCTACCTGTCTTTCTATTTGTGTGCCTGTGACACTGAAGCTCCCAAACGAATGCACCGATTTCAATACGGTTTAAACAGTGGTTTAGTGAGATTGGATTTTAGCTACGTTTGATGAAAATCTGTTTGACGAATTTTTTAAAACTAATTATTATTATTATTATTATTATTATTATTATTTTCCCAGGTAATTTTTTTTTTTTTTTTTTTTTTTTTACTTTACGAGTTTTTACAACTAACTAATGATAGGTGATAAGTGTTTTTAGATTGGAGTATAAAAACTCTTTTCTTCTTTCTTTGTTTCTTTTTATTTTTATTTAAAAAATCGCGAATTTTTAATCGATTTTGACAAAGTTAAAAATTGGTTATAGATAGAGATTATGAGTTTACCCTCCAAAAATCGATAAATTCAATTGAAATGTAGGAGGATTTTTCGTAATTAATTAAAAAACAAACTTTTTCAGGTGATTTTTCATTGATATTTTAAAATTTGCGAGCCGTGAATTTTCCAACTTATGTTAGATGACAAGTCGTGTGGTTTTGATTTTTCTTTCCTTTTTTTTCTTTATTTTTATTAGGGATTAAAAGAAATTTATTAATCGCATATTTTTAATAGATTTTAACAAAAACTAAAAAATAGCTATAAATGTTGGTTATGAATATTTATACGAAGAAATGGCAAAATGCCAACTCAATTATTAAACCAATATCATTCTTAAAAATTTATTCAATGATTAATCTATTAACCAGTTTGAACAAAAAACTAGTATGTTGTGGCCACCATAAGACTTTCTTCTATATTTTCCTATATACATATTCAATCAGTAACAATATTAAAAAAAAAAAAAATACGATTTTTTTTTTTTGTTAAAAGTAAAAAAAATCGATAACTTTGTTTTAAATTATCACAGATTTATAGTTCAAGCATTCGTTTTAAAGGTATTGACGACATCTTTCGAAAGATACCCATCTTCGAAAGATCCCCAAAGTTTACATAAAATGCGATCACAGCGCCATCTGCTGGACGATTGATCCCAAAATCTAATCAGACCCTTTCCATGTCAGGGTCCAACTATACACAGAGTTTGGTTCAATTTCATTCATCGGTTCGTGAGATACGGTGAAAAATACGAAATTTTGCGATCACAGCGCCACCTGCTGGACGATTGATCCCCAAATCTAATCAGCACCATGCCCCGTCAGGTTCCAACTAGATACCAAGTTTTGTTGAATTTCATTCATTGGTTCGTGAGATACGGTGAAAAATACGAAAATTTGCCCTATACTGCCGTGTTAAAAATTTACATAAAATGCGATCACACCGCCACCTGCTGGGCTATTGATCTCCAAATCTAATCAGCACAATACCCCGCCAGGGTCCAACTATATACCAAGTTTGGTTGAATTTCATTCATTGGTTCGTGAGATACGGTGAAAAAACGAAACCACAGACAGACAGACAGACATTTTTTAAAAACTATCAATTCGTGTTCAGGACATCCCAAAACGTGTAGATCCGTCAAAAAACGGATGTCGAAAATTTTCGCGAATCCAATACTTTCTCTATATTACATATAGAAGAAAGTAATAATAAATCGTATTTATACGCTTTGTAAAAATCAATTTAAACATATTTCAAAAACTTCGTAAAAATCAATATTTAAAAACCTAGATTTTTGATGTATAATTACTTTCTACATCCCTTTTTTTTTCTTCTTTTTTCTTTCTTTCTTTCTTTCTTTTTTTTTTTTTATATATATTATAAAAACTCTTCGTGATAACAAAACGCAAAAGTAACATTAAAAAAAGCAAAATATTAAAACATTTTTAAAAAATAAAGAAAAGAAAAGGAAAAGAAAAAAAGAGGTTGGGGAATAGTTTTAAAAAAATCGTGTAAAGAAAAGCAATAGTAATTAAATTAAAAAAAAAAAAAAAGTAGATAAAAGAGATGAAAGAAAAAAAAAAAAAAAACAGCTAAATTAAAAGTGAGATTTTTTTTTTTCATAGTAAAAGAAAATGAAAAGAAAATATATCAAGTGGAAATAAGCATAGAAATGATAACAATGGAAAGAAAAAACAAAATAACCACAAAAAAGGTTTTGTAAAGGAAAAAAAAAAGAAACCGAAAAGGCAAATAAAATTAAACCTTTAAGAGAAAAACCTTGTTTTCAAAGAGGAAAAACAAATGAGTGAATGAAAAATTCTAACCAGATCACAGGAAGTCTGTAGAGAAAAGAAAACCTCAAAGGAATCGCTGCGGTGAAAAAAATCTGGAAAGTTAAAAATGTTTACATTTGAAGAGAGTAAAATTCTATTTCGAATCATAGAAAGAATAACCCTTTTCACTGCTAAAAATTACAGCAGAAAATTATTAACTTTAAGTCTTACGTAAAAATATAGCAAAAAGTAAACGAATATGTTAATTACATATATTTTCTTTATAATAAAATCTCAAGTTTCTCGAAACAAACGCTAGAAACTGATGTCATTGCTGCTTGAACAGTACATTAAAATAAATAAAATAAAATAAAATATGATAAAATATTATGTTTTCAAAATATTAAATAATAATATTAATTTTAAAAAAAGTTTAATTTAACAGAGAAAATAATCTCACAACTGCCACAGTATACAATCTATATAATATTTCTCTAACTCGGACCAGTTTCAATTATTTTTTATCGAAACGATACGATACGCGAGGATAAAAAAATAATATTTATAAATGAACAATAATTAAACACGCGGTGTAATTTTTAGCAGAACTCAATGGACTAATAAGAAAAAATGACGACATTTGTCTGATGAGACTATTTTACGAAAAAAATGTATTTTTAACAGTTGTTTCTTCAAAATCTTTGCAAGCGTCATTTTAAACCTAGCAATATTTTAAAAATATATACAGATTATGAACTTTTGTGTCATAAATTGACTAAAAAACACAATCATAAAAAATATAATCAAAATAGGAATTATTTTATTTATTTATTTATTTAAAAAAAAAAAAAAAAAAAAAAAAAAAAAAAAAGAAGAGGAAGAAAATTGTACCAAAATTAATAAAATGTCATCGCCAACATGACGACAAGAATTTAAAAGGCGTCGTGGGAGTCTTATATTAAAATTGTACTGCCATTGGAAGTATGAAAATTGGGTCGTGAACCATGAATTTTATTTGGAAACCTTTCTTTGAATGATTTTGATTTCATTATCGTAGAATATTAATTTGGTTTTTTTTAATAATTTGGCTTCTGGTAAAGTAAAATTTTAATTAGGTGGCGAAATTGGTATAAATAACATTTATGAGTTTCAAATTTTAAATGTAAATAAAAAAAGAAATAAAATGCGAATATTTCGCACGGGTTTGCTAGTAAATGAATAAATAAATAAGTAAAATTTTATAATAATAAAATTTTATCCGTGATTTTACATAAATAAAACAAAAAGAAAAGATAACTCCTTTTTTTTTTTTTTTTAATTTTATTTTCTGATAAAAAAAAAAAAAAAAAAAAAAAAAAAAAGCATTATTTTTTTATTTCTGAAAATTAATATACCCATAAGCCTGTAGACATTTTCAAAATGCATAACTTTTAAAGGAATTAATAGAATTGAACGCAGTTTGTGAAAAAATCCTTCTCGTGAAGGAGGATTTTTTTTGGTAAAGACAAAAAAAAAAAAAAAAAGTTAAGTTATTTGTCGGTAGAGGGCGCTGCGTGTGACTAGATCGTACAATTTCATGAAAAACTGTTCTTATTTGCATGCAAATGTTTAAAGACATATAAATCCTATTCTATGTGTCCGTCGTCACCAAAAATTGCAGTTTGCAAACGAATTATAAACACTGCTAACTGCTACTTCAGTCGGCGGTTCTTACTTGAGGGAAAACATCTTCATCAATAACGCTTCATCCACCAAGTCAGCATCGCAATTAAAACTTCATGTATGCACAAGTAGGAGGGAAAAAAAAAGAAATAAACTGTTCTAATCGCAAAATTGTGCAATTTATAGAACTTCCATTCACATATTTTTCTTTCACATTCGTGCGAAAAATTTAACTATTTGTCTAACTATCGTCGACAAAAAATTTAATAATTATTATTTTTTTTTATTATTTTTTTACAAAAAAAAAAAAAAAAAAAAAAAAAAGAGAGAGAGAGAATGATTTTTTTGCAAACCGCGTTTAATTCTATCGTTTCATTCAATAGTTATGAATTTTTAAAATGTCTACAAACTTATGGGATACTCTGAATGTTCTACCCAAAATTCGAAAATTCAAAATATTTTTGTCGAGAAGTAGTTTTTTTCTAGACCTACAGGTTGTCAAATATGTGATATTCCGTCCAGATATCATTTAGTTTTCCCTGCAATACACTCAAACGTTATATATATATATATATATATATACAATCTAATACTATATTTATTTATTTTATTGCATTGAGGTGTGTAAAATAAATACCTATATAAACATTATTATTAAAATTACGTAAAATATGTTTTAGAAAATTGCTTTCCAACCTCTTACTGGTAAAACAGCTTTACTTTCCGTCTTGGACATCAGAACGTAAAACAACATTCATATAAATATTATTTCTTGATAAATCAGAAGTACGATTTTCTGACTGAGAGATATTCAATACATTTACCTCGGACTCACTCTATGAATCGATCATAAAAGTTATTTTGACTTACAAAAGTAACACTAATGAAAGCGGAATTACAGAAAGTACAAAATGGTTTTGATTCAAAAGGTGAGAAATATGACCACGAAAATTGTGTTGTGAAGGAAGTAGAATTAGTTGGTTTTCTGTTAGCAATATTCACAAATACAAAAGTTATCGCGGAATTTAAAGCGATGTGTAAATAGCGACGAATTCAATGTCGATGATTAATTTTTTCTTTTAGTCGCATAGAATGCGTCGGCGATCGTAGGGGCACAAAAACGCCGAACGTGTGAGATGCGGCGCTGACCAAAGATGTTGGTTGGTTGTAGGGTTAAGGCCGTTTGACTACGCTAGTGTTCTAGGCCTATGGGTGAAATGACCTCCATGAGGATCTTTCTAAGGGGTCCTTGCCCGTAATTTACGCGAGTTTTGGAGAAAACCACGGAAAACTCCGAACGGCAAGATCGATGAGCGCGACCTTAGATTGAACTCAGCACTTCCCCTCTACCAGCTTTGAGCGCAGAACTGCTCGGCTGCTGGTGGGCTGCCGACCAAGAAGGAGTTAAAAAAAAAAAAAAAGAAGATTAAAATAAACATATTACACAGCACTGCAAAAAAATAATGTTTTTCGGGCACTGATACTATTCTTGCTGACTCTTGTGTAAAATGTCCTCCTGATTCCGATTATGATCACCACTTTGCCCAATTACCCACCGTTTTTCCGGAACATCACCCCTCACCAATTTTTATCACTGTTTGGAAATTTTATGGCCATGAATTTGATTTGGAGAGTGGAAAAAAAAATATTTTAACTGTTAAAAACACAAAAATATAACGTTTAATAAAAAATAATAATATTAACTGATTAAAAATTATATTACATATAATACATAATTTCAGTGGCAAATCCTCCCCTAAATTTCCCCTTCCTGCAAATGTTCATGTTTTAGAATTTTCCAACTCTGTAGCCCCTCAGAAGATAATTTAACAGTTAAAATAATCCTTTCCATCCATAAAAATAAAATTTATAGCCATAAAATTATCAAAAAGTGATAAAAATAGAAGGGCGTCCCTAAAAATGGTAGGCGAAAGGGCTAAATGGGCGTCATATTCGGATTCAGGAGGTCATTTTACACAAGAATTTGCAAAAATGGTGTTGAGGCCGATTTTCATGTCGAGCAGTGTTATTTCTGTTACGTAGGTCTAAGAATATTTATTATAATGAAATAAATTGTAATTATTAAAAAATATATATATTATGTAAATCAAAGATAAAAATTTAAATTGGCATGTGAAAAAAGGTCATAAATTTGCGGTATTTAGATACTATTATCCGTCGGCATATAAACTAGCAACGATTTTAATGAATTTATGATGAAGAATATTTTTATAAATAATTAAATTTAAATTACATTTCTTGACTCGAATTCCGTTATTTTAATAAAACATGAAGTTAAACGTTAAATATTCTTTTACATCGTTTATTTATCAGGACATTTGGCACAGTTTTTAATTTGGCGAATATAACTTAAGTAGGTATAATATGCAAGGAGCCAATTTGGAAATAGATTCATTTGGAAATATTTTTATTGCTAGGCATATTCGGGTTTCTGCCAGCATTGAAAATGTAGTGGTCTAAAAAGAAAATATGAGTTCTGATTTACTGGTCCAAAAATACAAAATGGTGCACAAGCATATATAGATGTATTCTTTTTATGCATATTTTTACGACCTATATCAATGCTTTTATATGAAAACAGTACAAATTATTTTGAATTTAAGATATTCTAAACACAAAATGTCTTTGTGTTTCTGTTTTATTGAAACTAAGTCTTGCAAAAGCAAAACGATTTAACTGCAGTAATTAATTTAAGCTATATAATATATACAATTTTTTAACAACTTGCCGTAAAATGAACATGCCGTAGAAATATTCTTACTATATTGTGCATATTTTCAGTGTTTGTAAAATATTTTATGTACAATATAATCCCGTGTTTGAGCTAGAATATTCTTTATCTCATTTATCCTTCATTTTCAGCCTTTTTACAGTTTATCCACGAAACTCGGAAGTATACTGTAAAATGTTTTGGTAAAAAAAAATATTTTATTTTATTTTGTTTTATTTATTTATTTTTTTAAAATTCGCTGTGTTCTGTCTAAGTTATTACTATCCATATCACTTTATGTCTAACATCGTATGCGGAGTTAGTTGGCATAATTACACGATTTTAGGAAAAAGTATTTTGGGTAGTCACTTAAAAGATTTTGCATCCAATATGTTAAGCTTTTCCGTGTATTCATCAGAATTTCTCTAAGTATTGACACACACACAGAAAAAAAATCTATGCGATATAGCTGCAGTTTTTCCTAATAAAAAAGGACTGTATATAGTGCTTATATTACATTATACGAAATTTATTAAATATGTTTTCTTTTTTTATTATTATCATATTCAGTTAAAATTTTTTATTTATAATTAAAATTTTTAATTAGAAATTACAATTTAATTTTAACAAAATGACACAATATTTTACAAAAATAAAAATTCAAAATTTTTATTAATTAATTAATTTATTATAGGAAAGAGAATTAAAAATAATCTGGCTTGTCATTCACACGACGATATGTAAACCTACGTTAAAACAACTCAAATTAGACATTGGAAGAGTTTTATATGATAATTAGTTTTGTATGAGGGGGGACTACTGCCCCCCTCAACCCCTCCCACCCGTCTCATTACTGCACCTACATTTATACAGAATTTAAATCTGTTATTAAAATTAAGAGTTCCCTTAAAATTATTCAGTCAACTTAATTGAATTCTCTTGGGTGTCCCTGCACATAAACCATTTGAACCATCTTAACGAAAGGCTTTGCGTAGCACCCCTATATCATACGCATTTAGAATATCAAATTTGGACTTTCTTCTACTATTTGTTCATGAGATATGCTGATAACAGACAGACACACACAGACACACACACAGACCAACCGCTAAAAACATGATTTTCGGATTCAGGGGACCTCAGAACGTGTAAATATAACAAAAACTCACTTTCGAAAATTTGACCCAAAAACGTTTCTTTATCTTATGTGTAAGAGAAAATAAAAAGTATTAGCAACACACGAGCAAGTATACTTAACATTAAAACAACTTACATAATTAAAGACTTCGAAATGCTGTAATTTACGGCGTTTGTCATTTCTTATGATATTGCTTTTTTTTTTTTTTTTTTTTTTTTTTTTTTAATACTTAGAAGGTGAAAGTTAAAAAAATCTGGGCTGTTACAGTCACATGACTTCCATTACCCACTACTACACATGTACTCATTTCGGAAGTAGTGTGGTCAGAGGACATAAAACTATTTTAACAAATAAAACACCTAAAAATTTTCCTGCATGAGCAAATGGATAGATACGCCGGGAAGATATATAAAAGAGAATTTACTAACAGTTATATATAAAAAATAAAAAAAAAAAACATTAGAGCCGATTTCGAAACACTCATTTCCGAGATCTATATTTGATTTACCTAATCAGAACACAATTTTATTGCAGTAAACAAGTAATACATGCCAAAGGACATCTAAAAAAGTGTTTATGTAGCAAATATGAAGAACATCGTTAGAGACGTTTTTGAGATACCGACTTATGGTCCCTCTGACGAGTTTCACCATAGCTTTTTAAACTCATCTGCTCACCAGAAAGTAACCATTACGTATGAAAGGATATCAAAAAGGAGTTAATTTGGTGAGTTAAAATTGGTTGAGCTATGTTTTAAGGAATGCACTTGCGAGACCTAAAATTGACCTATTTATACAGGACGTCTACCAATTTTCCTAAACTAACCAACTAATACATACAAAAGAACATCTAAAAGGATGTTAATCTAGCAACTTTGAAGAAAATCGCTTTAGCCTTTTTTGAGATATGGTCCCACATCCGATTTTCCAATTTTCACCAAAAGTTGGAAAAATCATTTGCACATTAGACCTGATTTAATTTTAAAATTTTATCGCTCTACCTTTTTTAGTTTTGTAGATATGATAGTTAAAAAATCGCCACCCCTCTCCGTACACACTGACCAATTGCCCCAAACCACTTTTTGGACTCAGGAGACCTTAAAACATATAAATAGATGAAAACTCCATGTCGAAATTTTTGACCGTGTACAAAACTTCCATTAGCTATGGTAGTTGGGTAATTTAATTAAAAAAAAAAAAAAAAAAAAAAACGGATATTGTCACACAGA
Organism: Salticus scenicus; assembly: GCA_963930645.1. Classification (NCBI taxonomy): domain Eukaryota; kingdom Metazoa; phylum Arthropoda; class Arachnida; order Araneae; family Salticidae; genus Salticus; species Salticus scenicus. The sequence continues at coordinate 265,857,542 of OZ005653.1, read as the reverse complement.
AAAAAATATATACACGTTTTCATTTAAAAAAATAATTTATTCGTCTAAAGTTTCAAAAAAGGAAATCAAAATTAAAATGGAACACTTAAAAGAATATCATCTTAACGCTTTATTTAGCAGCTCGGAAGTTTTCTCCTTCCTCTTAATTATCTCATGTGTGCTTTGACACAGATTTAATTTAATGGTATGACAGAACTAGGTTAAGATAAGAATGGGGGCTGTCAAAACAGGAATTAAAAAAAAAAAAAAAAAAAAAAAACGGGTAAGTTACTAAAGTACTCATAAGGGTGTTAAAATCAAGTGATATTTGGGGAAAAAATGTATTATTTTGAAATTTCTTTATTTATGTAAGTTTTTATTATTTATTTATTTATTTATTTTGGCATCTCATGTATGGTTTGACTCAGATTTTTACTTTCTCTAATGCATATATGGTGGAGAAAGTATTGTCTTGAGGTCATATTTTCAAAATTGAGTTTTTACTACATTTATACGTTTAGAAAATTCCGAAAATCAAGTTTTTAGCAGTTGGTGAGTATATGTGTGTGTCCATCTGTTACCTCTTGTTGGTACGTTTAACATCTTTAGAGTACAAATTGAAATAAACATAAATTTTTAATATGCACGAAAGCATGGTCTTACATAGAACATTGCATGATAAGCATTCATCTTTTGTTGACAGAGCCACGCAAAAAGAATTCTGATATATTAGGTTTACAGTTGAAAATGGCTTAAAGAGCATTTCAGATTGTGTTATGTATTATTTTGCTGCGCTAAATTTACGTACACTATTTGGATTCAGTTTGTAGAAAACATAAAAGATATCTCAAATATAGTCAAATAAATTTCATACAGTGGCGTAGGTAAGAGTTTTTTGAAAGATGTAAATTTTTAATTTAATAACACGGTTAAGCGTTCTATGAATGTAGCTATAGTATTTAAAATTGAGTTGAGGAGACGGTAAAAACCTCTCTCATACAAAAATGCATGTGAAATGAAACTGTTTCCCAAACTATTCTAAATGTATTTATCATACATCGAAAATGGTTGAAAATGATATACCGCTCAACTTCTACATTAACCCTTTCAGGACCATAAGATTTCCAAGACAAAATATGCCAATACAACACAATATTTTAGCTATTGTGGGTGTAAAGTAAGAGAATATCACCAGAAAAACATAGCAGGGTGTATAGGTTTCCTATAATTTCATGGGAAATATTTTCCCTATGGACCATAAAAGTAAATAAACGAAGAGTTGGGTTTATTATATCGGTATTTTATTTATTGCTTTGTAATACAAATTTATTGCTTTGTAATATAAAAATTATCAGAAAAGTAAAATAAATAGCTAGTTATGGTATTCTACGAAACAATTTCGTTTACTTGTGAAGCACAAGTGGACATTGCACATAACACATTTATTATGTGTCCTATTTTCTATACTTTTTTTTATTCGTTCAGAAACACATTTGCTGCCTTGGACATACGTTTTATTTTGACATTCAGTAAAAAAAATATCGATTCAATAATAATTGAACAATCGATAACGATTTTTGTAGAAGGGAAAAATATTTCCCTTGGGCGTGAAAGGGTTAAACTGTAATATTATATCTATAGTAATGTAGAGTAAGAGAAAGTAGTGTGAGTACCACACCAGATTATTTAAAATTATTTGATAGAGCAATAACAGAAATTATTAAACAAAAAGAAAGAGATTAGTTTTATTAAATAACAAAACATTAACAAGCTGTACGAGATAACGCGCAGTTTGGCACTAATATCGCCTATTCTTATAATAATGAAAAGTAAAAATGATATAATCACACATTTCTAAACCTATAAAATGTAGATACTAAATTTATAATAAAGATCACAAGAATTTACGAGAAAAATAGTTATTCCAAGAGTAATGCACACGCGCAAATTTAAAAAATAAAAGAAGAAAAATAGTTTGATTGAAATTAATTATTTTTTTATGAATCTTGAGAGTATAGTTGAGTTTTTTTTTTTAAGCTCTTTTTATCACATTATATTAAAATAATTATAAGATAAAAAAACTTTTTAATGTTTTTAAATTCACAATGCGTATAAAAATTTTAAAGTGATCATGACATCAATTTTTGTGAAATGCATAATTTAACTTTTTATAATTTTTTAAGGTTCACGTTTAATTAAATGTATTTATTTTTAAGTCGGAAGAAAATGAACTCTTAAATTTTTTTGGGGGGCAACAATTAAATTATAGCTAATATTTTAATGGCTATTTTTTAAGCTATTAGGAGGTTATTATTTTCATATCTTAATTAATTAAAAGAAAACTAATCAAAAATTCGAAAATCGGGCTTCGAAATATTACGTTGTCATCGGGTTCTGAGCTATTCTGAAACTTTCAAATGTCCTGTTAGTAGAAAAGTTAGTTGAAAATCGATTACACGATTTGTCCTGGACAAACAAACAGATAAACAAGAATAAAAATTAATAAAAACATGGCAATAAACACTGTTTTTTTTTCAACTTTAGTAATAACCTATTTTCTCATTTTTTTCTCCTAAACACGACTCTTAAACAAATAAACAAATTAACGTGGAATTTGGATGACATGTTCTTTAGCAAATTATTAATCAATTTACACATAATTTTGATAACGGAGATAATTAATAAACTAATATAATTTTTTTGTCTTCATTTTTTCTTAAAAATCAATATTTGAGTTGGGTTGATTAACGTCTGGGATTCGCCATTAGGGGTGGTCCGGAGACATGCCATCGCAACTTTTGATCCTTCCCGATGTGGATGGCTTCCATGCTTCGTACAGTCAGTCGACAGCAAAATTATTGAAGCACACATCCACATTTTTCATATATTTTCTTTTAGTTTGATCGCTAATTTTTAACATCCACTTACTTTTTTATAAACAGCATAAGATTAAGATCAGGACTTGACAAATATTTACTAAACAAAACAGTATAATATCCACATCTTTTAAATAGGAATTATTGTCAGCACTTAAATAATTTTGCTACCAACTCCAGAGATATTAATTTTATGATACATGGAGGATATTGCAGCTATGCAAGCGTTTACGTGAACAAGCGACCATTAGTGTATACGACGATGTTTTGGTTGAGTCGGGAATCGAATCCACAGTCCTCCCTAATTTGACTATACCGCGAGCCCGATACATATTTCAACCAAAGGGAAGAAACAACGAATGATTTTAAAATGGAACTAGTATGTTGTAAATAAGAATTTTTCAACGTTTTCCGGTGCAAATTCAGACGGTACAGATTATTTGTTAGATTTTTTTTTTTTTTTTTTTTTTTTTTTCCATAACGAATGCAGGCGATTATCATTTCAGGAAAATATAACACTTAATGTCCATAGAAAATCAACTTTGGCAATTGAAAAAAAAAAAAAAAAAAAAAAAAGTGATAACTTTGTTTTAAATTATCACAGATTTAAGGTTTAACCATTCGTTCTAAAGGTAGTGACAAGTTCTTTTAATTGATACCCATATTGAAACTTTACACCATCCGGAGGCGGGGGGGATTATTCCCCCCAGGAACGAGCAATATCCCAACATATACAATTTGTTTTTCCTGGTTAACTATTGCTATCATATATATATATATATATATATAAGATAAAATTTAAATATAGGAGGGAGTAAAACCTGAATTATTAAATAAATAGAACTAGAACAAAGTTTTATAAACCAATGCGCAAAAGCAGCAAAAGGAAATATAAAACTATAATAAATAAACAAAATAATCAGAACCAAATGAAAATTTAATCCCAAAACACATGAGGGCCTTCATCAGGGGAGCTCCCCCATGTTGGGAAAGGAATATGAGACGTTTCTGACGAAACGCTGGTATTAACCAAAAAACACGTTTCTAGCCCCCAACTTCTCACAGATGGAAGCACGACCATATAGCAAACGAATTTCAATTAATACATAGTATAAAAAGCAATTAAATTCAGAAATAAAGCACAAAACATATTACATCAAATATAAAATACAAGAAATTAAATAAAACAAGAATATATAAATACATACGTGGACAAACTGGAATAGTCAGTCTTTCTGACTATTCCAGTCATGACTATTCCAGACTACATGTCATCCAATCGCTGTTCGATTCAATGCCTAGGCAGATATGTGCTGTTATTGCTCACAGAGGTCGCTGCTTTATGTACTGTTTTCTCAGTACATATAACTCGAAATTTCCTGAAATTTTAATCAATTGTTCTTCCTGCTATAATGTATGTGTCCAACAAATTTCATTCCGTTATTATTATTCCTTCTTGGTGTAGCAATTTTAATGGCCAGTAGTATACTTTCAAATGATATAGTTGGTTAGTTCAGGAAAATTGATAGGCGTCCTGTAAAAATAGCTCAATTTCAGGTCTCGCAAGGGCGTTCCTTTAAAAGCGGCTGTATGGATTTTTTTCAAACTCGCCATATTAACTTACTTTTAAATATGCTTTTGTATGTAATTATTGTTTTCCTGTCAATAATTGAGTTTTGGTGAAAGTTGATATCTCAAAAACAGCTCTAACGATTTTTTTGAAAATTGTTATATCAATCCATTTCTTTCTTATGTATCACGTAATTATTATTGGAAAATTAACAACTACCCTGTTTAGGTAGGTCAGAAGTTTAGGTAGATCTCGAAAATTGGTGTTTCAAAAAATAACTCTACCATTTTTTTTTTCTTATTTTTTACCTCGCTATATGTAAGCTTCGTTTTATATGTCTTTACATGTGTATAAAGTTTATCTTACCACAAAAATGTTATGTTTCTACTTCTTTAAGTCACTTTTATATCTTCTGATCACATTATCTCCAAAAAATGCATATAATGTGTGTAATAGTGGGTAATGGAAGTCGTGTGGTTGTTTCACACCAGATTTTTTGTATTGTATTTTACAAAGATTTGTTAAATTTTATTTTTCTTAAATTTATTTTTCTGTTATATTCGCAATTGCCCATCACAAAAATTTCAAGTTATTTGTTATTTTTACTTTTATTTCAATTCATCTTATTTTCTTATTGTCATTAACATTATTTGCTTATTATCACCAATGTATCTACAGATCAGCAGTCTCGACGTCCCATTTGTGTTACTCAATATTGGGCAGTTAATATTTACTTAGTATATATATTCCACCGCATCTTTCCCCTCCAAGTTTGTTTCTTTTGTCCAATATTTGTTCCTTAATACAATATAGATGTAACTTTACTGAAAGTGCTCATTCAACAGCTACCACGCATAATAGACAACTTATCGGTATCTCATCTTGTAGTTTTATACGCCCTTTAAGTAAATTACTAATTCTAAGCACAACATTTTCTATAAAAATCATTTGTTCTAAGCATTCTATAATGTATGCTATGTTGAATACAGTGTAGCGATCTTAAAACGCATTTTGAAAACTGAATCTATAGACCATAATTTATCTAAATTATTTTGTGCATCCGTATGCACAAACCACAAACACTACATGTATAAAAAAATAAAAAACTATAAAACTAATTCTATGTAACTCATAAATGTTTGTTCCAAACTTCAAACAAATCGGATGGTTTTTTAATACTGCTGCAGTACATACATACAAAAATTACAGACGCCAACAACGTGTTGAATCCCAACAATGAAGCTTAACTAAAGTTTAGGTAATAAACATAACCGTGAAAACAGAACCACCCTTCCTCTTTAGAAATACCTATTTTTATTCTCTAAATAAACATGACAAAAATTATTAACGTGAGTGTGCCTTTAATTTTCTAAAACACAGAAAAAGTTTCGCCAAGGAAACTTTTAGTATAATCAAAATTTTCCTTTGTAATTATGCGCCAAAAATAACAATAACACTAAAAGCTTCATTTTCCTTGTATGCACATAAATGATAAACACCTTTCGGCGACATTTTTCCGTTGCCATAGAAACAAATGCAAATAGAATACTTAAGTGTAATCCTTTTAATTAGATATTTATGTAATGAAGAGCCATATCACCAAGTCATGCTTACATCAAATCGATCATATTATTTTTTTCTACTTATTTTCCGACCTTTTTCTTCCTCATCCAGTCGCATGCGTTTCCATGGAAACCATTGCTTCTCATATATGTAGAAGACTGTCAGGACAATTTGCTATATAAAATATTCTAAAAATTTGATACGAATGTAAATATATGCCATAAAAGAAAGAAAGAAAGAAAATAATAATAATAATAAAAAAAGTCGTTCCAGAAAACATATTTGAATTTGATGCCAAATAGCAGACCATCTTTTATATTCATACACAGTGGCTTCAAAAATAAATATTTCTTGACATTTTTTGATACACAAAATTTATTTTTATTTTATTTTAGACAGAAAAATTATTTCGCTACACGAAAACTATTATTCCCAAAACTCATGATAATAGTTTATTAAAATTTCTCTTTTCTTTAAAAGATTCTGGAGAAGTGGCATTGAAAACGAATTATTGTATGTATTCCACAACGAGATATATAAAGTAGAGTGATAAATGGTAACCCTTGAAAAGGTCCAAGATGCGTCATGTGACATGCTTTCCTTGCACATGCGTATTCGGTGGTTTCCTTGGTAACAGCTCATTTTCAGTACATTTCTATGGCAACGGTTTCAATGTTTTTGTTTACTTTACGTAGTTTAATATTCTTTTGTTCTAAACCATTTTGATTTTGATTTTACTTCTTTTTTATTTCGTGTAGTTGAACTTTAACCGACAAAATGCTTAAAAATAGTTGAAAAATTATTATTTGTTGTTAAATTTAGCTCTTTAAAAGTTTAAATTTTGTTTTATAAACACTTTTAAAGTTTGTTGAGAAACGATGAAAAAAAAAGGTATTTTATTATTTATTAAAATGTGAAATATTTGTAAAATTATTTTAAAAGCAATTTATTTCGGTCATAGGACTGTCATGTTACCTAATAATAATGATAATTTGTTGAACTGATATTTTAAATGCCAAAATAGCGATAAAGGGCCAAACACAGCAACCTATTCGAGCATGTCACGTGATTCATCTTGAACCACAGAAAGCTAATCCTTCATCCATTGAATCAGCACTCTAATTTATATATCTCGTTGGTATTCCAAATGTTCTGAATTCTGTATGGATAAATTGTTCTCCATTAATAATAATAATAAAAAAAATATTGAAAGGCTCATGTCAATTTTTCCCTAAATAATAGCATAAAAACTGAATCCACTCTGATTAATTTTGAATAATGTGAGTATTTATTATTATTATTATTATTATTATTATAATTTTAAAATATTTCTTAGATATCTACAGTGCAGCTACATATCCTAAAACTAGCAGTGAGGACGCGTCCAAAATGTTGGAGGGATGCCAGCTTGACCGGCAGTTTGAAATTTGGAAAACATCCAGTAATTTCGCGCTCTGTGTTATTGCTCATTTTCTCTGAGTCAGATGACTGTCACCTCTATTTTAGCATTGGACTCGTTGAGTTAGCACTTGCGCAGATGCTTCCATGGTTTCATGAAATGTGGTCGAAGAATATCACCATATTTAACTCCGTACACAGAATATTATTTTACTTTCAAATACGAAATTATTTATATTTACAAACTGAAGAATGCCATTAAAACTCAAAACAATAATAAAAAAAAAGTATAAAATGATTAATATATTTTTTTAACAGAAGTGTTTGAACTGAAATAATTAATTGTGTGTGTGAATAATAAAAATAAACCAGCATGTAATGACCCAGGAAAGTTTGAATATGTGGTATATTTTATATACTACTACACTGAAAAAAGAATTCTGTGACTTAATCTAAAAACTAAATTGTGGCTCTTGTAAAAATAGTTTCATGTCATCCTCATAAATTTTAGTCCCCTCTTAAAGCGAGTTCTAGTAACTCATACTAAAATTCCAGAGAGTTTGCTTATATTGTTAAGATCAAACGTATTTAAAAATCTCTGAAAATAAATGAGAGCACAAAAAGGCGAATTTTAGCAACTATAGTTCGAGTTTATGATCTAGTTCTAGGAAATCTTTCGAGAATCTCTTAGAATACAAAGGAGTCAAAATACTCATAATATTGTTTCACCATCTAAAAAAGTATAGATTATAAATTCTCGATCCTTTCTTCTATTCCGTTTATAGGCTTACGTTAAACGCATAGCTTGAAAATCTACATTTCTAGTCTAGGAATTCAGAAAATGACTACTTATTCACTCTATACGAAGGAGACATATTTCTTAGTGTATGATCTAAAGAATTACACTGATAAGGAAACATTCAAAAGGTGTCATCTTCAAAAAATATAGAAAAAAATATATGTGATTCTACTCTTCATAAAACACCAGAAAAGGAAAAGAATATCGGCTGAAATTAATTACAGCGACCACAAAAAATTATCAAAATTAAGCATATTTGGCGATTTCACACTGCTAGGTGATTGATTTTGAGTACTTGGCGGAAAAGCAAAACACGGTTCTGTTCGTACACGGCAATCTCGGTGCAAGCAAACGTATCACCTAACAGCGCTAAATCGCGAAATATGCTTAATTTTGATAATTTTTTGTGGTCACTGTAATTAAATTCAGCCGATATTTTTTTCATTTTCTGGTGTTTTATGAAGAGAAGAATCACATATATTTTTTTCAAACTTTTTAAAGATGACACCTTTTGAATGTTTCCTTGTGAGAAAAAATTCTGTAACTGACATCTAGAATCTAAATTGTGGCTCTAGAAAACATAGTTCCATGTCATCCTTATAAATTCTAGTGGAAAGCGAGTTTTAGAAGCCCCAATTAGAATTCTAGAGCGTTTGCCTATATTATCGAGGACAAAGTTATTTAAAAATCTCTGCAAATAAATGAGACTACAAGAGGCGGGTTTCAGCAACTATAATCTTGATTTATTACCCAATTCTAGAAAGTCAAGCGAGAATTTCTCGCCACACAAAAGAATCAGAATATTCAGAACATTGTTTCACCATCTAGAAATGTATGTAAACTAGAAATTCTCGATCACTTCGTCTATTCAGTTTAGTGGCGTGCTTTATGCGCATAGCTCGGAAATCTATATTTATAGTTAAGGGATTTAGAAAATGGCCACTTATTCATTCTAGAGGAAGGCGGTATATATTTTTTTCTCAGTGTAAAGAGTACAATTTAATACTTTAATGTACCAAATTTTATTGATTTAAAAGGTATTATTTTTTTTATTTTTTTAACCCTTTGATGTACAAGGTAATTATGCTCATTTATCATCTTCAGTCACCGAAATTACAATTACAGTTAAAAGAAAAGAAATTAATGATTTTTACCGACAGATTTTTAAAGTAAAATTTTGTTAAAAAATTCCGGGATGAATCTTAGCATTTCGCATTAAACATTAGATGGAACGCACCAGCACGTACCAGCATGCTTCAAAGAGTTAAAACACCAATAACTTTAAAATTTGATCATATAAAACTATCTATAACCTTCAATATAAGCTAGAATACAAATTTTTAAGATTATATCATGGTAAGACCATGTTGAACTATTTTATAAGAGCTTTGTAAATCTTTTAAACTAGAGTACCTTTAGTTTGAAAAGTTATTTAATTTTCATATGGGGGTAACAAAGATCATCTCTTATGTACTTATTATAAACATTTTTTACTATTATTATAAAAAAATTATTCACGAACAAAAATTTAAGTTTACTACACCCATGCAGGAACTTTTATAATCAGAATTAATTAAAATTTCTGGAAGGTTTGAATTCATAATTATTTTTTATATATACTTCAAAAATTATAGTAAATGAAAATAAAATTATAAATTATTTTAATAAAATAAAATTACAAAATTATAAAATTATGAATATAAAATTATAATAATATATTCATAAAATGTAAATATGGAAATTACAAAGCTAACGTATTTATATTGAGATATTTAACTAATAAATTAATTAACTATTTTAAGCACAAATACATTATTATTATAATAAAAATAATTATAACTAATTTAAATATCAAATCTTTAAATAATTTTGATTATTTTCGGTCGTAATCACTCATTATTCATTTAATGTTTGAGGATAAATTAAATGTAGAATAAAAATATTGAATTATAATTTAATTTTGTTAATGGAAATTTAAAAAGTTGATTTAAATAATATTTATTTGTAGATAGTCCTCAAAGCTTAATTCATGAATGCCATTATACCAGGCACATTTCGACAATAAGTTCCCCTCTTTTTTTTTTTTTTTTTTTTTTTTTCAGATGGAAGTTTTATTACAAACAGAAACATACATTGTAGTTTCAAAACTCGAACTTGTGGCTATTTTTCCATATTATCCCTACCGCCATCGATACGTTTGTCGTACCATGAAATTAATTTTAATAAAACATACTGAAAACAAATCTTCAAAGCCTATTTCTACTGCACTCCTTTACTGTTTTGGAAGTAACCTCAGCCCGTTCAAATGTGTGTAAAGCCATACCCTCCTAAATTAGATGCTTGTCGCGTGGCTCGGAAACTTGGCAACAGTTGAAGCGGTAGACAGCGCCAACTGGTACAGATTGCACGACTTTTTTATTCAACAGCCACCAAAAATTTTTAAAAGTGGTATATGGTATACATAAAATGCGAATAGAATCGTTAAACTTCGATTATATATACCATATATCACTTCTTAAAATTATTGGTGACAGTTGACTAAAAAAGTCGTGCAATCTGTAACAGGTGGCGCTGTCTACCGCTTCAACTGTTGCCAAGTCTCTAAGCCACGCGACAGGCATCTAGTTTAGGACGCTATGGTAAAGCATCCCAAATCACCGATAACAAGTACGTACAGCAGTTCACAAAGAAGGTGATCCTGACAGTATTATGGGATACGAAGGGTGTCATTTTGATTGACTTCTTCACTCCAGGATCCATTAATACAGTACTCTATTGCCATAGTTTAACCAAACAGAAGTCCACCATTCGATTCAAGAGACTAGGGCTGTAAATCGACGAGTTATGTTTCGCACGATAATGGAAAGACCCGACATCTCAAGGGACAAAACTGTACACGTTCGCTGTGTTGGATGGAAGAAGGCCTACATACGGCATACAGCGATCTTTCTTCATTACATTTTCAAGTTTGCACGTTTTTTGGAGAGGGTAAAAATACTAAATAAATCTATAGTTAAATAAAATCAGGAAAGATCTCCAATGCCTTGAACGCTAAAGAGAATAGCGAAATAGCAGACAGCTGTTTCGGTAGCATTAAGCATACTGGCATCAGTGCTTAAAGAACTGAGAGGAAATGCTCCTATATATAAGAAAGGAATCGAATCCCTATCAACTAATAGAATTAAGTGGAATGTGGAGGATTAGCCAATAGGAAATTCAGAAACAGTAATTGATTTTGTATTTTTTTCAAAATTAATATTCATTTTTCACGGTGCGAAATCGTTGCTTACTACTTTCCAATTATCTTTGAACCAGAAGTACGTCTTTTTGATGAACGAACGCGAAAATAAAGGCCGTTAATAATATCACTTTGCAGCCTCTGTTCAGTGTGGGGCATAATTGATTAAAAAGTAATTGAATTACAATTGAATTACAATTAAATCACAGTTATAATTATTTTACTGTCAATAGATTAACAAGTAATTGATTACAAATAAATTGAATTATTACAAATAAATTGAATAAGTAATTCAATTTATTTCCAATCAGTTACTTGTTAATTGATTGACAGTAAAATAATTATAATTGTAATTTAATTGTAATTCAATTACTTTTGAAACAATTATGCCCAACACTGCTCTGTATACATATGTATGCAGCTCTGTTCATTAAAAATACAATTTTGCTCTAGATTCAGAAAATTGTACTTGATTAATGCATTTTTATTACTACACCATATTATAAATCATACATCCCACTTTGCGATCACCGTTCAACAGGCGATGTCAATATCATTTTTTATAAACTGCGGCTTGATATCGATTTTCTTCATCAATTATTTATAAAAAATATTTTTATCTTCTAGACATAAAATCTTTTCGGTAATAATTCATGATTTTCATCATAAGGGAGAAAAATTTTCTTTTCAGCTGTCAATTTACTCTAGTGAAATCCCTTCTTACAGACTTTTGGGAATAAAGTTAAGAAATAAAGGAAGAGAAAGTCACTGTTTTACTCTTTTATCTTTTCAATGAGTGACAGCGTAAAACTATTTCCATGGTTACCGTCAATCAGATTTATTGTTTTACTTACAAGCAAATTTTCCAAATAAAGTTCCATGTTATCGCATATTTAGTTGGAAGATTTTATTTTCTATAGATACGATCCACATTCTTTAATATATTGGATTTATATAATTATGTTAAAAGAAGCACACACAAACACACACACACACAAAAAAAAAAAAAAAAAAAAAGAAAAGAAAAGAAAAAGAAAGAAATTCTGTATACATTCCTTGTACATAGAATTTAATTTAGTTCAACAGAACTTACTTTAATCTATTCTTCCATATAAAAGTATGCAGTAATTGTGTTTCATACCTTAGCATATCGATTACTATATTAATTTCTTAAAATTTCTTTGGTATAGCTTTAGCATATGAGTTCCTTGAAAGCTTTTAAATTTTTGCGTCATTTTGGCGATGAATTGAAATGGCTACCGCAATTGCGTAAGTAAGGATTTTGGCGAGAAATGTCCAAGCTACTTCGGTGCCGAATTTCAAACTTCGCCAAGGGATTCTACATTGAGGAGTTCCTTTTTTTTTTAGAATGATTTTTCTGAATTTTATTCTAATTATTAAAAGAAAAAAATAATGTATGTTGATTTTTTTTTTCAACTTAAAAAGAAAGATATTTACTTATTTCTTTTTGGCTCATAAATAATAGAATCCTTTGATATATAGTTTTTATAATCTTAATACATTTTTAATAATCAAATCTATGTCACAAAATTTGTTTAATTTCGGCAATTTTCATTTCTTTTATAAAATTTAAGCTTTTCCATTTATTTTAATTTATTAGAAATTGCGATCATTATTTTAGAAACTTTATTTTCAGTATTATCTAAAATGTTAATGGACAATATTCCTGTGACGTCACAGTAGGTAAAATCGCCGAACACGTGGCCTATATTTTGTAAACAAATTAGATTCAAGATGCCATTTTATTGTTACGCATAACATTTTCCTAAATATTTCTCCAGTGAAACTTAATAATCAGATATCTGTTCAAACAAGAACAAAAGAGAAATGTAAACAACTGAATCGAATGATAAAGTCAAGACTATTCCATATCGTAAAATTGCAGAAGATTTTATGTATACACACACATATACATGTAATGAATAAAAGATTATTAAGAACATTTTATACACACACACATATATATAGACATCAAAGCTTAAATAATTAGAGTTTCAATCACTTTAATAAAGGAATTTATTAAATGGAACATCCATTTAAATTTGTTAACATCGCCACAGTTCACATGGCAACTTTTAATATTACATATGTTGATTAATATTAAAGTTTATTACTAAAACTGGATTAAAAACAAAACAAAGTTATCTGTATATCACTCTTACTTCAATTTCATATGATCTGTAACTCTTATAAATAATATTGCAAGAAAAAAATTTGCAAGCCACAATGCTTTGCTATGGTAGAGTTGAGGATTGTTTTCCTAACTAGCTGATATTCTTGTAGCCTCGAACCCAAAGTGGGAATATGGTCCATTATAAGTATTTTCAAATAAATATCTTAGTTGACTAATGACGTCGTATCGTTCAAAAATCATAATAAATACAGGCAAGGTAACTTTTCTTGTATTTTTTTGAACATATATAAGTAATAATAATAATAATAATAATAATACATGATATATATTGTTCTATCCGCGATTGTAATGAAATGCTCGCCCTCTGGTGGGCTAAGGGGAAATTATCATACCACTGATAGCTTTCACGCTGAAACAATGATAGAACAACAAGAAAGCACAATAATAAATACACGTGACAATTATTACACGTGGCAATATTTACTAACAACTGCAGTTGAGAAAGCGCCATCTATCAATCATTACAAACGCGGATTCTGAAGCTGTTCCATCACACTTCTTAAAAAAGCGATCACTATTTTCACACCAATTAAGATGAGTAAACAGTGTTCTCGCTCTCGAAAATATGACATTTCTTACTCCATGTAATAGAGTTACATGTAGTCACTCTATCATAAAGAGTGATGCGTCATTTATCGTATTTAAATTGCAAGATCAACCTTCTTTAGAATAAGCAATTTTTGGTGTCTTCTACTATTGGTCATATTTCGAATGAAAAATGAAGAACGATTTCGGACAATCTGTATCATGGTTATCATGTATAAGTATCAAAGTTTTGAAAAGCATTTTATTTTCGCAAATTGCTAGGATTAAAAGAATAGGAAACAATTACAGCAGTTTTGTAGTTACATTTCGCAGTTTGTGCGACCTCGCGAGCTCAAATGGATATCCGTCTTATATATTTTAAGTGCTAACCGTTAGTGTTAAAATATCGAAAATGTTTTACCTTTCAAGTGCCTTTGGGTTTATTTTTTATTCATGTAATTTTGTCATTTTTGGTAAGTATTTTTTACAATCTTTTTATAACTTTTTATATTTGTATGTAATGTAATATAATTTTATAATTTTTCATTTGTGTTTAAATAATTTTTCATTTGCCATTCAGAGTTGCAATGGTTATCTTCTCTCTCTTGGTAAGATGTAGGAGGCCAAGCTACATTTTGTTTTTGCTAATAGCTCTTGAAAAATCTTATTGTTTTCCCACTCCGCATTGGAAGACTTCTCTGTTGATGGCCTGAATGTTTAATGGGTTAATTAATATTATCTGTCTAATTTTGTTGTTGTTTTCACCCACACAGCCACTTATATCCATTAGACATCTAAATTATCTCCAACTGATCCATGAAAGGTACAAAACATCTTAAAAATGTCCATTAAAAGTCCTGAATATCCTGTACTAATTAAAGATATCTGTTAGTTGTTTAAATGTAGACGAAATTCAGACGTGCCTTTTTCGATGTCTTATAGATGTAACATGTTAGATGAAAACAAGATTTAGACATTTTTAACATCTATTAGATGTAACAAGTCCAATTATTGGTTATTTGGAGATTTAACAGACATCTAAGGGATGTAAAAAAGAGAAACATTTGTTATGCTAATAGATATCTGTAGGACGTTTATAAAAGTCTAATGGATCATTTCTTTTTAGCTCTTATAGATGTCTTATGGTTATAAGTGCCTGTGTGTGCATTTATTTTCAAAATATTTCACATTTTACATTATATTTATGTTTACGTACCTTCAATTTACTGCATATTCTTGTGCATTGATTTTGTAAATTTAGCTTTAATATCGCTTATTTTATCAATTTTTAGTTTTTTAACCTTTTATATTATTTTCCCTCTTTGGAATAACTAGCTATACAGCGATTTCTCTGCTCGAAGAAGAACATGTTCCCTGACGATGGAATCCTATTTTTGAGCATTTCCAATTCCAAACCTCATTTCCTGTTATTTTTTTTTTCATAATTTTATAAAATTCCTGGTTTTCGTTTGATAACTTTCCTGAATATCGCATAATAACACCCTCTGTAGGCTTTAGTGTTAGGTTCCTATTTGCAAACAATAGCGTAAGTAATTCAAAATGAATTTATCTATTAATTAATAGGGGAGAACTGTGTATTATGGACCCCCTATGCAAGAATGCTCATAAAACTTAAATTATTAAAATAAAAATATTTAATTTGGTGGCTGCTCATTACAATAGCATAGTTACATAGTTTAAACTTGGTAAAGTACTCTGGGAACTATTAATAATTGCAGAAAATAATTATTTTATTTACGTATCGGTGGTCCATATTACACGAACGTATGTGTAATATGGACCAAGTGGTCCATAGTGGTCCTTCCTGTTCCCCAACAGTTGACACATTTAGAATTGTGAAACGAACTGTCCAGCATGTTCCCTCACACACTTGTACAGTCACCCAAAAAAAAAACGCCACCCCCCCACCTAATTTTGCCGTAAATTATCGTAGAAACATGCGACTGGTACCAATCAGTTTGTAATAACGTCTAGTTTATAATGTTATAGTTAGATTTTACTTAGGGGGTCGTCTACATATTAAAACTGACATCAACTTCATTTTTTTCAATGGTAACCCCCATTTTTTATAATTTATTTGAATTCTTTGGATCAAATCATCACGGAAAATGGTATAGTTTATATATTTCGCTCAATTTTTCATAGAGTTATAAGCTGTCAAAGTTTGGGGGTGCTAATGTTAAATGAATGTGACAAACATTAAGTCATATCTTCCAAAATAATTATGATATTTAAATTCTGTTTTTTTTATTCGTTAGAATGAAGTAACCCAAACATATTCCATGCAAATTTTTGCTAAAAAAACATTTTTTGAATTAAGAAAATTATTAATAAATTCATATTTGAAAAAATTATGAATTATGACCTATGTTAATTTTTGCACGAATAGAACGGGCATCATCTAAAACATAGGTTTCCAAATTTACAGCTCGTTCCTAACATTATTTTTTGAGTTACAGTGATATTTAACTTTTTATTCCTGTTAGGGGGCCGTCACTTGTTATAATCTGTATCCTCTATAAGTAAATGTTTGTATATAATTTGACGGAAAACTATTTTAATTTACCTTTATGTTATTTTTATTGTTTCCTAAGCAATATTTCGATGTTTATTATACAAATTGGCATATTTTTGTAAAGTTATCACAATGTAGGCGAGGGATTGTGAAAGAATTTCAAAAGAAAAGAAGCCCCGCCTCTGATTCGCTGAAACACTATTTAAAAAAAAAGACAAATTTGCATATTCCTATTTGACTCTATATGTGACGCTGGTATGCATAAATCACAATGGTATTTACTACATCGATTATTGAAGACAAAACTTAAATGATTTAATTACAAATATGCAAAATTATTTTGCTTTATATTATAAAGTTTTAGAAAATTTGTGAAAAGGCGTGGCTATTTACATTAAGCCTTGATATGGAAGCTATGTTGCTGTTTTTCGATGCTGCGAAATTTACAAATTATATTTGTGTTAATATACTATACAGATAGAAGAATAATTATATAATATCAACAAATCTTCTTTAATCAATATGTTTATATACATTACTGTATGGAAATGTTTATATATGAATATTGTATTTATTTTTAATGAGAGATATAAACACAAAATACTAAAAAAAAAAGAAGAAAATGTGTTATAAATTTTTATAAATCAAGCAAAATATATATGCATACTTGCCAACCTAACCCGTAACATTGTTAGTTCCCGCCCCTGTGTGTACAGGTAGTTTTATATGATACACAGGTAGTTTTATATCATATTTTACACTGCCGGCTGACTTAGCCTAAATGGAAAGATCAGTGTCAGCCACCGATGGCTGACACGGCTCTAAAAAGACTGATGTGAAAAAAATGTACGGAAAGGGGCGGGACCAGTAATCTTCCGGGATAGGTTGACAAGAATGTATATACATAGAGCTATGCCAGAAAATGTTCTTTATTTTTCATGAACCAGATGAATGGTATTTTTTTTCTGAATAGTCTATGTATTAAATATAATGCTGCTTTAAATACCCTTTAAATGAAAAGTTTTATTACATAAAGTAATTTTCTGGCACTCTACAGCTCCCAAATGACACACAATGCAAAACCCCGCCTTTTTCCAGTGTTTAAAGGGTATTAACGTTTAATATGCTTTATATTCGTTTTGATCTTTCTTTCTCCTCCATATCTTCTTCTTTTTTCCTTTAAAAAAAAAAAAAAAAAAGAGTTATGTAACATTTTGACCTTTTCAAGTGAAGATTTAGATTAAGGGTAGTCAGCCTTTCTACACCCACCGTCCACTTCGGTATCTGTGTTAAAGTGTAGAATTTTAGAACATCCCATTAAGTAGTAGGATTTATTATTTTACATATTAATTTGTTACACATTATAAAATATAAAAGCAAAAGAATATCGTGGAGATTTATGTAAAAGTTTTTAATAATGTCATGAAAAAAAAATAATAATAATTAATTAAAAAAATAAATAAATAAAAATAAAAAAATCTGTTTTAATATTTTAAAAAAGTCAATTAAAGAAAATGAAAGTACTGCAGTATCAGAACAAACTCCCATTGTCATTGTGAAACGGCCGTGGGAACCAGGTTGAGTGCCGCCGTTTCAGACAATTATACGGCAGCTTGAGTTAAAATAATTTTGAATTTTCAAACAAATTTAAAACCATTCATCTTTTTTATTTTTCTTTTGATAGATATTTTAATATCTATTCAAGCTATTTAATTTTCTTCGTATGAAGTGAACTATCTGATGTTTAATCAATAGAAACCAATAAAAATCTTTTAATTCATAAACTAACTCAGAAAGTTCTGTGAATTAGTCATTTTTTTTATTTTATAAATAACATTTCTAAAATTTTTTTTCGGTGTGAAACTTAATAAATAATGTATCCTGGGTGGTAGATCGTGATTTATATTTTCTAAATGTATAGACGGACCCCTAATACATTTTCACGTGTAACTCTATTTAAAATTGATTTAAGGTATATAAATAGGTATGTTTTTCGAACCGCCTTGATCTCAGAAATCTGAATATGAAGTCAAAAATAGGGGTTGCTATTGAAGAAAATGAAGTTAATGCCAGTTTTAATATGTAGACGACCCCTTAGGCAAAATTTAACTATACCGTTATAAACTAGACGTTATTACAAATCGATCGGTACCAGTCAAATGTTTCTACGATAATTTACGGCGAAATTAGGTGGGGGGGTGGCGTTTTTTTTTTGGGTGACTGTACATCTCTTGGGAATAGTAGAAATGGACGAAAAAAAATAGTTAATGGAGGAAAAAAAAGGGGAGGTCTAAAGGTGGGAGGTCCAATGGGTAGTGTGCGAAAGAAGTGATAATTTGATTACCTCTGTTTCCTTGGCCTATTCTATAGCCTCAACTCAAGACTTTGAGTATGCGACATATGTACGCCGAGCATTAACAAAATCTCTTTGTTTTTATTATGGACCACGGGTCCATATTACACAACACATCATGGTTCATATTACACGCGTAAACAGAGCAACGTGGTTTCCAATCAAAAATCGCTATGCGAATTGATGCCCATGAAACGCATGTCTAAATTGTTCATAAAATAAGTACATTTGCTACTATTAACGCGAAAATTATATTACAATTACCTAAGAGCAGAAAGTAATACTTCCATTTTAACATACTTGTTACATCAATGATCATATAAACCGAAAACTCAATTTCATAATCGTCCAAATACAGGTATGCATGTACAAGTCACTCCATGGTTTGTGTAACAATAATATTCACTAAAGGCAATGATATGATTTCACCATCTAGTGTTGAACATACAAATTTCCTTATAGTCCGTATTACACGATGGTCCTTAATACTGTAAATGAAAATCATAGAAAAAATAAGTGCTAACTTTTAAATTGGATTAAAACCACTTATATTTGAATGTTGTTGGTATTAATCATGTATCTATTAATTGCTAAATTTTATAATGTTCTAAAGTTCTTCAGTTATATATATATATATATATATATATATATGTATATATACATAATGAATGCGTAAAAAATTTGAACCGAATGCAGCAGTATTAAATTTATTGTTTTTTTTATAAAATACCAATAGAATAGTAAGAAATTGATGACTATACATAGCTAATTATAACTATAAGAATGAATAAAATGATCAAATATTTTTTTTTAATTTATGTGATATTTATTTCTTTTAACTACAATCGTCTAAGGTATAATCACCCTGAAGCGTCAGAACGGATTTATTCAATTTTACTCTGTTAACCGACGATGTAAAATTACGAATTTCTCAAATTTAGCTGTAGTTCGCAAAATATTACATAGCCGGACACAAGTTAGACACCCCTATATTAAAATGTTTTGTGGCAGAAAAGAAGGGTATTATACTATTATACTATTCAATGTAACCTTTGAGGTTTTATTTGAAACATTTTATTGGTTTGATTTTAGTTTCCCTATTTTTATTAGAAAGTTATTTAATTTATTTTCTTTCGGATATCTTAAAAACCGCAATTAATAATCAGTTTCCTTAAGTATTATTTTAAGTATATCGTTGTAAGGCAGGTGCAAAGTCTGCAACTCCTGGATGAACTTTAGCATTTTACGGGCTTGACAGCCTTCGTCTTTTCCTGTAATGATATTGCCTACGCAGTCATGCCAGCTTCAGATTATACACTCTCTTTAATATATAAATGGAGAAAATACGCTTAAAGTTGTAAAGTATGATCCCGTTTGATTAAAAGGCGCGCATTTTCCCTAAGGGTAAATATTTAATCCCTTTTACAAGCGCTAACACAATTTTCTTGAGAACAAAGCAACGTTTCCAGGGCAACAGGGAAGAGACACATTTTCCTGCAGTAGAAAGTCTTTGTAGAAGACGGCTCTTTGAATGCAGAATTAATTTCAGAAAGTAAACACGAATAAATGTACTTGTTTCAAAAGCCGTAAATGAATTAAATTTCTCGGAGTTATTTTTCTAAGTAGTCTTAATAAATGATGCTTAAAACACATGTGCTTTTGGTTCAATAAAATAACTTTCTTATAATGGCAACACTTCATAAAAGTCTTGGAATTTTAAATCTTTGATCTATTATCATCTACAAAAAGCAGAAACTTTACAAGCTAAGAAACTGCCAATTTAACTGTTAATAAAGATGAAATTACTTTAAAACGATCATCTATTTATAATAAACTAAATGAAGGAGTGTATAAATTTTATCATAATTAGAAATAAATATATATTGCCTCAATTCCTGTTTTAATTTTTAATACCTCTGGAAGTTACCGAAGCGTTGGAGTCATCACCATTGCAGAAGAATTGGTTTTAGGGTTAAATACATTTGATTTCGCGACGGTAATATGTGTGAATGGTGTGTCCTCCATGGTGGTTTTTGTAAGGGATCATAACGCGTATTCAACATGTTTCGGAGAAAACCAGGAAAACTCCGAGCGGCCACGCCTACGAGTGCTATCTGGGTTAGAATCCTGTCATTTACCGTCTATCACCTTTGAGATCAGAGCCCCTCAGTCATTGGTGGAGTTTTTGCTGCAGAGGATCAACATTGTGATGACATGTCTCATACCTAGGGGGAAATCTAACTGCCTGTTGTTCCCTACGTAGATCTAGTGCAATATTAAACACTCTTAGTTCAACTTACTTTTAGTTTTACTATATTTATCTGAAGATAAAATTATTTTATTTGTAGACTCTTTAAAAAAAAATCGTCACTTTTTCGATATTTAATTATGTGTGAACTAAATTTAGTATACTACCCTAACGCAATTATAATGAACTATACCAAGATACTGGTTTAAGTGATAATAAATAAGAAATTTGTAAACATCTTATATTAAAAAAAAAAAAAATCTTTTTGAATAAATTAATCGAATAAGTAATTAAGCATGACGATTTATCGGACGAAAAAATGTATTCACAAACGCAGCATGAACAGTTGCATGGTGCATTGTTACACCATAAAGACGTCTACGTTGTGAATAAATAAATAAATAAACGCCGTAACTATACGTTCTTTAGACCTCAATCACCAAAATTACAGCAATTTTCACTACTGCGCTGTAATTTGTGACATCATCTTTTAACCGTCGTAATTATAAATTATGATTTAAGCCTTAGTCTTTAATATTAAATTAAAAAAAAATAGTGTAGGATATGGACAAATAGAAAATTAAAATGGTCAAAGTTAAAAGTTAATTTTTAAATTAATAAATGTTTTCTGTACCACTGACATAAAACTTTCGAAGCATCAATATTTTTAATACATGGAATACATAATTTTTTTTTATACATGAAAGAAAAAAAAAACAATATCCCTCTTTCTGATCACATTCTTGTAAACCGAAATTTTGTCGAAACATTACTTCTTTTATTAAGAATTTTTTTTAATTTGTACGAATTTATGATGCACCCGTATTCTTTCAAATGATGATTCCATAAATATGATGTATACTTTAAATATTATTAAAGTTTTTAATTCACATATGTTGTAATTCACACATGGGCGTAGTCAAGGGTTATGGACACCATGATCGCTCGAAACTTCGTCCCCAAATTTTTAGGAATTAAATAAATATCATTTTTGATCATTGAAACAAACTAGGGTATCGGTCTCAGCATCCTGTAAAACACTTTCGCCGCCCACAGATAATGGTTTTAGCTACACCGTGGTAGAAACCTATGGCTATGACGCAAGGGGCGGAGAAAGCACTTCACTGAGAGTCTATGACTCTGGCTTATTAGTGCGTTCCCATCCACCCCATCTGAATTCCAAAAGTGCGATGATTAGAAAGTGCCTTCCACTAGGTTAAAGTACGCACACAATATCGAGCTATATATGTCAATGCAATCAAAATTAAAAGTGATATAAAACTCATAACATCGCAAGATAATACTCTTTCGATCAGCTCTAGAACGCTAAAAGGAAGTATTGGATCGCTCAATTTCAAATCAAATAAATTGTTTTGTAGCCAGATTATTACTAATTATAAAAAGTGTAAGAAAATGGCAGTCATTTTTGTGCGTGCTTTCTAGTTTCGAGAGGTAATTTTTAAATTACGCAATACTATAGCAGTAATATATGGACAGTAAATGTACACGTGAGAATGCATTTGGTCATAGATTCACAAATGTGCTACAGACGTTTGATATCACCAAATGTACCTTTAGTGTTGCCTTCAATCTCCAATTATAGGGGTGATTGTGACTCAAAGGTAAAAACCCTGAAAATCAGAGCCTCAAATAAAAAAATTTCGGAATATCAAATGATATTCAAATCATTTAGACAAGAATATCTAAATCTCTTTACATTTCGTTCACATATTACCTGGATGGCAAATGAACAACCAACGAAAATAGAATATAACTTTTTAGGAAATACGAATATACAGATGGATTAGATGAAAAAAACCCTGAAATCAGGGGTAGCTCCTGAACACAAACACCCCTGCATGATCCGTTACTGCAACATTTTTCATAAAACAACACGAATCGAATATGAACTGAGGGTATGAAAGAATGTTAACAGTATTTGATGAAGATGAAAACAAAATATAAAAGATTTATATTATAGATTACGCATGAAGCCATTCTCTGTTTTAGAAGTCTTTGGTGAAAAGTCACCTATGATCATCAAGAGAAGCAAATTTATTTCTAACATTACAAACAATTACTCTTAATCCATATACTGGGGATGGGGAGTTATTTCCATGAAAGAGGTATTTCGTACATTCATGCAGAAAGTGATGCAGGTACACTTATTGTCAAGAAAATTTTATTCTTTGTTCATGAAAAACATGTTACTGTTGCAGCTGACGATATTGATATTTAATCTTACTATATTATCCACCAATCAGTATTTGGACACTTTCGAATTTCAACATTTTCTCAAATATCTATTAAAATTCTTTAGGACTTATCTTGAAACTTTAAGAGTATAAAGAACCTATTATATCTCATATAAAGGAGCAAAAATATTTTCTTGAAGGGGAAAAGGAGACCAGTAAAAAGAAAGAAAAAAAAAATCAAAAATGTTTTGGATCACTCTGTCATAGGTTTTTAGATCCAGTGCAAAGTCAGTTTTAGGAAACTTGGAATACTACATTAGACACAGCATACTGTAATCAGGATGCAAACATTTTGAATATCTTACGAAATAGGAGCAGTGTGAGCGAGTTGCTCCCATATGCTTTAATTACACCAAATTTATTTCATGATTATTAAATATCTAATTAGTTACAAATTAAAATAATTAACTTTTATTAATCCTCTAAATATATCAGATTTATTTCAAAATTATTAAATTCCTAATTAGAAATTAAAATAAATAATCTTTATTGAGATTAAGAAAGAATTCAATAATAAATTCATTGATCTCTTTTTAACGTAATGTAATTTATATATGAGGGATCTAGAATGCAATTTAATTTTATTTCCCGAAAACAATCATTTTTATTTCATAGGAATTCAGAACAAATATATTTATATTTCTAGCCATTAAAATACATTAAACGATTCCCGTTATAATTTCTTTTTATTTTGTTTAACTCCAACAACCATATAAGGAAATCAATAACGGTTAAATATAATCTAAATGTCTAATTTTTCAGTTTTTATGTCGCAATAAATGATAATTACTTCCACCTGCTCTAACCGTCGTTTTGGCGTATAAAAGTTTTGCAAAATTTGGGGTTACAATTTTAACCGTCACTTCTGAATTCAAAAATTCTAATTGGTTATGCACTAAGACAAAGAAAATTTTGTTTGGCGATTTGAACTGATAATTTCGTATTACTGCCAGATCTGGCGAACAAAATAGGGAAGCGAACTTGGTTCGATTCGAGAGTTCGACAAAAATCACCGAACAGCAAACATGTAGTTTTTACATATCTATAATCGATCTCTCTCCTTCACCACTTTTTGTTATAGCGAATTCCTCAATTATGGATTGTCCTCTATTATATGTTTTTATATGTCAATAAAATAATCACGGCTTTAAAAATAATTTATGGAGATTTATTTCTAAATGTCTATTGTTTGACTTTATTTTAAAGGACATGTGGCATTCAATGTCACAAGCAGTTCTACGAAATTATTTTTAACTTCGCACACGCAAGCTTTTGAAAAATTTCCTTTGCATAATTTTATAACCAAAAGTATGGAGCTACTTATATAAAGGCTCCAAATACATACCGTGTAAATTCAAAAAGTTATGAGCGTTAGAATGAACAAAATTTCAGTTCTTTCTCAAAAAGAAAAAAGAAAGAAAATTATAGGTTTTTTTTATCAACATTTATTTACAATCAGCAAACACTGTATTACCATTCGGCAAAGACTGAATCAAAATAAAAATGTGAGTAAAACCCCTTATAGTTTAGTTATTATTATGAAAGGAACTGAAATTCTGTTTATTCAATCTCTCATAACTTTTTGAATTTATATGATATTTGTTTGAGACTTTCATATAAGTAGCTCAATACTTTTAGCTATTAAATTACACAAATGTAATTTTTTAAAAGCTTGCACATGAGTAGTTAAAATTATTCAGTAAAAATACTCATATCTCGCAAGATATTTAACATTTTTGCCTTCTGATTGCAGTAGGCAATGTCTAATGTAGTATGACAAGTTTCCTAAAACTGGCTTTGCACTGGGTCTAATACCCTGGTTTTTACAATAAAAAAAATGGCAATGAATATATGTGGCACCCTCATAAACATTTATACAGACAATTAGAAGAATCCTCATAATCGCCAAAACGCATTCCAAGCATTACCTTTTACAGGACGATCAAAAACATTTTGATTTTTTGCTTAATTTTTTACTGGTTGGCTTTTCTTCTTCAGAATAAAACTTTTGCTGAAATATATGAGGTTTAACATGTTCTTTATACTCCTAAAGTTTCAAGAAAAAAAAAAATTCTGAAGAATTTTTCAAATTATCGTGTAAATTTCGAAGACCAATATTAACATCTTAAATTCGAAAGTATCGAAATACTTATTTGTAGATAGTGTACTATATTATTATTCTAAGAACATCGTAATGTAATCAACCACGTAATTTGAAACAGTTCGAGGCATTAAGATCATACACAAGGGAAGCTTACAAAACTTTTTTTTTTTATATATATATATTAAGAGAGTGTGACATTACTAGTGCGTTCTTTAGCAAAAATAAATCGTCTGTAAAAGTATAATATAATCCAAAACCTAATGCGATCATAGATATAGTAATTCTTATAGATCTATCATCCCCATGTTAACGGGCAAAAACTTTTGATGCCGAAAAATTTTTTTGGCATCAGCCATTAGAGAGTATAAAACTCGAAAATAGAATAGAATGTTGATGAATTTTCAAAATGTCGAAATATTGAGTGGCTTTTTATTGCTCTAATAAATAAATATATATACATAAAATGGAATACGTTTTCATAAGTAAATTATGTTTGACTAAATTATGAAAAATATAAAATTTTATAATCAGTTGCTTTGTTATTATTATAGTTTAAATACTGATTTGGCTTTTAATGGAATACTTTTTTTAAAGTTTCACATTTTTTAAGATTTTATAATAGTAATTAATGTAGAATTTTCAAAATTCTTTAAAATGTAGTTAACAGCGGCGCAGATAAAAAATGTTAGTTTTAGTATATAAAAAGTGTTTAACTTTAAATATTAACTAAGTTAACAGGTATAGAAAAAAAAAGAAAGAAAGAAAGAAAGAAAGAAAGAAAAATGAATTTGAAACTATATCTGGAGTTTTTCATTCACCTTCAGTACATAAATTATTCATAAATTTTATTTGCTAAATTATCCGTGTGTATTCCTGTGTGAATTTACTCGGGGAAAGGCAGCCAATGGCGAGTCTTTCCCAAAGGAATCCCTTTTCCCCCTTTGATGATCAATCTATGTCTTATTACTATATCTATTAATGCGATTGAGCTTCCCCTTTCAGGATCAGAATATTTTGCCGAAATTGCCTGTAAGGTTGTTGTATCATTATATGGCGGTAATATCAACTCAAGTATATAAGCAACTTAAATGTGCTTCATTATGGACAATACATTAGGAAAATAGGTTTATTTAATACAGCTCGTTTGCCTCCGACAGAAAAAAAGTACAGCCAAATATTATCTACTTCGATTGCATCTCCGCAACATTCATTTTAAGGAATCCAAATATGCCAAACTTTGATCTTACACTATATAGGTTGGCAGTTGGTTGTTTAAGAAATTCATCCAACATTAACAAAATTGAGCCCAGCAAACTTTAAAGTCTAATTAAATGTACCTGCCAAACTACAGTTGAAGAAACATATAATAACATCAAATATGCATGCCGACTTGGATTTTTATGTTCAGAAGTTTGTAAGAACTGTTGTAGAAAAGACTGTATAAACACAGAGGACAATTTTGATTTAGATGAATATAAGATTTGATTTTAATGAACCGAATATGATTTTATATTATAGAAACTCCTTTTCATGTATAACTTTTTCAAATTGTAGATTTTTGTTTAATTGTGAAATTTTAGCTTTAATTAATAATACTAATAATAATAATAATAATTTAATATATCTTTCAAAAATTTTGAGTAAAGCTAAAGCTACTTAGAATTTTTAGGTCCCTTATAATATAAAGAATTTTTCAACAATGCAGAAGCTTTCAGTTTTTCTACACCTTATTATTTTTTATTTCCTTTTATTTTTTTAAATGAAAATTATATTGTTTTTTATTGTTTGAAAGTTTCTGTAATTTACCGCCACTCTTAAATTTTTATGATTTTTATAATTTTTTTACCCCCCCCCCCCCCAAGATGGTGATTAAAAAAAAAAAAAAAAAAAAAAATTGGAAATATTTGTAGTATGTTGCTCGGGAGCGTATTATCTACCATTTATGACAAGAATCCTTATTGTTACAATTATTAAAAAAAAAAATTATTTTTAATTTATTTCTATTACTCTAGTGTTTCAACTTTATCAGCCATAACAGTGGCCGAGAGGTTCTATTGTCGAATATGGTCGACAGGAAGTGCCTGGTTCGATCCTAGATCACGCTTGTTGACTTAGCCATTCGGAGTTTTCTGTGGTTTCCCCAAAACTCGCATACACACAGGCTATGACTTCTTAAAAAGACATCCACGGATGGTTCCACCACCAACTAGTCCTAAAACCTACGTGCAGTCGATCAGTCTTAACCCTTTCGCGCCGATTGTCACGCATACGTGCCAGCAAGAAACGCACTTATTTCTCGGCCAGCACGCCGGCGTGCCAAAGCGTTTTATCGTCTATTTTCGGCCGTCACACATTTATGCCAGTGTCTTGGAACGTTTTAAAAACTATAAATTTTGGCACATATTGATTCTGATACAGTCTCTGAGTATAGTGATAGTGACACTGTAATATATTCTTACTGTTCTGTTCATAACGAATCTAGTGATGATGAGGACATTTCGGACATCTGCATGCTTAGTATATCGAAAGCAAGTACTTTTCCATTGTCATCCACTATAAAAAATTTAGCGCAATTACCAAAATTTTCAAATTTATTTTTTAATTTTTAATACTAAAAAAATATTTTAAGTGATATATTTAGTTGTCAAATGTACAATATCAAAAATTATTAAATGGCATGTAAATACCGAGAAAAAGAGTGTAAAAAAACAATGTATTTAAACAAGAAAGTAACTTAAAATATGTAACCAAAAATATATAAAAGCCTATGCCGTTTAATACTCTGCAGAACATTATATAAAAAACTCATTTATATTTCAGTATTTAGGCTCAATAGTAACAAACCATCCGGTCCTGGATAGACGTTTGCTAAAGAGAGTGGTAAGCGTGGTAACAGCACGTTTGCGCCGCCCGCCACGAAAGGGTTAAATCATGCACCTTAACCATACTTACCAACCATCTCATTAATAACCGTACAATTGTTAACGCCCCCTGAAAAAAACGCCCCTTTTCTCACACCACTATATTTTTAGAGTAACTCTCTCCAAATGTTGTTACGATTAAATAAGATTAAAATTACTCTAAAAAAATATTGGTGTGAAAAAAAAAAAAGCGGGTACTAAAAATTGTACTATTCATAATGAGATGGTTGGTAAGTATGCCTTAACCGCTTGCGGCGCACTGTCTCAGCTGCGAGAACGCAATTATTAAGTTCCAACTACAAAATCTCATCCCGGAATTTTTTTAGCAAAATTTTACTTTTATAACATAGCAGAAAAGGTCGTCCATTTCTTTTATTTAAATTTTGTTCGTGAATTCCGGTGGCAGTGTAAATTAAATGATCCCAATTACCTTGCGCAGCAAAGGGTTAATATACCTCCTTCGCCAATATATTTTAAGAACTCCGTCACATATTCCTAATAACAAATGTCTTCTTCTAAAGAAATCGTAATATACCTCACTATCATAATTTGTAATTACCTTGTCTTTTATGTTTCACTGACGTTTTATAAAAACTTTATATCTTCACCAAATATTTTCTTCAATAACTGATATGATAAGATTCTATCAGTAATCAGTAGTATAACATAATGATACATGATTTGTAAAATAAAATGCATTTTTGGAGGATGAATAATATTCATGTTTCCTCGTTCAGAAAATCGATTTTCTCTTTCTTTTCTGCGTTAAAGGAGGCAGACGATAACACATAACAGGCAGATTTTACTATAGTAACAATAAAGTATTTTATTACATCTCAATTAAAAGTCTTAAAAGATAACAGCGAATGAGTTTGAAAAAAATAGTAATAAAAAAAAAAAAAAAAAAAAAAAAAAAAATGATGAACATTAAAAAAAAAAAAAAAAAAAAAAAAAAGAACGAAATAAATGCCTTAAAAATATTTTTAAAAATGATTTCAAGAATAAATTAATTTTAACGGCAAATGTCAATCCTACAGAGAATTGATTTACATTATTCATCTTAAAAAATCGCAAGTAAATGAAATATTCAAAAGTTTGGATTCATCATTGAATTCAGAATTAGCTTATTTTATTTTTATATTTTTTTTGTAAGTAAAAATATATGTAATATGTGATGGTTCATTGTTTTACCTTTTACCGATTCATGAATACTTAATCTTCTTTAAATAATCTGCGCAGCCATGTAATCAATTTTCATCATATTAGATTATGTTAAATACGAATGAAAAATGCATGAGGAAGAAAAAGAAGTTAAGATTAAGTTTTATCCTTTTTCAAAATTTGAATTTATTTATTTATTTACTTATTTATTTATTTATTTTTCAACTAAAGAAGAGAAGCATACATTTTTTAAAAAATAATTTGATTTAATATTCTTACAGATTATTATTATTATTATTATTATTATTTAGAATATTTTTTGTTAATCGCCATATTATTTATCATTTATTATCTGAGTAAAATAACAAAACAAGAATAAATTTATAATTCATACATTGAGAAAACGCGACATTTAATATTGTAAAACATTATTAACCTCATTGTTCTGTTCGCATTTACAATAATGCACATAGCGTTTGGGTCGCGACGACCTGGTCATTGATAAATGCAGCAACCTATGTTCTCTAAACTATTTAAACAAAATTACTTTTAGAGATAAATGAAAAATGTTTAAACAGAATTAGTTCACATATTAAAAAAATAATGCAATAAATATGTGTACCTAAGTTACACTAAAATAAAAACAAATTATAATACTCTCTGTATATATATATATATATATTTTTTTTTTTTTTTTTGACTATTTTATTGGCTATTTGGATAATTATCATACATGCAATTTGCAGATCAAGATAATTCACAACTTTTTTAATGCCATTCACTTTGCCATTTCACATTTTTTTCTTTAACGCTTTCCGGCGCGAGGTAATTTGGATCATTTAAATTACACTGCCACCGGAATTCACGAACAAAATTAAAATAAAAGAAGTTGACGACGTTTTCTACTATGCTGTTATAAAAGTAAAATTTTTCTAAAAAATTTCCGGGATGAGTTTTTGCAGTTGAAAATTAAAATTAGGTGATGCTGTAGTGGTATAACCGCCCCCGAAAGGGGTAATTAATTCAACTACAATAGCATTTCATTAATTTTTCTTGTATATTGATAATTGATTTATTAAGATCAAATATGATTATTTGCTCACATTTTTTTTTTTTTTTTTTGAAATAATTTTACGACAGTGAAATCATCTCTACAATAGAGCTACAAATTTCTTTACCTGTGATTTTATAAGAACATTCTAGTTCATTTTTTTTTTCCACCAATAGTGTTAAAAACAGCAATTTTCATTTTAGCATCATCGGTTTGCCAAATATGAAAAAGTTCTTACGTGTAGCATTATATCCTGCAAGCTCACACATAAAATAACTTACAGTACTGTTTATTATTTTTTTCTTTTACTTTCTTCTATATTCAATAGAAGAAAGTATTGAATTTGTAAAAATTTTGACCTCGGGTTTCCCATGGATTTACACGTTTTGCGAGGTCTAGAACACAATTTGATCATTTTTAGAAAATGTCTCTCTGCGTTTATGTGTGTGACAGCTGTATCTCAGGAACTACTGCACAGAATTTCAGGAAATTCGATATGTAGTTACATCTTGACATAAATTAGAGCCTATCAACTTTTGGTAAAAATTGTCCAACAGGTGGTATTGCCATCCCACATTTTCTAAATTTTTAACATAGCGGTATAGGACAAAATTTCGTAGAAGTGTGCATAAAGGGAATAATTTTTTAATGATCATTATGAAATCAAAAAGAATTATTTATAATAGTTATAGTCAACTGGATATATATATATATATATATATATTTTTTTTTTTAATATGTAGGAATATTATTTCCTCCTCTGAGGGGGAGGGGGGAGTTCCTCACAAAGGGTGTAAATTTTCATTATGGGTATCTTTTAGAAGAGATCGTGAATATTTTATTAAAATTCCTCGAAAACGTTTATAATTTTAAATCCATGAAATACTGAAGATATTATTTTCAACGAAAACACGGGGAGAAAAATTTTAGTTTTTTAAATGCGTAAAAAAAATGTTTATAATCTGCCAGCGTTAACTTCACTTATGCTTCAAAAAATATTTTAAAATTTAATCAATAGATTTTAAATTAAATATTACAACGGTCAAAAACAATAAATTGTTCTATATATGAGAATAAGATTGCTTAATTATTTTGTTCGAACAAAAAACATTTAAGGTAATTATAAATTTTAAAATTAGAGCATAAAATCAGTTAAATTCGTATTAATTGAAGGTATCAGTAACACAAAATGTTTGAGAGACAGGAGTATAACAGATTTAGCTAATCTATAATTAGCTAAATAAATGTAATTAGTAATTACTGAGTTTACGTTACTTATTCAAAAACAAATATATTTTAATTATTAATAATGTAGCTTGTTCAGTCACGTAATTTTTTATACTCTTACCTTCACTGTCATTTTCTTTAAGAACATTTATTTTTCTTTTTAAGTAAGATAATTCAATGTCGTGTAACTTGATTGTTTTCTTTAAAAAATGCTGACATCAAGATTGTGATGAAATTTAGTCACGTAGTTGACAAACTTTTTATCTTTACTCCAGTTTTTTTAATATTGTAAGGAAAACAGAACTTAATCTAATGTTATTTGGCTATTTTCTTCACGGGATTGGAAACTTCCATCTTTGCCAAGTTAAAATTTTCCACTTTCATAAATATTTTTCTGAGAAAATAGAAAGAATAAAAGTGTTTTTGAGCTCTATAGTATAACATATTTTATATCTCTTAATATTATATTTTTGTTAGAGAATTAAAATAAATAAATAAATAAATAAGTAAAATTAAATAAATAAATTGAATTAAAAGTTTGTGCCTCAGAATATAATTTTTATATATTAATGAAGTTTTAAAGACTCTTTTCTTAGTGAATCAGAGAATCTTCACGTCGCAACTTTGTATACACTGATTGTTTTCGTAGCGGAGTTTGATCCACGCTATTGCACATGCGTCAGGACTTGTGATTTAACAAACTAGGGGAGAGTAAGATGAATCTTTACGCCCGATCAGCTGCGTACTTTCAGCGGCAGCATATAGTCTCAGCAGTAATCGCTTTTCGGAGTTATGTCGTTTCTGTTTGTTTAGTAGTTTTAAGTTTTTCATGCTGCTGATAGATAGATTTTCTAATTGAAACTTCGTTTCCGAATCATTATCGAAAATGCCTTTGCACAGCAGTTGTGTATTCCGTTTTGCTGAATTGAAGAACATAAATGTCTTCTCCACTGCAGACGCCACCATTTCGACTCACTAGTCACATGACATGCCCGCTATTGCCTACATCACTTTCGTCAGGGGCAAGAAACGAACTTTAAGAGTACATTTACCTTACGAGAGCCCCTAAATAAAATAATAGGCCGGCGCATCACCGCCATTTTTTTGCCTCCGAAGAGGACAGCATTCCCGTTTGGCTTCCTTATCGCTTCCCTAATGATTTTAAGAAATCTTGATCTGAAGCTAATCCGGTCAAGATAAGAGCAATAAACAACAATAATATACCTAAAAACACATTTTTTTCACAGTACATTCTCAGGATGTCATTTTATTGTGAGGATATCCTATGGATGTACTGGGGTAAGATGTGTTGTTAGGGCGGTTTCTGTTTCTTTTACAAAATGTCGCCAAAGCTCAAATAAACAGTAATAGAAGGTCTGTGAGCACTTTATATTCACTTCTTGAATGATTATAGCAGTTTATCGCTAAACGAACTTCCATATAATAGTTTACTTAGCTAAAATTAGGAAATATAATAAAAGAAGTTAATTTAAAGTAACGTAAGGCGATTAAAAAAAAAAAAAAAATGTTTGTCGTTTGTTTATCAGACAAACGCGCTGGGTACATGTGGCAACCCTAAGGCAGGCAACAAAATGTCTGATGCGCCAGCTCGCATATATATAGGAACACCTTACGGTTCGCTGAGGTAGTGCGTATCTATGTCTGTTACTGTTTTACAGCATCTGGAAAGTGTATACTTCCTTATGAATCACACTGTACTATAAACACGCGTCATGTTTGGAGTTTTGAAAGGAATCATACAATTTTAAAGCAATTCAATTTATGAAATATTGCTTTTGTTATGCCGAAATTATTAACAATTATTTCTATCAATAATTAGTCGATTAATAATAATAATAATAATAATAACCTTCATTTTAAATAAACAAAAATTTGATTTCTACGATTTATTTATGTGCTGATAATCCTATTTTTTTTTTTCTATTCTTTTCTTTTGCGATATTAAGAATTTATTACAAACAGCCGCTTTTCATGACCAGATAGTTCATGACCCCTGAATATTCTGATTATAGCTAACTCCTATTAAGTATTACTTGTAGAGCTTTCATCTTCTTATTATACTTCTTACAATCATTATCGGTAATTGAAGAAACTTTTATTTAAATTTTTCGTATTTATTACTTTTGATTTACTTTATTCAAAGAAAATCTCGAATAAAAATGTTCACAATTAAATAATTGCGATTCAAAGTCTTCTATAACAAAAAAAAAAAAAAAAAAAAAATTTCTTTTATATGTGAAAAAAAAAAAAAAAAAAAATGTGGTTATTATGAATGGGAAAACAAGATATATACGTATTGTGCATCGTATATTAAGCATCTAAGAAAGGCTAACATACATGTCAAATCAATGTGATTATAAATGTAAGAAATTTAAAGATTTGAGAAAAAGAACGACATTTATAATTAAATAAAACTTACGTTAACTTAAAGGATTTAATTTAATCAACGAGAGCTCTCAAAAATTGCATAATTTCTACTTTAATTTTATTTGCATAACCTGCAAATGATACATCATAATCTGAAGAAGTATTTTTCTTATACTCCTTTAAGTCATCATTTGGAATTGAATAAACCAATTTAAATTTGCTTATCAGTAGAAAATGTTAATGAATTTACCTACCTGGTACTCCCGCTGGTATTCATTCATTCTAGTAATTGGATGCTTCATCGATTTAAACTTGAGCTGTTGAGACAAGGCATTCACGGGGAACCACGTGGACCCACAGATGCTTGCTTCTTCTAGAGTTTCGTAGATGAATTTGTAGTGCTCCTGAAAATAAAATACAAAACAGATAATTATTCATAAGCACAATAAATACCTTCAGATTGGATGCTTAACAATGCAGTGGAGAATTGAAAGAACAGTAATATGCAAAACGAAAAGAGACTGCCAGTATTGGCCTGTGTAATGTAAAATCGAGAAGGAAGTACACGAATGACATCATTAAAGTAAATGTCTCATGGAGGCAGGAGGGGTTGCATAGTTAAAAATTTCGGTTCAAGGTTGAACTAAAATTTTGTTCTACAATAACTGAAATGTACTAGATCAAACCAAACTTGGTACAAAAGTAGTAGCAACCATGCGATGGTTAAAAATAATACCATGATTTGATGCTTCTTGATGAAATAAAGCATTAAATCACGCGGTAAAAAAAAAAAAAAAAAAAAAAAAAAAAAAAATCACTGTTATATGGGTGAAACTACTGCAGTACCAAGAGTTTGTACAACCAAGTATACCAAATCACAGCAAAAGATTTTACTATTTTTTAGTTGTAGCTACTGTAATACCATGTTTTGATTCAATCTTCTACAAAATTCTTAACAGTGTATTCACAGATTGAGCAACCTTGAACCGAATCTATACTTTGGTTGATGGTCCATTGATTCTTTGGATGGAATAGATTTCCACCTTACAATGAGAATGCAACATTGCTCTATTGATCAGAATATGATCAGAAAAAACCATATAACAATAGAACACGCTTGAGTCTTCTATGAAGTAGCAAATGTGGATATCGATGCAACTTACTGATGTTTTCGTTTCATTTGCATCGTAACTAAGCGTGTTCCCACAGGTCACTTTATGTACTTTCTATAGGAAACTTGATAGTCTCCTTTTACTTAAGGTAAATTAAGAAAAAGAGTAATACGAAAAATGGTGATTGCAGATTACACTGCTCTGCACGAAAATCGATTCCAACGCCATTTTTGAAAATTCTTATGTAAAATGACCTCCTGAATCCGAATATGAGGCCCATTTCGTCCTATCACCCACCGTTTTTGGGGATGTCTTCCAATATTTATCACTTTTCGGTAATTTTATGGCTATAAATTTGATTTATAGGGGAAGGAAAGGATTATTTTAACTGTTAAATATCTTCTAAGGAGCTACAGAAGTGAAAAATTCTAAAATATGAACATTTGCAACAAGAGAAAAATTTAGGGGGAGGGGTTGCCACTGAAATTATAAATTACATTTATTATATTTTATTTTTCAACTAATATTATTATTTATTATACATTATATTTTTTCTGTTTTTAAGTCTTAAAATAATACTTTTCCATTTTCCAAATCAAATTCATGGCCATAAAATTACTGAACACTGATGAAAATTGGGGGACGGGTTAGCATCCTGAGAAAACGGCGGGTGATTGTGCAAAATGGGAGTCATATTCGGATTCAGGAGGTCATTTTACATAAGAATCCGCAAGAATAGTATCAGGAATTGAAAAAAAAAAAAAAAATTGCAGCGCAGTGTTATCATTTCATTTCAAATTCTACATCTGAATAGTACAACATAGATACTCGTGACAGCTTTTTCATATTGTGTTACTAGTTAAAACACTCTGAAAGAGAGTTAGTTCTTACAGTTCCCCCCTCCCCCCCCCCTTCCCCCATAAGGTACAGACATTCATTGGATTGTGTTTGTGTTTCTGTGAAAAATTGTTCACCAATTTTCCAATTTATCGACCTATTTACAAAAACTAAAATGCAAAGAAAAAAATAATTAAAGGTGTTACAGGGGAAAAATATTATTTTGAACAATAGAAAAAATTGTATAAGTTTCCCATACAGAGTCTGCTGTACGATCACTCATAAATTGGTACTTTGAATGTCACTCTGCATAATTTAAATTATTTTTTATTTATTACGACATTTCAGTTACAGCCATCTTTTGCAACGCAAACTACATACACTCCTCACATTCGCTAGCATGGATTGCTGGGGAATAACTAATGTTTCCCCGTTTGTTGTCCTCATATCTTCAATAATATCCAAGCTATAAATGATGCGTACACATAGTCATTATATATAAGCACGAAAAATAAGGAAAGAAGATCTAGGTGGACCCGGCAGGGGACCATTTCATCAACTGTTGTCCACAAGTTTATGAGATTTTCAAATCACAATGGTGTGTGTCAGAAATCTATTTGAGGAATTTCAAACTATTTTCGTATGTAAAATAAAAATTTAGAAAATGATGAACATTTTAGTAAATATCTAATTCTTATACGTCAATTGATTAAATTTATATTAATTTTTATGTCAACTTTCATATGAATATAAATTTTTATATGAATTTGTTTTGAGTTTTTCACTCACACTGTATAATTGTAATTTGAAGTCTCCTTTTACAAGAAAGAACTTAGTTATTCAAAATACAATTTCTCTTTCTTATATATATATAAGAAAATATTTGAAAGTGAATATGTGTACTATATAAAATGATATAAAATAAAAGATTATTATAATATAACGTAAAACAGAGAAAGCTAGCGCTAAAAGTGGCTTAGCTAAACAATGTTTTTATTAAATAAGAAACATTTAAAACAAGTATTTATATATATGAAATTAAAATAAAATTTTGAAGATTAGAAAAACCAACAGGAGATTTACAAACCAATGCGCAAAATTGCTGCAAAAGGAAATGTAAAACTTGAATATAAGAATAATTTAACAAATGAAATGAAATAAAATGAAGAAGACTTCTGTGTGTTTTGGGGTTTTATTTCATTTCATTTGTTAAATTATTCTTCTCTCTCTCTCTCTCTCTCTCTCTATACATATATATATATATATATATATATATATATATATATATATTATGTATATATAATAATAATAATAATAAAGTGAAGAAAACTTTAAATTGCGGCTAACAAGAAAAAGGCTTATTGAGTGTATGTTGCACAAGTTTCTTTACTTACCACTGTTTCAATCATGCCTCTTCTTGCCGCCCTGAGACGTTTCGCATAACCGAATACATCGTAGACGGAATCTTCTTCGGCAAGTTCGAGGTTTGCCTCTATACAGAGATAGGTGCCTGTGCGACCGCAGCCATCACTAAAATAAACAAAAAACACACAGCAATAACAATGATAACTGCTCATTAAAAATAAATAAGTAAATAAATAATAATAATAAATACAATAAATATAAAAGTAAAATCATATACAGTTCAAACACGATACCGGTAATAAAAGTACTAGAGATAAATATTTTCAATGTTCTTGATTTTTCTAAATTTAAATTTAAATTTTCAATCACTTTTTCCTATTTGGCATTTAAACGTTAATATTCAAATATCACCATACATTTACGAGTTTTTAACAACAATAGAGTCTTCGAATTGAACAAATAATTTATAAAATTAAATATGCATGTTCTGAAATTTTACTGCATTTTAAAAATAGAAATAATTTGTTAATAAAGGTTTTTTTTAAGCGGTTAATTATTTCTCTCCCTCTTTTTTAGTTTATTGTTTATTTTAAGTCTTTATTTATAA
The DNA here is from genome assembly GCA_963930645.1 of Salticus scenicus. Taxonomy (NCBI): domain Eukaryota; kingdom Metazoa; phylum Arthropoda; class Arachnida; order Araneae; family Salticidae; genus Salticus; species Salticus scenicus. The sequence goes on along the minus strand of OZ005653.1, from coordinate 265,819,214 downwards.
ATCTGAGATATACATTAGAATAAAAATTTAAAGTTTATTTGTTCTTTAATTAAAATTTCGGTGAGCTAAGATCCCCAAGTATACTCTGTTATAATTGTATACTCTGAACTCTGTACTCCGAATCAAAAAATGATTCGTTGTAATACATACACACACACATATTTATATATTGCAATCATATTCACACTTAAAAATTGTTAGAAAATGTTAAAAACGCTTAATGTAAACGAAAATACAATTCCAGCAAATTTTTGTTAATAGCTTTTAATGTAACTGAATATTTTTGTGTCGCCCTGTAAATCATAATGTATTCTATATGAAGCATTCTTTTTTACACATGAATAATATATTTTAATTTTATTAACATTTGTGTAAAGTAAAATTCTTCAAATTTGTTTTATAGAAATACCTCTCATAGAGCGCAATGCTTAGGAATATTTTCAGGTGTCCCTGTATACAAACCAGTGTTGGTATTTACTTCTATTTTCAATGGGGAACATCCGATACCGAACTTGAATATTATATTTCAATTTCATTAAGGTTTGTGTAAAGTTAATGGTATTAAAATAGGGTTTATAAAAAATACCTCTCATAGGACACAATGCTTTGGAAAATTTTCGGGTGTCCTTGTACACAAACCAATAAAGGTGTTCACTCCATTTTCAATAAGGAACATCTGATAGTGAACTTAAATAACATATATCAGTTTCAAGAAATTCTATAAATATTTACGGGAGTTAGAGCGCGGACAGACAGACGGACAGACAGACAAACCGAAGTCATAAACAGACACTTTTCAACCTTGTTTGAAAGTGTTAAAAACAGTTTAAAAATAGCTTAAATAGGACAGATTGTTTATAAAATTTCAATAAATAGAATTAATTATGGTTTATTATGATACATTCCTGTGTTAGAAAAAAAAAAATAATAAAAATTTTAAAGACGACTTACCTACAGTGTACGATCACTGGTCCTGTACTGGGATACCTCATCATGTACACTTGAACTCGCCGCCTGAATTCTAGTAGGGCACTAGGGAATGGGCACGTATGAGATGGCCAGTTAGTGTAATGGAGCTGCACTATTTCCCTCTCCTCATCGCCCTGGCATAACGAAAGAAAAAACGCATTTGTTTAAAAACTGGCAAAAAGGTCTACTGGTAAAAACTGGTATTAATTTAAAATATCACTTAAAATGAGACTTTCTACAATTCGAGTGGCATCAGTTTAATCTTTCTTAAATTTAGCAACCATGCTTTGTCTCTTTTGGATTCGTATATGCTATCTGAGCACATTTTCTATGTTTCATTAAAAATTTTGTTAAAGAAATTTGCAAAGTAAAAGATTTTTAAGTCGCCTAATTTTTTAAAAGAGAAAGAACAAACCTGTTTTTGGCATTTTTATATTATTAATTCTTAAAAATAATGATTTCACATTTCGGGGAAAGTATGGTATAGCAGGGACACATGCTGGGTATGGTAAGTTAATGTGAGGGTTAAAGTGGATTGTCTGCACAAAAGACGTAATCTTGGGTGGGATTCCCTCCATGAAAAGTCATTCTAAGGGGTCCTACACTATATATAAGCGAGTTTGGGACAAAACCAAGCAAAATTTCAAATAGAAAAGACGACAAGCGCGATCTAGGTTTGAACCTGATACTTCCCGTCTACAATCTTTGGAGGAAGAGTTTATTGGCCATCGTGAGAAAGGAATCCATTCACTAAATTGCAGTCATCAAGCATCAACCTGTGCCATGGGTCAATTAAATAGAAAATTTAAACTCTAAACAAACTCCTATTTAAACCCCTTTTCGTGAGAAGAAAATTTATCAGATGGTAAATTTAATATCCGTGATGCTTGATAAGATGTAAAATAAAAATACACTCCTTCTCATATTTATAAGGACACTTTATATTTTGAAATAACTAATGCAAAAGTAATTGTGAACAAGATTAACTAAGTGCACTTAATAGATCTAGTATTCCAAAAACCAAAATTGCTATAATTTTTTTAATAGGAAACAAAATTAATAAAAAATAATGCAAAATGTGTTTTTCACCACGTTTTTAGATGTTCATAATTATAGGGACAATCCAGATTTTTTCGTTTTATTAAAATTACTAACTGATAAATTACAGTTGACATGCGAATTTGTTAACTACTGGGCTAGATTAATTCATATATAAGCCTTCAATTTTTCTTGGACGGACGTTACTGATAATTCCTCGAAAAAAAAGAACGTTCATGTAGTGAAGTATGATAAATGTGTTTTTTAAGTGGAAGGATAATTTCAATCCGCCGAATTTCTAATGAAATTCGAAGATCTAAAATTGCTGAAGGAAATGTGATCAAACGTTGAACTGTTGATTCGATAGGAGAGAGATCTGATGCAAAATCAGAGTTGTTTAACAGAGATCGAAGATTCATAATTCCTCTTACTGTTCTACTCATAATGACTGCTTCTGAATTTGCTCGTAATTTTTAACGAAACGTTGGGGTCCACATTTATGCATGCTTAAAATAATTAATAATATGTTAAAATGATTAAAAAACCTGTAATAATCAATAAACATTTAATGGGGGAAAGCACGTCTGTGTTAAAATTGAATAAAGACAGTATTAAATGGTAAAATGTTGCATTTTCGGATGAAAAACAATTTATTCTTGATTAACCAAATGGTTTTAATAGTTACTGGCACCATATAAAGATAGCGAAAGACAGAGCAGATTTTTTAAGTGTAGATATGAATCGGGCATTTTGAAGGTGGATCTATGGTGATCTGGGGAGCTGTTTATACTGAAGGCAGAAGGAATTTAGTAATTTTTTTCTATTATTATGAACATCAAGAGAATATCCGCAAATTTTAAACATAGAATTCTCAGATTTTTGTTAGATTTTGGGGGGTAATTATATTTTTTTCAACAAGACTTGCATTTTTGCTCTACTTTTAGAGCAATAGGAAATAGTTTGAAGAAAGAAACTTCTGTATTATTGCCTTTCCCATGGTCTAAAAGTTGAAAAAACCTTAACTTATGATATTAGAAATGTGCATGCAAGTGGAAAGCAATTTTAAATAGTTTAAATGTATTAAGAATATCATATATGCTATATGAAATGGTATTGAAACTGAATATTAAAAAAAAATGTATATATATATATATATATATATATATATATATATATATATACCAGAGAGAATGTCTGACTGTTTAAGCCTAAAAAGAGACCCCATAAAATATTAATTTAAAGAATAACTGAAAAAAATTACTAAAATTCGAGCTGTCCTTATAATTGTGAACACCTGAAAAATCAACTTTTTACCATATTTAAAGTTTTTTAAGATAGAAAAACGATAAAACTTTTTAAATATAGTCTATTAATGAAATTCAAATTAATTAAAAATATATTTGTTTAAATAATAGTGTTCAGTGTTTAGTTAATATAGAAAAACGTGTGTCCTTATAATTATGAGAAGGAGTGTATTTAATTTTCTTATATTGTTTTTTTTCTTTTGCCTGTTCATGACGCTTAATAACAATAAATAAAGTAAAAAGATTTAATTTTATTGCATTGTTTTTCTTTTTTGCCTATTCATGATGCTTACAAATAAAAAATTATTCTTTTATAACATTCGTATACATACATTTAAATAAGGTAAGTGTATTTTTTAATTACCGTAATTTCTGGTAGATAACCCGCAGGTAAGATGTGTCATTTCTCCACCAGAAATTCTATTTAATAGAGAAATCTATACTTTTTCGAAGGAAGAGCTCGTACAAATATAAATCTATTTATCATTTGAAATTTCTGGTGCAAAACTTGATTATATAACCTGCGGGGTATCTACCAGAAATTGCGGTATATTTGTTGTTGCTAATGTTATGCTCAAATTTGATGAATTTCTACAAGATAAAAATCAAGACACAGTCACGATATCCTTAAAAACGTAAGGAAGGACAGCTCACATTGAGTGATTAAGACCGAAATTAAATCGGGATAGTTTTTCCACTATCATGTTTCATATATCAAGTTTGATGCTCTGTCCACAGTTGCTGAGGCACAGATACAATAACATTTAAGAGAAGCCGAGCAGTCTGTTCAGATATACAACAGAATCCAACTAGGACAAATTTATGTCAAGAACACGGATTTACACTGTAAATAACATTTCTAGGTATTTTATATAAAAGTAGCTGAGTTACATTACTCTCAGTTGTAAGACATAGGAAAGCAGATAGTGTTCCAAAAATGAATAATCATATTAAGGCATAATTGTCAATTTTTACGCTTTTTGGCTAGCGGAAAAAATATATACATATGAAAATTTTTTATGTATATTTTTACTTTCCGAACATACATATATAAGGAAAGTATTGTAATCATGTCAAAACCGACTTTGAAGTTTTAGTGTTTCTGTACTTTATGAGGCTCCTTGAGTTCATGTTCATTTTTATTATTTTTATAATGATGTATGTGTGTGAGTGAACATGATAGCGCCTAAACACCTTGTTCGAATGAGCTGAAAGTTAGTACGTTTGTTATAGGTCACCATAGCACAAACTCTATTAATTTTGGTGAATCAAGGATTTATAGTTTTTTAACAGGGACACGAGGAAAAATTGTTTATTATTATGACCTATGGGTCCAAAATTTTTAAAGTGCGATAGCGTCTAAACACCTCATTCATCTGGGCTGAAAATTTATACACATACGTCACCATCGCACGAACTGTATAATTTTTGATAAATATAGCACTTATATTTTTTTTGTAGGGACACAATTTTTTTTTTTTTTTTTTTTAATCATTATGCTTTATGAGACTAAATTTTTTAAAGGGCGATAGCATCTAAACGCCTTACTCGATTAAGCTGAAAATTTATACACTTATAAGTCACCTTCGCACGAATTATATAAATTTTGGTGAATCTAACACTAGTGTTTTACAGAGCAACGAAAAATTAATTATAATTTTGACGATGAGGTTAAAATATTTGAAGTGCAATAGCGTAAAATTAATTAACACACTGATTAGGAAAAAATACTCAAACACCGCATTATAATTTTCACTCTTATTTATTTAACGACTTCTCTTACTTTTATTTATTTATACAATCATTAATTACTTAATGGTCGGAAAGTCGAATTGAGTCACTCCATATATTTATAATAGTTTTCACTAATGTAATAAAATAAAAAATTCTTTAAAAATTTTTCTATTAGCGAAAAGTGTAAAAGTGTGCATCTATATTAAAAGTATATTTCAAAACACACTGTAAAAAAAAAAAAAAAAAAAAAAAAAAAAATGCAAAATCACGGGACTTGACCGTATAATTTTACGGGAAATGACCGTTTAGCTAGCTAAACGCTAAAAGACAAGTAAACTGATATCAAGAAAGTACAATTTTAGAATACTGGCACTTTTTTACCGACAGAAACCGTTAATCTACGTAATTTGTTCAAATCTGTCACCAAACTGTATTTTTACGGCCAAATCTCTTCAAATGTTAGCTTTTCAGTGACGTCATAAAAGAATCGTTGCGTGTTTGAAACTGAAAATATAATTGCAATTTTATTGATTGAAAGTATTTAATTATACATTTATACAAATAGTGATAGATGTAAAAGAGCCATTTCTTTTCTAATTTAATTAAAAGAGTTTAATTCAAAATTGTATATTTGTCACTATGTAAAATTACGGGAAAGTACATCATTTATGGTCCAAATGTTTTTTTTTACGGGCTTTGTCTGGAATCTTTGCTACTGGGCGTTGACTGTAATCTGGCTTGGATCTTTTTTTTACAGTGCATGTTTATCCATGAAATTATAGTTTTTTAAGAATCTGATTGTTTCTTAGTGTTAGCAACAAATATATGCTTTTTTTTTTTTTTTTTTTTTTTTTAAATGGTGCAAACAGGTATTTGTAATTCTTCAAGGGCGAATGAATAAACATTTAGATGCTTTAAAGGAGAAAAAAAAGCAGTGCAAATAACTCCAAACATGAAAATTCAAAAACAAAATTTTAGTAGTTACATTTCAAACGACAAAATGACAAATAAATTTTATTTATAATACATAATTTCTTATTTATTTGACATCTTTTGTATATGAACTAGTTTACATGAAATAGCAGTTCTATATCTAAAATAAAACATCTATGTCTTGAATAAAACATCTATATGTTTTCGTCTTGACGCGTATTATCCTTCATATAACCTTATACAGCCATGCAAATTTTACAAAACTAAAACATGCATTATTTCTAATACGCAGAATCATGATACAGCTGAGAAAATAAGAGATCGATATATCTTTGTTTCGTATACGTCGTTATAGATTTGGGTTTCGATTTCAATCTCTTTTGAAATAAAAATACTCTAATTTCATGCATATGGTTTCGTTTTAATCATTGTGATTCATATAGACTTTGGGTGCCGTATCATTGAAGTTTTACTACAATGAATCTATAAAAATGTATTAAAAAAAAAAAAAAAGCAGAAAAAAATAAAAATATTACAATGGATCAATATTTTTAATTGCATATACACTCGCTACATGTATTAAGGAGCTCTTTTTTATCGTGCACCAATATTATATTAAATTATATTGAATTTGGTGATATTAAATTATATTGGATTAATTTTGGTGATATTAAATTATACTGGATAAAAATAATTTTTTTTTTTAATTGATGAAGAAGTAACTAATTATTATTAGTCCGACAGGTTTTTTGCTTTCAATTAAACATTTTGTTTCGTCATCATTTTCTGTGTTTAAACTTGAATATATCAGGATGCTTTTTCTTTGGCAACAATTAAAAAAAAATAATATTAAATTAAAATTGAGATAAAACCAGCAAAAGAAGTTTTAAGAAATCGATATAGTAACTGTTTCTAAGGAATGTAATTCTGTATTTTAAGATAAAAAATCAGTTATTAATTTTATTTTATTTATTCATTATACTTTTTGTATATTTAGACCAATTAAAAACTGTTTTGCTTTTTTCTCTCTCGCATCAAGTGAAGGAAAAAAGAATTAAATTAAAATAAGCAAAATTAAATAGAGAAAAAAACGTTTGAAAGAAATAGAACAGACTTATTATAGGATCATCTTGGCGTAATTTGAAATTTACTACCGAACAAGCTCAGATATTCCTCGCCAAGGCCTTTACTTACACAAATGCGATAGCCATTTAATTCATCGCCAAAATGGCAACAAAACTTGGAAAGTCCTCAAGGCAGGTCTTATATTGAAGTTGTACCAAGAACTTTTAAGAAATGAATATAGTAACCGTTGTTAAGGAATGCAACAGAGTTACCGTATTCCTTATGGAAGAACAGATTAAAAACAAAGAGAGAGAGAGAGAGAGAGAGAGAGAGAGAGAGTTCTATGGAACTAAAATAAATCCTCTTATGTACAGAATTTTATTTACCTATTACTTAGAAAACAAACATAAACTTCTGATTATTTATTGATAATTTTTAGTTTTTATTTTTTGACACAAAGCTTAGTTAATTTATTATATTTGAAACAAAACGTAAAAATTGCGTGTGATATGTCACATCAGGTAATAATAAATTATCAAACATTATTTTGTATAATTGGAAATACTGTAGATTGTGGATACTTTTTAAATTGCTTTCTGCTTGAATGTTAGTTACTTATTGATTAAAACGATACAATAATATATTCTACTCTTTTTTTTAACATAAGAGTTAGAGTTTTTTTTTTTAAACATACGCTTAAGCTATGTGCACTGGATAAAAAGAAAAAATCGAACAGCAATTTATACAGTAGTTGATGGTTATTTTTAAATAGTTTTCTGTCGAAATATAATTTATTTATGGACTAAAATATTGTAGTATTATATGTTTGCCCTTGCTTTCAATGCATGAGTAGGGTATTTTTATTACAGATAATTATGTTTTAGCAGGTAATGAGCAAGAATCCAACGACATTTTATATAATTGTGTGAATTTTATATAATTTTATATAATTTTTTTTTTATATATAAATAGTTATTTATTAATGATCTTAGAATTTGTTTAAGTCACTAACTTCGACAGTTATTTAAAAATATTCCTTATATTTTTATGAATGAAAAAAAAAAAAAAAGCTATTTGATGATTTGGCAAAACGCTATCGGTTTACACAATAAAATTCACTTAAGCAACAGAATTATTATATTCTATCAGGTAGATTGGAATTTTGAACAATTTTATAGAGATATTCTGAAAGTACTGACCTCATGTTAAATTCCTTAAATATTAATCCTTGAAATATATAAATGCAAAACTGCGTGAAAATAGGGGTACAGGTTTTTGCAAAATCCGAGAAATTTTTCAGAAAATATAATTTCAAGAATTAAATTTTTGTATGGCCTCATATCAATAAATAGAAAACAAATAATTTTCCATAGGATGAATTTTCGCCGTATACTAATAAGATGATAAAATTTTAGAATGGTGCCATAAAAGTCACAGAGCTGTGATGAGACAGAAATACTGATATTTAAGGGGTTTCATCACTTATTGGTTCCGAAATGAAAACATCATTTTATATTATGAGAAAATTTTTTACCTCAATTACTTAATGTACTTTTTAATTCCGTTTTCCACGTCCAAAAAAGTTCACAAAGTTAAAGTTAAAGTTAAAATTCGTTTTCTAAATGTTTGTTTTTTAAATTATTGTTATTCCCTTTGAAGCTATAAAATGCGGAAAAAGGACTAGGTATATTTTTCGCTGTTTATCGTTTCAGAAAAATTTATTTATTTATTTTTACTTTTACAATGCTGAAAATTTGTGTTTCACCTTATTGATGTATGGGTTACTTTTTATTCATTGAAAATAATTTTGTATAGAACTATATAATAATTCAAATTTTGTAATTCTTGAAATTAATTTTCCATTTTTAATCGATTTTTTAAAATCCTGTACCTTTTTTTTACGCACTTTTGAATTTTCTGATATATATCTAAGATCAGTATTTAAGTAATTGAAATCGAGGTCAATGTTTTTCGAACACCCTGTATAGAGCCATTAAAATTACTACACACACTTCTTTCGTGTGAAACGAAATGTGAATGTCACATCCATAAACTATTCTACATTTACATACCAAATAGAGTCATTACCTTTCGGATTTTAACTGTTCGTATGAAAAAGTTAGCCAGCTGTTCTTCTGCTAACAGGGTTATTTCAAGGTTTCCGTATTCTTCGGGCTTATCGAGATCGGTAGGCCAATACTGAACACACATAACCTGAAGGTAAGAAAAACGTCAATAAAGAGATTATATATTGCACTGAAGTAATATAAAAGATCCGTAATGAATATGAATTATAAAAAGGTTTTTTTATATGCAAAATTTAGGGTTGTTGAAAATATAAATGGCATAACGTATTAAGTAACAATTTCTTTAAAAATAAGAACAAAAAGCTTAAAACATTGTACTTCATTCGAAATAGATGATGTTAACCCTTTCAGTCCGAAATATTTATACTGGGAGTTTCATAAAAGGTGAGAAAAACTTTAATCAAAGAATGCATGGTCGGAATGAAAACGCTAAAGTGCTAGAGGGTGCTGAAAGAATGTTATAAAAGACAAAATTATACAAAGAACGATTAAGTTACAAAAGCGAATTTAATGACATGAGATTACATTAAGCGCTCAAAACAGTAACTGGCAGTAGCTATACACGTAGTAGCTATACAAGCGGCACAACGACGAAGAAAGAATCGGTGAACATTCAGAAAAACTACAGGCATATCATGTAACGTCCCCTACAGCGACCGAAAGTTTGGTGACGAGTATTTCTGCAGATGCAATGGGAGTCTCATACATAGGAGTCCCCAGTTGTCCCCACAAAAATAAATCGAAACATGAAAGGTCTGGCGAGACGGTGGCTGAGATATCGAAAATCCCATATTCAAAATTACATATTATCTCTTAAATTTAATTCAATTCCCATTTTTATAAAGAGCAATTCTAAAAACAGTATAGTATTTAAAATGTCAGTTGCGGTTTATTAGCTGGCGAATATATCTAATTTAATCTCTCTCTATTTCTTGCAATAAATAAATAAATAAACAAATAAAAGAATAAACGATTCTCTTTCAATGAGCTGGGATAGTCAATCTCTTATCTCAGTAAAATAAATTAAAATGAGTTTGCTGGCGTTGTCATTTGTACCAAAGAACAGATGTGCTCTTTGAAAAGAAAGTAATGTAGTTCGTATCGGTTCAAAGGTTTATGAAACCATAGCAAGTAAAAACATCTATTGTGAATAAAATTCTTGAGGTTACATTTTTAACGTACGTCTTTCATTTTTCCAAGATCTTTTAACGATATTTTTGGCTAAAATTAGGGTCGACAATGTATTTAAAATATATACACTGATTAGAGCGTAACTGAAAAATTGGGTGTTGCTCTTGGTTTCTTTGAAATTTAGGTTTGGCGATCGTATTGTGGTTTTTGATGAGAAGTAACTGAGCCGAGATTTTATCACTTTTTCTTCAACTTCTGAGATATAAGGAAGCTTCGTATTTTTATCTGTACTCCCCGTGTTCCCGTCCTCATCTTTATTAACAAATGTTCATCATGAAACATTTTTTTTAAATGATTTCTTTGTCAAGAGATAACTAATTAATGTAACGCTGGAATATTTTTATCAAGATTTTTAGTAAAATAAAACATTCATGTCAGCAAATTCAACTTGGATTACACTGTCTCAACGCAAACTACGACCATTTACTTGGAAGGATTTTGGATTTGTTAAGTACTCCATTTCAGTAGCAATTCTTCATCATCAAACTGAATTGACTGAATGAATAACATTGCTTCATCAAAACTAACTATTTAAACAGATCAATAAACAACATAACAGTGGCCTTTCCAGTTTTAGTGTAGGGCAACGTCTTCTAATACGTTGCTACTGTGAATGGCAGTTATACACTCGGATCTGTGGATATTTTATTTTAATTGGGACGAAAATTTACATACTTCTTCCCCATATCACGTGTGTATGACATTAATGCCGTTCTTTCCCAGGTAACTCAATGCAGGAATGGAGCTTTAGCGTTTGCATTTGACTAAGTTTCCAAATGTGCCAGAACTTTTGCGTTTTAATTCCGACCATGCATTCTTCGGTTAAAGTTTTTTGGTTAGATATGCAATATCATATCTTAAAATTTTGCCATCTTGTATGAAACACCCTATATTTTCTCTATATAAAACAACAGATCCTATATTCAGTCAAAAATAGATATTTAAAATAACAAATTAGTGTTTAAAAACGCAAATTATAAGACATTGTACCGTACTTTGGATACTGGCATTATTTTTTTGAAAAATTTTTTAATAAATCTTTGTAGCAGTTTTCTAGGATTAAATAAAGGGGATAATTTCTATAAAAATAATGCCGGTATTCAAAATACAGTACACTTGCCAGCTATGGTAAGAAAGTACGTTTCCATAGTAAACAACACAGCAACAAGGGGGTTTAGTCATACTCAACAGTCATTGATACCATTTAGAATAATAAATTTTCAATAAATAGAAATACAAAATTAAAATATATATATATATATATATATTTGTTTAAAAAACATTAAAGTACAATTTATAAAAAATAAAAATATATAAAAAAGAGTATTTGAATCTGTTAATTTGCTTTAATAATCCCCAAAATGAAATTGATGACTAAATCAGAATAAAGTAAAATATAAATCAGCATTCATCAACAAGGGTAGTGGAACACTAGCATGCTATGGCATCTGTTCTGTTTTTCTGCAATTTTCATCGCAGAGAAAAAACTAAACGTCGAAAGAAAACCAATTTTAAGCTATACAGAGCTATACAAAATATCATGAGAAATGCGTCTTTTTTTTGGGGGGGGGGGGGATGTTAAAAAAATCAATAACTCTGTTTCAAATTATCATCGAATTAGGGTTTGACCCTTCATTTTAAAGGCATTAACAAGTTATTTTGAAAGGTACCCATGTTGAAAATTTTCACCCCCGAAGTAAAACGATGCTCCTACACACGCACACACACACACACACACACACAAAAAAAAAAAAAAAAATCTGGTTAACTATTATTATATAAATAAATAAATAAGTAAATATATTTAGTTTCACATTGAAAAATTAAAAATAATTTTCATCATTTGCATTTATCGAAAATTTTGTCGTACACTTCCATACTAAAAATTAGGAAAAATGGTATATATAGCTGCGGTGGCGCTTTTCTATATAGGACACCAAGTGTTGAGGGAATGATCCTAAAATTTAATCAGTACCAGTTTAGGTCAAGGTCCAACTAAATACCATGTTTGGTTAAATTTTATTGACTGGTTAGGTAGATACAGTGTCCACAAAATTTGTAATATACACGCACAAACAGAGACACACACAGAGACAGACAGGCATTTTCTAAAAATGATCAGATTCAGGGAAACTCAAAACGTGTAAGTCCGATGCAAACCGAAGTCGAAAATTTTCACGAATCCAATACTCATAAACGAAAGTAAATGTATATTTTGGTTGGGAAATGTATATAGATTATAAAAGTGTTTAATTGGATTTAGTGACAGTTAGAAGGGAGGGAAATCTTAAACGTTATGATTCTAATCGGTGTCACTGAAATTGAAAGGGCTGATAATAGGTTTGAAAAATGTTTATTAAGTGTTTAAAAAGTTGCTTAAATAAACATTTAAGTTTAAAAAAAATAAATAATGTAGTATGAAAGTGTACTGACATAATTAAGAGCATTATTTCTGTTTGAACAGTGTTATATTACTAAGTCGTGAAAGTACCCATTCATATAGCGCATAATTAAAAATTTTCTTTGAAAAATAAAACACTAAAAAAGAAATAAAGTTTTATATAACACTTTTAAGTTTTTTGACGAAAATTCTGCTGTGAGTTGTATTTGTGTAAAGCCAAATTAATATATGACTAGGAACAAGGTATAAAATATAAAGAGATAGCGTTTGTTGTAGCCATCACAAAACTTTCTTCTATATCATTATATTTAACAGCGCTACCTACGGAAACATGCGCAAAATATTAATCAATGTAGATTGTCACAGTAAAGATATTATAGATGCAGTTTGGGCCAATTTTAACCAATAGGTGCTGAGTTGTAGTTATATGGAAAATCGCTCATTTAAGTAATAGCAGTGCCAACTGTGGCTCATATACACCCAAATCAAATCATCATTCTTTTTCATAGTGGCCTCTTATATATAAAATTAAGTGCATTTATATGCTATGAAAGAAGAACATAGGGAAACTATAACAGTCTTTGAAAGTGCTACCTGTCGGTCAATACTTCCAAATTGAATCAGCATAGTTTTTTTTTTTTCCCTAACTACATATGGCACTCTCACATATGGAATCTTGTAAAATTGTACACCATAGAAGCAGAGGCATAGCTTTATCTTAAGTGGGGGAAATTTTGGCATTGCAGTCCCACCTGCTGGGCGATATGTGTCCAATTTGATCGACACAAATATCTGTAAAGTTGCAGTTAAATATGTCGTTTTATGAAATTCTGTATATTAGATATTGATCTATAGCGGTAAAAAAAATTGTATCGTATTCACACACAGACAGACGAATATTTTCTATAAATTGTCAAATCATTTTCAGAACATCTGTAAACGTATAAATCCATTAAAAAGCAGAAATCGAAAATGTTTCAGAAAACTTTACTTTCTTCTTATAATAGAGAAGAGAATAAAAGTGGAAAGAAACCTAATTTATCATTCAGTTTGCTATCTTCAAAGTTAGACTGTCTAAATTTTATTAATATCATCTTTTAAAGAATAAAAGTCGAATTCACCTATGAGCCAAGTTTCCCCAAAACTGAATCGTTTATTTTGATTATTTTAGAAAACTTTATATTAAATAATTTATCATCTTAGACCTTTGTTACGAAATCATACTTGAAATTTTTGGCTTGTAGACAACTTTATGATATTTATTCTGCCGACTACTTATAAAGTAAAAAAATTTAAAGTAGAAAGTGCCAGAAATCTTGAGCTTTCTTTAACTTATTTTATATTCGGTTTAGGATTAAATATCATTCTTAAAATTTTGAGATGACTGATTATATTACTTTTACTTTATTTTAAAATGATAAGTAAGCATGCCAAAGTATAATAAATTTTGTAGCACTGAAACTGATCACGAACGGTAAGTTTGCACTATTTTTCAGTTTTATTTATACACAAAATATTAATATATAAAAAATTTTATGAATATATAATCACACTACGCTGAAAAAAAAAAAAAAAAAAAAAAAAAATCCGAGCCCTGATACCATTGTTGCTGATTCTTATGTAAAATGACCGCCTGAATCTGAATCTGACCCCCATTTTGCCCCATCACCCACCGTTTTCTTGGGACGTCACCTCCTCCCCCAATTTTTATCACTCTTCGTCTTCGGTAATTTCATGGCCATAAATTTGATTTGGAGTATGAATAATAATTATTTTAACCCTTAAAAACAGAAATATATAATGTATAATAAGTGATAATAATAACTGATTAATAAAATATGATAGATGTAACTTATAATTTCAGTGGCAAATCCCCTCCCCCTAAATCTTCCCCTTGCTGCAAAGCTTCATTTTATAGAATTTTTCACCTCTTTAGGCACTCAGTAGATATTTAACAGTTAAAATATTTCTTTTATCCACTATAAATCAAATTTATAGCCATAAGATTACCAAAAAGTGGTAAAAATAGGTGTGGGGAGGTCTCCCAAAAATGGTGGATGATAGGGCAAAATGACTGTCATATTCGGATTCAAGAGGTCATTTTACATAAGAATTTGCAAAAATGGGGTTGAGGGAATTTTCGCGCCGAGCAGTGTTATTATTAATTTCATTAATATTCAATAGAGGAAAGCACTGGAATCGTAAAAAATTTTGGATTCCGATTTTTGATGTTCTTCACGTTTTGAGATTTACTTAACATGATTTGACTGTTTTTAAAAAATATCTGTCTCTGTGTGTGTGACAAAAAATTTTCACATCCCTTTAGCTCGAGAACTAATGCACAGCATTTTTTAAAAGCTATATTTAGTTTCACCTTAAAATAAATTGGTGTCTACAAAGTTTTCTGCATATCGCTCAACAGGTGGCGCTGTCGTCTCCTTTTAATATAAATTTTAATGCAGTAGCTTTGAACAAAATTTCGTATAAATGTGGATTATTTTTAACCAATCTTTGTAAAATTCCTATATATATATATATTAGGGTGGTCCTTAAAATTTAACATTTAAATTTTTGTATGGGGCACCCGCTTATTTTGTTCTATGTATAAAATAAAGACTTCCACAAAAATTTCAAAATTTTAAAATAAGTTTTAAGGGTGGCTATCGAGGTTTAAAAAAATTAAAATTTGACAAATTTGACATGTTTTGTAATTTCATTATAAATTATTATATTTTAATTACATTAAAAATCGAGACAATATACAATAAAATATTCATTTTAAAATATTGAAATACACATAACATGAATTTAAATGTTTCGAGCCTTATTTTAGGCTCCTCATCAGTAAAATGAATCAAAAGTAAACGCTGAGAAGAACAATAGATTTCCTTTACGAAAGTATAGCATATTTAGCAGGACTTGTGTATGCCTCATTAAGCAGTGAAAAATTCTGTTTCGTATACCAGCCTTCCAGGAAAATTCTTGAAAGATAACTTGAACAGTTAGATACGATTATTTAGTATTGTTAAAATCATGTAGATGGCCGGTTTCTATGGCATTCTGCACTATTTTAGAACGAATATAGCGGCTTTTGAAATTTCTTTTATGTTCGAGAATTCGAGTATGAAGGGAACGGCCATAGTTTCACCATTATTAACAGAACTGCAAGATTTACAAGGAATATTATAAATAACCCCTGTACGCGAAAAGGGGGGGGGGGAGATACTGATGAGGAGTCTAAAATAAGGCTTGAAATGTTTAAATTTATGTTATGTGTATTTTAATATTTTAAATTGAATATTTTAATGTATATTGTCTCGATTTTTAATGCAATTAAAATATAATAATTTATAATGAAATTACAAAGTATGTCAAATTTGTCGATTTTTTATTTTTTCAAACCTCTGTAGCCTCTGTAATTCTTCAAACCTCTGTAATTTTTGTGGAAGTCATTATTTTATACACAGAACAAAATAAGTGGGTGCCCCATGCAAAAATATAAATGTTAATGTTTAAGGACCACCCTAATATATATATATATAAAGTAACAAAAGAAGTGAAATGCAAAAACTAAACGAATGATAAGTTGCCGCCATAATCTTCAAGAGCTCAAATAAATTAATAAATAACTATAATAAAAATAACTTTTAAATAATATTAGACTTTAAAAAAAGGTTTGAAAAACGTGACCAGTATAAATTTAAATTAGATAAGAAAACAAATTGTATAGTATTTACTTTAATATAATTACAATGAACAGACAATCTATATTGTAGATTAACAAGAAGTACCGTACTAAGAATGCAATCATGAGTGCTTATCATGGTCAAATATTAACAAAATTGAACCATATGGACGACTATAAATTTTAATTAAAGGGAACAGAAAAAAAAACCCACTTAAACTGTAGAAATAACACTTCATGTGGTCAATCGACCTTATTTCAACTTACAAATGGCCAACTGGGCTAACTAAATGTTTATTAACGGGCCAACAATTTATGTTTGTAGGGTAACTTAAAATAACGTAAAACATTATGTAAAAGTGTATTATTTTTGTAAATGCGTTATTATTATTTTTTTTTAAATAAAAATATTGATTTTTTTTTTTTTTTTTTCATTTTAAAAATAAATCTATTTAGATTTGCAATTGATAATTTTAAAGATATAAGATTACAATAAATACAAAAATCTCTGCTGGAAATTTTCGTACCATTAACTGATTTAAAAATAAATGAATAAATAAATAAAAATAAAAATAAAAATAAAAATAAAAATAGAAGACTGTTAAAATTTAGGTCCTGGTATTAATTTATCTTTGATTAAACAAAACATTGAACACGATAATTTACTTAAAAAGTTAAAATTATAGTTAACTCTAAATTAAATGTTACAATTACGAAAAAATAAAAGAATATGATAAACTTGAAAAGAAAATTAAGCTTTACATTAATAATAATAATTATAATAAACGTACTTGTAAAAATGATTGCAAACACAGATAAGGAGTTTTACAAATTAACATTGTATATTACATAAAGTTTCAACATTACATCCTTGTTTTTTTTTCCTTCTTTTCTTCATTTTTAACAATCATTCTTATGACTGAACTAATTTTGCCTGAGTTAATTTATATTCCCACAAAAAAATGGGTTAAAATAAATTAAAATCAGAATGTTAACAAATGGTTATTAATCAAAGCAATTAATTTTAATTGAAATCATTAGTTATTTTTTACACAGAAAATATTAATAAATTAAAAAAAATCTAATAGCGTGCTAATTAAATAAATTTATTTTGATTGCGTTGGTAGGAAAAAATAAGTGATAAGAAAGAAGAAAAATAATAACCGACTATAATTCAAAATCTGCTCGTAATTTATCTTTGCTGTTTTCTAAATGAAAGTTTGTGGATATTTTTTCTCCGCTAATATGCAAACTGGGAAAGTAATTAATTATTTCTAATTAGTTTTAAAAATTTTGGGCTCATTCAATTAACATGAAGATAAAATAAATGGATCAGATATTTAATTAGAGAAATAAAATTTCTTTTAGATAATTGCAAAAAGTTGAGTTCTTCAATAAGTTAAAAAGTTAACGATAAGTCATGAGATAGCTATTAGTTGATAATGTATGATATAGCAAAAGATTAAATAATTAATTTTTTTTTTTTTTTTTTTTTTTGGCATTAGAATTAGTGAATCAGCCTTACATAATAAAACTTTAGTAATCTGCCTAATATTAGAACTCTCATTACTCGGTTTGATTAAAATGAATAAAAAGTAAAGAAATCTGAACTGTAAATTAATTATATAATCAACCACATAACTATTTTTTTTTTCCTGTTTAGTTTTGACTCTTGTAAAAATTGTGAAATCTTAAGGTATATTTTTTGTATTAAGTAAGACAATTTTTAATTAAAAATTTTAAAATAAAAAATAAGTATGCATGTAATTTATATTCAAATTTAATATATATATATATATATATATATATATATATTTAACTAAGTTCTAACTGATTTGTTCAGAAATAACTGTAATTTAACCATTTCAAATATTTGGGCTAAACTAATTTTTAAAAATTGCATAATTAAATCCAGACGATTTCTCTTTCAATTACTTATTTATTTCCTACTAGAATTCTTTTTTCGTTAAGCTGGTTTATTTATTTTATATATTAATGAATTAAGAAAAACTTGAACTACATTTTTTAAAAAATCACTTTACAAATAAAAACGAAAAAAATAAAATAAAAATAATATAATATAATAATAATAATTGAAATTCTCCTAAACATCATTTCGGGTTCCGGCTGCCTTCGGCAGTTTTTATCACCCTAGGTACCTCGGGTTCAGGTACCCATTAAATGTGGCAACGCCTTACGAGGGCACTTCAGTTTGGATATCTATCGGATGACAGATGATGCTGCAAAAGTTTTTCAATTTATTTATTTTTAGAAAATAAGCATGACAAATGTCTTTTTAAAAACAGTGGTGTTAATTCTGATTTAAAAACTTGAATGATTGGCAGCTTTAATATATATATTTCCCTTTCAACGAAATTAAAGAAATACGAGTAGTAGAATAGCTATTGCTAAGAAACGTTTACTATACAAATGAGATGATAAAATTAAGAAAATTAAACAAAAAAATCATTGGATAAATAAATAAATTAATTAATAAATAAATAAATCCAATTTGGAAAAAGTCTCGATGACGTGCAGCCTTGCAGCGTTCCAGCTACCTCTCTGCCGAGTTTTGTAGCTCTGCAATCCCTAAACGCAAGTATGCAAACACACACACATTTACAGACACGTCGGTTATGTATATAGAATATTTCTTTTTATAGTACAACTCAAGTAAAATGAAATTTTGGGCTGTATGCACTGTGTGGCTCCCATAGGCAGACTACTATTTATCCCTATTTAATATTAAAACTGTAGTCAAATTCATTTGAGATTTTTTAAACGTTATCGTTGATCTGAAAATTTCCATTACCAAATATCAATTTGTATATGATCACTATTTTCACTGAAAAAATTTCCTTATAAATGATACGGAAAACTGGCATAAGTCAGCATTTTTTGTGGACCAAAATTTAGTTGGTTTTAATGACAGAATTAAGATTTTTTTCTAGCATAATGGGTTTGTTGGAAAGAAATAAAAAACTTTCTAGCAGATCAAATTTGCATAAGGGGTCGTATAAAAATATAAAAATTGTAACTTTTTGTAACTTAACTGGCAGAGATGTATATATTTTTTCTTAGTGTAGTCTTTTTACTACATTTTTGGAACGATATTTGAATTTACATTGTTCACTTATCGCTAATGAGTAAAGAATTAAAGCACGTTTCAACCTTTCTGGGACACCCGGTATATTATATCGCAATATCGCAAGCGAAAATTTGTAAAATTTGTAAAATAAGTACCTTTTATGGAAATAGAAAAATTTATATTGCATGTAGAATTTATCATTTATTTTATAAAATTTGTGCATGTAGAAGAATTAGTACCACTTGCACGAAGGGGTGAAAAGTTCCCATTTGCGTGACAGGAAATTGCAGGACCGGGCGTGCAGGTGATTTCTTCCTTCTTGACCTGATAATCTGAGAAAGCCCGTAACTCGGTTCTGCGAAAATCACTACAACGCACGTAAAAAAAAAAAAAAAAAAAAAAGAATCACTGAACACCCCTACATCGCTGTGCATGAATCTGAAAACGCTGATAACTCGTTTTCGCAGCAATCAGTATCACGCACGTATATACGCTTCGCGCACATGGGAAAAAAATATAATCACTGGACACACCTACCTCGCTTTGTATGACTCTGAGAACGCATGTAACTCGTAATATTCTTGTATTTTTACTCTGTTCGCGCAAATGGGAATCGCACATATGGGAAGACACCTTCCCCTGCTGGGGCGGAAGTATACTCTGGGGGTTTAAAGTTTCCATATGGATAACTTTCAAAAGAATACGTCAATATCTTTAAAATGAATAATTGAACCTGTGAATCTGTGATAATTTAAGAAAAAATTACTGATATTTTCATTAAAAAAAAAAAAAAAAATCCTCAACTGTTGGTAAAAAAAAAAAAAAAATGACTGTTGTTGAACACTTAGCGTTATACTTCTCTGCGATAAAAATCATCTGTATTTATCATGGAGAATAATTTTAATTAATAGCAAATTGATAATCTGTACGGTGCGAATTTGTATACGATAGTACAGAAGGAAGTCTGATGGTGACCACAACATACTAGTTAATTTAAATTAAATTAAATTTATTTAAATTTATTTATTTTTTTCATGCTACACTTTAAATGAATTAAACTTTGGGAATTCTTATTTCACTCCAAAGCTTAGAAAAACACAAAATGTTCTGTTTTCTTTTTAATAATATATTAATATATATAATAAATAAATAAAGGAATATATAAAATAAATAAATAAAGGAATCTTACCCGAATAAAATCGAAGACTTTGGTTAGCATCACTATCACGTACGATTCTTGTTCCCAAACCATCCGCCAAAAGTCGGATATCGTAAATTCATTGGGTCCTGAAAATGAAATGAATGACACTTTTCATAAAGTTGTTTATTTATTTATTTTTATCTTATTATTATTTATTTATTTTTTAATTCAATTTTTTAGTGCAGGACTATTGTTTTCAAATTGCGGTTTTAGCGTTGAGGAAATTCGCAGTAGCCCACCTTTAATCAAGCATATATATATGATGTCAGATTTTAATTCGTTATACAAGGCAATATCGTTCAAATGATCGCTGTTACGAAAACTGGTATCCTTATACATCAAGGCAAAGTCTAATTAACTCATAATGTTGAGACCAATCCGATAATTGGTTCGAAAAATCCATTTTACTTTAAATTTATAAAAAAGAAAAGAAAAAATATTAATACCAGCATAAAAATAAAATAAAATAAAATAAAAAATATTTTTATGTCGAAAAATAATGAACGTGTAAAACTTTTTTTTTTTTTTTTTTTTTTTAAATTTAAATAGAAGGACGAGAAAATTTATTTTTTATTTTATTTCATTTAATTCTTTTTATATACACCCCAAGACAAAGAAAAACGATGCATCAAGAAGGAGTTAACCGAATGGGACGAGAATTGGTAGATGTAACATACACGTGGAGAAAAACAAATAATTACAGTTGCAGAAAATTTGGATGATTTAGTCAAGAGAAAAAGAGCCTCACAAAGTAAATAAGTCAAAACGCGTTGGTCCACTTCTGGCCCTTATGTAAGCAGTTATTCGGCTTGGTATTAATTGATAAAGCTTGCAGATGTCCTCCTGCGAGATATCGTGCCAAATTCTGTCCAACTGGTGCGTTAGATTGGCAAAATCCCGAGCTAGTTGTAGGACCTATTTCGTGATGCTCCAAACGTACTCAGTGGGAATGAGATCCGGCGAATTTGCTGGCCAAAATAATGTTGGACAAGCAAGGAAACAAGGAGTAGAAACTATCTCTGTGCGCGAGCGGGCATTATCATGCTGAAATATACCATCAGGATTGCGTGATATGAAGGGAAACACAACGAGACGTAGAATGTCTTCGACATATCACTGTGCTGTAAATATTCCCCAGATGACAACCAAAAGGGTCCTGCTATGAAATGAAATGACATCCCAGACCATCAATTCTGATTGTTGGGCGGTAAGGCTGGCGACAGTCAGGTTGGAATCTCCCCCCTTTTTTTCGGAGCGTCTCTAGGCGTGTCTTCACTGGTCATCGGGGCTCAAATCGAAGCGGGACTCATCACTGAAGACAATTCTACTCCATTAAGTGATATTTCAGGTCAAACGTGCCCGATATTACTGCAAGTGGGCTTGTCGGTATACAAAGTTCAATAGTAGTCCGCAGAAGGGGTCCTCGAGCTCAACCCCATTTCTCTGAGCCGTCTATTAATGGTCTTTGAAGTCACTGAAGTACCAGTTACACGTAGGATCGATGATAATGATGAATTTGGGGCTTTAAGTACTGCTCTGACGATTAATCGGTTCTAACGTTCAGTCCTCTCTCGAGGCCGAGCGCTCTCTCTCAGACGCTGTATTCGGCCATGGTTCACCCATTCTTGCCAATATCGTCTAATAGTAATCTCACTCTTATCCAGTTGTCAAACAATTTGCAGATTAGATCAACTGGCTTATTTGAGCCCAACTACACATCTCTCTCAAATGCTGACATCTGCGCATATTGTTTGCGCACCTCTTTGCAAAGCACAGTTACTATCTGTCTGAGTAGATGGAATAAAAGTCTCAAAGAATTTATTATCTGGAATCAAAATTTCTCCTCTTTAATATTCTGCCAGTTGCGCGGTTAAGATGCGCTGCAGCGTCACATGCTCATTCGATGACAGCCAAACTTTAAAATTTTGCATTTTCCATCGAAACCTGTATGCATGTCAGTTTGTGTCCAATTTGCATTATTTCTTCTTGATGCGTTTTTTTTTTTTTTTTTCTTTTTCCCTAGAGTGTAATTTGACCGATAGAAAAATGAATTTCTTTTTTTCCTGTCGCATTAAGTTAAAAGATATTTTAAATAAAATTAAGAAAAATCGTGCTAAAGAGATGGAACAGCAGTAACATGTAGGGCCCCTCCGCAAAATTTTAAATTAGAAACCGACGTTGTTTAGACGTTTCTCGCCAAGATGTTTACTTAGGCAATTTAGATAGCCATTTTAATTCATCGCCAAAATGATAATAAAAATTAATATGCCCCAATGTGTTCCAATAAATAGAACAAAAACAATAAACTCTAGCTACAGATTTATATATTTATTACTTATAAAACAGAAATAGTCTTCGTGTTTTCTTTTCTTTCTTCTTTATTTTTAATTAACTTTCTCCTTAATTGAATCTTAGACGCAAACAAAGGAAAAGGAAAATGGAAAATTATCTTTGAAGATAAGAATTCACATTTCAGCGCCACAGTTTAAAACAACAGCATAAAAACTACTGTAAAATATTTATTTTGAGTAAAATTAATACGAGAAGCAAAACGGATAATTTAAAAAATATGTTTTATATATACTCTTTAATGGTAAATATTATTTTATTGATTATTGGTGGATATATGCTATTGATCTATACTGTAAAAAACTCATATAAAACTATGACTATTATTTAGACTTTTGGGTAAAATTATGATGTTATAAAAATACTTTTTTTTGAGTTAAAATTGTCTTTAATTTATTAAAGATATATTTCGAAATAAATAAATAAATAAAAATCGATAAAATTAATCTTTTTTTTTTTTTGTGATATATTTAATTAATAAGAAATTAAAACTGCGTTTTAATCCTTTCTCACTTCAGTTATTTATTTATGTATTATTATTATTATTTTGCGATAGTTTATCCCCAAGATATTAAAAGTTGTAAAGCATATAATTTTCAATCTATTTAAAAGTAATTTCAAATAACGTACATTGTAAATAAAATTTTATTAGATTAAAATTCAATTTTTGCAAATTTTTAATTTTATATATTGTTACGATTTTGTAAATAATAGTTATTTTTATGTAATTTCATCTCTCAAGGCTTAGGTTACAAAATGTTAATTTTCGGTATTTTTAGTTTGTTTTGGCATTAAAATAGTTCGTTTAAAAAAAAAAAAACGTTAAAAATCTTCTCCAATGAGGATAATGTTCTTGGCGATGATTTTAGCGCTTTATCGTCCTTTGGCGAGAAAATCTGTATTATCGATATATCGATTATCTAATCTCTAAAACAATTATAGGAAAACTCTGGAAATGTATAAGGCTATATAAAAGGAATCGCATCCCAGCCGTGACGAGTCAGTTGTATGCTAAGTCATTGCGGTATAAAGAGCTCTGCTTGTCCATGCATCTGCTATTAATTTTAGCTTATATGCGGTGTTTTATTCTTATGGTACAGTTTGTGCTGTGGTTTTTATATCGTCAGCTACTATTCAACCAGTGTATTCTGGTGAAACTGACATTGATACTTGGTTAACAGACCTTTAATCTTCTGGAATATTCTGTAAATTCATTTTTAAGCCTCTGCAAAACCTGTCATTCATTCGTGAACAATAAATGAATCTGAATATGTAACAATGTAAATCTGATAGGAAAGGCTATGAAATATTTTATTATTTCTATTATTATTATTATTATTATTGTAAATTAAATATACATATAATTCTGCATAAAACGACCTTTAAACGGAGAAAATACTCCATTTGAAAAATATCCCATTATGTAAATACCTCTTATAAAACTCGGCATTTTCAATATAATAAAATTCAATATTGGACTTTGTAATTTTTATTAATGTTAATTATTGTACACATGTAAATACGTTTTAAATTATCACATATGCATTATGCTGCATGAAAACACACTTATAAAGAAATATTTTTGTAATTTTCGTAAAATTTTATATTTCTGAAGTATTTCCTGAATATAGTGTTTTTCCTTAGGGTACGACACTAAATAATCACAAAGAAACCCATGAAAACGTAATTTTTAAAACTAAAAGTGATGGAAAAGGTTTAATGGAAGTTAAAAATTATTATTATTTGTTTTTGCTTTTTTTTTTTTTTTTTTTTTTTTTTAATTTTTTTTTTTTTTTTTTTTATTATGAACTACTATAAAGAATAATATAAAGTAAGGATTTCCAATATATTTAACAGTAATTTGAAATAATAAGAATTTTATGTTAATTAAAAAGTTTTTTTTAAATATCATTCTTGCATTTTGTATTCTATATAAAATATACTTGATTGAAGAAGCTACGAAATATTTCCCCATTTCATTAAAATTTTCTGTTTTCCGAAAAAGTGTTATTTTGTAGAAAATTACCCTAATAACTAATAAAATTATGAATTTTCAATATAATGCAATTTTTTTTTTTTTTTTTTTTTTTTTAAATTTAAGTTATTATTTTGTTAACCTTTTTTATTAAATTAAGTCATTATATACGCGTAAATACATTTAAAATTACTGTATATTTTATGATGTATCAAAACAGACTTATAAAAAAAAACCTTTTACCATTTCTTATAAAATTGAATCTTTCTAAAATATTTCCTTACTAGAGTAATTTCTTCTAAAAAACGCCACTAAATAATACTAAAAAAAAAAAAAAAAAAAAAAAAAAAAAATCCAATAAGACGTGCTTTTTAAAATTGAAGATGATGGTGGAAGAAATTTTTTTTGTAAAATTTCTTTTTTACGAAAATATCTCTAATTAATAAAAGGGGAAAAAAAACCTAGGCATTTTTATTATAATGAAATTTAATTTTGAATTTTTTTTACATTTTCATAAATTTTAACGATTATATACATACACAAATACATTTTAAATTATTACATATTCCTTATGCTATATCAGAACACACTTATAAAAAAGTCTTTATTCGTTTTAAAAAAAATTCTATCTTTAGAAAATACTTCCTGGTTATAATATTTTCCCCTAAGGTATTTCCTGAAATAATCTTCAAGAAATCCATTAAAGCATGATTCTTAAAATTGAAAATGAGGGCGGAAGTTTAATGGAAGTTCAAAAAATATTTTTTTTCTTTACTTACCCTGAGCTGCTATAAAAGCGTTCGGCTTCAAAATGCTCTAGAAGGAAAGAAAAAAAAAAGAAAGAAAGAAATATGTACTTAAGAATCCATTAGCATTTTTTTTTTTTTTTTTTCAAAGTGATGGTAATTGAATTATTAAAATCATAAATAAACAAATCTATTAAAGTGGTTGAAATAACCTATTTTTCCGCCCTAAAGATTTTTTTTTTTTTTATTCTTCTAAGTAAGTTAATTACCTTAAAACTATTTCCAATTTGGATTTTTAAGAATAAAAATGGAAAAATAAATTTCAAAAGAATTTTTTTTTTTACTAAAGTATAACTTATATGTAGCCTAATTAAGTTATCGAATTTTTTGGTGATTGAATTTATCATTGAGTTTTGTTTAATAAAAAAATGAGCATATTGCTCATTGAGCATTATGGCTCATGAGCGTATTGCTGCATTGAGATATGCTGTAAAATAAAATTTTCATCCTTCTCAAAATCTTTAAAATCCATACATATTTTTAATTATATCAAACATTTCAGAACGAATGTTTTTATTCATTAAAAATGTTATTTTTTAAATAAAAATATCTAAAAGAAAACACTGATAAAAAAAAATATACCGCCTTCGTGTAGAATGAATAAATGGTCATTTTCTAAATCCTTAAACTAGAAATATAGATTTCCGACCTATGCGCAAAAGGCATGCCAATAAACCGAATAGACGAAATGGTCGAGAATTTCTAATCTACACATTTATAGATGGTGAAACAATATTCTGAATATGCTGAATCTTGTATTACGAGAAATTCTCGCTTGATTTTCTAGAATTGGGTCATAAACCAAGATTATAGCTGCTGAAACCCTCCTCTTGTATTCACATTTATTTGGAGATATTTTCAAATAGTTTTGTCCTCGATAGTATAGGCAAACGCTCAAGAACTCTAATAGAGGTCTCTAGAATTCGCTTTCGAAGGGGACAAGAAAAAAAAAATTATAAGAAATTTATAAGGATGACATGGAACTATTTTCTCTAGAACCCCAATTTAGATTCTAGATGTCAGTTATAGAATTTTTTCTCAGTGTATTAGGGTGCCTTATACTCATAGCTCGGAAATCTATATTTCTAGTTTAGGGATTTAGAAAAGGGCGACCTATTCGTTCTAGATGAAAGCGAAATATATATTTTTTCTTTTTTTCTCCTTAACTACTGTCGCTCATACATGCTTTTAGAAAAAAAATATTATCTTAATTTTTCAATTGCATAATTGTATTAATTGCCGTGATGTGTAATAAAATGACATTTAAAAGTTATTATTATAAATTTTGTATTTTCTTTTTTCTTTTTCATATAAATATTTGTTTTCGTAAAAACATACAAAATATATATTTACATAATTACAAGCCTTTATATGAAATGACATAAAATTTCACGGACGGTACAAAATTTTCAAATATAAACATAAAATATAGTGATTTGATTATTCAATTAATTAGCGTGTTACTTATTAATTAGTGAATTGGAAAAATCTAATGAAATACTTAAAATTAAATTTTTTTTGTCTATCTTAAACAATGTATTTTATAATTGGACTATTTGTTTTAACAACTAAAATTATTTTTGAGATAAATAAATAAATAAATACAGCATAGACTAAAACAAATTTAAAAAAAAATTAATTAGTTGCTGATTATTTAATTCAGAAAGAAACCAATCTTTTATAATATATTAAAATATTTTTTCTTCTTTTTGTTCTTCAGATTTCAATGTATATTTGAAAAAAAAAAAAAAAAAAAAAAAAAAAAAAAAACACTATTCTTATTTTTCTATTTTCATTGATTCACAATAAAAATTAATTTTCTGAAATAATACAAAAATTAAACTTGAATTTATAAAGTATTTTACATTCCAATTATTCAATTTGCAAAATGCAATTGTTGAAACCTTTTAAAGTGATTCCATATCTTTTCACTTTAAAAATTCAATCTATGCTTTTAAATTAATTGCATTAAGGTTTCAACAAAGGCAGTTAATTTAAATTATAAAATAAATTAATAAAGACAGAAAAAAAATAAAATTTCTACTAAAATCATAGTAATAAAAATTCCAAATTCGTAAAGGAACTTTTTTTTTTTTTTTTTTTAATGGAATATTTAATAGTATTTGCTTTTTTTTGGGCTTCAATCGTATTTTTGCAGAGCCTGTTTTTTCCTACCACATTTTTTAAGTACTTGTAATTTTATTAATTAAAAGTAATAAGTAAACTGAAAAAGAAAGGATACATAAATTAAATAAAAACTAAAAATATACTAAAATAGGCTTAATCATTTATAGACAAATGAGCTCTTGAATTCATAAATAAATAACTGTTAAAATGTATTCGTAATAGTTCTTTAGTAACTTTTAGTATAATATTTTTTCATTTGTTAACCTTTGAAGGTATGTCAATACATTTAGCATATACAGCAAATTTGATAAAATTATAAATTTTAATAATTTAAATTAAAAAAGAAATTCAAAAGAAAGGAAAATGTAACAATGAGCTAAACAATATACTTACATCAATGTAAGACGCATTAATGTAATCCGAATCAGGAATGCCTGGTAATGGTTCTAAGACAACTCGATTGTAGTCAACTAAAATAAAAAAAATAAACAAATAATGATTTTTTAGTACAATGCTTGAGATTTAATTTAACTGAAGTATGGATTCATTGTAAAGGAAATCTACCAAAAAATAAACCATAATATGTGTGTATATATAAATAACTGTAAGTGCAAAAAGATTACATGCAAAGCATTGTAAAGAGGGGTTTTATGAGTTTGAAGCCTTTTACCTGTCTGCGTGTGTGTGTCTGTGGCACTGCAGTACCCTAATGAACAGACCAATTACAATAATTATCCCTCCTTAGATTGCTGATTTAATTGGGATAGTTCTTAGCTATGTTTAAGGAAAATCTGTTCTACCTATATCTAAAAAAATAATGACAATTTGTTTTTTCAGGAAATGTTGCATTGATAATTTAAATCAAATTCGCGAGCAGCCAATCTTCTAACTTTAAAATCTTCCTAGTGATAAGTCACGTGTTTTTCTTATTATTATTAGCAGACTTTGCCCGCTTCGCTGGTCACTATTTTTAAATGAATCACTCTAATTACTGAATTCTCAAAATTGCATTCATTTTTATCACGTGAAAAAAAAAAGCGAAACAAAATCTGATTAGGAAAAATGTCGCACCGGGTTCTCACTGCCTTCGGAAAAAATTCCCAAAATGCTCTAACTCTTATTTCTGTTATTTTCCCCCTTCGCTCCGTCTATCCTAATAATTTTACAAATTCGAAAATATCCGCAATCGATTTGTAAATATCAAAAACCTCTATGCACCAGTTTTGAACGATCTATCTCTATTTTTATTTTTTTGCCCCACTACTCTCCCCCCCCCCTTCCCAATAATTTTAAAAATTCGAAAATATCCGCAATCGATTTGTAAGTATCGAAAACCTCTATGTACCAATTTTGAATGATCTAACTCTATTTTATTTTTTTTGCCCCTCCGCCCCCCCCCCTCTCGTCCCTCCTAATAACGTTACACTTTCGAATATATCCCCATTCGACTTGCAGGCCTCTAAAACCAATCTGTATCAATTTTGAACGGCCTAACTGCATTTCTATTAGTTTTTGTCCATAGCCCCCCCCCCCTTCCCGCACCTCCTAATAATTTTACAAATTCGAAAATATCCGCAATCGATTTGTAAGTATCGAAAACCTCTATGTACCAATTTTGAATGATCTAACTCTATTTTATTTTTTTTGCCCCTCCGCCCCCCCCTCTCGTCCCTCCTAATAACGTTACACTTTCGAATATATCCCCATTCGACTTGCAGGCCTCTAAAACCAATCTGTATCAATTTTGAACGGCCTAACTGCATTTCTATTAGTTTTTGTCCATAGCCCCCCCCCCTTCCCGCACCTCCTAATAATTTTACAAATTCGAAAATATCCGCAATCGATTTGTAAGTATCGAAAACCTCTATGTACCAATTTTGAATGATCTAACTCTATTTTATTTTTTTTGCCCCTCCGCCCCCCCCCCCTCTCGTCCCTCCTAATAACGTTACACTTTCGAATATATCCCCATTCGACTTGCAGGCCTCTAAAACCAATCTGTATCAATTTTGAACGGCCTAACTGCATTTCTATTAGTTTTTGTCCATAGCCCCCCCCTTCCCGCACCTCCTAATAATTTTACAAATTCGAAAATATCCGCAATCGATTTGTAAGTATCGAAAACCTCTATATACCAATTTTGAACGATCTAACTCTATTTTTATTTTTTTTGCCCCCCTCTCCCCCCTCCCCCCTCTCTCCTCCCCCCTCTCCCCTCCCCCCTTCTGTTACCTCCTAATAACTTTACACTTTCGAAAATATCCCCATTCGACTTGCAGGCTATTGAAACCTATCTGTACCAATTTTGAAAGGCCTAACTGTATTTATAATTGTTTTTGCCCCTGCTGCCCCACCTGGGGGCTGAATTTTTAAAATTCCAGAAATCGGTTTTTAGATATTTGTATTAGCTATATTTTATAGTACAAATTTCACGTATATCTGTTTTTTTGTTTGAGTTATATAGGATTATGCGAAATCGCGTTTTACGCATGTGAAATCCCGTTTTGCCCCTCCCCCCCCCCCCCCGCCACCCCTTGGGGTCCGAATTTCTAAAATTCCAGAAATTGGTTTTAAGACATTTATATGAGCTATATTTTCAAGCAAAAATTTTACGGATATCTGTTTTTCGTTTTTTTAATTAAATTACAAATTATACACTACAATTATACACTACAAATTATACAATTTTAAATTAATTACAAATTTTAAACTATTTTTACAAAAATAAAAAAATTAGCTAAAAATAGTGATTATGAGTTCCCAGTCTAAAAATACTTAAACTAGATGGAAAAACAGAGATTTGAAAGTAAAATAACCTTTAATTAAATTCAGGATTAATGATGCGTTGACATTTTATAATTTGCATAGTAGCTTCCTCCAATTACAAGTTACAGATTTTATGGAAAAAAAAAATCTGATGAGAAACAACCACACTACTTCCATTACTCACTATTACACGTATTATGTATATGCATTTTTTGGAGAGATTATATGCACTTTTGGTATTTTACAGTAACTGAAACTTGATACACGTGTAAAAACATATAAAACGGAGTTTACATAGCGAGTTAGAAAATAGGAAAGAAATGATGATAGAGTTATTTTTTTAAACACCAACTTACAAGATCTAAAACTGAACTACCTTATCAGGATGACCGTTAATTTTCATGTAATAACCATGTAATACGTGAGAAAGGGTATCTAAAATGGATTTATGCAACAATTTTCAAGAAAATCGTTAAAGTCGATTTAAGATACCAACTTTTACCAAAACTTGGTATATTCAATTATTGACCGGAAAAAAATAATTACATACAAAAGGATATTTAAAAGAAAGTTAATATGGCGAGTTTGAAAAAAAATCCGAACAGCCATTTTTAAAGGAACGCACTTGTGAGACCTAAAATTGAGCTATTTATACAGGACGCCCATCAATTTTCCTGAACTAACCAAATATATCATTCATCATTCGAAGGGACATCTAATAGAGTGTGTTTATATAACAAATTTGAAGAAAATCGTTAGAGCCGTTTTTGAGATACGGACCTACGGTCCTTGTTCCGGTTTCCGATGACCCACTTCTGGTTTTCCAATTTTCACCAAAATTTGGAAAAATCATCTGTACACCAGACCTGTATCAATTCTGAAGTTTCGTATTTCTGTCTTTATTAGTTTCGGAGGTATGATAGCCAGAAGATTCTACACATACACACATACATAAATCATACTTGTTTTCAGCACATGAAATACACATAAAATTAGATTAAAAGAAAATTCGACAACAAAATGTGCGTTGGGCTGTGTAATTATATTTTTTCCCAAAGTCTATAACAAAAGGAAGAAAAAGAAAAGTGAACAGAGGAAGAAAAATCGTATTACAATATTGACATTTAGACGTACGTGTATCTTTGTTTAACTTCAATGCATTTTGAATTTAGTTTTTTTTTTTCTAAAATCTTTCATAATTATCCCTTCTACGAACAGACATTTGAAGAAAAAATAGAGATTAAAAAGTTACTAACATGTGAAAAATTTTTACGCGACGTCAAATTTAAATAAAATTCGATTAAAAATTTGATAAGAAACTTAATATCGAAATATTTATTCATATATTCATTTGATGCTCAAAGAAAAAAAAAAAAAAAAAAAAAAGTTTAACTTTTAGAAACTAGTGCACAATCAAATCGTTTCTATTGCAATATTAATATATATATATATATATATATATTTTCCAGAAATTATCAAAATATCTACTTTATGTAAACTATCCGTTAACAGATAATATGGACATTTTAAAAAATATTTCCAAGAATTTGGAAGATGCATAATAAGTAAATTGAAATCAAAATATGTAAAAAGATTTATTCGAGGACTCTTGATTTTAAATAAGATGTTTCAAATGCAATAAATTCAAATTAATTTGTAGTATAAGGAAATTAAAATGAAAATACAATCTTGTAAATATTTTATAAATATTTTGAAGATGGTGACACAATCTCAACATTGTAAAGGACTATGGAAAGAAAAAAAAAATATGGCTCAGAATAATTTAAAAACGATACATTGAAATACCGAATGATTCGAAATAGATAATACAGCAATTATCTCGTAAACTAAGAAAGATAGAAACATATTTTACACTACAAAGTTCGTGCAAATTAAGAGTGGATTTCAGATATGCCTTTTTTTGTAGAAAGGGCCGTATGCATATTATAATACGAAACTTAACTTTTATAGGCCCCTCCTACCATCTGACTTATATTTAGAGAAATATTCTCCTCAGTCTCAGAAGAAAATAAAATAAAATAAAATAAATAAATAAAAAATAAAACAACATCTTTCTGAGTGAAAATTTCGCTGAGTTATTGCAATTGGAAAATTCTAGCATTTTTCGCCAACTCTTAAGGGGTTGCATCAAAAGTGAGAAATTGTAATTACTGTAGATTTTGTAATAAGGCATATATTGCTCAGCGCGCGGGGGTGGGGGGTGGAGGAGTTCTCTTTCATTCAGGGAAAAACAGCTATTTTAACCTGTAATATCTGTCTTTCCCCGAGTGAATACGCACGAGACTCATTGGTAATTTAGCAAATAAAATTTATGAATATTTTATGTACTAAAAGTGAATTTTCAAATTCATTTTTCTTTCTTTTTCATTATAATTTCTCTTACCAATATGCATTGTAAAGAGAAAGTGTTTTTGAGTCAATTTTTCGAAATTTAGCTTTTGTTACATTTACACGTTTTGAGATCCCCTGAATTCAGAAATCATGTTTTTAGCGGCTGGTCTGCATCTCCTTCTGTGTGTTATTAGCATATTTTAAGAACAAACAGTAGCAGGAAGTCCAAATTCGGTATTATAAATCCGTATCATATAGTGATGCTACACTAAATTATTCGTTGAGATCGGACAAAGAGTTTGTGTACAGGGTCATCCAAAATTATTCAAATACATTACGTCTTTGAGCGAAACTTCTCACAAGTACAGTGGGACATCTATAGGCTGCCCTAAACAAAATGAAATTAATATATTTTTTATATTCATAAAAGCATGTTTTGTGTAGATTGTGGTATGGCAATCATTCGTTTCATTTAAAGGGTTACTCAAAGTATTTGGATATATTGGAGCTATACTTGGAAATTGCTGGAATATTATTTCATTTTGTGTTACTTGTTTTACATGTAACACTAAATTTACGCATGCAATGCCATGTGTATATAATTTATAGTCAATATACAGGGCTACCCAAAATTAAGCTAAACATTTTTTTTTTCTATTAAATGCAATTGAAGTAAGTGCTTTGCTGCATTTTTTTTTTTTTTTTTTTTTTTTATGTTGAAGAACACTGCTGACACAGGACGGAAAATTAATTTCTCATACCCATATACTATAAACAAAGTAGTATGAGGAGATCGATTTTTTTTTCTGTATAATATCCCGTTTTGAGGCAAATTTTAGTGGTTGAACTGTATATATATGAATTATCCGCAGATTTTAACAACAAATAACTGCAGGAAATTCAAATTTGATACTTTGGATTTTACATCTAGTTGCCACTTGAAAAGTGATTAAGATTTGCAAGTTTCAAAGAAATTAATAACAGACTTGATTTTTTTTTTTTTTTTTTTATAAATGTAGGTACTATAATTTAACGGGGGTTGAGGAGGGCGGTAACCCCCCTGACATAGAATTATATATCAAATAAAGATATTCCTAAACCTGTTTTAATTTTTTTTAAACTAAATAACTTTATTATCTTATCTTATTGATATTTCGCTTGAATCTGCAATCTTTCGTTGTAATATTGAAACGCAGGGTAAGAAAAAGCCGTGTGAGTGACTCAAAATATATTTTTTTTCCCTTTGAATAAAAACCGACATTTAAAGAATTTTATCGTTTCCATATACTATTTCTTTCTGGTAAAATTTAACCTATTTTGTTTTTAAGACTTACCTACAAAGTTGAAAAGTGTTAATGATTTAGGTCTGTCTGTCTGTCCATGCTTTAACTCCCGTAAATATTCATGGAATCCCTTAAAACTGATAGTTTAGTATATTCCCTATTGAAAACTATGCAAATACTGCTATTGGTTTGTATACAGGGACACCCAAAAATATTCAAATATCTTAAAATATCTTAAAATATTTTTTAAAAAATATTAAAAGAAAAATTCATTAAATATCACAACAGTATTTATATAATAATAATAATAACAAAGTAACTCATTATAAAAATTGTATTTTTTACAAATTAGTCAAATATAGTTTACAGGTGAAAACTTATCCCATTCCCTTTCATGTATTTATTAGAGCAATTAAAACCCACGCAATATTTCGGCATTTTCAAAATTCATCAACATTCTACACTATTACTGTTGCCAAGTTTTAATACCCGGTAATAACTGATGCCAAAAAAAATTTTTTTGACATCAAAAATCTATTGTCGATAGCATGGGGATGACAGTTCTATACATAATATACAATATCTGTGGTAATTACAGTACACCTTATAATCTTCATTTAAATTTACTATATATCATAGCTATCATTTGACCATTTTAAGATTTTTTTAAAAAATAAAATTGTATTTATAATGATATTTAATAGAATATGAGAAAAGTAATGGCAGTGTTTTACAAGGAATATTATTGAAAGTTGTGGTTGGTTTGTTTTTGTGGTTGTAAGGGTACAGGAGATAGACTACGCTAAGGTCTAAGCCTGAGAGAAAAGCTCTCCATGAAGACTTTCTAATGATTCCTAGGTCGTACTTACGCAAATAATTTTGTCGAAAAGCAATGGAAACTCCCAGCGACTATGCCGACGTACTTGATCTAAAATCAAACGTGGCACTTTTCTTCATCCAACTTTGAGAGCAGGACCTCTGGGCCACTGGTGCACCATAGTGGACGTGCGAGTATATATATATATATATATATATATATATATATATATATATATATATATATATTCCAAAAATGAACAAAAATGTTTATGTTTTTTATTTATTCGAACTCTGATTTTCGAAAACATTTTTAGCATCCATTGAAACTGATATATGTATTTAGGTTCACTAAGGCAAATTTCTTGTTGAAAATAGTATAAACAGCGTTAGTTGTTCTGCTACGGTAACTCATAAAAGGCAATTAAAAATGTGAAGAGATCATTTTATAGAAAAATTTATTTTAAAAAGTTGTATCTTTACAGTCTTTGCAAGCGTCATTTTAAATCTAGCAATACTTTAAAAATACAAACGAAATATGAACTTTTTGTCACAAATTGACTAAAGAAAAGCAGCTATAAATGTATGATCAAAATAGGTACATATTTTTTTTAAACAAAGAAACATACAAAAATGAATAAATAAGGAAATAAATTAAGAGGCATCGCCAACAAGGAGCAAATATTTAAAAGTTGTCACAGGGATCAAAAGTTGTCATAGGGATCCTACACTAAAGCTGTCCTGCCTGGGAAAGTATGAGAACTGGGTCGTTAAACATGAATTTTATTTTGAGACTTTATTTTGTATGATTTGGTTTCACTATCATAAGCGTTTCATCCCACCAAAACTAATAACAATTTGGCTTGTGATGAATTAAAATTTAAATTGGGTGGTGAAATTGGTATAAGACTTAATTTCAAATTATAAAGGTAAATAAAAAAGAGCGAAAAATCGTCTGGTACGCATTGTTATTAACACTTTCCAACTGTACGTACTTGTTCTATCGTGAAAATGTCAATGTTCTTCTCCTTCGTTACCATACAACGGACAGACAGAAGTACTGAAAGGCACACTATAGATACAGATACACTATTTGAATTTCTAATCACTCTTAAACTTTTTGGAAAGTTTTAGAAATGCATAACGCAAAAGAAAATGCAGCCCTCAGATTCTAACTGCAGCCTTTAATGTATCTGAATATTTTAGTGTAGCCCTGTAAATCTAAAGGTTAACCCTATCATATTATATACTACACATTATTTTAGAATATTAACAATACATGTGAATTTCTTTGTAATTTTTACAGTAGAAAGTTATTTAAATGTAATTTATAAGAATGTCTGTCCGAAAACGCAAAGCATTGGCATTTTTTGGGCGTTCCTGAACACAAACCAGTTGTAGAAGACCTACATTCTATAGTAAACCTGAATGACAGGTATCATATTTTAAAAATTCTGAAAATATTTACGGACGCTGGGGGCGGGCAAATGGACAGATAGACAGAGGGACAGTTAGACAGACAAATATGCAAATTGATATCCTATTCAGATTTAAAATTTGTTTGAAAGTATTAAAAATGTAAACGGAAATGCAATTCCAGCAAATTTCCAATAATAACACTTAACGTAATTGAATATTTTTATGTGCCCTGTAACTCTAATTCTAATCGTACTGTACACATAGAAAACATTCTTTAGTGCATATGAATAACATATTTCAGTTTCTTGGTGGAGGAAGATGGAAATAGTGAACGAATTCCTTAAAATTTAACAAATTAAAATTAAAAAACAACCAGTAAACTTGCTTAAATAATAGCATGTACCTTTATTTCGTATGGTATACAAGAAATTAACTTATGTACCGAACAAACAGAAGTATAGTGATACTTTTGAAGGTCTAAAAGTATCACCTACTTGTCCACACTATTAAAGATGGGGCACCTACATATTACTTGAACAAATCACAAGTAAAAAGTCTGCAACTTTAGACTCTAACACTCGATTCACTAGACAAAATCCTACAGGTTTATCACTCGACCTAATTTTTACAACATATGAATTTAATGTATACTAAAAATTATTTAAAGTGTCTAAATAATTAATTATTCACAACACCTCACAATATATCCAGCCTCTTTACAATACACTTACAACCCTTATTTTGCTGCGTTTAAGACACGTGTGTTGTGTGCAGGGACTGTACTACAATTTTAGAAAAAAAAAAAAAAAAAAAAAAAAAAAAGAGGATTTCAACAACTGGAATTACTAACTACTTTGTTATAAAAAGTATACTGCAAAATACTAGTGAAAAAGCTAATTATTTTCATACTTACAGGGAACTAGTTTCTTGTAGCTGTTTTTTGTTTCATTAGCAGCTTTGGAAGCATGTCGTGTGCTGTAAGTTTCACCTTTCGACGCTACCTAGAAAAGAAAAGAAATAAAAGTAAATTAAAATTTTTTTATAAAACAGTGCTTTTTTAATTTAATTCAGCAATAGATATATACGTTAGTTTTAAAAGAAGGATATTATTCTGTGTTTACCCATACAATAAAAATCAAATATAACGACAATGCATAGGCTAGTATTTACATATAAGTAACTCATCTGCCTTTCAGGTACATAATTTTCAAGATAGAGATGTGACGCTTTTTGTGTATGTTCAGGTGCTTAATACGCATTTTTCAATAATATAAACTCAAAATTGGCATTTTTTGAATCGCGTAACTTTTCTTCCTGGGATGCGAAGTGTTCCGCAGTACACTACACTGTTAAGAATGGTTTCTTAAAAATGAGCTGAACTGTCTCAAAATAGCTTCAAAACAATATATACTTAAATTTAAATACCCATGTAATCATTTTTCAGTATATTGGCATGGTAAAAAATGGGCTCGACCAATAAGAATCCCAATATCCCCATGTCAATATACTAAAAAATGAGTACATGTGTTTTTAAATTTAAGTATATATTGTTTCGGAGCTATTTGAGACAGTTCAGCTCATTTTTAAGAAACCATTTTTAACAGTGTAGTTGATCAAATCAAGTTTCAGTAGAACATTAAAAGTAAAGAAACTTTCAGTGTGGGGGAAAATGATGCTTGCCTTGACAAATCTATAAAAGATCCCACACTATCTAATCCTTATTAGTCTGCATAGCATCGTTAAAGGTTTGACTTCGCGTGCTAATCACCAAAAAGAGAATCATTTTTCCGTAGAGATCAACATTTTACAGTCATATCTGTGAACATTTTATTTGGAGTTACTCTGAACACAGTATTAAGTTTATTAAATGAGTGTGTAAAGCAGTACTTTTATGAGAACTGACACAGGCTTTCGGACTTCATTCTGTCTCAAGAAAAAATATGAAAAAAAAAAAGTGTACAGAATGCAAGTAAACTACTAAACAAATATTAAAGAGATAGAGAATATATAGCAACACATATTTTTTCTACATAAAATCAGACAGTCGTCCATACGTCCTTTTAGTCAGAATACAAATGCATTACTCCAAAACAATTTTCTAACCGCGAATATTCTTCATAACAACGATGAATATATTTTGACATTATTTGCTATTAGACTTTACCAGAGTAAAATATACACACACACACATACACCTTATATATCGATTGCAGGAAAAAAAAAAAAAAAAAAAAACTAATTAAAAAAAATTGAAAATCGATCTTCGAGGTGCATCAGGAGAGGAAACCGGTCACGGAAAGACTTTTAACATTTAAGTTTCTATCTCCAGAGTCAACCATTTCAGAAATATATATTTTTTAAATCAATAATAATAATATAAAAACTAATTAAAAAAAAAAAAAAAAATGAAAATAAGGGTTCGAGGTGCATCAGGAAAGGTTAAAACCGACCTCCCTGTAAAATTCTGTAACTCTGCGATCAGTCGTTTGCATATAAAGCGACGGATATACTATATAAGTATTCTTTTATTATATGTAGAGATTTAAAACAATCTTAATTTTTTTAATTATAGAAAATTAGAATAATTATAGATAATTGAAAGTTTTAAATTAGGTAGGTAGATAGATATAATTAGTATTCAAAGAAATTAAATATTTTTTTTTTCCAATCAATACAAATTCTTGTAAAATTATAGTTCAGGATTCCGATGAAATTAAATTATTTCGAGCAAGAAAATTATGGAAACACGCGACAGCATTTTTAAATCTACATTTTAAATATTATTCAAAAACATTTTTTTCGACATATACTTATTTTTTATTTTACTGCGCTTGGAATACATGCTCTCCACAAGTTAAAAACAATTTCACAAAATAAACATATTAAAACCGAATGAAGGCTCACGCCAAGATTTAAATAGTACTCCTATTATGTAAATATTTTACATTTCGGTATAATTTTTAGTTGTTTTAATTTTTTTTTTTTTTTTTTTTTTTTTTTTGTTTTTTCTTTATATATATATTTGTTATTTAGGATTTTCTTTTTTTCTTTCTTTTCTTTTTCTTTTTCTTCTATATTTTCTTTTATTTATTTATTTACATATTTATTTATTTATTTATTTCGCTTTTATTACTGCGGTTGAACGACTGTAAGGATGGACGATTGTAAAATTTATTCTTTTGAGTAATTAAATTCAAAATTTGAAAATTTAATGAATAGTAATTATTGAATTTTTATGAATTAATATATATATATATGTGTGTGTGTGTGTGTGTGTGTGTGTGTATTTTTCTATTTTTAATATTTATAGGTTTTATAACTTAAAAGAACAAATTTTAGCTTGTTTTTAATTATAATAAGGTAAAAATAAAATAAAATGTTTATATAAATAAATAATTAAAATAAATAAAAATAAATAAAAGAGTCCCTCTTAAATGGCATCGGACCGAAGACTTCAAGACTGCAGCCGCGTTCGATGGCAAGTACGCTATCGGAAAATTGACCGTTTGGCAAAATGACTTGTAGTTAAGTAACTGCTGAAACTTTAAAAGTCCTGAACTGAATTTTTCATATCGTGACCTCTCCTTGTCATCCCCACAAGCAAATACCAAGAAAAAAAAAATTATTTAAATCAAACTTTTCAACATATAAAGCATTGTTGTACAAAACCTATTGTCGTACGCAATGTACTTGATTTTATATTGAAGTCAGGAACTTTTGACCCACTCTGTATATGCAAATATCTAAGTAAAGATTCGAGATTAAATATTAAATACTAAATATAATCATAAAACATATTAAAATATAATGATTTTTCAAAAATTAATACAGTCGAACCTCGTTAACGTGTACACTGTTAACGTGAATTACTTTTAATATGAATTGTATCCACTATCCCCGTCAAAGTGAAGATTAGTTTAGTTATATGAAGGTTAGTTACTGATAGCATGAACAATTTTTTTTAGCCCCCTTGATATTCATGTTAACGAGGTTCGACTGAATGTATGTATTAAAAAATCGCATCTACTCAAATGCTTAAACAAAATCTACTAATAAGGTAAATTTTCTTTTTTTAAACTTCCTTTTACTGCTATATTTTGTATAATGATTTATGACGCAGGTTATTAAGACTGTTAAATAATAAAAATAATAAATATTAATAATAAAAATAAAAAACAAAAATACATTGAAGAACGCCTTTTTTTTTTTTTTTTTTTTTTTTTTTTCCCTTTTTTAAATTAATGTGAATCTTAATTTATCTATTTTTATCGTTATTGATTCTTCATAGTCTTTAGGATTAGACAAAAAGAAAGAAGAAAATATAGAAAAAAAAACATTTTGGATGCTAATAAAACATTACAGAAAATCAATTTCTACCATTTCCTATTATACTTTAGCTACTTAATTTAATTGATTTTTCATTTCCATTAATAATAAAATTGTTAATTAACGAACTAAAAAAGTCCTTTTGTAAAAGTTTTGTTTGTTATAATCTTTTTAACTGGTAAAATAATTAGTTTGATAAAAGTTCGATTAAAGGATGCTTTTACATTCTTTTACTAGTGTCCTAATTTTATTTTGTTCAAATCTATCTCATTAAATTTTA
The DNA here is from genome assembly GCA_963930645.1 of Salticus scenicus. Taxonomy (NCBI): domain Eukaryota; kingdom Metazoa; phylum Arthropoda; class Arachnida; order Araneae; family Salticidae; genus Salticus; species Salticus scenicus. Next base: position 265,778,019 of record OZ005653.1, on the reverse strand, counting down.
TTATTGGAAAAACATTTATTCCTTTTGCTTGTTTTAATAATTTCTTTAATAATAAATATCTTCTTTAACAGTATAACATAAATCATTGTGTTACATCATTATTAAATTTTGACATATATTCGCATAGTATATTTCGTTTAATGTTGTATTAATGTAAAAACTAACTTTACTGAAGAAAGATTATTAATGGTATAATGTTTATTTTACGGCAGTTTTTACAATGGTATAATGTTAAGCAAACATTATAAATATTCGTACGAACTGGTTACAATTTAATTATTATCAAAATATAATGAATCTTTTTACATTCACTGTAAAAATCTAAGAAAATACATCATGTTTGGAAGGATTCATATTTTCTGACAAAAAATATACGCTATTAGTTAGAAAAATAAAAAAGGAGTGTTTCTCGGACTTTCGAAAATTATGTCATTCTTTTTATACCAGATTCTTTTTCTGTTTTTATGCTCAATAATAATCAGTGTGGGAATTAATCTTGGAGATCTTTTCAATTCAACGAAGCAATATGATTCTTTATGTGACTTATTTAGACAATACAGAAAATAAATTAATAGAATTTAGAACTAAAGCGTGATTGTTAAAAAATAATAAAACAAGACATTTTGGTATTTTATCTGATGAAAATAATAATTTAAAAAGCATTACACAGTAGTTATTTCATTATTTACTGAAAAATATCTAAAAAATGTAAGACAGTTTTTCGATTATCAATGATATTTCATATTGTAAATTGTTAATGAATTATTTTATGCAGGATTCTTGCAAATTTTGATATTGGCTATTGGCGCTGATTATTTGTGATATGTTACATTTTACCTATTAAAAAAAAAAAGAAAAAAAAAAATCACGCTTCAATGGCATTAGTTATTATTAGTGACATCAAACTGAAATATTCTTTAAATAAAATCGCATTCTTCAAATGATAATTTTTTTTAATTATTCCCAAAATGGGTTCGATTCCAGATTCCAAGTCATGCTGGTCAGCTTACTCGTTTGTAGTTTTCTGTGCTTTCCTCCGAAACTTGCGTAAATACGGGCTAATAAATCCTACTAATAAATCTATTTCGCCACATGTGCACTCGAATAAAATTTTTAACATAAATATATATGATGGAACGTTTTTAATTTACATTACGGATTCTACTCAAATATAACATTCTCGACAAGTATTTCACAAGAACCTATTATGCTACCAGTATTATTATTATTATTATTATTATTTGATACTTTTCTCTCATTTAATTGAAAACGTTCTAGAAAGGAACACTTCATCAAATATCCAACTGCGAATAAGGAAACCTTATGAATTCATTATGATAGGATTTCCAGAATTTAAACTTCAAGAATTTTATATGAAAAAAAAAAAAAATAAATAAATAACCGTTTAATTATAATGTCAAATTTTATTTTTACCTAAATATTGTAGAAGAATATTTAATTACTAGCCGTTCAATGCTGAAGCATCGAATGAAATATAAGTATTTGCGTGATTACGTACTGTTAAGATTAGAGTCGTTACATTAATTACTTTTTTACTTAGCTTGACTCACGTCACAGAAACAATGTTACGTAAATAACCGTCATGAAAATTAAAAAAATTCTCATAATAACAATAAATTATTTAAGTGCTTATTTACGAAAAATCATCATATATTCAAGCTAACAATCAAACTTATTTTCAATGAATCGCCAGTTTTCTTTAGAATAATGTTTTGAAAAAATTATCATACAAATCAAAATGGTGCATGGAAAAGTGATTTGTACATTTTGCAAAATAATTAAAACGTCAGACATTAAAATTAAATCTGGTATTCCATGAGATTCATTGTTTTTTTTCTATAGGAAAAGTATACTTTATTTTATTTGCTTGCTGAAAAGAACCTATAAAATTAACGGTTAATAATTCTACTATCATAAAATCTGTTTCTGTGTCTCTGTTTTATAGACTTCAATTTGAAATACGATTTTCATCTTTATGGTCGATTCCCGACCTATATATTTTTCATTTTTATGCAAATGTCAGCTTTCACGGTGATACTTTTAATTTAAATATTTATTAAATTATATTGTACAAAATATTTAAGTCATGGTCATTAATTTTATTATACCAGTAAGAGTCGAAAGTTTTAAGATAAGGTTTCATATTGCGCCATAATGGAATTTTAAAACCACCAAAATACTTAAATTTTCAATTATAAAATCCTTCTATTAAAAGTCGAGTGATATAATAAAGTATTTACTGCTATAAAAAATAAAATTTGCCACAGTATAACATAATTATCATCAAAATGTCATGAAACGTACATTGTAAAAAGCTAAGAAAACACATTGCGTTTGGAATGATTTATATTTTATGGCAAAAAATAAACGCTGTTAGTTCGGAAAGTAATAGAGGAGTGTTTTTCCGGCTTTCGAAAGTTATATTATTCTTTTTGCGCCTGATTCTTTTTCTTTTTTTATGCTCAGTAATAATCAACTATTAGCATGTGTTCAAAAGTATTAATTTCATATCATAAAATTCATTTTAATACTTTTCTGTTCTTATCAATCCATTTTAATGTTGCAATTATAAATTTACATTCCAGATTTTACGATATTCAATAAATTGTAGTAAAGACAAAGATTCTGGCCTTTCATCTTCAGTTGTGATTTTAAACAAACACGGAAGATTCTATTCTCGAAGCAGAATTGTCCTTGTTTGTTTACAACTCGAATTGGAATACGAACAGTATAAAAAATTTAAATTAAGTAAACATAGTATGCTGTGGCCACCACAAGACTTTCTTCTATATTTTCCTATACAAATTCACTCAGTACAAATAATTTATTATAACTATTATTTATTAAAATTATCTACCATGATAAATACAGATGATTTTTAGCTTAGAAAAAACAAACACAAAATGTCCAAAGAAAGATAATTTTATTCGCTATAAATAACATCTCAAAAATGTTTTTTCGTAATTGTAATCTTACATATCAAGTTTGGTAAAGTTATATGCTATAGAAGTTAGATATAGCCTTCCCGTTATTTAAGAAAATTGCAGTATAGCAGCACTAACTATTCGCCGATATGCATCCAAATTGATTTAGTATAATATTTTATAATGACCTTCTCACATATCAAGTTTTGTTTGATTATACGTAATAGAACCGAAGATATAGCCTACCTTTAAATTGTGAACATCACTGAATAGCAGTGTCACCTGTGGAGCGATTAGAACAATAAGCGATTGTCAAAAATTGATAAACACTAATTTATGTCAAGTGCATCTACATATAAATTTATATCAAATTCTGTGCAGTAGTTCTGAAATATTACTTTTCCTTAAATTGTTAAAATCATTGTATAACAGCGTCACCTATTAAGTGATTGACACCAAAAGTTGAAAAGCACTAATTTATGTCAAGGTACATCCACATATAGTTTTATATACAATTCTGTGTAGTAGATTCTGAGGTACAATCGCCAAAATATATTTGTCACACACAAACAGACAGACAGACATTTTCTAAAAATGGCCAAATCGTTTTCTGAAGCTCTCAAAACGTGTAAATACATCAAAACTTGTAAGTCGAAAATGTTTACGAATAATATACTTGCTTCCATTGCATATAGAAGAAAGTAAAAATGAATTGCTACTTCAAAACATTGCAAACAAATTTAATAACCAGGAGTTAATCATAAATCAGGTTGGCTGGTTGAGGTTGTGTGGGTTTAACGTTGCACTAGAGTTATGATTTCCATTGGTCCCCATTTCAGTTGCGTTATTTTGAGTATTGTATTTATACCCTGAGATACTTTATATATCTTGTCTTTCTTGCCCATGTATTGACCATGCTTGCCTGGCCAGCTCCGACGTTTTAATTTTCGTTTTTCAAATTCTTTCCCTTTTTATCGTGTTTTAAATTCATTTTTTACTAGTACTGAAGAAGGAATATTAAAAGGAGATTTGGTGCTAGAAAACTAAACTCAAGAAAAATCTTCGACGTTTTGAACGTCAAAGAAAAAGATTCAATAACAGGCAGTTGTTTCGATAGCATTCAGCGTAACGTTCACTGCAGGAAAGTAGTGTACGCTACTGAAACCACCATTTGCTATTCAATTTTTCTCTTTGGTGTTCAAGACGCTGAAAATTTTCCCTGGGTTTACTGAAGAAAGGACTTTAGAAGTTTCGAAATGGCCGCATATTATTTCAGAATGTTCTTTTCATTTGTGCTCTTTTTAATTTTTTTCTTTTTCTTTTTTTTCCTTTCTTCTTTTTAATATTCCAGCACATCGATAACTCCACTTATCTCTAACTACGCAGTTTATGATAAACCAGGAAAATATTTATTACTGATTTTGAAATTTAATATAATCTTTTTCTACTTTTATTAATTCCTTTTAACGTTGCATTTAATAAAGTAAAATTTTCGATATTGAAAGAGCTATAATAACAAAGGCGAAGAATATCAAAATATTGGGTTGGCGGAAAAGTTCTGTCGTATTGAATTAAATAACTGGCACCAAAAAGCTTTTATTTACAATACCATCTTAAAAGTTATATAAATGTTGTCATGGATAAATTTTCGGTGTCATTTGTTTAATTTAATACAATAAAACTTTTCCGTCAATCCAATATATAACACTTGAATCAAGTAAACAAATGAATTTCTACTTTAATAAATTTCAAACAAATTCATTAACCAAGTATTAATCATAAATCAGACGCTGGTTGGTTGTGCTTTAAGGGGTTTAACGTCGCATTAAGCTACACAGTGTGTATCATAAACCATGAAAAATAATTATTACTGTTTATAAAATTCAGCATATACACCCCGCGACAAAAAGATAGGTACAAAGGGTTTTTTCTTTGATTTTTCATAAAATAACAATATCTAAATAGTGCTTATCATTTATTATTATCATAAAATAACACTATTCCCGGACTAATTTTTGTTTTAAGACTAATTTAGAAAAGTTTTAAGACTAAATTTTTTCTAATTTAAGACTACACTCCGCGACAAAAAGTTAGGAACATTTTTTTTTTTTTTTTTAATTTTTGAATATGAATATTTTGAATATGATTCAAATATTTAATATGTTTCTGATGTGATAATATTTTGATATGATAATAAATGATCAGCACAATTTAGATAATGTTATTTTATGAAATATTTAAAAAAACCCTTTGTTCCAATCTTTTTGTCGCGGAGTGTAGTCTTAAATTAGAAAAATTTTAGTCTTAAAACTTTTCTAAATTAGTCTTAAAACAAAAATGAGTCCGGTAATAGTGTTATTTTATGATGATAATAAATGATAAGCACAAATTAGATAATGTTGTTTTATGAAAAATCAAAGAAAAAACCCTTTGTACCTATCTTTTTGCCGCGGGATGTATATATATATATATATATATATATATATATATATATATATATATATATATATATTATTATTTTTTTTTTTTCATGAATTCTTTTTAACATTGTCTTTATAAAGTTTGCCACCAAAATTTTAGGATTTTGAAAAAAAGTTAAGGGCAGTGTCGGAAATGTTAGCCATTAAAAATATATCACTTTTTAAACCAAGTAAATAAATGAATTGTTGCTTCAATAAGTTTCAAACAAATTCATTCCTGTCTTATTTTTTAAAGAACTTAAATTGACTTGAAAAACAGGTCATATAGGAAACAAATATTGGATTAGATCCAAACGTCTGCACCGAGAGCGGATGTGAAGAAACTTGACGTTCTTAACATAAAACTGACAGACCTCATAAAGCGTAGCGTACGAAGAAAGACTTAATAAAAACACCACGTCGAAAGCTTGAAATACCAGCGCCTAAGTGATGGCATTCATAAAAAAATCAGAGGGAACTTTTTTCGTATTAAGGAATAGAATTTAGAGCGAATATTTTAATGCCACCATAAAATACGAATTTGAGTGATTGGAGCATTATTTCTTAAATTTTATTATAGAAAAAGGGAATAAAGGAAGATTTTTTTTTAAATGGTGACTGCTGGCTTTATAGAATTTGGTATAGTGCTCATATTTTATCCAAGAGGAATAATATTTCAGCTGTTGTAAGATAAGGTTATTTGTGAGCCTTTCAATAAAAATTTTGGTTCAATGCTTTTTAACAATATACAGAAATAAATCAGCTATGGCGTTTCATAATATGTACACAACAGTGAAGATGTGAACATCAATCAAATATGAATTATGAATGAGCTTAATTTAATTCAAGTTAATAAGATTTTATTTTTCTCGGTGATGCAACGCATACATTAAAAATATTTGAGTATTTGAAGTATTTATTGTATCAATACACCTTTTTTAATTGTAGTTTATGCAAACAAAATTTAGAAAATCGTAATACAGTCTGTGTTGCCAGACTCTGAGACTTTTTTATTCAATTGTCGACAATAATTTTGAGAAGTTGTATCCTACATTCATAATAGATGAATAGAATCAAAGGATCGTCCATTATGTATATCGAATATCTCTTAAAATGTGTGACCGAATTTGCTTACTCAAAAACGAACGAAGTATTTTTAGCCATAATTTGACAGAAATTTCTAGGTAAAAATCAAATTTGAGTAAAATCAGCCTTTTCTAATCAAAAATATTTTCAGTCAAATTGATCGTTAAACTGTTAGTTCCTTTTTGAGCAAATTTCAATCACTTTTCATTTGATTTAACAAAATTGCGAAGTGATGGTGCCATCTATCGATCATATTTTAAATGACACATTCAAAATATTTTTTTAGATATATGTAATTAATTAATTTATATATTGTTTTAAAAATATGTTGAGGACTTTCGATAATTAGAAAAGTAAACTATCAAAGATAATTTTATTTTTTTATAACTATAACAAATGTTTTATAAACATACAACTGAAAAAAATAGTAAAGTTATGAAATCACGAGTGTTAGTTATAAAATACTAAAAATGAGCAGTGAATGTCTTTTTAAAAACTGTTTCTTACAGAAATACATGAAGTATAAAGAAAAAGAAAAATGTATTTATATAAAGTAGAAATTTATTTATGTCTAAAGTTATTTAATATTTTTATTATAGTCATTGAAACTAATTTATTAAAATGCATGTAAATCGTTCAAAAAGTGTTTTACAATTTTTTAATTATAATTAAACTCAATATCGAGAATAATATGTATAAACAAACTAGTACATACTGTTTTTTCAACTCATAGTTATTCAAAAAATTCTGCAACATTGCGTAGAAGAATTTATTTTTCTAAATGAACTAAATTATACAGAATTGATTTGCAAGCTTTTAAATTGTCTGCCTGTGATAGAGTTTATGTTTTCAAGATTTTTTTCTGAAATTTAAATCAATAGTGCTATTTTAAGGACGTTTATTGGGTTTCCCATAGCTATATGTTATGTATAAAACAAGTAAAAATTGATAAATAATATTTTCTCCCTTTGAGAATGATTGAGAATGGCTATACGACCATTTTCTGTGTGAAATTGTAGCGTAGCGGTATCGCGTTCGCCTGCCACCAAAGGGGACCCGCGTTCGATTCCGGCGGAGGGAATCTGATATTTTTTCCAGCATGAAACAGGTTCACTCAAATTTCGCCCGATTTCCCTCAAAAGTAATTTGTTTCAGTTAGCTCAAATCTAAGCCGCTTATAGCAGCTCAATGATTTGAGAAGATTTCTCTCAATGTGAGAAGTTGCCTTTCAACATGTCGATTGAGTGAAAAGGGGCTCAGTTTGAGAGAATTTTCCCTTTGCATTTTTAGAGAGTATTGGTGAATATTGAATAAAAAAATCGCAAAGTCTGACAAAATTGAATAGAATTACTGCTCAAAATAGGTAAATATTTTCTCTCTCCCTCTCTTTTTTTTTCACAGTTGCAATATTGCCTTTATTTCCATATAAACCGGCCTACATTCTATTCAAATAAACTTATGTTATTACTGTCTATTTATTCATTATATTATAACTTTAATTTAACTAGCTTCCTCAAACTTTGTTTTGAGCCGTCAACGCACGCTTTATCTTAAATTAATTCCGCAAGTTTGACGACTAAAACGTCTATTTTCTTATTAAAAACTTTCTAAATTTTTTTCTATAAGAACATAAAAAGCAAATGAAAAGATTCAGACTGTATATTTTAATCTTAACATTATTTATTAATAGAATTTTTGATCTTGAATCATTTAGTTTTGATTATTTTCTAATTATTTCGGATATATTTCTGGTATACGGGTTAGGCATCAATTTAACAGGGCTGTAATGACGTATGTGAATGTGTATGACATGACGCCCCTAAATGCTGTTTTTTCCCTCTCAAAATGTAATTTTTATTTTAGCCTACCATATTCTCACATTGTACTAATATTTTTCTGCGGTGGTCTGGCAGTCAAGTGTGCTATTAAACTGATCGAAATCATTTTTTGTATTATTTTTATATGAGTATCTACATAATTGTTCTTTAGCTAATTTTGGAAAAGTTTTTCATGAGTTTTATAGTAAAAATACTTATTCTTAATTTTATGGAAGACTTCTTTGTCCAAGAAAATTCACATAATTAGCAATTCAATCACATTTTCTAATAGCCTCTCTCTCATTTGTAAAAGTGAGAAAAAATTGCTTCCAAACTTGTCCCAATTCAGTGTGGCATCTAACATATGTGAAAGAAAAAAAAAAAAAAAAAAAAAAGATCTTATCAAATCTGTGACACATTTATTCCAGATCGATTCAAAAATTCTTTTCTTAATTATATTATGCACCAAATGAGAGAAATATCACTAACACAGCTCAATTTATTTACCTACAACTGTCATTCAAAGATAAACCTCAATATTTCATACCACACTTACTCCAGTTGACCCTATATAAGGTGAAACTAGGAGAGATTGCACACATAATGGATCGGCGGGAAAGAGTAGAGTGGGTGAGCTAAACTCCAGATAGTTGTTCAACATCAATAGTAGAGCGCCGATTTGAATGTGCATGTTGATTGCTTCAAGCGTCCAAGACAAAGCATGGCTATTTTGTCTCGTTTACACAAGTGATTGCTTCAATTTTTGTAACACTTCCTAAAAAATTCTATAGAATGCCAACATTACAATTTTTTTAATTAAACGATTTCTGATAGACTAGTTTTTATAACTTACTTGTGGCAGATGGTTGCAATAGAGATGTACTCTTTACATCTATAAGTGCAACGATTGTGGGCAACGACAGATTAGGCCAGCAATCAAGATACTATTCAAAGTGAAAACAAATTGTACTAATATTAAGTTAAAAGTGTTATCTAGTTACTAAAGGCTATTTTTCATTATTTAGCCTTTTTTTTTTTCTGGTTCGTTAAACAAAATATATATATATATATATATATTTATTAAATTTCTGTCTTTTTTTAATTATTAAATTAAAATAGCCACTCGTAGTACAAAAATATTTGTTTACAAAAATCCTACAACAATGTAATTTACGTGCAATTATTATTAATCTAATTGTAGTTACAATTAAGTGCAATCTCCCCTACCCCGTAAGGAGAGATTACATAAAATAGGTCTCTTGGTTTTATTACAGCTGTTGCTTTAATTTATAGCATAACAACAAAATGTTAATGGAAATTCATAGGATACGAATGAATTCAAAAATATTCAGCAATATTTTAGCAAAAATGTAGTATTTAGATTTTTTTTATATCATTCTTTTAAATTGTGCGCAAACTCTCCTAGCTTTACCTTTATACCCTTGTCTCATAAGTCTGTAGACATTTTAAAAATTAACTGTTGGAGAACTTAGTAAATTTGAACGTGGTTTGCGAAAAAGTTATTCTTATGAATATTTTTTTTTTTTTGTAAAGAAAAATGTTAGTTAAAATTTTCGTCGATAGAGGGCGCTGTACGTGACGAAATCACATATTTCCATGCAAATGTTTACAGGTATTCTATTTTACTCTAGGTTTACTATTCTATGTGTTCATCACCATCACCACAAGTTATAGTTTGCGAACAAGTTAGAACACCGGTTAATGGCTTCAATTAGCGGTTCTTAGCTCACAGAACGCACCTTCACCAATAACGCGTTATCCACCAAATCAGCGTCGCAATTAAAACTTCATGTTTACACAAGTAGGAAGCAAAATAGGAAATAAGTTGTGCTAATCGTAAAACCATGCAATTTATAGGACTCTGATTTGCATATTTCTCGTTATTCGACCACGCAGCGCCCTCTATCGACGAAAAATTTAACTTCTTTTTTTTTTCTTTACCAAAAAAAGAAAAAAATTCCCCTTTACAAGAACAACTTTTTCGCAATTCTATCAATTCCTTCAATTTTTAAGTATTTTTAAATTGTCTACAGACTTACAGGACACCCGTTATATATATATAAAATATCAAAACTGTTCAATTTTAATTAAGATTATTATTAGTTCAAACGATAAATATAATCAATCCCATAAGCTACAAAAACCAAATCAAAATTGAAATAAAACAAGACAGTTGGAAATAGATAACAGCATGTTTGTATTCTAACGTTCTCAAGGGCTTGGTAGAATACAAAACATTTTACAAAACATTTTTTATGTCGCAAAGATAGCATAAGCTAAATATTTCTTTGCAAATGATGAAAAAAAATTATTAAGTTATAAGCAAAATTTTGCAAATAATTTTGTAACACTGATACATTTTCGAAGGCCTTATAAGTATGTTTACTATCGATAAAAAACAAGATTTGTATCTTTACTTTTAAAAGTTGTAATCAGGTTTTCGTTTAATTTTTGGAATTTATTAGAATGTATTTTGTCTCATTTGTAATGCATTTCTTTCTTTTCTTTCTTTATTTTTTTAAAAGAATATTTAGAATTTTCTAATTAAATCAAAGTTTGGCAAATTAAATGAATTCATAAAAAGTAAGGATCTCCTTTGCATTGAGAAATTATTTTGCATAGAATAGAACACTTTGCATTGAGAAATTCCATTTTCGTTCAAAGGTAAATATAGTGTATATATAATTCTTCTTAACAACGAAAGTAAATTTACAGTGCGTCGTAAACAAAAATCATTACTGAAAGGAGCATTGTTGCGCTAATAGTAAAGCAAGAATAAATTAACTAATATTCCGGTTCTTTATAATACTGTAACCATCTTTCTAAAATAGCATTGGGACAATAAATTGAAATAGAATGCTTTTAAATAATACGTTCTATATACATATCTCCAGCTGATTATTTTTAATACCCAACTCTATTCTGTCTAAGAATTAGAACTTATTCTGAGAACTTATATCTTTAGAAAGTTTCGAAATAAATTTTAATAAAGAAAGTTATGAAACATGAAAATCATTATAAACTAACGTTTATAGAAGAAAAATAAATCGTAATACGCACGAAACATTTTAATGTCAGTTCTGAATAGCTAGTTGTGAAACTTTATTGATTTACTCAAAAACTGTCACTAGCATCTGTCTCATATCCCACAGGAGTAAGAAACTAATATCAATCAAGGAGAACTCCTGGAAGTCGCCATAAAGCCTTCTAATCATTATCGACCGCTGCATTTGCCAGTCTTTATGGGACAAAACACAAGTTACAATGAGGGGGGGATAGAACATTTTGTACATTTATGTGGTCTGGAACCATAATGAATTGTTTCATTATATTTTCTCCATGCTAAATACTAGAATGAGGATCACGTGCATTTTTTAACTGAATATTTCTTCAAATGAACGAAAATGTTATAAACTTTAAATAAGTTATTATATATGCATAGTTTAAATTTTTTGTCTCGCAATCGGAAAATTTACGATTTTCTACAGTCGGTAACAAAAATCTCCGAACACTAGCAAAAATTCCTATATAAAAAAAAAGTACACTTAATACAGTTTTGTTAAATAAATCCTTGTCGAATCCTATTTTTAGACTGACTAAGAATAGGATTCGACAAGGATTTATTTAACAAAACAGTATTAAGTATACTTTTTTTATATAGGAATTTTTGCTAGTGTTCGGAGACTTTTGTTACCGACTGTATTTCACTACTTCATAAAAACTTGTAAAATAGTAACTGAACGAAATTACTCCTTAATTCAGTATTACAGATGTTCTTGGCTGGTAAAAATACACTGGGGGAAAATTAAATCTGAAAACCAAGAATAAATTACTTTAGAGAAATTAAGGCAACACATTTATTAAAGTTTGATTCATTAACTTTTAAAGGCAATAGGCTAAAATATGTACGAGGAGAACCATTTGAAATATTAAATGGTAGTAATCACTGTTCTCATTATCGCTTTAAATGCAAACATGCAAGTGCACTTGCATTGTGTCGTATATGTTCCTCTGTCCTTTAGTGTGATGAAGTCTTATGCTTGTTATACTTGTTTATTCAAATCAGCAACGATCGTTCAGGATTGTAATGACACTAGATTTGCCATCCAGTAATGTGTTAGCCGTGGTCGAAGACAAAAACCTTTCCTGTTAATCTTGCAGAATAACACTCTTTATTACAGGTTGGGTGGGATTAGGGTATAGGGATGAGCGTTTTTCTAATTTAAAATTCCTGCTGGAATATTGATCAAGAATGACAGCACAACCAGTAAATCCTCAATCTGATATAGGGTTCTTGGGACAAATGCATCCTTTGCTATCCTCTTTTGTCATAAGTCTTTGAGTGCTTCTATTTTCATAAGAAGTTTTCTGAAACCACAATTTCTGGTGTAGATCCGGTGAGTCTACTCCAAAGATAACTTTGTTTCAAGCGGTTCAATTATTTTCCTTAATATAATCCTCAATTCTCATTCTAATATACAACTTGCTGTGAGGATTCTTGGGACAAAGACATCCTTTGCTGTCTTCTTTTGTCATAAGTCTTTGAGTGCTTTTTTGGTGGTGTCAAGGAGCTTGAATGCTACAAATATCTTGAAATATCTTGAATGCTACAAATCTCTTGGTTCGGAGTTGTTTTTAAATAATCGATTTATTACAATGTCGCTACCCCACTCTGGCTTTAACAGATGATCGCATTTTCTTCTGGAGAAACAGTAAGATAGGGTCAAAAATTGCACAACGACACCCTAAACTAACTTTTCGATTGTGGATGAGTTGTGGGACCAAACAGTTCTAAATGTCATGGAGACCTATTTTCTATTCTAAAACGTAACTTAAAGGGTGAGAAAGGAGTGAAAGTTGTTTCTCGAATTTGCTCAATAGTATGTGATTCAAATGACAGCAGAACACAGCATGTGCTGAATATCTTTTGTTTTAAGATAGACGTCGATCAAGATGGCGGGATGACAAGGTGCATTAACATCACTGTGAAACATTGTGAATTCGTGTTATTTTTTCTAGATTATTTTGTAAATCATGTTAATTTTGTCTAGATTATGTTTTTGTTTTTCCATTCATTTTCATTAAAGAAAAAACTATTTCAAATAAATAACTATTTGGAAATAATTAAATAAGCATTTATCGAATAGATATAGCATCGGTATTATTTGATTTTACCAACTTTTAAAAAATGCATAGTATGTAATTTTCCATGGAATTCTAATAACATTTTGAGATTATATATTACTAATTTGAAAATAATTTGTCTCTTCGATATTTTTTAGAAAAAAAAATACTCTTATGCAAATAAAATGCGTATAATTCCTAAGAATACTAATACTTTTTCCCAAAACTTATAATATGTTTGTTACAAATTTATTGCAAGCAATTTGATAATGGAGTCGAGAACATATTTCCTTGAGAACAGGATTCAATTTAATACAAAAAGTATATGCTCTACATCAGCATAATAGCATATTTAATACGACGAAAAAGTGTTACAGGCACAAGAATACTGTTGAGTGCTCTCTAATATAGTTTTTGCAAAATTTATGGAAAAAAAATAATTGAATCTTGAAAATTTCTGGCGAATAAGAAGCAAATTAATAATTAATTGAAGGGAATTAATGTGATATTAAATGGATAATGATCTTCTCTACATAAATGAGAACTTGATCATTTTTTGTCTAACTATTCAATTGTTAATTGGTGATAATTTAACTTTAACCTCAAGATTATTTTTCTGGGATTTATTACTAATCGTCATTCTACTGTCTTTTTTTTATTATTTGCTTATTTCATTTGTAACTATCATCTATTACTTTTGGTTATTTCTGGAAAGATCTTTGAATAAAGAGTACACATTTTCGAGGTAATATATAAATTTTAATATCAAAGTATTCTACTTGGTATAAAGTAAAAGTTATGTTTCAAAATCAAATGTACACAGTTTTAAATAACATAGTGTTATATTATATTGAGAGATAGAAAAAGTAATTTTAAAGTTTAAAAGTCTAAAAGAACTCATGAGAAAGTATTCACAGTTAAATAAAATATAAACTCAGATTTAAACCACATAAGCATTTTTTAATTTTCTTTCCTATATTCTCATTATTAATGAAAAAAAAAAGTCTCTTAATTTTCGTATTTATAAAGGCATGAACTGAACCTCACATCACCAAGCAAAATATTGACATTATCCTCTCTTCTGGAACATAATGTCTTATATTTACAATTTGTTATAAATACAATACTTAGTTTGGGTATCGAAATTGTCATATCAAATACATATTTAGAACCCTTTTAGAGTAATTTTTTTTTTCAGACGATTATGACAAATAAATAAAATATTTCACTGAATTCAAAGTGAGTGTGGAAAGATTGACATCAAGCAGAAAGATATATACATTTGACGTTTGACATTTATTAGCTTTGAGACCAATAATTACAACGACTTTCGTCTCGACAAAAAGATATATGATCCTAGTGTGTCGTAATGGTAAGTGTTGAAGAATTGAAAATGCCTGAAGTCAAAGTCAAATTTAAAAGATGTCATGTGTGACGCAAAAACAGAAATCGCATTAAATAAAGTTTATGTGTACTAAAAATGTTTAGATTGATTCAAAATGCAATAATTAATTCTCATGTTACTCCACAAATGTAAAACAGTCCCAATTTAGAAAACAATGATTACTTTGACCATGGAAATTTAAATCAGTTATTTTACTGTTTCTCGTGGAAAAAAAAAATAAATAAACATATATATATATTTTAATTTATTAATTTTTATTTATATCTGCTAAATAAAATTGGGAAGCGAACTTTACATTAGTACCTTCCAGTTTCAACATCTGTTCATTCTACAAAGAATTATGGCAGATGCATAACTTGCTTACTTTTCATAATTATCCCCAAATATGCAAATAAGTATTAAAAAGTAGCTGTTCTGATGGAAAATATACGACTGGATACATTTTTCGCATTTTAGAGATTATCAGAAGAATTAATGAATAGTAAGAAGTGGATAAGCTAGGGTGCATTTGTTTTAGGCCAATTACTTTATAAATGGGAAAATTACTTCAAGAATGGGCAAAAAAATTTTGTCACGTTGTTAAAAATACTAGTTAAAATTACTAGAAATCTATATAGCTTAATGTGACATTAAAATTTTACAGCATGTTTCGGGAAAACATAGAAAAAAAAAGACTCTATAGAAGCAATAGTATGACTATATAACGAATTCATCAATTTAGTGTTACATGTTAACTAGTAGCTATCACCGTTCTGGAGACATCTTTCTTTATATTTAATTGAAAGGGATTAGTGGATAAACATGGACATTTTTGTTTTACGCCGATTAACTAATATCTTCAAATTTCATGCATTTATGCGGGAAAATTATTTAATGAATGGAGAAGAAAATGTCTCCATTCTAATAATAGTACTAGGAATATCTATACAGGTTTAAGCAGTCATTAATAATTTGTAACACGTTTAGTTTGGTTAGTTGGTTGGTTGTAGGGCTTTACGTCGCACTAGTGCTGCGCAATGGGCAATGCAACACGTTTCGGAGGCACATAGAAAATAAATGTCTCTCCACAGAAGCAACAGTCTGACTGAATAACGAATACATCAATTTAGTCACATATCAACTTAACTACTATTGTTTTGGGGGACACCTTTCTTAATATTTTATTGCAAGTGATTAGCGTATAAACATAGACAATTTTGTATTGCGCCTTTTACGAATACCTTATAATTTCCTGCATTTATGCGGTAAAATTATTTCATGACCGGACAAGAAAATGTCTCCATTCTAATAATAGTACTAGGAATATCTATACAGGTTTAAACAGTCATTAATAATTTGCAACACGTTTCGAAGACACGTAGAAAAAAAGTCTCCCTACAGAAGCGATAGTCCGACTACATAACGAATACATTAATTTAGTCACGTATTAACTTAAATACCACCGTTTTGGGGACACCTTTCTCAATATTTTATTGAAAGTGATTAGTGCATAAACATAGACAATTTTGTATTACGCCGATTAACTAATATCTTCAAATTTCATGCATTTACGCGTGAAAATTACTCTATGAATGGACAATAAACTTTCGCTATTCTGATAAAAATATTAGAAATACCTATAAATAAAATGATCAAACGTCCTTGAATCATGAGGACAGTCCTCGAATTTCGACCTACGTCCTCAGCAATTTGAAAATCATTTGAGGAGAAATGTTCTCAAATTTACAAATTTTTCCTCAAATATCCTCAAATTAAAGCATAATTTAGGTCTGTCCTCGAATGGTCCTTCAATTTCAGGACGCTGCGATGATTTGTCCTGAAATTGGGCTTCAAAAATTTGGTCGCCTTACCTATATAGCTCTAAACAGACATTAATAAATTGCAACACGTTTCAGGAACACATAGAAAAAAAAAGTCTCCTTCACAGAAGCAACAGTGTGACTATATATACCGAATAAATGAATTTAGTCACACATTCTAATCATGTACTTCATTTTTATCTTCATAAGAACCCTCTTTGGTTCGTTCTTAGCATTCCAAAACAGGGATTTTTTAGATAAAGAACTGAGGCAACAGACATTTTCTTCGATCTATCAATGTCGAGATGAGAGGAAAAATGAAGGAAGAAAATATGGTGATGAATAAAGAGTCTGGAGGACTTGTGGGAACGCAGCCAAAATCATCAAGAAAAGATCGGAAACGTCATCGAACAGAATCGCCTTTTTTCCTCTCATCTCATCTGACGAAAACGGCGCATATCTTTTGAGTCTATTATTAAACGCAGATGAAAAAAAGTCTCGAATCATGCTGCTTTCAATGAACGCGCTCAACATTTTTCTGCTTTTGCAAACAAAGTGTGAAGAATTTGACTATAACAAAATAATATTTTTTAACATTTTTAAAACCTTAAAATTTTGTTGTGGAGTAGTAAAAAAATGAGTAACAGAGTAAAGATTAAAAAAAAAAAAAAAAAAAAAAAAGAATGAAAGAAAGAAAAAGAAAAGAAAAGGAAAGGAAAAGAAAGAAAGAAATATTTAATTTATATAGTACACATTTAAACTTTGCAATGAAATGAAAAGAGTGTATAAATATCTATCTGATGATCAATCTGTCCATGTGCGTTCTCGATTCCTTAAATATTCTAAGAATGCCTTGAAATATATAGGGGAGAGTAGGGAGGGATGGGACAGTTTTGACAAAAATATTTTTTACAAACTTACTTTTACTGTTACAACACTGTAAGTTTCAGAGAAACAAATTGAAACATTTTAACATCTTTTTAAAATATAAATTTTATGGTAATTATTAAAACATTAATTTTATAAGCCAATTAATATAGTCATAAAAATGTCCCATTCCTCCCTTATATGAGGGAGGGGATGGGACATGTTTATAAAGTTGAAATAAGTGCATAATATACATACATACTATGAAAAATAACAAAAACAGTGAGTCACTATGTATGTAAGGTTAATTAATTACTAATAACATCTATTTTATCCAACATTAGAATATAATGTACCACTTAAATAAAAATTTTCAAATGCTCGATTAGTTCATCATTTTTTGATTTTATTTTATTTTATTTTATTTTATTTTATTTTTTTTATCACGTTTAGCAGATAAAGTATTGTTTTTTATTTTAAATATTCATTTTTTTTTTTTTTTTTTTTTTTATTTACCCGTTTTGTGGTTCCTTGAATAAGGTTTTCAGTGGCTAGTCTATGTGTGTTATCAGCACTCAATAACAAATATTACCAAGAAATCCTTACTGTAATTGGTGAATGTAATTTCTTTTGTATATTTCACCATGTCCAGGAACACTGCTCAGGAATGAAAATTAATTCCTCATACATATATGGTAATTTATTATTATTTTTTTTAAGTTAAAAGGGTAAACAAAACTCGTGTGAGTGCCACACCAATTATTTTCCATGATTTTCAATTTGCTTCGTGCATTTTCTCTTCCATCTATTCATTCATTTGCCTCTTGATATTCTCTGTTTAAGGAGTATCAGAATCTTTATTCTTCTTCCTTTTCTTATATGTCCCATCGCTCCCATTTCATTATTTTTCAGAAAAATAATTTATTATTAGACACATGCTACTTTTAGGCTTAATTTAGCTACTAATTCATAAAAGTTATATTATTAGGTATATAAAATATGAAAAGTAATAATGCTAACATCAGTGAGTGAGGTTGAAAACTTACCTTGAAAATTAAGCATTTGTTTACTTTTGGTGTTATAAAATAGTGTTTTTGTTACATAAACTTACGGAATTCTCCAACCAAAATGATACATAGCAACAAATATGGGGCTGTAGTTACTTCACCTGGTAGAAGTGTCAGAAATTAAAAACAATGTCTATTTTAAGAATAATTTTATGTGACCCATCCCTCCCGACTCTTCCCTATAGTTTACTCGCGTTACAACGACCCCCATCGGAACGATACTGTTTGTGTCGTTATATCAAATGGTCGCTACATCAAATTCATCAAAAGTAATATGTCAAATGATATCGTTTTCTTCGAAATTGATTTGATAATAGTTGAAAATGATATACTGCGTGCAAAAATTTGAATTGTATTAAAATATTTAAGTGAAACAAAAGTTTTAAATTAAAATCAATTTAAACTGTTAACTAATAATGAGAAACAGTATAATTTTCTTAAAATAGATGAAAATAAAAATTATGTATATTATAAAGTATGTTTGCGTCGAATGAAAATTTAAATGAAGAATAATTTCTTTTAATACAATTTATATGATAAAAAAAAAAAAAAAAAAGAAAAAAAAAAAAAAAGAAAAAAAAGAAAGAATATGAACAGTAGATCAGTGTATGTGCTATGTACTGTAAAAAAAAAAGTTCCGATAGATTTAATTTTATGCACAAATTCTTATATATTTAACTTTTTGCTATGAAAGTAACTATCAAGTTTTGATGTAATTACCTTAGGAAAAAAAGCATTTTTTAAACAATTGATTTTTTCAAATTATTCTTTACAATTTTCTTGATTTTCGAAAGCATCTTGAAGACATTATTATTACTATTATGATTATTATTATTATTATTTTTTTTTTTTTTTAGAAGGTTTTTAATTGAAATTGACTTGGTCATCGTGTCTTCGTGTCACGCTAGTAAACAAGGCGCCTTCATTTTAAAGTAAATATAAGCTTTTGCGTTTGTCGCTCTTTGGCACAGTTGGTAAGAGCATCACGTTAATAGTGCGGTGGTCGTGAGTTCGGTCCCCGGAAGGTCCAGCGTGTTAGTTTTTGCAGGTAATTAGTAGAAAAGATATCAATTGATACAAGAAAATTTTTCGTTGCTTACATTAAGAATTTTTTGAGGAGTTTTTTTAAGAAGAACCTTTTTTAAAAAAAAAAAAATTAGATATTGGAAAACACAAAATATTTTAGATATTAAAAAAGCAGAAAATAAAATGTTTTAAGTAAAAAATACATAAAAAAATATTTTTAGAAGCTTTATATATATATATATATATATATATATATGTATATATATATTATATTACTATTATATGAAATTGAATTTGTCACCCGCTTTTTGTCACGTTAAAAAAACCAAGACGCTTCCATTATATATTAAAAAAAAAAAAAAAAAAATGTAAGCATCTCATTGTATATTTTAATGAATCAGTTGGTCACAGCGTTATGTTGATAATGTGAGAGTCGTGTGTTCGATCCTCGCCGGGCCGAGGTGTCTACACAGTGTCCTAAGGAATTTTGATAGTTTTTTAAAGAAGCTTCTTTTTGAGTTACTAAACGCACAAAATAAAAATTTCAGTAAAAATAAAAATGAATAATTAAATAAATAAAAATATAAGTAAGTAAATAAATAAATAAAAATAACACTGAAAGTTTTTTTTATTATTGTTGAGCCCTAAAAAGCCTAGAATTAAAATTTTTTCTTGCAAAGACATGCTAGAAAATCATAAAAATTTCAACAACAAGAAAATTTTAAAGAAAAACATAGATATTTCACTTTTGCAAAACATGAAAAATTTTAAATATTCCAAATATTTTAAAAAGCATTTGAGAACAATATTTCTTTATATAAGTATTTGTTAGATTTTTCTAGAATGTTCTATGATTTTTCTTGACAGTTCTTAGACTTTTGGTTAGAGCGTCATGCTGATAACGCGATGGTCCCGCATTCGGTCCTCGAAAGACGTTATAATACTTTTTTTGATGATAAATAAGCGAAAAAAAAATGTCAATTGATAAACGAAAATCTTCCGTTGTCTACAAACTATCCTAAGAAATTTTAATTAGTTTTCTTAAGAAGATTTTTCCTCTTTTGTAACTAAAAAGCACAAAATAAAATTTAAGTAAAAAATCATTTTTTAAAGTAAGAAGCTTTTTATTGTGAAGCCCTAAAAAGCATAAAATAAAATGTATTCTGGCAAAGACATGCTACAAAGAAATGAAAGTTTCAACACTAGGAAAATTTTAGAGAAAAATATAGGTACTTTCCTTTTGCAAGAGATGAAAATTTTTTAATGTTCAAAATATTTTAAAAAGCTTTCGAGATATTTGAGATTTCTGGCCTAACGAATGATTTTACAAAAACTAATAACTAAGAATATTGCTCTCGAAAGCTTATTAAAATATTTTGAACATTAAAAAATTTTCATCTCTTGCAAAAGGAAAGTACCTATATTTTTCTCTAAAATTTTCCTAGTGTTGAAACTTTCATTTCTTTGTAGCATGTCTTTGCCAGAATACATTTTATTTTATGCTTTTTAGGGCTTCACAATAAAAAGCTTCTTACTTTAAAAAATGATTTTTTACTTAAATTTTTTTTATCAATGATATATTAACACGTTGAGCGCCACGCGAATTCTTAAGAAAATCTCCGTCAGGCCACGGGCGCTTAGAAGCGCGTGATGTTTACCGTGTTTCAATAAAATCCATTAAAATTTCTTAATGATATAATCCTATAATACATAAAAATTAAGTAAATTTTAAATAAATTTTCAGTAATTACTTAAAACAATGTAATTTTTTTTTAGTTTTATATCATATTTTACACTGTCAGCCACCGGTGGTTGACGTGACTTTATATCATATTTGACACCGTCAGCTACCGGTGGTTGACGCGGCTTAAACGGAAAATTCAGTGTCAGCCACCAATGGCTGACATGGCACTCAACGTGTTAAGCATGAAGAAAAGTTTTACCTTTTGTGATGAAATTCAGTCTTAATTTAGTAAAAAAATGTCATACGTGTAAACGTAACGGAAACTAGGTTCTGAATACAAATGTAATGAATGATCAGTTCCACCTTTTTTTATAGTACTTTCTTGCCATTAAAATTTTGACTTACTCAATCAATGAAAAATATCTGTTAAATTTTAGTGGTAAATGAAATTTTAAAAATTGCCAGAAATAAATATTTCTAAATACTAACTCTCTAAAAATTTGATTAATGATAATATTATTGATGATTACGCATAATTAATTGTAGCATTTGAGAGGCTATGTCTACGAAGAGACAAGCTAATGTTAATTCCATGGCAGCAGGTTCTTGGAAAATTTCTTAATTGTATAATTTTTTCGATTTCATCTGCAGTTTTCTTTTTCTTTTCTTTTCTTTTTTCTTCTTAGAACAGACAAACTGCAACCAAAATTCAAAAGCTATGCAGTCAAATAATTTGTCAAGCAGACGGTCTAGTGGGATTAACAGCTTGTGAGTTTCTTTTATAACATGAGCATACGCACTTAGGTCCCCCTCATCAGTTAGCTCTATGATTTCCTCCGTTAATGCTAAGTCTACGGTTGTAGAATGCTATCACATTCTCAAAACTGTTTCATCAGAAAATGAATATTTTTAACTTTTCTTTCTGTGACCTCTTAAAGGATGTCTTATGATCTTTTTTTGGAAAAAATATTTTTGAAACATACACTTATTTTTGTATTTGATGTATTAAAATTCTCGAAGCTAACGAGCTGAGAGTAAGAGATTTTAACACTTCAAATAAAAGTGTACATTTTAGAAATATTTTGCAAAGATGAGACAGTAAGAGGCATGCATTAAGAAGAGTATGCAGAAAAATAGTTAAAAATATTAATTTTTTAAAGATCCGTTAGTATTTTTTAAAGATCCGTTATTTTTTAAATGCCGTCGTATTTAAAATACAAAAGCATTTCACATCCATAGGTTTAGCATTATAGTAAAGGAAATCAGAAAGTTGCTAAGGGGCTTTAATAATATTGATTTCTATTGGAAATCAATCTCTAATATTCATACTTAATATAATAAGATACCCTTTTTTTGTGTGTGTGTGTGTGTGGGGCAAATTTTGCCCATAATCGTCTTGGAAAATAGACATAGAGCTGCCAAGCTAATCCGGCAAATTGTTAGTACCCCCCTTTTTCTACACCACTTAATTTTTAGAGTATTTGTTTTCTTCATTCATCGTAAATATATTTGAAGGGAATTACTCTAAAATTAAGTGGTGTAGGAAAAGGGGTGGTACTAACAATTTGTCGGATTTGGTTGGCAGCTCTGCAGACAATTATACATTTTTCTCTGCATAATTCTTTTTTTAAGAGGAATTGGCACCTTTGATTATAGTACTGCAGTAGGTTTCATATAAAAGCTTTTATTTTCTTTAATATTTTATAAATGAAACTATATTAGGTTTGCTCAATGAAATATGTATTCAGGCAACAATTCTTATATTTTTTTTTATGCATTTATTACAGATTTGAAATCTTTAAATTGCGTTTCCTCAGTTTGCATTTTTTTGATGAATTCATGATCTTCAAAATGCTAAAATTTCTATAGATACTAAAAAAAAAAAAAAAAAAAAAAGACTTAAAATTTTTTTTTAGATTTTTAATAGAACCTACTTAAAAGAGTTGGAGGTGGGTTTTGCAAAATCGTTAAAAGAAAAAAATATTAAAAATGTAACAAAAACCAGTTCTTTTTCCGAAATCTTTATATAAACGTTAACATTTTAATTTTTTTTTCTCTAAGTCTAATCAATAAATTTCAAAACCCATCCTTAACTCTTTTAAATAGATTCTATTACACATTAAAAAAAAAAAAAATTAAGTCTCTTCTTAAATATTTGAAGCAGTTTTAGCATTTTGAAGATCATAAATTTATCAAAAAACGAAAACTCAGAAAGCGCAATTTAAAGATTTGAAATCTGTAAAAAATATATATAAAAAAAAAAAAAAAACATAAGAATCGTTACCTGAATATATATTTCATTGAACAAACAAATGTAATATAGTTCAATTCATAAATATTAAATGGGAATATTAGCTTTTATATAACCTATTTTAGTCTTTAGTGCTGCCTTTAAAGGTGCAAAGTTCTCTTAATTTGGCAGGCAATAGTACTTTTTTTTTTTTTTTTTTTTTTTTTAATAACATACTGAGCTATCTTCTAATTTTACGGGCAATACCACTATTTAAATACTCAGCTGCTTTTTAATTTTACGGTCAATACTACTTTTTTTACAGGTTGGTTGTATGCTTCATCACAACGTAAAATAAAATTTAAGTAAAAAATCATTTTTTAAAATTAGAAGCTTTTTATTGTGAAGCCCTAAAAAGCATAAAATAAAATTTATTCTGGCAAAGACATGCTACAAAGAAATGAAAGTTTCAACACTAAGAAAATTTTAGAGAAAAGTATAAGTACTTTCCTTTTTGGGCCCACCAGCGGCCGAGCGGTTCTGCGCTCAAAGCTGGTAGATGGGAGGTACCGGGTTCGATCCCAGGTCGCGCTCATCGACCTAGCCGTTCGGAGTTTTCCGTGGTTTCCTCCGAAACTTGCGTAAATACGGGCTAGGACCCCTTAGAAAGACCCCCACGGAGGGCATTCCCCCTCTTGGCCTAGGACACATCAGGAGTCAATCGGCCTTAAATCCTACAACCAACCAACCTTTTCAAGAGATGAAAATTTTTGAAAGTTCAAAATATTTTAAAAATCTTTCGAGACCAATATTCTTAGTTATTAGTTTTTATATAATCGTTCGTTTGGCCAGAAATTTCAAATGTCTCGAAAGCTTTTTAAAATATTTTGAACATTAAAAAATTTTCATCTCTTGAAAAGGAAAGTACTTATACTTTTCTCTAAAATTTTCTTAGTGTTGAAACTTTCATTTCTTTGTAGCATGTCTTTGCCAGAATAAATTTTATTTTATGCTTTTTAGGGCTTCACAATAAAAAGCTTCTAATTTTAAAAAATGATTTTTTACTTAAATTTTATTTTAAGTTTACTAACTTTTGGAATATATTTGATAGTTTCATTATTCTCTGTAGTTAACATCTTATTTATGGCACTGCTTTTATTGTCAATATCCTCACAAGGAATCTGTAATGAATTTTCTACACACATACTAAATTTCACAAAACTTGCTCGTTTGAAACTCTTTCTGATGGCTTTTTTGTAAACTTCTTATCAAACAACTAATATGGTTCGGACTTCATTTAAAATGTTACCGTCAAACACCATCCCACTTTTCCGATGGAATAAAATTTGTTGGATAAGTTTTCCTATAAAATTTTTTAAACCAACGATTACGCCTTAAATCCATAAAATAAAGCATGGATCGTTTTCGGGTCATTATATAAGATCCTGGCTTTTTCCTGGTCGTTATATCAAATGTTAAATAACATTATTTTAAACGGAAGTCATTCAAGACATTTTTAAAGGTCGTTACAGCATGTATAAGTTGTATTGAAGAAAAAATATAAAAATGTCATAAAGTACTTTCTCATAGCCTCAAATGAGAATTTGACAAAACTCAATTAAAATTTCATTTATAAAGATGATGATTCAATCTGAAACAAAGATATTGCATAATAATTTTAAATGTGATTAATATCAATGAATTGGTATTTCTTATTCACAGTTATTACAGACGCAGTTAGAAGTTGATGGTACAATTTGTTATATATCATCCACGGAAGGTTTAAATCTTTTTCCCTTTTTTTAGCTTATTTTCACGCAATCATTTCGATTTCGAGATCGACATAAAAAGTTTAACGAGAGAAATTGCACAAATTTTATGAAAAGTAATTAAAATATATGGTCAAGCTCCACTTGACTTTCCGAAGATTAAGTAATTACAGCCCATACAGCACAGAATGTTTCAGTTATGTTTCAAAATGCTTACAAACTTTCAAAAACGTGACACATTTTAATATGCTCTCTGATACCTTTCTGAAACATTCGCCTTTTTAACACGCTTTTATTAGTTTCACCTGTATGTATGTATGTATGTTTACAGGTATGTTTGTATGTTTGTAACCGCTCTGGGAGCAAACAAAAAATCTATATTGTAAAAAGAGACTTTCCCAATGTGAACGCCGTGGATGTGAGATAAAGCTCCGCGCTACGAACCTAAAGGTCTAGCGTTCGATCCTAGTCAAGGGAGATTTTTTAAAAATGGTTTTTGTTTAATTCTAAATTATTTTAATTAAAGATTTAAATGTATGTAAATATTATGGTGTGTCACTCACACGATTTTCTCTTACCCTGCATTTTAATACTAAGATAGATATTTTGTGCTTTTTAGTTCACATTTCTATAAAAGCGTGTTCTTTAATTTTTTAAAACTATAATATTATTCTATGTTCTCTCTGTAATCTGACTGAAACCTGACTGTTACTTATCTGATTTTTTTTGTTATGATCGCGGACATTTCTACGTTTATAAAAGTAATCGGAAAGCAAACTGAACGTTTCTGTGATATTTACAATATTTCCATGTTATATGACTATTACGTTTCTGAAATATTTTGTGCTGTTAGGGAATAAGAAAAGTCATTAAATGAATAAAAGCGAAAGTTATAATAGTGTAATTGGGTATTTTTCTGTATATAGTATGTTGTTTTATTTAACGTTATTCCCCTTCAAATAGCTTGAGCCCATATATCATAATAATAAAGGTATTTTCGTTGTGTCCTTGGAAAGTTTGATAAGTAATAAACTCATCAAAATCTATACAGTTTGTGCGACGGCGATCTATAAAACGTATATAAATATTCAGTTCAATCGAATAAGGCAGTTAGACGCTATTGCACTTTAAAAAATTTGAGCCTATAGAGCATAATGATAAAGAATTTTACGTTGTGTCAAAGTAAAAGAAATATAAGTGATAGATTAACCAAAATCTATACAATTCGTGCAATGGTAACCTACAATATGTGTATAAATTTTCAGCTCTATCGAATAAGGCGTTTAGATGCACTTTAAAATTTTTGAGCCCATAGGCCACGGAGAATTTTTCTTTGTGTCCCTGTAAAAATACTATAAATGCTAGATTCACCAAATTCAATAGGGTTCGTCCTACGATGATCTATAACATGCATACAAACTTTAAGCATATTAAACGAAGAATTTAGACACTATCGTGTTCACGCATATGCATACACACATTCTTGTATACATACATCAACGTAAAAATATCAAAAATGAACTCAGGGGGCCACAAAACGTTAGACGGATAGAAAAGCTGGCCGCTTTTGTGTCTATAGTTTAAGTCTTTGTATTCCAAAATATATCAACGCTGATATTAACTTTATATTTATGTAATTGTACACAACTAGCTTTCTATTTCAATGAAATGCCATCAAGATGTCATTAAATTTTGATAAAAAAGATACTACCCTTCCATGCTAGATCACCCAATGGTAACATTTTCTACTATCACTTTTTACAAATAGTAAATTTTATTTAATAAAGTCCTCATACTAAATAAGGCAAAGACTACTCTTTGTAAATAATAAATAATAAAACTATTACAAAAAAAAAGTTATTTCTAAATGTAAAAACAATTTTTTTTTCTTTATAAGAATTGTACATTTAGTTTTAGTTACAAAATTCTGTTTTGAGTTGAATATCGTACACTTTAATATTTACCAGGTCACTGATCTTGCAAAAAGTAAAAGGATTTTATGTTGCAAGCCAAGAAAAATATTTTTCGCAATTTTCTTAGTTTGAATGTTGATGACACTTGTTTTGTCATGATGACAGTTGTTTCGTAACAAACACATCAAAACAACAGAGATAATCCGAAGTTAACCTTTCAGAAGTCACAAAGTTTCTTTTACTTTAAGTATAGTTTGTTTATATTATTTTGTGCAATGTTTTAAAAAAAAATTTCAAACAGCATACAGGTATATTTCTTTTTGAGGGAAATATCGGTATATTTTATTCTGTTTTACGAAACGTAAATGAATAGTTTTACAAAATTGTGAAAAATCTCTAATTACTTTTCAAGAAAATTTTTAACCCAAACTTTATTGCTGTATATTTTCTATATATTTTTAATTACAGTTGTGAAACATATCATCTATATATTATTAACACTTTCATGTAAGGTGACGTGATGGGGTGATGAGTGTTACTACGGCGCCGCCTTTCTTCCCAGAAATTTCCGACACTATATTTATATAAAATCCCCCCCCCTTAATTGATCGTGGAAACAAATTATAGAAGATTACTAATAAAAATAGGGAGGGGGGAGAATCAGGAAAAAATACAGACAGCAGCAACCCTACTTTTGGCGTAAAGCCCCGCTTTTTGGCGTTACTCTAAATCCTTACGTTATTTAACAAAAGAGCTTTGTATATTTGTGTTTAAATCTTTAAGTGTCGCTGAAATTGAAAACACATCAACAATTGAAGCCTTAACTCTACTATAATTTACAAAATAAATAATTAAATTTTATTATGAGGTAAAATATAAGAAAAAAGGATAAAATTAAGTAGATTGAAGGAACAACATTTTTTTTTTTAATTTCTGCTAACGATGGATTTTTTAATATAAAGGTTATTTACATTAAAAATTCTGAGCAACATGTAACTGAACATTTTTTTTCCAGATATTTATCTTGCTTTTTTGAGATTTTTAATTACTTATTTTTTGCCAGTTTAGCAAACATAAATATTTAATATGGTATTATAAAGAATACGTTTAAATAAAACTATGCGTGATTGAACTCAAATTGACTTTGAAATGTTTAAATACAGGATAATTACTTTTTTTTAAATCAATGTATTAGAAAAAACATTAATATACTTAATAACATCTATATTTACATTTTTGTCTGACTTAATTTTTGCGGAAACAATGTCCACGGTCACTATTTAATTTGCTGTCAATATTTTACAAATCATTATCATATACAGGGTGTTCCAAAAGTCCCCTCCCCTCCTAACTTGAAAATGAGTCGAAATTTTGAAAAATGTCGAAACATATATTTAATGAATTCGAGAGGGACCTCTTTTGGTGAAAAAAATTTGGGCCCGGGGGGGAGGGGGCTAGGGGGGGGGCACTAGAGAGGGCAACTTTAAAAATTCAAATGGGAAGGTATGCCTTGTGATACATCCCTGGAAACATCTCTTTGAGACAATGAACTTGATGTAAATAGTCTCGCCCTACGATGATTATTAAAGGAGATACATGAGTTTTCAGACTTTTGAAATGTGGATTTTATACTTATGTACCCCCTTTAATAATCACTGCAGGGCAAAACTATTTATACCAAAATCATTGTCTTGAAGCGACGTTTCTCGAGATGCATCACAAGCCATACCTTCCCAATAGAAATTTTAAAGTTGCACTCCCTAGCGGCACTCCTACAACCCCCCTTTCTCGAGCCCAAACATTTTTGGGCAAAGTTTGTCTTGTGATACATCCCTGGAAACGTCTCTTCAAGACAAGAAATTTAGTATAAATAGTTTTTTCCTGCACTGAATATTAAAGGGGATACATAAGTATAAACCCACATTTCAAAAGTCTAAAAACTCATGTATCTCCTTTAAAAATCATCAAAGGGCAAAACTATTTATATCAAATTCATTGTCTTGAAGAGACGTTTCAAGGGGTGTATCACAATAGATACCTTTCCATTTGAAATTTTAAAGTTGCCCTCCCTAGCGCCCCCCCCCCCCTTCCCCAAAGCTCCCCCGGGCCCAAACTTTTTTCACCAAAAGAGGTCCCTCTCGAATTCATTAAATACGTGTTTCGCCATTTTTAAAAATTTCGACTCATTTTCGAGTTAGGAGCTGGGGGGGGGGGACTTTTGGAACACCCTGTGTTGTGTAACAGATTAACATTTTTTGTTTGTTTATGTATCGAAAAGTACACTTTTAAGCAATTATTTTATTTTTAATATAGATTTGGCATATTTTACAATCGTTCGTTGTAGTCTGTAATGGCTTCTAATAACACATTTAAATATCTTAGCCAACTAAATGTACTAAGAATATATATATTGAGGGTTATCAGATAGATAGACAGACCAATAGATTAAAGAGACTAATGAACTTCATATATACTTATAAGGACACTCTTTAAATGCTAATTTCCAAATTGTTAGAAAAAAAAAAATACAGAAGTTAGTTTATATTGCACATAAATCAATAGCAAGCTTTTAGCTGCTTAGTCGTAACAGAAAAGCTACAAAGAAGTAATTAAAATGAACGCGAAATAGGAAAAAGTCGTAGTTAAATTACATTATCCTCGTTCATTAATGAAAAGGAACTTAAATATATCTAGCAACTTTAATTGTTGCAATGTGGCGGCACGTCTTTATATTATATCTAAAATTTTAATTTATTTTATGCAATGTTTATCATAATGCATAAATTTAAAATAATGAAAAATTTAATTTCAGATTTACATTTCACATTAAATTACATTTATGAGAAATTTATTCAGCATATATATTTACATTAGTTTGCAGACGATAAAAATTAAATTAAATCATATTCGAATGTTTGATTTATCGGAATTAAAAATTGGAACAGATAAATTTTTAGCAATCGTCTTAGCAATCCTGGAAGAAATTTGCTCTCATAAAACCGCCAACAGATCGCTTAATTGGAGATATTGCAGTCATGTACATATTTTTATTATTTTCTTTTTTCTAGTTTTTCTACTACGATTCAGCAGCTAATACTTCTGAAAACTACTATACTTGATTAAATTTCATTCCAGTTATTTAAAAAAAAAAAAAAAAAAAAAAAAAAAGTCGTTGATTAGCATTAGAAAAATTTTGCCAAATTGAAAAGGGTTTTGAGTCCCTTTTTGTCGTAGCACAGTCGTAACATAGCAATCTCCTCCCCCCCTCCCCCTTAACGTTTGTTCAAAATGTAAAACGTAGCAAATTATTAAGAAAGAATTTTTAAAAAGTCAATTCTTGACATATTTTAATTTAGTACAAAAGGTGTACAACTTTTTGCATTACGATGATCATTTTTTGTCGAATTTTGGAGGAAAAAACTCTCTAATACTCTAATTCTACATAAAAATATTGAGGCAGTTACCTTTTTGTGAAGTATTTCCCGTTGAAACAATGGATTACTCGCGAAAAGTAATTTTTCGAGTGCTGACAATTGGCAGATGAACTTCTATTTACAAAACATTCCTAATCATTCATATTTACTTTAATAATCAAAGAAGTTTAGTTTATGCAATTCTTTTTTTTGTCCTTACGAATTGCAGGTTACTATCAAAATCTAATTTCCCCGAAAATTATAACGTACCACAACTCTTTCTAATCCTCTAAAATCCAAAATCCTTCATCTTTGGTTTTTATCAAATTAGTCAATGCCTTTTATTTTCCGTCATCTTTTTAAAGCTGGGAGAAAAAATATTCCACAATCTATTTTGGCGAATTTTGCTCTTTAATTTATAGTGGGTTACAAAATTGAAGACAACTTTTAATATAGATGAACTAAAACACTCCTCAACTCTAACCGAAATAAAATTACAAGTCTTTAGATTTCTTATAGAACTTGAGTAGTAATGGACAATATTCCTGTGACGTCACAGTGGGTAAAATCGCCGAACACGTGGCCGATGTTTTGTAAACAAATTAGATTCAAGATGCCGTTTTATTGTTATGTATAACATTTTCCAGTCTAAATATTTCTCCAGTGAAACTTAATAATCAGATATCTGTTCAAACAAGAACAAAAGAGAAATGTAAACAACTGAATCGAATGGTAAAGTTAAAACTATTCCATATCGTAAAATTGCAGAATGTTTTATATATACACATACACACATATATATAATGAATAAAAGAAAATAAAAATTAAACGCGTCAAAAAATGCGTAAAAAGTAAATCAATCATCACTTATGAATCATGAAACTAATGTTAAAGTTTAAAACGGAAATAGCGAAGCCTATTGCAAACAAAATTAAAGGTTACAAACAAATCACATTACAAATTAATAAATAGAAAAAAGATGCCATTGGATTACATTGGATATAGACATCAAAGCTTAAATAATTAGAATTTCAATCACTTTAATAAAGGAATTTATTAAATGGAACATCCATTTAAATTTATTAACATCACCACAGTTCACATGGCAACTTTTAATATTACATATGTTAATTAATATTACAAAGTATATTACAAAAACTGGAGTAAAAACAAAACAAAGGTATCACTATATCACTCTTACTTCAATTTCATATAATCCGTAACTCTTATAAATAATATTGCAAGATAAAAATTTGCAGGCCACAATGCTTTGCTTATGGTAGAGTTGAGGATTGTTTCCCCACACAGCTGATATCCCAGTAGCCTCGAAACCAGAGTGGGAATATGGTCCATTGAAAAGAAATCGAAATGGACCATATTCCTCCTTTGGGTTCGAGACTATAAAAAATCGGCTGTTTTCGGTAAACAATTCTCAACTCTACCATAGCAAAGCATTGTGGCTTGCAAATTTTTATCTTGCAATATTATTTCTAAGAGTTACAGATTATATGAAATTGAAGTAAGAGTGATATAGTGATAACTTTGTTTTGTTTTTAATCCAGTCTTAGTAATATACTTTAATATTAATTAACATATGTAATATTAAATGTTGCCGTGTGAACTGTGGCGATGTTAACAAATTTAAATGGATGTTCCATTTAGTAAATTCCTTTATTAAAGTGATTGAAATTCTATTTATTTAAACTTTGATGTCTATATATATGTGTGTGTGTATAAAATGTTCTTATTAATCTTTTTTTCATTATATATATGTATGTATGTGTGTGTGTATACATAAAATGTTCTGCAATTTTACGATATGGAATAGTCTTAACTGTATCATTCGATTCAGTTGTTTACATTTCACTTTTGTTCTTGTTTGAACATTATTATTAAGTTTCACTGCAGAAATATTTAGGAAAATGTTATACGTAACAATAAAATGTCATCTTGAATTTAATTTGTTTACAAAATATCGGCCACGTGTTCGGCGATTTTACCTACGGTGACGTCACAGGAATATTGTCCATTACTACTCAAGTTCTATAAGAAATCTAAAGACTTGTAATTTTATTTCGGTTAGAGTTGAGGAGTGTTTTAGTCCATCTATATTAAAAGTTGTCTTCATTCATAGTTCATTTAAACGATTAATGATTCATTCAAAATGTGAATGAATCATTAATCATTTTAAACGAATGGACTTTTCCCACCTGAAGTCAGAGGTCACATGATAGAGGAAAAACAAATAGGAGACGAAGTCTTGTTTATCTAGAGCGATTGCTGAAATAACATATTTTCTATTCTTATTTTTGATCAACCGTATTTAATCTGTGTTATTTTTTATACATCATCATTTTAAATCCATTTTATATCATTATTCATTATCTTTTGTTTGCTGTATACATTTGCAATCATCATTTAGTTTAT
This sequence comes from Salticus scenicus, assembly GCA_963930645.1. Taxonomy (NCBI): domain Eukaryota; kingdom Metazoa; phylum Arthropoda; class Arachnida; order Araneae; family Salticidae; genus Salticus; species Salticus scenicus. The sequence goes on along the minus strand of OZ005653.1, from coordinate 265,744,967 downwards.
ACCTGTTATTGATGTTCATGAAGACATGTTTAAATACTCTGATTTTTGGTATTTAAATCAGTGACAGTGCAATATCGTACAACGTAAATCCATTTAGACCAGTAATTAAGTTAATTAACTTGTTGTAACACCTTTATGCAATTAAATGAAAACATTTTAAAATTTCAATTTATAATCCGTAAACATTCCACAAGAAGCTATTATTTATTGCTAGATCAGTTAATGCTACAGTTACACTACAATATACAAAAATCGATTCTTATAGGTAAAAATAAATAAACACATAAAATGTTTTTTAAAAATTGTTAAATTTACAAATACAATTATTCTACTGTTTACAAATGCACAATATTACTTTTATTTTATTTATATTAAATATCAAATTTTTTGTTCTTAAGAACAATATTTAATTGAATTCGATTCTCAGAATTCGATTGTTCATTTTCCTCTATCACGTGATTGAGCAGACGACGGTGGGAGAGCCCATAAATCGAATAATAATGAATTAATAGATTTAAATGAATTAATAGATCAATTCATTTAAATAATTAATAATTAGCTTAAATTTAATTTTAAGAATATTTAGTATTCGGTATAAATAACAAAGCTTTAAATTTTTCCAAAAATACTTTCTATTTTATATTCGTTAAACAATAATAAGCAACTTCCTTAGTTATTTCTCTTCCTTTCCAAATAAACTAATTATAGTTAATAGATATAATTTCTAATTGCTAACATATCACAAATTTACTTTTTACTTAAAACTTTAAAATATATTTTTTTTTCTTTTCAAGTAAACGAATTAGATAATACATATAATCTCTAATTGTCAACATATCATAAATTTGATTTTTATTTAAAACTTCGAAAGAAAAATTATTACATAATGAATGAAAAACCTACTAAATAAATTTCAAAATTAAGAGTTTTTACAACTTGAAGAAGAAATAAGGCAAATTAAGGGAATAAACTAGTACCTGAGAACTTTTCTATGTGTGATATAAATCACATGACTGCTTCAGCTTTAAGCTTAACTTTGATTTGTTATATATATCTTCTTCTTCGCTTAATTAAATTATTTGGGGTTCGTATAAGGAGACGTTTGAAATATACCGCTAATTAAATACTTCGCTTGGATTATCCACTGGAAAACATCTTTAATTAAATTTGTTATACGAAATTTTAAAAGTTACTTTTCTGTGTATTAATTATCTGTTTCTTTTCTTTTCTTTTTATTCTCTTTTCTTTTTTTTTTACTTAGACAATTTTGTCGATTTGGCTGTTATTTCTCCGATAGCACACATTATATAATACAGGGTTATCGTAATTAAACTTGGCTTATTTAGAGCTTTCTGTAGCTGTAATTAAAATAAGAATTGAATAAAAAATTTGTAGATAGACAAATCAAACGATGTGCTAAAAGTATCTGAAAAAATAATTAATTAATTAATTAACCTCTTCACGTTCTCGTAATTTTAAAGAAAACGGTAAAAAAAAGTGCCTATTTTTTTCCTTTATTATTATTATTATTATTATTATTATTCAAGAAAATTATATAAAATAAAGTGTATGAACAATATGTGTATTCATTTTTAATTTTTAGATTTTTCTTTTAGCTTGAAATCAAGAAAATTTTATTTTGCAGAAAAAACAACAAGGGTTATTGTGACTGAATGTTGGTTTTCCAGTAAATAGAAAAAATAAAAGATATGTGTTTTAAACATTAAAACATAATTTTATAAAAAGAATTTTACGTATAATACAACACTATACGTATAATACACTGAACTTTTATAAATAATCACTTATTTCCGAATCACTCTTAGATACATTATACTAAAATTAGAATCCGAGTCACTTTGTGATTCTGACTACATAATGTACACAGAATAAAATAATAATAATAATAATAATAATAATAATAATAATAATAATAATAAAAACAGAGCACAAAACCATGTGCATTTAAAAGCCAAACTGAGCTAAGATTGCAAAATAGGTACTACAAATATTATAATTGAATGTTGCTGACAGTTTAAGAAATAAAATATTTTCCGGGTATCAGAAATGTTTTTTTTATTTATTTTTATTTTTTTTAGTGCGTTACTTTTGAACACTCCAGCCCGGAAATATCATGGGCACGAGAAATAGAGAGTGAAAACTCACCCCGTGATTTTCACTGGAGCAGGAAGGAAGGGGCTAATTTAAAAAAAAAAAAAAAAAATTGCTTGGGGCCGCGGTAAATTGAAATACAAACAAGCTAAAAATTCTGATAAAAACATCTTTATTTATTACAGACCTATTTGTTACAAATTATTTAACTATGTAAAGCAGATTTTCCCATTTGGATAACATCACGAAGTTGCAAAATGTGCAGCCTGTTCATCAGCTTTCGCCAGTTCCGCACATACGGTCTTTCACTTGCAGTGTCATAATTATCATTTTTTGTTCTATCAAAATACTTCAAAATGTTAAAAGAATAATTTTGAATGCCATAATATATAAAAATGTTAAAATAGATTACAATTATTCATTACAAATCTTTTTAAGCGTTCTGACTGTAATCTGATACATAGTAAAGTTTTTTTTTAATAATTATTTTTATATTTATTTTTTGTAGAATATTTCAGCTCATCCTTTGAAATGTCTATCTACAAGTTTTTACACAATCCGCATTTTAATGTCAGCTACAGAATGCTCTGAATAAGCCAAGTTTAATTACGATGGCATTGTATAGTATTAAAATATGTAATATTAAGATATATTTATTCTTTTAATAATAACTTCCAATATTATTGATTGTTTAATATTGTTGACATAATAAAAAAAAATTTCAATGATCATTACTAAGGATATTGTTAATTTAACAATAATAGTGAGCACCCTGTATGATGATGACATTTGTTTAAAATGCATTACAGTATTGAACATTAATTTTCACAAAATTCACCATAAGCTAACATTTAATGATTACTTGTAGCATCATTCATGTAATATACTGAAAATATTACATTAAATAGAAACATCAAAAGTTCATGCACATTTTTTGCAAACACGCTTTCATTGAATAATTGAATTCATGAGAAAGGTTGAAGCAAAAATTTTACAAGTTGAATCAATTGAAAAAATTACTTTGAAAGAAAAAAAAAAAAAGATGAAACGTGACTTTTGAAACGTAACTAAATCACAAATTTCATTAAAACATATAAAACCTAATATAATTTTTAAAAAAATATGTATATTTGTGAAGCATGTATTTTGGATTTTAAAACAGGGATTTGAAGTGGAATATAGATGAAATTGAACTTTAAGCAACCAGAATATTATTTCTGCAACATAACAGTCAACACTCGTTGCTTCAAGATCTGATTCTGATATATATTTCAATAAAAAAAATAAAAGCAGTATGCATGATATCATTTTTTTTTTTTTTTAGGTTATTTTATTTTATTTACGGGTGTGTGTTAAAACGGAAAAAATACAAAATGTAGACATTGTGAAACTTTTGTTAATTTACAAATTTCATACACTATTTGATGCTAAGGATGTGGAAGAGTTTATAAATCGTTTTTTTTTCAAATTATTGTCTTAAAATTACACTAAGAATAAAATATCATGTGATTTGCGTAGCTTATTAACCTGTTAGTTGTCGCTAGTTGGTCGATTTACCGCTCATCCTTCAGTGTTGACAATTTTTTTAATTCAATAGCCACCAAAAATTTTTAGAAGTGGCATTTGATATACATAAAAGGCGAATAAAATCGAAGAAACGTCGATTATATCACTTCTTAAAGTTATTGGTGACAGTTGAATAAAAAGTCTGCAATCTGTACCAGGTGGAGCTGTCTATAGCGACTACTAACAGGTTAACACTTTCGAATGGACGACTAGAACGAAGAGGAGTTTCCTTTTGTTTGTGGGGAAAAGCTGAGCTATGATTGGCTATAGTCCTTTATTTGTGGTGTAAATTCAGACTCCTATAGGTTAAATTTCATCATGACGTCGAATGACGACAGAAGGTCAAGTCGTCAATTGTTCGTATCTGTCGTATAGTTTAACTTTCAGTGTATTTTGCCTATATAATCAAACAATCAACAGACAGAAAGAGGGTCAGATAGACTAACTGAATTCATAATCGATATTACACATTGTTAGAAAGACTTAAAAACGCTTAACACAAACGGAAATGCAGTTCTAGCAATTTCCAATTATAGTCCTTAATGTATCTGAATATTTTAGTGTAGCCTTGTAAATAGCCATGCCGCTTAACATACTATATTCTTTAGAACACATTTTTTTTTTTTGCATATGAATAGTAAATATCAATTTAATTATGATTTGTACAAAGTAAATGGATTAAAATATGGTTTTCAGAAATATCTCTCATGGACCACAATGCTTTGAAATTCCTTCGAGTGTCTCTGTCAAAAACCAGTGGGGATATTTACTACCTTTTCAATGCCAAACATCTTATAATGAATTTGAATAACATATATCAATTTCAAGGAATTCCATAAATATTTACGTGAACTGGAGAGCATGTGGACATACATACAGACAAACTGAATCGTAAACACTTTACAATTTTGTTGGAAAGTGTTAAAAGTGCATACATATGTATTGAAATAGAACAATGTGACGTAAATTAATAATTCTCAAAAGTTATTTAGTAAATATTTTTTATTTGATTTTTTAATGTTCCTTGCAAACTAAATCTTATTTCTTTTTCTCTCAAATTTACATTAATATAGTTTAATGAGTCTAAATATATTTGGGTATTACTTTGTAGATTGGTTGATAATCTAACTCTTTTTAATTGCTTTTATGTCTGAATTCTAAATATTGCACCAAATTTCAGCATTCAAATTGAAAGTACTTAAAAAAAAAAAAAAAAAAAAAAAAAAAACTTTAGTATAGGACTCTTTTGGCGAAATTTGAAATTTGGCACCGAAGTAACTCGGACTTTTCTCGCAAAGGTCTTTACTAGCGCAATTATGATATCCGCATTTTAATTTGCTAAAAACAATTTACAACAAAAAAGTTACTATATCAATGGTATCCTTAAATTACCAACTCAAATTTAAACTTAATTATCTTGTTTTTATTTTTTATTTTTTTTTATTTCATTTTGCACGTGCGCTTTTTATTTCCTAATTCAAAATTATTCTTAAAAAACGTTCTCGATAGTGTTTGTTTCGATACTGATTATTATTAATTTTCTTTTCTCTTTCTTTCAAGGGGAAAAAAAATGATTTTGATGAAATTCTGGCAAAAGCAGAATTTAAATTAGGATGGAGAACTATTAGATTTTTTTTTTTCAAATTATAACACTGCTTTCAAATTATTCAATTATATTTTCGATAAATTTTAGATTTCGATAAATGTCCAACTATCGTAAAACTGGTATCGTAAAACTCCGCAGATTGAGACTAATAGACCTCAGTCCTAAAAAAATTATCAAATATTCCATAAAGTAATACCCAAATATAGTCAGAATATATTGTTTAATTATAATAACATAAAATAGATGAGGAGGATTAAAAATAAGTTAGCAAAGAACATTTAAATTTTTTTTTAATAAATTAAAATTAAAAAATTTTAATAATAATTATTTATTTATTTTTAATTTAAATAATTTACGAAAATTTTCAATATAGTTTCATTTCAATGCATATATACAAATTTTTATCATGTTAAGACAATAAATTACAAAATATACTTATATCATCCATAATTCCCTTAAAAAAAAACGCCAATGTATCAAAGTTTCGCGCTATGAAAAAGAAAAAGGTGAGAAGAGTTTAAATTTTATATTTCTTTCTTTCCTCTCTACATCAGTAACTTGGTGAAGAGCCAATATAAAGTGGAATCATCCTAACAATTGTAGAATTGTGTTACAATGATTGAAGATGTTGTACAATTTATAACACTCTGTTCTGTAACTTTAGAAGAAATCTCTCATCGTACTGAATAATGTCTTTTCATGTTTATTATTAATTTCATCTAACAAGACATAATTATAATTGTATTATTTTTTCCTGTTCACCGTAATTAGAGAACAATGAAATATAATTTAAAAAGTGAAACTTTTAATATGGCTTAAAAGATTGCAGATATATAAAATGAAAGAAATTATAAGAGTACATTGCTTTTGGAAGAATATTAGTAATTCATTCATTTTTCTCTTCATTACTCCTCTAACGTCACATTTTCCTCATTGTAAAATCAGGAAATTTTCATGAGCATTCTTAATTAGTTTCGAAAAAAAAAAAAGTGAAGAAATAAGGAAACAAGAGAAAAGAGATAGAAAGTGAAGAAAAGAAAATACAGAAAAAAGAATTGAAGAGAAATTTTCAGACGTCTGCTAATGTTTGATATTTATTTTCTTATTAAAGTTAACGTTAATTTTTTCAGTAGCAACTTGCAAATATTATAACTTAAATTACTGTTTTTATCTGACTTAAAAGCTTTTTTTTTTTTTTTTTTTTTTTTTTTTTTTTTTTTTTTTAATTTATTTATTCTTTTATGTCTATAGGGTAGGTGCTCCAGTAATTGACATCTATCACGAAATAATTAATAAATAAGAAAAATAATAAAATCATATATTTTACGTATAAGAATTTTAACGGTTTATGTCAAACACTGGAGCATAGGGTGCTAATAACTGGTAAAATGAGTAACTAGTAGTGCAAACACTGGAACATAAGGTGCCAATTACTGATAAAATGAAAAACTGGCAGTATCAATTACTGGAACATTGAGTGGGTGCCAAATAAAAATTCATAAAAAAAAAATAATTTTTATCAAATGTATATATTTTAACATATGTGTTGTTCTGAATGTCTTTCATGCCATATGTAGTAACTTGAGATTTCTAAAAATATTTTCTGGTGACTAGAACATTAAAATCACCAGAGATTGCTCTAAAAGTGTCAATCACTGGTGCACTTACCCTATAATGCTTAAATTTCTTTAACAAACTATTTTCATTTCATTAATCTAAATTTTAAATTTATCATAATATCGAAATAAGATATCAGATTGGTTACTCGGGGAATTTTTTAAAGTGTCTTTTGATAGGAATATGAAGACGACCTCTTATAAATAACTACGGAAAATAAAACTCCCAGATAAATAGTACATTTCACCTCTTTCTGAAGCAATTCGTTACTTAAGAGGTGAGAATGCATGATGGATTATTCTTTAGCAGTTTATACAGGATTTTGGGGGGAAATAAAACTTATACTACAATAACTCTACCCCAAAGGTGCTTGATATAATTAAAATCTTGCAGTGGAAAACCATTTCATTCTCTGCAAAACGTGTTTTGTTGGGATTATTTTGTTATTTTAAACCAAATTTTCCTTATAAGTAAGAAATATGTTCTATTACGACAACATAAGATATACTCTTAGTAAAATTACAAAATTTCAACAAAATTTTTCTGTATTTGGTATTTTTAACAATATATTTTCTATAACTTTACATTAATGTTTGTATAATTGTAATTAAAAAATAAAAAAAAAAAATAAAAAATAAAAAAATAAAGAATTACTATAAAAGTTATTTTGTTAATCTGATACAAATTTCTATTGGAGAATTTTTATTGTACATATCAAATTTTCGTTGATCCAGTAAAACTTTTCTCTGAGTGTACCTTTGTAGAGTACCAAATTGAGAATGACATGTCTCCGGACTATCCCCAACAGTGAGTTCCAGATCGTCGCCAATTGCTCATAGCGCAGCACTACAGCGATGTAAAATTCAACCAACCAATCAACCAACCTGAGTGCACGTTTAATAAAAATTTCTTTCTTTCTTTTTTAATTTATCAATAACTAATCGGTATTTTTACTAATACATTAAAAAACCTCATGTAGCACGTCATGGAGTTTTTAAAATGCGTTATAAATAAAATTCCGACAAAATACCCAATTTACAAGATATCTGGAACTGTTTCTACTAATTGGAAACTTATTCATCAATTCACTTTTCATTAATTTATGAATCTCAAAATATCTCAATCAGTTCATGAATAAATTCGTCTATCTTTTCAAGCATTCATGCATAAATGTATAGATCTATTTGCTGTCGCTGTGTTATTAACCTCAAATTACTTTATAAATTTATTAACTCCTTCATTCAATTTGACCGTCTGTCCGTCCATTCATGAATAAGTCAATGAACTTATTCTGAAATCATTCAGTCGATTAATTCCATAATAGTATTAATATATTAATAATTAAATCAATCCATTTATTATTATTATTATTTTATAACCAAGCAATTCATATAATAATTTTTCAACCAGTTCATCAGTAGATACATTGATCTATCTACGCATTCTTGTAATCATCTATATTTGCATATATTTAATCATGAACCATCAATTTATTTGACAACTTATTTACGTGCTGGCAACATCATACCTTTATTAAGGAAAAAAAAAGAAAGAAAGCTCTGTCGTTAGTAAATATATATTCGATAAAACATGTACATAACTTATATGTACATAAATATACGAAAATATTCCTTCGAAATGACATATCAATATTAAAGAAAGAAAGAAAAATCAAGAAACGAAAGTAACAGCTAATCTTTGTGATTTTTGTAAAATAGATTACAAGTATTGAATTAATTGAAAATAATTATAAGAAAAAAAAAAAAAACTTTTTATACACCATGTTTTAAATTTTCTGATGAATCATAGAGTTTTATAGTAATTTTCATAGAATAATTTTCAATAATTTTTAATAATTTTCATAGGAATCATAGTAATTTTATACTTATCAATAAGTATAAAATTTTAAAATAATAACGACGTCAATTTTTGTGAGATGCATCATTGAACTTTTTATAATTTTTTAACGCTCACGTTTAATTAAATGTATTTATTTTTATGTCAAAAGAAAATGAACTCGTATTTTTTTTTTGCAACAATTAAATTATAGCTAATATTTTAATGGCTATTTTAACACTATTAGGGCGTTATTATTTTCATATTTTAATTAATTATAAGAAAACTAATCAAAAATTCGAAAATCGGACTTCGAACTATTGTGTTGTCGTCCGGTTCTGAGTTCTGAGCTACTGTGAAAGTTTCAAATGTCTAGCTAGTAGGGAAGTTAATTAAAATTCGATTGCAAGATTTGTACCGGACAAAGAAACAAAGAAACAAACATACATACATACAGACAAACAAGAATAGAAGTTAATCAAAACATGGTAAAATAAGTTTTTAAATTAAGCCTTCTGCAACTATTACAGATATGTATGAAATCAAGTTTATTCATCTAAAACTGATATGTTAAAAGAATTGATTTTAATACGTCTAAAACTAACATGTGTGTGTGTTTTGTACTTATTTAACTCACTCATAATGTAACTGATTTTTTTTTTGGTGAATAAATTCTAGAACATATTTACTTTTTATCCTCCCAATCATTATAAATAATAACATTTAGTACTGACATAACCTATTTTATTTTAGAAAAAGTGGTGAAAGCTTGTTTATAGATATCTTATTTTCTCTCGTAACTCCAGTAACCTGGAAAGCAGCCAAAACAAAGTATAATCAATTTACATCATGTGGAAACAATTAACGAATTCTTCATCTAAATTAAAAATTTCATATAACCGGCAACACCTTGTTATGCAATTTTAAAGGAAAAATCTGTCATCCTATTAACTAATTTCTCTTCCGGCTTCTGAGTGATTTCATTTAACGTGACGTGATTGTCTCTTTTCTTCGTCATCTTAATTGCAGAACAATGTGATAAGATTGAAAAAAAGAATCTTTTTTTTCTTCTTTTTCTTTCTTTGCTTAAAGAGCTTGTTGACGGTTGCTGGAAGCAATTATAAGAGAGCATTGCCATTAGAAGAATAATAGTTCTTCTCATTCATTCATATCTCACTTTCTCCTTAACAATTTATTCTTCTGGTACTATATTTGGATGAAAACTACTCATTAATTAACAACGTATGTCTTCCTCATTTATAATTGTGTCTATTACAGAAACTGTTAAAAGTTCATCAGGAGAAAGAGAGAGTAAAACTTTTTCGGATCTAGAGCAGTGTTGCCAGATTGCGCGACTTTTTTATTCAACAGTCACCAAAATTTTCAGAAGTGATATTTAATGTACATAATCGATGATTAATTGTCTGTATGTAATGGATATCAAACATCATTTCTCAAAATTATAGGTGATTTTTAAATAAAAAAAGGAACGCAATCTGGCAACACTAATCTGGAGTGTTAGAAACACACAACGATATATATAAATTAGAGTGCTGATTCAATGGATGAAGGATTAGCTTTCCGTGGTTCAAAATGAATCACGTGATATGCTTCAATAGGTTGCTGTGTTTGGCCCTTTATCGCTATTTTCGCATTTAAAATATCAGTTCGACAAATTATCATTATTATTAGGTAACACGACAGTCCTATGACCGAAATAAATTGTTTTTAAAATAATTTTACACATATTTCACATTTTAATAAATAATAAAATAACTTTTTTTTCATCGTTTCGCAACAAAGTTTAAAAGTGTTTATAAAAGAAAATTTAAATTTTAAAGAGCTAAATTTAACAACAAATAATAATTTTTCAACTATTTTTAAACATTTTGTCGGTTAAGGTTAAACTACACGAAATAAAATAGAAGTAAAATCAAAATCAAAATTATTTAGAACAAAAGAATATTAAACTAAGTAAGTAAACAAAAACATTGGCGGTTATGACTCATGCGAAGAACAAATATTAAACTACGTAAGTAAACAAAAACATTGGCGGTTATGATTTATGCGAAGAACAATCTCCAAACCGTTGACATAGAAATTTATTGAAAATAAGCTGTTACCTAGGGAACCACCGAATACGCAGGTGCAAGGAGAGCATGTCACATGACTCATCTTGGACCTCCTCAAGGGTTACCATTTATCACACTATATATCTCGTTGGAAACACAGGGTAAAGACAAGTTATTTATTAGGTTTAAAAGAATTGTTTAAATCTACTGACCAGTCCAATGATACTAATTTGTAACTTTTAATTATAAGTTAGATGGAAATTTTGAGGTGTACCTATTTTTTTGTACTCTAAAAAGAGAACTAATGATATGTAATCCAAGCATGACTATAATGTCTTATGGTATATTAAAATATTTTGATAGAAAATGTAATTCATACACACACTAAAAAATTTCAGTAAAATTCAAACAGGAAAAATAACAAACAAAAGAGAAAAAATAAATTTGTCACATTTACACACAAATTAATCTTTATTTTACCACAACTAATAAAATAAATATCTGTATAAAAATATTTACTAAGACGCCTTTTCTCTATATTTTAGTTTGTTTTATGAATTATTTATTGTTTCAAAAAAGCTATACTAGAAAATCATGTTTGCCATTGTTTTACAACTTAGCATCGCTGTTTTAAAACATCTTCACAATACGTATTTTAACTTTACATTCAAAAAATTGCTATAGGATATAATTCCTTAAAACGAGGCGTTTTTCAATAATGACTTTTCTATACTCAAACAACCACTAATATGCTATAAAGAGCGCAGGCATGCGCCTTTTTATATGCATTTAATCTCACTTAAAGTCAATTTCCTTCGATTTTATTTGATGTAATCAGTTAAAGAGCAAAACCTTTTCTAAAATGAGATAAGAAAGAAACTAAATTTTCTCTTTTAAAATGAGATACCTCAAACATTAAGATAAAATAGAAAATCATCTTTCTATACCAGGAGACTAATAAAATCAAATTGAAATGGCAATGGTTTTGTCTATATTCATTTCCATCTAAAATAAAACTTTAAGGTTAAGGGTTTTTTTTTCATTTTCCTCTAAAGTATTAGAATTCTGTAATGCATAAATGTAATAAAAAATAAATAAATAAATAAATAAATAAAATAAAATAAAATAAATAAATAAATAAAATAAAATAAATAAATAAATAAAAATAAAATCTCTTACAAAAAGCTCCAAAATATTTAAAGAAAAAAGTTGTATTATTTCAAATATATGTTAATTTAGAAATAATGAACACAAAAAAATAAATTAACAATTAGATTACATAAAGAACTTTTAGCTTAGTTTTCTAAATTATCTGAATCGTAAAAACTATGATAAAAATCCACTTTCTTCTTATAAAAATTCTTACTTAAATGTGCTTATTATTTTATATTTTTTAAATAAAAGTTTCTTAAATTTTATTAAAGTTTTATTACTGCATGAATGTGTTTCATTTAGATTATTTTAAAACATTTATTTGATTTCTTTAAATTTTACAAATTACATTCAATTAGAAGGTATCTCTGAATATAGTATGATAACGGTTTACGTCCAATAATTTAAGTTTTGTAAGATATTCAGTATTTAGGAAAATTAATACATTAGAAAACTTAAAAAAATTCTGGTGTAAAGGTAATTTTGTAATTAGATAATTACATAATATATATATATATATATATATATATATATTATATATTATATATACACACACACATAAAAGACATAAAAGAGTAAACTCACTGATTCACTGATACAACTCAGCCGTGGGGTTTATGACAGAGTCACAAATTTTGGTGGGCAGGTTAGTTTTAGCACCCTGACCCCATTAATGCGGGATTTTGCCAAACACCTCCCCACCCTCCCTGGTGGGGCAGAAGGCAAAAACATCTTTATAAGCCTAACTTGGCTCCAAATTACTTCGCGGTGAAGAAATTGCAGATGGGGAGACTAGACTTGAGTACAAAAAAATTATTTTCTGTGATTTTGGAATTTTGGATTTTTAAGGGAGGGGGTAAAAACTATTTTCGGAAGCAAATTTAGCAAAAACGGATTTTCGAGTAAAACTCTACCAATAATAGCAGAAAGATATAAAAAACTGCCAAGAGTCTTCTTGAGGATATTTCCAAAAACTCATTTTTGGTTTTTTGCGGTTTTCGATTTTTTTTTTTTTTTGGGGGGGGGGGGGGGGAGGGGGTAGAGAGTTACGAGGGAGAAAATCTGAGATCCCCGCTTATAGCGCTAAATTCGTTACGTGGAATCCATAAAAGCTGTGGTTCACAAATTTTAGTTTGTGGCTTATTTACGTGTATCCAACGCCCATTGTAATGGGATTTTCCGAAATTCTAACTTCTCTCCCCCCCCCTTGGGGATGGGGTGGGGGCAATAAACACGTTTACAACCATATAACTTTGCTTCAAATTGCCTCAGTAAGATTAATTTTTATGTGTGGGTTGTTTATGCGTTCCTAACACGTAATATATTACAATTATAATAATAAATGAAATATAACTAAGGAAAACTATTTTTCGATACAACAACTACTCTACAATATTGCGTATAATAATCAGCTCATAATTAAAAGATAAATTACTTTACTTTTTCAGTTTTCAGTCCCAGTTACTTTCTTTATTTACATTTGGGTTTAAAATTAAATTCTTTTTACATTTTAATAGGCTTATGAATTTTATCTCCATCTGCACTGATGTAGCAGGTCTAAATATAAATCCAAACCTCGATGTTCAATCTCTGTATGAAAGGGGGGTATGTCGTAGTTGCATACAAAATTGTCTAGAACGTCTGATCAATCGTACAAATAAATAATCCATAATGGGTCAAAGTGTCTTAAAAAGTGCTCTTAAGTCGATGAAAAGCCTAATCGATATTCAGTTTCAATTATCTTTTAAATCGGAGTTAATTTTCAAATTTGAATCTCCCCACCAATAAAATATTAACCACCTGTAAATTACTGGCGCCTCTAAAGCACAGACATCCCTAGGCCTGGGCCCCGCGGGCCTAAGCCTAAATCCATCCTTCCCATGTCCATTCGAAACCGTTAGTGCACACATTAATTTTATTTTGTATGAAAAAGTTTATAAATTTAATAATTTATTGTACACCTTTTCTGTAATTTGGTTTGTTTATATGATTGAAGATTTTGTTTACACAACAGTTGTACCAAGTATTTATATTTTCCTTTCTAACGTATTAGATTTCTTTTATAAACTATATAAATAAATAGAAAATTAAAAATTCCACTTCATGTTTTTCTGTTTAAAAAAAAAAAAAAATTCTTATTTCAAATGTTTTTCGTTTAAAAATATTAAGAATTAAAAAAAAAAAAAAAAAAAAAAAAAAAAAAAAAAGTAACCATTTTTGTTTTACAAACTAAAGTAATTCGTTGCTTTAATCAAATAATGTAAGTGTGCTAATGTAATACAAAATAGTTTACTTTTGAATGAATATGTCAATTTAAAATCCTCTTATCATTTTACTTTACTTTAAAAACTTCTAGTAAATTTATTTCTGTGTGAAATTTCACAATTTTTAATGATACTTGTGTAACAAATATTCGGTTTCATGTAAAAACTTGCATTACATCAAATATTCATTATTCTGAAAAAAAAAAAAAAATATAAATAAAGTAACAGTTAAATTAAAGCAATTTTTTTTTTAAATTTTATTTTAGTCAAATATAAAAAACACACACACAAAATAATAATAATAATAATAATAATAATAATAATAATAATAATAATAATAATAATAATCTGTTCTTTGAACGAAGATGAGTGTTTAATTTTGTGTTTCTTACTCATTTTAATTTTATTGAAAACCTTGAAAATATTATGCTTGATATTTCATCTTTTTGTTTTCTTTTTTAAGTAATACTCGTGTAAAAAAAAATTCAATTTCACGTAAAACCTTGCCTTGTAAAAATTCCTTATTTAGAAAAAAAAAGAAAGAAAGAAATTTAAATTAAAAAGGCATTTTGAGCGTAATTTATTATTTTACACTCATAAAAAATGACAAAAATATTTTTCTTTTGAAAAAATGTGTGTTTAACCTCGCATTACTAATTTAATTTTAATTTAAAATAAAATCTTAAAATTTTTGTCTCTATAACAAATTTCAGTTTCTTTCGTAACACTTATATGACATGTATTTTATTTCTATTCATTTTGAAAATTATAAAATATTATTTTTTATATGTGGGAATTCTTTTTGCAATGATTTTTATAAGCTTGAAACGCAGAACTCCATTCATTTATCTGCATTATATCAAAGGAAAAATCAATTCCTTTCAGTTTTAGTTCATATAAAGAATGGAAGCGTTTTAAAATGAGATCAGTGACGAACTTATTTTGCCATTCATAATAAGATATCAAAATTTTTACGAAATACTTTAAAGACCATTTATTACATAAAAGAAAAGTTTACAAAAAAAAATTTGAATGGAAATTTTTGACTGCATCTATTAAATTTTCATTTTGATAATTTTAAATTCAATTTTTCTTTCCATAAGAGATTAGAAAATGATAAAAAAGAAATATATAAACAGGAAAAAAATAATACGAGATATAAATTTATATAAAAAACCTTTTAGAAAAATATTACATTATTTCACATTTGTAATGTAAAAAGGAAGTAATGAAACTAGAATAATTAAGTTGTGGTTGTGTAACGTGACTTAAGGTCGATTGATTAACTAGGGTCCTAGGCTTATAGGTGAAATGCCCTCCATGGGGGTTTTTCTAAAGGGTCCTAGTCCGTATAATTTACTAGATAATTACTATAATTACTAATAATTACGATCCTCTATCGACAAAATAAGCAGTTAATTCTAGTTATACATTGCCATCCGGCAATTATGGAACAAAAATAAACTAGTGTGTTGTGGCCATCACAAAACTTTCTTCTATATTTTCCTATATAAATTCACTAAGTGCAAATAATTTATTAAAATAATTTATTAAAATTATCCAACATAATGAATGTAAATGATTTCAATCTTAGAGAAAACTAACACTAAATATCCAAAGAAAGACAGTTTTATTGTGTGTAAATACATCTTAAAAAAATGTGTTTTTATAATGGTTATATCATATATCAAGTTTCGTGCAGTTACATGCCATACAAGTTGAGATATAGCCTTCTCGTTATCGAGAAAATTTCCAATATAGCAGCGCCACCTGCTGTCCTAAAAGCAACCAATTTGGATCAAAATAATGTCTCATAATGGCCTTCTCAAGTATAAAGTTTTGTTTGATTATACGCAATAGAACCTGAGATATAGCCTTTCTTTAAATTGCAGAAATTGCTGTGTAGCAGCGCCTCCTGTTGCGCGGTTGACACCTAAAGTTGATAAGTACTAATTTAGGTCAAGGTGTATCCACAAATAAATTTACATGCAATTCTGTGCTGTAGTTCCCGAGATATAACCTTCCTTTAAATTGCGGAAATCGCTGTATAGCAGCGCCATCTATTGGTCGACAAGTATTCAAATTGAATCAGCATAATATCTCATAATGGCCTTATCCACACTGAGAAAAAATTCTGTAAAAGACATCTAGAATCTAAGTTGTGGCTCTAGAAAAAATAGTACCATGTCATCCTTATAAATTCTAGTCCCCTTGGAAAGCGAGTTCTAGAAGCCCCTATTAGAATTCTAGAGCGTTTGCCTATATTCTCGAGTGCAAAGTTATTTAAAAATCTCTGCAAATAAATGAGACTACAAGAGGCGGGTTTCAGCAACTATAATCTTGGTTTATTACCAAATTCCAGAAAATCAAGCAAGAATTTCTCGCAATACAAATGATTCAGAATATTTAGACTTAGAGTATTCAGAATATTGTTTCCCATCTAGAAATGTATACACTAGAAATTCTCGATAATTTCGTCTATTCAATTTATTGGCGTGCCTTACGCGCATAGCTCGGAAATCTATATTTCTAGTTAAGGGATTTAGAAAATGGCCACTTATTCATTCTAGAGGAAGGCGGTATATTTTTTTTCTCAGTGCATATTAAGTTTTATTTGATTATACGCAATAGAACCTGAGATATATCCTTTCCATAAAATGCGGAAATCGCTGTATAGCAGCGCCATCTGTTGAATGGTTGACACCAAAAGTTCGTAGGCACTAATTTAGGTCAAGGTGCATCTACATATAAATTTATATACAATTCTAAGCAGTAGTTCCGGAGATATAGTTGTCACAAAATTTTTGTCACACACACACGCACACAGACAGACAGACATTTTCTAAAAATGGTCAAGTCGTGTTCTCGAGTTCTCAAAACGTGTAAATCCGTTGGAAACCGGAAGTCGAAAATTTTTACGAATCCAGTACTTTCTTCTATTGAATATAGAATAAAGTAATAATAAAAATGTCCAATTTGCATGAATTGAGTAAATGCAACATTGACCCAGGTAGTTCTCATGGTAGAGCTCTAACGCCAACCTGAAGGTTTGAGTAATAGTCTGGTCTCATTTTTCCCTTAAAAACTAGTATGTTGTGGCCACCACAAGACTTTCTTCTATATTTTCCTATACAAATTCACCCAGTAACAATATTAAAAAAAAAAAAAAAAAAAAATCAAAGTTTTTTTTCGTTAAAAGTAAAAAAAATCGATAACTTTGTTTTAAATTATCACATATTTATAGTTCAACCATTCGTTTTAAAGGTATTGACGAGACCTTTCGAAAGATACCCATCTTGAAAATTTATCCCCCCCGGGGGGGTACTTCCCCCCCAGGGGGGGAAGCGATGCCCCCCCATGCAGAAATTTTTTTTCCAAGTTACATACTACTATTATCAATAATTCATATTAATTTTACAATCACAAGTTTAAAACTACTCTTATTATGCACATTTATACGAAATTTTGTCCTATACTACCATGTTAAAATTTAGAAGAAATACGATCACAGCTCCTCCTGTTGTGCGATTGATCCCCAAATTTAATCAGCACCAGTTTATGTCAGGAGCCAACTAAATACCAAGTTTGGTTAAATTTCGATTAAAAAAAAAAAAAAAAAAAAAAAGATTTTTTTCTGAGTTTTTTTTCGCAAAAAGTAAAAAAAATCGATAACTTTGTTTTAAATTATCACAGATTTATAGTTCAATCATTCGTTTTAAAGGTATTGACGAGACCTTTCGAAAGATACCCATCTTGAAAATTTACTCCCTTCGAAGGGGGACTACCCCCCAAGGGGGGTTCACGAGGCTCCTACACATGCAAAAAATTTTTCCCAGTTGACTATCTCTATTATAAATAATTCTCGTAAATTTCATAATGATTACTAAAAAATAATTCTCTTTATGCACATTTATACAAAATTTTGTCCTATATCACCATGTTAAAAATTTAGAAAAAGCGGGATGGCAACGCAACCTGTAAGACGATTTTTACCAAAAGTTGATAGGCACTAATTTATGTCAAGGTGCAACTACATACCACTTTGTATGAAATTCTGTGCAGTAGTTCTTGAGATACAGTTGCCACAGTAGTTTGTCACACACACACACACACACAGACAGACAGACAGACAGACATTTTCTAAAAATGGTCAAATCGTGTTCTAAAGCTCTCAAAACGTGTAAATCCATCGAAAACCCGAGGTCGAAAATTTTTACGAATCCAATACTTTCTTCTATTGAATATAGAAGAAAGTAAAAATTAATTCAGACAATCATTCAAAAATCTATAGAACTAGAATGAATTAATATTTACGATCTGAAAAACAAAAATTAATAGATTAATTATATAAGAAATGTTATTCAGAGCTATGAAATTTAAAAAATCGCAATAAGTAAAAAAAAAAAAAAAAAAATTAAAACTTTTTTTGGAAAGATAGTATTTACTTCTTCTTCTTCTTCTTCTTTTTTTTTTTTTTTTTTTTTTTTTTTTTTTTGGGACGCGGTAGCCCAGTCGGTAGAGCGCCGGCCTCGTAATCGGAAGATTGCGGGTTCGGTACTCGAGCCGGCCAAAGACCGTCGTGTACGTTAATGGTGGCTGGTGCACGTAAAATCTGTCGTGGCCGCAAAGTCCTCCATGTTCCCATCAAAAATTATACCTCTGGGGGTTACCGAAGCGGGAGAGCCATCCCTTCCGTGGAGGATCAAAATTGTGATGGCATGTCTCCGGACCACCTCTAGGGGTGTGTCCCAGACCGTCGCCAATTGCCCATCTGCGCAGCATTAGTGCGACGTAAAACCCATTCACCATTCACCATTCTTTTTTTTTTTATATAATTTTTATTTTTTGTTTAAATAGAATGTTGTGTAACACGAATTCCAAATTTAAGTTTTACAAATTACATTAAGGTATATGGTCCTTAGTACGTAAAGTTTACTAGCAATGACTTTTCTAAATTGAAGACGCAGACCTGGGAGCTTTTATGTGCGTTTCATTAGAGCTAAAAGTCAGTTTCCGTCCATTTTACTGGATGTTATCGTTAAAGAATACAGGAGATAAAGCTTGTATTGGAATGAGATAATAATAATTTGAAACAGAATATAACTGCGGACTACGTATTGACGATATAAAAAGATATTTTAAAAAATTGAAAGGGGAGCAATTTTTCAATTTAAAGTTTTATTTATATTAAAACTAAAGCTTAGAAAGCCTTTAGCAAAAAGCTTAGATTTTAGATTTAGACTTTATAAGTAAATGGCCGAACCGCAAACAGTCAAAGAAGAGAATTTATTAACGATTAAAAGAGATTGATAACAATAACAATATTATAACAATTAATTATCAATTAAAATGCATTTTTTTTTTTTTTTAATAAAGTGTTAAATTCAGCTAAGTACTTTCTTTACAAGTTACAAACTATTTAATACAACGTTTTTCAACTCTTCAGTGTTTTCGACATAATTTTACCATACTTTTATTAACTTCGATTCTTGTTTGTCTACTTGTTTATTTATTTATTTGTTTGTTTGTCCAGTACAAATATTGAAATCGATTTTTAACTAATTTCCCGACTAGCTAGACAGTTGAAATTTTCAGAATAGCTCAGAACACGGTGACAATCCATTTTTTTAATACTTTTAGCCAACTGTTTCGGGTCCCTGCTGCCTTCGGTAGCGTTCATATGATTCAACATAAAATTTATTTAACTAACTTCTCGACTAGCTAGACAATTGAAATTTTAGAATAGCTCAAAACACGATAACAATGCATTTTCTTAATACTTTTAGACAATTGTTTCGGGTCCCCGCTGCTTTCGGTAGCGTTTATATGATTCAAGAATCATGTAACTTCCCGACTAGCTAGAAATTTGAAACTTTTTAGAAAAGCTCAGAACACGATGACAATGCATTTTTAAAAATACTTTTAGCCAATTGTTTCGGGTCCCCGCTGCCTTCGGATGCGTTTGTATAATTCAACAATCAGCTATACCGAATAGCTAGACATTTGAAACTTTCACAATAGCTCAAAACACGATGACAATGCATTTTTTAAAATATTTTTAGCCAATTATTTCGGGTTATTACTACCTTCAGTAACGTTTATATGATTCAACAGAAATTTTAAAAGCATGGTATATAAAAAGCAAAAACTGTTTTATTTAAGAGACAAAAATTTAAGTTAAAATACATTTAAAAAACAAAAATTACATATAAAAACAATTAAAATCTAGACGTTTCCTCATCAGTAATTACAACACAATATGCAAACATTACATGAACACTCAAGGAATTTAAAGGAGTACCGAATATTGAGGAGCCAGTGCGCATGCTTCATTGATAGTGTGGAGATGCTTGGCAGTGTGCCAGCTCTCAAGGAAAATACGCGATTTATAATTATGAAAACCAGAATTTAGAATTTTTATATTATCAAAGTCAGGAATATGATCGGTTTCTATTGAATGGATTACAATTTTAGAATTTTGGTTGCAATTTTTAAAAGATCGTCTGTGCTCTTGTAATCTAATTTTTGCTGTACGGCCAGTTTCACCTATATAAACATATTTGCATTTTTTACATGGAATTAAATATATTACACCAGTTAAATCCAAAGAAGGGGTTATGGGTTTAAAGTTAAAAAGGACGTTTTTTAATAATATAATAATATAATTTTTAATAATATAATGTTAATGGTATATAAAAAGTTCTTTTTATCTTGTAATTATTCAATCATAATCGCCATGCTCCAATATGTATATATATATATAAATATATATCAGTCTATTTCTAATGACAAATTTTTCTTAGAAAAAACTTTAAAAAGAGACTCAAGCGCAAAGAGGGTCCTTAATAATTATTAAAATTGTTAATTATTTATTAAATTACTATTATTAAATTATTAAGTTACATTATTAAGTTAAATTATTAAATACATTGTGCAGTACTCATACAGTCCTATTTTTAAGAGTATTATATTAGTACTAGTATCGCCCAGTGGTCGAAACTCGACCATTTTTTTTGCAAAGCGGACAAAGCAAAGTTATTGCCTTGTCCTAAACGGAATGCAATTGCAACACAGCTGCGGCAATTGTTTGCCAATATTCACTCTAACTGAATCAGCAGAGTTTTACTTAATATAACTATTTCTCTCTGTAGATGTTAGCCTTTCCTGAAATGAGAGAAAATCGCAACGTGAAAACGCCCCTTGTTGTGTGATACAGCCCAGAAGCTAATAGGTACCATGTCAGACCAAGGTCCAACCAAGTATCAAATTCTGTTAAATTAATTCGATTGGTTCATAAAGTACAGTGTTTGAACCAAAAAAAAAAAAAAAAAAAAAGATATTTTTCAAAAATGGTCGAATTGAGTTCGGGAAATTTCAAAACGTGTAACTTTATCGAAAACCGAAAATCTAAAACATTTCTGAATCTTATATTTTCTACTTATATATGTAGAGGAAAGAATAATAAATCCACTTTTTAAAAAATAAAAATAAGTAGTCAATTTCACTAATTTCACTTAATTAAAATGCAAGGAAATCTCAAAACGTGTAAATTCATCGAAAACCGGAAATCAAAAGTTTTTATGTATCTTCTACTTGCTTCTTCTACCCACAAAAGCTAGCAATAAAGACACTTTTTTTAAAAATAAGTAGCCAATTTCAGTTAATTGAAACGTAAAGAAAGCTCAAAACATGTAAATTCAGCAAAAAACGGAAATCGGAATTTTTTCCGTATCGTCTACTTATACATGCAGCAGTTAGTAACAAATCCATTTTCCTTTTATTTAGTATATTAGTTCAATATTTATTGTTTAAATATCACCCTTTGAAATGAAATGTTTATGTTTACATTCGAAACTGGAAGTTTGCTATTTTTTTTTCTGGAGTTTTGTGATTTTAAATTAAAATTTTATCAATTTTACAGAAAAAATAACTCAATCAAACACATGTAGACAGTAACTTATATATAACTATCCGCGATTGTAATGAAATGCTCGCCCTCTGGTGGGCTAAGGTGAAATTATCACACCACTGCATATCCTCATATTATGCAATCGACTTTCCATGATGAAATGGCGGAGAAAGAATAATAATTACACGTGGCTGTTATATTTACTAACAACTGCAGTGTTCAGAGAGCGCCATCTATCGATCATTACAAACGCGGATACCCAAATATCGGAATTAAAATCGGCAGATAATTTCCGTTATTTTTAAATAATTTTTTACAAAAAATTCAATGGACAATTAACATAGAAAATCTTTTACATGGCTCCATGGACAGACAGTGACGTCATCACTTGGATTGCGTATAGTGATGCTACATTATACAAATTACTGTGTCTATGGTTTTATTTGAGCTTTATGAAATTGCCAGATTTAACAACTTTCTACTTTTAGGTATTTTTTAATGTGAAGGAATACGTGTATAAAAGGGAAAAATGGGGGAAAATGCATAAAAAATAAATGTATTTTTAAATACCTTTTTGACATCGTAAGAAAATAATATTTGTATTCGCACCTTCCGGCTAACCATACCTTTCGAATGATACCATTTTCAACCCTCTACTCCCATAATTAATATGTTAAAAAGGGACAACAAATTTTATGCTTGCCTATTAATATATAGATAAATGTGCATTTAGTTTTTATCATGTGAGAATGTATTTTCTTTTGCTTTTCTTTCAGGAAATTAATCATTTAAAAAAAAAAAAAAAATAGCATCATCAGATTCCGTTATGCTCGATACTCATGCCCTACATTCAGTGTTATGACGTATCTCCCCCCCCCCCCCACACACACGCACACACAATAGAGAAGCCCATGAGAAAATATGTTTATTTAAGTGAAAAACTGAGAAAAAAAAGCATGAAATTTAATTTGGTGAAATATTACAAAAAATCTTTTGAAATTTACTTAATACTTATTTTCAATTTTCTAGAAAAAAAAAAAAGATATATATATATATATTTATGAAATTCATTGATAAATTGTTTATTGGTTTATTTGTCCGATAATAATAAATTCCATTTATTTAAAAAGATGATTGGTTGAAAAAAATAATATAAATTACCGAAATATTAGAAGATTAAGTAATGATTAAATGCTATCGATAGATCCCGCACAACTTTTTTCATATTTTGAATGGATTGGAATATTTTCTTTATATAAAGTTTCTGAAACACTGTAATAAGCCTTAACTTTTGATGCGAGTGTAATTTGTCTCTCTGTCTCTCACTTTTATTTTCTTTTTTTAAACTACGTTTTCGCTATTGTTATATATTCAATGAACCATGGATATTTGTAGAAAGCAATTTTTAATTATTATTATTATTTATTTATTTTAAATACAGTGATTTATCTATCAGTGCAACATATTAAAAAAAAAACCAGTTCAAGAAAAATATAGACAATACATTAAACGGCATTCAATTTATCTTTTATAAAATGGCTAAGAAGTTTTCACATACTGTTTGTGTAAGTAATGGCATTCATATAATGTACATTTGTATATATATTTCAATTTATGTAATACGTTTTACGAGATTTAGCTGAAAAATGAATCTGAAAATAAAACCGAAAAAATAAATTTGAATGACTATATTCTATTGAAATCAAGAAAGACAAATCGCGCGGTTTGCATAATTTATAAAACGCTTTTCAATTGTACCTACCAATTATTGAAAAATGTTAAAAAAGCATATTTGCATTTAAATTGCACTTCGAATAATTTTCACTTATATCCCTTGATGTATCTAAATATTTTTTACGCCATTGTAACTAATCTTTTATTCTAATCATGCTATATTTTATAGGAGACATGCTTTTAAAATTGGAACAATGTTTGTCAACTTCGTTATATTTTGTACAGTACGAAAATATTAAAATACGATTTACTTCTCACAAGTTTTTATATTATATAACTAAATTAGTTTGACAGTCTCTGTATATAAATAATTTATGCAATGTTCAATAAGAATTATGCTATAATGCACCTAAAAATTATTCTAATGTGTCAGGACCCAGAAATGGCTGAAAGATTCTGTTTTCTACACGGACGGGAAACGACAAATTTTAACACGCTCATCAGCCTAACCGTACGGAGTTTTCTGTGATTTTTCTGTGAAATTCACGTAAATACGGATTAGGATTCCTTGTAAAGACCCCCGAAAGCTACAGCTCTCGCCCTTTAGGACCCTTGCGTAATTAATTAGCTGAAAGTTTAACACCAATATTCAATGTCTCAATTTAAAGGCATTCTAAACTTATTTACGGAAATTAGCACCCAGACAAACAGAAACAAACCCTGAATCCAAAAACACTCCTCAACATTTTTAAACATACCACATCGAAGAAGCTTTAGCTTGTTCCGGAAGTACATTTTAAAAGTCATAAATATAAATTAAAATTTATATGTAATTCCTTATCACGTGAGACAGTAAATAATAATAATAAAAATAATAATAATAATAAAATCATTAAAAGTAAGGAGCAAAACACGGCAGAAGAAATTTTCTGTACGTTGTATAAAATTAAATACCTTTTCTCAAAAATATAGATATCTTCATACATAATATAAATGCACTAGAATAAATCGTAAAATTAGTAAATAGACAAATTATAACGTTAGTTATTCCAAAAAATTAGAAGAAAAAAAATCTTTAAGGATTTTTAAATTAGTTATTATTTCTAATAACAATTAAAAACTAAAACAAAAATATAGAACACGACAGTCATACGAACTAAATTCATAATCATTTCCCAACTGTGTTGAAAATAACACAAGAAGTTTCAGCTTTGTTCTGAAAGTACCTTTTAAAGTCATAAATAGAAATTAATATTTATAAATAATTCCTCGACACATATTCTATAAATTTGAGATAATTTTTCTGAAAAATGTTGATGATATTTTGCATACATAACATAAATTCACTAGGATAAACCACAAAGTTGGTTAATAGATAAATTATAACGTTATTTATTTTAAAAAGTTAGTTATAAAAAAATCAAGTGTCTTGAAAATCAGTTTTTTTTTTTTATTAAATTATAAATAAGTATTAAAGCAGAAACATATGGCTACATTAGTACATTATTAAAATTAGTACATATAATGTTAACCCAATATAATGTACTACAAAATATCACATCGAAATATGATTTTATTTTTAAATATGAAAATTATAAATTTTTTTTGTTTGTTTGTTTGTTCTAGGAAAATTAAATTTCAAACTACTTTTCTCATTTTAAAAATATTACCAACTTTAAAACTTTCAAAGATCATACATATACCGTTTGCTCTTCAAGCTTCTTTTTTACGCAGAGATTAGTTTTTTAACAATAACGTTTTAATTTTAGAGTTTTTAAAAGGAAGAGTGTTCTAGAAGATCTTGGCATTTCTCCGGAACAAAAACTATTTAAAGAATCTTTTAAGAGAAAAATAAAACTAAAGAAGGCTTAAAAATTATTTATGCAATGTAGAGGATCCGTATTAATATGAATGTGAAACGGCATTTACTAAAAATCTAGTAATTTTTAGTTAAAAAGTTTATTATTAATTTTTTTTTTGTAATTTTATAGACACTTAGTAGTCCTTAAATTAATATATAAATATGACATTTTTTGAGGGTTCAGTCACGCAGTTAGTCAATTTAAATGTTTAGATTAATTTAGAAAAAAAAAATGTTTAGAAAAAAAATTATTTGAAAATTTATGTCTTGTGCAATTGACAATTATTATTATTTTATTTCAGCATTTTACTTAAAATAATAGACTAAAATTAAATTAAATAAAAAAAAGGGTAAACGTGTTCAATAGGCCAAACAAAATATTTTGACGAGATTCAAATATATAATAATATGAATAATATTAATGATGTATGAATAATAATATATGAATAATATGTATGAATAATAATAGAAAATAGATATAAAAACGAACATTAGAAAAAAGGGGAAAAAAAAAAAAAAAGTAGTATTTGTTAAGAAGATGAAAAATTTAATTAGCTACAAGAATTTCACTCTAATAAAAACACATGGTGAAATTTTGTTTCCAGTATATTGTTAAATATTTAAGTAAACGTGAGTAAATTAAATTTTAAAAGTATTTCATATGCCTGCATTATACATTCATATTAACTTTGATGTTGTAGTCTTAATGCAAATGAAAATTATGAAATGTTTTATATAAAAAATTGATACTAAATATATATTTTAAAAATTTCTAATTAATATGTTAAAAACCTTGGTATCTTTTACAATATCTTGAATGACTGACAAAGAAAGTGAATAACTATAATATTAATTATATACATACGCCAAATTATAACTGAAAATATGCATACAGTTTGTTCTCTAATGTTCCGTTGTATCATCTTTTGTTTAAAACAGGAATAGCTATTACCTTAAGAGTGGTGTCTAGTTATCTAGTTATAGAAAAGTATGAGTGAGATCTGAAAATATTCCTTCACCACTCGCAACACGATGACTAAATGTTAAAAATGGCAAAAAATGAATACATAAATAAATAAAATAATTATAATTTATTCGCCACTTTTTCCTCCTTTAACTTTCATAAGCATGGATTTCATTAATCGACACAATGAAAATTGCGTTTTTTGATAATTGCTATCTAATTCACGTTGAACAGCATAAAAGCGATCCTACATAAAATAGGACATTTTTCAGGAATTACATAAAAAAAAAAAAAAAAAAAAAAAAAGAAAAAAAATGATAGGAAAGAAAAGAATACAGATATTTTGTTGATTTTTGATGATAAAATCATGCATTTCAGGAGTCAGATTTGAAAAAAAGTACGGATTTTGTTTATAAGCTGTATTCGATATGTAAGCGTAAAATTTGCGTAAAAGTGTGGCAATTGAACTTAAAAATATACAAGCTAAAATTTTAACTTTATTTTAAATTCTACTATGCGCTACTGATTGAGATAAATTAAGTGTCATCCAGAGGTAAATAGTGGAGTTAGAGTTCCTATATCAAAGACAGTGAGAGATACGCATAAGAAGCCAAGTACAGTAGAGCCACGGTTTAACAGAGTTCCGAATTAACCAATGCAGTCCCGAAAAGATTCCGCCCCGAAGGAGGAGTGGCTTTTGACAAATAGCGTAGATAACTTTGACAAATTTTAGTATACATCACTGCATTTTATAATTTATATATGTATATATTGTAGTGGATTTTTAACTGGCAACATTTAAATATGTAATACAGTCGAACCTCGTTAACCCTTTCCGACTCGGAACATTTTTACCTTAAAACATTACATTCTTCTGTATTTGCAAACTGAAAGAAAAATATGGACTATAACCAACATTTGTTGATTGAAAATTGTACTTTACACTTTCTGCTAATTAGCTCGATCGTTCATTTCCTGATTTTATTACATACGACTGTTCCAGATGCAAAAATGTAAGTGGATGTGTTGGATGTCTAACCCACACGATCGTACGCTTTGGGTTGGAAAGGGTTAACGTGAATCTCAAGGGTGATAAAAAATTTGTTCATGTTATCAGTAGTTCATGCTATCAGTAACTAATCTTCATATAACTAATCTTCATTTTGACGGAGATTGTGGAAACAGTTCCCGTTAAAAGTAATTAACGTTAAGCGTGTTCACGTTAACGAGGTGCGACTGTACATGCATTATTTTACTTCGTTGAGTACGTTTTCATCCATTTTAAACTTCGCTGTATGTTTCGTCTCCGATTTACGACAGAGTCTAGGCTATCCGAAGTTTTGATCATTCGAGGTAACTGTCGATCCACATTACCTCGAATAAGCGAAGTTCTACTGTAATAAGCTGTAGAGCGTCTTCGATTTAGTGTGAAAGGATACCTTACGTACAATAATTCGAAGCACATAACATGCAAAATAGGCCCTTGATTGGTTGTGATTTTTTAAACCCACAACATTACAGAATGCGGAAGAAATGAGGAAATATCATTTTCCCCCTATTAACATATAGTTAACGTATCATAAATCTGTGGTACGGAACAAACAAACAAACAAACAAAATAAAATCCAATTCTCTTTATTATTCCATATTACATATATAAAAAATGACGACCAAATAAGCGCGTATTTTACACGTTTCCCTCGTGGAATTATTGTGCATAAGATGTCTTTTCACAATAAACTGTAGATGCTCTATAACTTTGTAATTCACTTTTTACGCATACTTGTTACCTTTTCCGAGATAGATTTTCGCTGTTTTTCAACAGATGACGCTTTAACCGATAACAGCCAGTAGCACACAGTCATTTTGCTATACCTAGCCACCACGTTTAATGTAATCATACAAGCAATATGTGGGTTTATTAAAGATAATTGAAACCTAATTAAATCACGATAAATGCAATAGCTGTCGCAATTTCAAAACTAAGAGGGAACTTGACTTTAATGGGCACCGTGTGCAAAATATTTATAATTTCATAAATTTAAATTATCTTTTTATTTTACGGAATAACTAAATAGAGGAATATGAACATATTCGTTTAGAATGTTATATATTCAAACTAACGTATTATTTTAATAGCGTATTTAGCAAAAATTATATTAAATATTCTATGATGCATACGATTTTCTGATGTTATAATTCTTACAAAATAAATAAACATTCTTTCTTACGCATCATATTACTAAAATTTCGCCAAAAAATGAGGCAGACTTTTCACAAAATGTTCTTTGATTATACATATTTAACAAAAAAAAAAAAAAAAAAAAAAAAATCACTAACATTTCTCTGTATTGTAAGAGAGGAATTTAACGTTACATGTACAGAGGAAATATGTAGCTTAAAAACGTTATTTAATATACTTAAGAAAAACATAGGAAGAAATTTTTTCCTGGTGTTATTTTGTAAAAATTTATTACATATACTGTTAGCATTATCATTTCAAAACATTGGATACTATACGCTGTGTGTTCAAAAAGTATCGAACCTTTTTTTGGCAAAAATACATTTATTGATTTGGAAATCCAAAACACTAAAGATACCACTAAAGATAACACTAAAGACCTTCGTAATACATACATTTCGCCCAACATTTCTGTCATTGTTAGAAACACGTGGGGAACGCCGTTTTTGTAATGGTGAGCAAACATGCCGTCGCATTCTACGTGGTGTCTTCTCTTGACTTAAATCGGGACCATTTTAGCGGAATTTTCAGCTTGGAAAATAGGAAAAAGTCACAGGGAGCCACGTCAGGTAAGTAGATAGCCAGACGGACAACAGGAATATTGTGTTTGGCAATGAAAGTTTGAATCAAAGGCGCAGAATAGACAGACGCGTTATCATGATGGAGCATCCAAGTTTTCGCTGCCCACAGATCCGGTCGTTTGCGCTACACGAAGGCGACAAAGGACCTCCTGGGGACCTCTTTCGGGATAGTTTGGTCTTATGATGCGTACTCATGATGTACCACACAACGGAAGTCAAGGAAAACGGTCAACATGCCCATTGATGTGCATCCATTTTTGAAGCGTTTGTACCACTCTTTTATGCGTAAGGTGTCGTCGTTCCGAAAGCCTGCTGATTCTTACAAATGGTTTCCGCTCATGTAATGCCAAGATTTTGGTAAAAGTTTTTCTTTCATTTTACAAAAACTAAAATCCGACGAGTGTCGCGTCTTTAATTACCGGCCGACTGGGAGCTACTGGCGCTTTCTGAGGGCGGGAAAATATTCATGGCAGCGTATAAGTGTCCCGTCCACATCTACAGAGGCTGTTCGCACATTTTTTAGACGATTTTGATGGAGTGTACTGAAGCAATTTCTCTCATATTTCGTGTTTTATTTGTTCAGTTTGATAGCCCTTGTTCTTAACTAACATTCTACATCATAATTTCTATGATAATAATGCTTTTTATAATATCGGAAGAGGTATATTTTTCTACTCCTCTTGAACGGCTTTCCAGAGTCCACAAAGCGTTGTAGGTCGGTGTTTGGATAATGTTGATTTTAAGAGTCGAAAAACAGAAAAATCCATCAGTGATACATCAGAAGATTTAGCAGAAATGTCAGTGAAGGGTATGGTTTTAATTCCCGTTTTTTGTTCCATTTTTTTCTAGAAAAGCAATTGCGGATTGCGATGTGTGGCTGCTTGTTTTGTCTTGATACAGTTCAACGGATTGATAGCATTGTGGATAAAGATCTGGATTTTCATTTTTAAAAATTGGAATTAAAATATGTTCTTGAGAGTATTTAGAGTTGATTTTGACATTTTTGTCATATTTTTTTTGCTTTTATCTTGCGCTTGTATGAAAAAACCAGTGGCAATCATAAATCCTTTAGAAAAACTCTCTTTTGATGCTTTGAGCCATGTAACAATTTTTTTTCTCCACTTTTGTGATAATAAATTGACCTTTTTTTATTGCAACCACTTAAATAGACCCAAGATTCATCTGTTGTTGCAACATTTTTCCATTTTTCTCCTGATGAAT
Source organism: Salticus scenicus (assembly GCA_963930645.1). NCBI lineage: Eukaryota > Metazoa > Arthropoda > Arachnida > Araneae > Salticidae > Salticus > Salticus scenicus. The sequence continues at coordinate 265,714,290 of OZ005653.1, read as the reverse complement.
GCTTTTCATAACGATTTCACTAAAAACTATCTTTGGAAAGAGTGGAAACCTATCCTTCCATCCACTGCCATTTTAAAAGCGCATTTTTGCGTCTAAACAAAAATTATAAATATCAGAAGATAAAAAGAACTCCCAAAAATATAACTGTTGTGAAAATAAAATTCTCCATGCAAACGATTTTTTCTTACTGCGAAATAAAATCGTCTAAAAAATGTGCGAACAGCCTGTACACTGAAGAAAGTCTTTCTAGCTTCATTGGTTTACGCGACAAAAACTAAGGTTCGATAACTTTTTAAACACCCCTCGTATGTATGTATATTATATATATATATATGTATATATATATATAATTTAAAATGCATTTATCTATTAATTGATACTGTAAATGAATCATAGAAAACATATGTGCTAACATTTAAACTGAATTACAAAAACTTTTAAGTGTGTGTGTTCTTGGTATTATCATGTATCTATTAATTGCTAAATTTTATAACATTATTAAATTCTTCACTTTATATATATATATATATCTATATATATCTATATATATATATATATGCGTTGTAATATCTTTATTTTATTAAATTTATTATTTTATTTTAATTATTGTAATATAATTAATGTCTCCCAGTAGATTATGATGACCAGTTTAGTACATATAAAATCTATATTTTTCTTTAAGACATGTGTACGATTTATTTAGTTAAGACAGCAATTCTTATTAGCCTATCACATACAAAAATATTATAAATAATGTGGTGTGTCACTCACAAGGATTTCTTTTACTCTGCATTTCAATATTAGAAAAATAGATTACACATTAAGTCGTAAAATCAATATAGTAAAATAATAAAGTCAAATTTACTTTAAAAATAGTATAAAATAAGTTTAAAAACGGCTTTATTTGCCATATAATTCAGTATGAGGGGGCTACCGCCCCCCTCCCACAGAACAACTATAATGCCTACATTTAATTTTTTTAAATTCAAGGCTGTTATGAATTTGCCTTCAAACTTTCCAATCTTGATCAAATTTGTCTAGTGGAAACTTAATACGAACTGTAAAATACCAAATTTGAATTACCTGTATTTATTTATTTTTAAATTATGCTGATAACAAATATGCATACAGATCAATCGCTAAAAACTAGACTTTCATATTCACGAAACCTCAAAACATGTTGTTACACAAAAAAGGGAATTGTAAATAGAACTTCAAAATTACTTTGTTTACAGTATAGGTATAAAAATTAATTTTCTTTCCTAAGCAGTGTTCGTCGACAGAATAAAATATAGCAAAACACTTCCCCCAATTACATTCAATAGAAAAGAACATTTAGCTTAATTGTAGGTAGCCTTGTATATTTTCTATAAATTATGTACACATCACATTGTGTACTTAAACTTATTCCTATATGAAAACACGTAACATAAAATGAAATACATTTCCAGCAATTTCCATGTAGGGGAGGACGGGGCATAGTGGACCACATCAATTTAGATCTATTAATATTCAACTCTTTTAGCTTATATGGATACACATGTACGGCAGCATAGTACTAGCTGTATGCAACCAAAAAAATCACATGGGAAATAGTAATATTACCATTTTGAGCAGTTTTTATGTTTTGGGCTGCTCAAAGTAATTTTTTCACATTGAATTTTTTAAAATTTTATAAAGATTGAACTAGTGACTATAAATACTATGTAGCTGTTAAAGGAAGGCAAGATAGTGCTCTTTTTAAATTCCTAAAAATTATTAGCATATTTATAGTCTATATATTATTTTATTATTATTATTTGTTTTACTCTGACACGGAACACAGTGGACCACCTCTATATGGGGGCACAGTACACCACCTTCCAGTGTGTCTAAAAGTACAAATTAGATTTAATGTATTTGTTTTAGTTAAATTTATAGGTACAAATATAATGTAAAGTATATCTCTAAGTAATAAATATCTTAATGTTATAATAAAATAAAAATAAATTTCTGAAAGAGTAAGTATTTGAATAGTAAAACAGGAATGAACTACTACGTCAGAAACGCCAAAAAAAAAAAAAAAAAAAAAAAAAAAAATTATTGAGGTGCATACAGCTGTTTCGGTAGCCTAAAGCGTACCGTCATCAGTGCAAAAAAGAATTCTGAATCTGGAGAAGTACTCGTATATATAGGAGAGGGACCGGATTTAGTTCAACCAATAGGATTACGGAAGAGGTGGGGAGTGTGGCCAATAGGAATTAAGGAATGTGTAGCTGTGTAAATAGTAGAAAAATTAAGGAAATGTGGACTGAATGTAAAATTTCCAACAATCAGATAAATAGGGAACAGCGAAATCACAATTTACAAGGTTTTTAATTTTTTTTTTTTTTTAAATTTTTTGAACTCGATTTCTTTGAAGCTTTTCATATTTATAAAAATTTTAAAAACCTTGTAAATTGTGATTTCGCTGTTCCCTATTTGTCTGATTGTTGGAAATTTTACATTCAGTCCACATTTCCTTAATTTTTCTACTATTTACACAGCTACACATTCCTTAATTCCTATTGGCCACACTCCCCACCTCTTCCGTAATCCTATTGGTTGAACTAAATCCGGTCCCTCTCCTATATATACGAGTACTTCTCCAGATTCAGAATTCTTTTTTGCACTGATGACGGTACGCTTTAGGCTACCGAAACAGCTGTATGCACCTCAATAATTTTTACTTTCCGAACACTATAGTGAGGAAAGTATTGTAATCATGTCAAAAATCCGAATTCGAGATTTTGAAGTTTCTATACGTTTTCAGGTCCCCTGAGTCCGTTTTCACTATTTTTACGATGATGTATGTATGTGTGTGTGTATGTGTGTATGTGTGTATGTATGTGTGTATGTCTGTGAGTGAACACGCTAGCGTCTAAACGCTTTGTTCGATTAACCTGAAAGTTGGTACGCATATTGTAAGTCACCATAGTACGAACCCTATAGATTTTGGTGAATCTAGCACTTATAGTTTTTTTACAGGGACACAAAGAAAAATTCTTTATCATTATGGCCTATGGGAGCAAAATCTTAAAAGTGCGATAGCATCTAAACGCCTTATTCAATTGAGCAAAAAATTTATACACATATTATAGGTCACAAATACTCAAATGTATGTGTGTATGTATGTGTGTATGTCTGTGAGTAAACACGCTAGCGTCTAAACGCTTTGTTCGAATAAGCTGAAAGTTGGTACGTATATTGTAAGTCACCATAGTACGAACCCTATAAATTTTGGTGAATCTAGCACTTATAGTTTTTTTACAGGGACACAAAGAAAAATTCTTTATCATTATGGCCAAGGAACCAAAATCTTAAAAGTGCGATAGCATCTAAACGCCTTATTCAATTGAGCAAAAACTTTATACATATATTATAGGTCACAGATACTCAATCTGTATAGATTTTGGAGAATCTAGCACTTATAGTTTTTTTACAGGGACACAAAGAAAAATTCTTTGCCAAATTTTTAAAAGTGTGATAGCGTCTAAACGCCTTGTTAATCTCAGCAAAGAATTTGTACACATGTTATAGGTCACATTTGAACCAACTGTATAGATTTTGGTGAATCTAACACTTACAGTTTTTTTACAGGGACACAAAGAAAAATTCTTTATCTTTATGCTGGCCTATGAGACCAGCGATAGCATCTAAACTCCTTATTCAATTGAGCTGAAAATTTGTATGAATATTATAAATCACTGTTGCACTAACTATAAGCATTTTGGTGAATCTAGCATTTATAGATTTTTACAGGGACACAACGAAAAATTCTTTATCCTTATGATCTAAGGGCTCAAAGTTCAGTAGCGTTAAATAAAACCTCGTGTGATATATGGAGAAAAATACTCAAACACTCTGTAATGGTTTTCTCTTTTTTGTTTGTTTAGCAACACCTCTTTCTTTATTTTATCTACAAAACTGTTAGTTACCCAATGTTCGGAAAGTCGAGTGGAGTCACTCCAGATTTTTTTTTTTTTTTGGCGTTTCTGACGTAGTAGTTCATTCCTATTTTAATATTCCAACGCCAAGTCTCCTGCTATTATTTGAATAGTAATATAATTATTGTTAATATCTAAATTTATTAACTAGAATTATATAGTATTTATAAAAAAAAAATCTAATTTAATAAATAGTAGGAATTATTTATCATTTTTGTTGTTTTTAGAGATCACATGTGAAAAGCAAAAGAAGTAGCTTAATATATTTTATTTAAATTTATCCTACAAATACAATGTAAATTAGTTATATCTCAAAATAATTACAAAAATATTAAATATTTGAATAGTAGTATAATATTTATTAATATCTGAATTTTAAAAAAAATTGATTGATATAATATTAATAAAAGAATAAAAAACAATATCTATTTAAACTTAATAAATTTTCTTACTGAGATTTGATTTCTTATTTGTTTATTTTAATTTAATTTTGTTTATTTTACTTCATGAAAATGCTAGAATTATGTTATTTAGACTATAATAGTGTAAAAAACTAATTTTATAGAAAAAAAAGTAATTTATATAAATTTAGTATAACCAAAAGAGTCTGCTCCACTGCACAACGGTGATGGGGCACAGTGGTCCACTTTGTGAGTGCTCACAATTTCTTTTGTAATTCACAATTTATTAGAAATATTGTTATAAAAAAATTACGACATTTTAAGAAGGGCTTAGAGATAGTTTCCTATTTTTTTCAAGTACATTGTGTGTGTTTTTTTTTTTTTTTTTTTTTTTTTTTTGTGAAAAAAAATTAAGAGTGTAAAAGTGGTACACTGTGTCCCGGTCTCCCCTATAGCCCCAATGTGTTCAAATATTTTGAGTTGCCCTATGAACGAATGATGAATAATTTCCATACCACAATCTATATAAAACATGCTTTTAAGCAGCATCTAAAAAAAAGAATGTTCATTTCATTTTTTAGGACACCCTGTAGATGTTACGCTGTACTAACCAGACATATTCCTCCCATAGATGTAACGTATTTGAATTTTGTTGATGTCCCCGTACACGAACCATTTACTTGATCTCAACGAAAAGTTTAGTGCAGCATCACTATATGATACAGATATAGAATACCGAATTTGAAGTACCTGTGCTACTATTTGTTCTTGAGATATGCTAATAACAGACACACGCATAGATCAAACGCTAAGACTCTGATTTTCAAAACGTGTATAACAAAAACTCAATTTCGAAAATTTGACCCAAATACAACACTTTCTCTTCTTATATATGGGTAAGAGAAAGTAAAAATACATAAATATATATTTCGAAATGTACATTTCTGTACGTAAATAAATGCTTATCGAATCCTGGTCTTAGTTAGTGTAAGAACATGATTCGATAAGGATTTATTTAACAGAACCGTATGAAGTGTACTTTTTTTTACATAGGAATTTTTGCTAGTGTTCGGACACTTTTGTTACCGACTGTATGTAATAAAGTTTCTCATTTTTTATGTACAATGTCAAAGGAAAAGTACGTGACATTATTAGTACAAAAAAAAAAAAAAAAAAAAAAAAAAAATGTAATACTAAATGCAAAATTTTGTACAATTATAACATTCTTAAAATTGAAAAAGACTACAGCGAAAATTATTTCACACACACATTCATACACACACACACAGAAAAAGAAAGGATACTTTCAGAATAACACATTTTTGCCAAAATTATCCCTTTAATGTTCTTGTTCCATGAGTTAAATGACCAGCTATTTCAGAAAATGTCTCTTTTTTTTTTTTTTTTTTTTTTTTTTTCAGATTTGCATTTCTGCATTTCTGCAGATCTAATCACTGTCGATTAAGGAGACAAAAGTAAGAAAAAACTCTTAAGTTTGAAAGAATTTTTATTTCTTCAAACATCGCTGCGTAATGACACTCCATTTTTAACCGACTTCAAAAAAGAAGGAAGGTTCTCAATTCAAACCGTATGTTTTTTTTATGTTTGTTAGCTCATAACTTCTGAACGGATGCTCCGATTTTGATACTTTTTGTTTTGTTGAAAAGGTCTTGGTCTACAATAGGTCCCATTGTAATATCTTTACGATCTAAAGAAAATACAGGGTGCCCATAAAAATCAGTCCCAACTCTTTTAACTGCTAAACGGCTGCAGCTATAGTGATATGGTATGTAAGTATAGCAAAGTGGCCATGCAGTACAAGGTTTAGCGCCTTGCAGCGCCACCTGGTGGAAAATAGCGGAGTTAGTTTTCCTATCTCGAAAACGGTTCTAAAGAAAAAAGTGAATTACAAAGTTGAAAAGTAACATCGATTTAGTACAAAAAGATAGCTTAGACATTCATGCTAGCTTTCCTATCTCGGAAACGGTTCAAGGCAGGGGGGAAAACTGAATTATAAAATTGCAGAGCATCATCAATTTAGTACGAAACGATAATTTAGACATTAATGCTAAAAACAGAACGCTTAAAACGTACATTTGTTTGTTCACAATTTCCTATTTTGTGCACACTTGAACGACATTGCATATGTTGTAGCGTAGCGGGTGACATTTATGCTATATAAAATTCAAAGTATGGTTATTGTAAGCGGTCACATCGATTAACGTATAGACGTTTTAAACCGACTTCATAAAGGAAGAGGTTCTCAATACAAACCACGTTTCTCATTGTTGTTGTTGTTGAAATTTATTAGCTCTTAACTTCGTAAGAGATGATTTAATTTTAACACTTTTTGGTTGTGATGATCTCAGCCTGAAATAGGTTTCATTATGATTTCTTTAAGATATAAACAAATTATAGGATACTCCCAAAAGTCTGTTCTCACTCTAACTGCTGAATGCAAGCAGCTACACTGGTAAAAGCAGTTAATCATTATCGATGTTGAAACTTCTGTCCGTCAGCTGCAATGCATATTTTGCTCTTTGTTTGAACTTTACGCTGCGCAATTTCCAGCGCAGCGGGTGACACGTATTCACTGTAAAGTTCAATATATGTGCCTAACAGAATTTTTGGTTACGAATACAGCGTATCCGTTCTTTACATTTCTAAAGACTTTTTAACTTAACGTATGTTCATTCAACAGATAGCTTTTTGCTGATATCCGATAAAGGCAAGAAAAGTGACACAACTTAAAAATGCAGCATTTGAGAAAAATCAACTTAAAAATAACTTGACTAGAATAAAACTGGCACAACTGTCTCTTGAGTGGATAACTTTCCAGATGGAGATGCAACATTTTGTTCACATTGGGTGCATTTCATGTATTTTTCAGTGACATAAACCATCTTTTGAGTTATATCACTTTTTTTGGAAGTTGTGATTTGTGAAGATGCCGTCGAACGTCTTTTGATGTTCTGCTATATGAATAAGTTTTCACTGAAAAGAGAAAAATAAAATCTTTTTGTAAAAAAATAGAACCGACTCCAAAAAGCAACTACTATTCAAACAACTAAAAAAAAAAAAAAAAAAAAAAATGTATGAAATGAAACTGTAGATTGCGCCTAAAAGTATAAAATAACTTCCTTCGCCAAACAACCTATAACACTAAAATTAATCATAACTTTTGAAGTCGGCGCAAAATTAAATAATTTTTATTCAATACAAAAATCAAATCCTATTCAAAATACACATCTTACATTGTCACCTGCAAAACGCAACCGAAAACTATTTTGATTTAAGAAAACAAATAAGATTTCGTAAGTAGCAAAAGTTGGCGAAGATGCTGGTATCTGACGTCCTTGGTAAAAGAAAAATCGCAAAATTATCTGGCAAACTTATTTAATTTCTTTGGGATACCATGATTATTTTGATAAGGTATATTAAGAGAGTAATCAAGAATATGAAACAATATATATTATGAAAATATACATCTTGCGTGTATGTTTTGATCGCCAAATCCAAAAGCCACCAAGGATGATAGTTATCAAAGTTATACCAAATTTGCAAAGGAAAGTCTAACTTTGTAGAAGCATAAATACCGCATTGTGAAGAATGTTCACTGTTCTATTTAGATGCTACTAATGGACCAATTGTATACAGTGATAAAATAATAAAGGAAACATGAAAATGGATCATTCGAGACAACAGTATTTGTTGCTACCGATCTAAAAACAAACCTTTAAAAACTAATTAAATTTTATTTAATTTTGCGCCGACTTCAAAAGTTATGATTAATTTTAGTGTTATTGGTTGTTTGGCGAAGGAAGTTATTTTATGTTTTTAGGCGCAATCTACAGTTTCATTTCATACCCTTTTTTTTTTTTTAGTTGTTTGAATAGTAGGTGCTTTTTGGAGTCGGTTCTATTTTTTTACAAAAAGATTTTATCATATAATCTAATGGAAAGGCATTTACCTTTGAAAATCGGAGTACAGTAGCCGCCGCTTAATAAAATCACTGGTTAATAAAATCAGCCGCTTAATCTGATCAAATCGCCATGGCCGGAATCAAATCAATGCAAACAACTTTTAAAGCCGCCGCTTAATAAAATCAGCATCGCCGGTTAATAAACTCAAAAATATCTCCTCAGCAGCCAAAAATATCATTATGCATACAAAAAAAAAAAAAAAAAAAAAAAAAAAAATGTTTACAGGGGTTTTTTTTTTTTTTTTTTTTTGAAATAGAAAAAGGAATTAAAGCACAACAAACCCTTCGTTATCGCGCATTGTTGAAGATTTTACACTTGCAGCACAGTTACAAATTAAACACGCCCCATAACTTATCTCCCTAACAATTTCAAGGAACATATTTTTCAAAGCGCAGTAATAAAATAGTAATTTGATTTGAAATGATTTTTTTTCTTCTAATTATTAGAAGGCAATTTCTAGTTCTGATTTTGAAGTTACTATAATTCATGAGGTTTAAACGGAAAGATTTTTAATTTATAAGAAAGGCGTGAACTTTTGGTAAAGTAATGATGATTTTCCTCTAACGAAAGTGCACGGGAACTTATAATGCATTTACTTATATCGAAGAAATAAATAGCTAAATTGCATTATTCGTTATCTTTTGAAGTTTCTTTTGAAATTCAGGGAAGTAATACCTTTTCCTTAAGAGCAGTAACGTTCGCCGGATATAAAAATCAGCCGCTTAATAAAATCACTTTGGCTCAGAACGAATGTGATTTTAATAAGCGGCGGGAACTGTAAGTGAAATGGGATAATACAAAAAATGCACATTGAAAAAAAAAATAATATTAAAGAAGCAAATATGCTCAAAAATGAGTAAAATTGTGTCCAATTTGAGTTATATTACATACTGAAAATAGCTCCGAAGCAAACATACTCAAATTTAAAAATTCATATTTTTATTATTGAATGTATTAACATGCTCAAAATTTCGCATCGACCATCGTAATTTCCGATATCACAAATATGTCTTATTGATATATTCTTCAGAAAATCAATATGAAACCGCCACGAAATATAATTCTGGAGATTTAAGGAAATAAATTTAGTGTTTGAAATCTTTCTGTTTAAATTTGTAGAAATTCTACTATAGAATTTCTTTTAGTTCAGCATATTTATAATAAGTTATGAAGTCAATAGATATTGATTTGAAAAGATGCGATATTTCATAAATGAGACAGGCATGTTTTCCTTTTTGGAAAAAAAAAAAAAAAATACTCATTTCAAAATGGACATATGTTTACATACTCATATTTGAACACTTTATTTCTGAACATTTTTCATGTTTCTAATTTTTACTCTTGGAGAAATGCCTTAAGAATATTTGACATACGGCGTATCAGCATGCAGGTTGAGTGAAGTTAAATGTTGTCTACTCAAGTTGGCTGCCGCAATAGCAGCCAACGCTACCACAGGAGCCACATTGAGTCGACCAAAACATTCGCTAGTACTGTGTTATTCTGTTTATTTGACAGCTTTGAGACCTACAGTTACAATGACTTGGGTCTTGAATGATCCATATTACATAATTTCACAATAACAAGGCAGAATTTCTTACACGTCTGCGTTTACGATTTTGTCTTTAGTTTTTTTCGGACACGTCATTGACTCTTAGATCATTCTTTCAAGTTTTAACTATATGAGTAATTAGATATGTGTAGAATGGTTGGTTTGGTTTACGTTGCACTAGTGCAGCGCTGCGGGCAAAGGATGTGTGGAGCATAGATATAGTAATTTATATAGATCTATCATCCCCATGTTAACGAGCAAAGATTTTTGATGCCGGTAAGTTTCCATCAATAAGTTATATTCAAGTAATTTATGAAAATTATAATTTTTATAATCAGTTGCTTTGTTATTATTATGAAATAATTGCTTTTTTCATATTTAATGGAACACTTTTTTTAAATTTTAATATTTTTTAATATTTTATATTAGTATGTAATATGAAATTCTCAAAATTCTTTTAAATTTAAATGTAGTTAGCATCCTCGAAAGTTTTAATATATAAATAGTATGTTGTGGCCACCACAAGACTTTCTTCCATATATAATCCTATACAAATTTACGCAATACAAATAATTTAATAAATTATAATTTATTAAAATTATTTTTCATGATGAATGCAGACGATTTTTATCTCAAAGAAGTATAATAATAATAAAGGCAGAAAGAAAGACAGTAAAAGGAAAGAAAAGGAAAACGAAAAGAAAGAAAGAAAGAGGGGAATCTGGAGTTTTTCATTCTCTTTTAGTGCACTAATTTTATTTGCTAAATTACCTATGTGTATTCCCGTGCATATTCACCTCGGGGAAATACATTCATAAGAGAGTAAAATGGCCGTCTTTTCTCGAGTAGAAAGGTATCACTTTTCCCCCCTCAATGATCAATCTATGTCTTATTACTATATCTATGGTGTAGAATGAATGATGCAAACTTTTCAACTATGCGATTTAGGGAAAATAAATACACTAATTTTAAAAAGTGGTACGGCCAAAAATTTCAAGAACTTAAGGATGTACATCAGTTCAGATTGACTTTTTTTCCTTCCCCATGTTAGCCTATGAGATTTTTCTTGCTTCGTACTTTAAAAATATTTCATTCAAAAATGAGCTGGCGAGGTGCTACACTCGGTAGGTAGCTGCATTCTGGCAGCTCACGTGCCTGGTTCCAACCCCGCATGGATGTTTGTGGTGTCCTTTATGCGCGAAATGTAGTATAAGATATTGCGAATTGCTATTGTGAAACTATGTGATATGGACCAATCGAAACAAAAGTCATTGCAATTGTAGGACACAAAATAATATAATAATCAATTCGAAAATGAATTTTTTCGAATTCTGTTTTTAGATTTCCACTCTTTAAACATGTTTTCTTTTAGCTCCATGAGCAACTTAAAATAAATAAAAAAATAAAATAAATAAAATAAATGTTTTTTTAGAGATTGAGAGTTAAAGTCTTCAGTTCATTTATGAAATAAAATATTTAAATTTGTCTTTTCAATAAATTACTGATTGAGCTAAAAGGTGATATGTTCAAAAAGTGTATTTCAAAAGTAGACTTCAAATAAACTAATTTTTGAATGAGATATGTATATAATACAAAAGGCATAAATATCCTATAAAATTGTATGGGAAGAAAAAAAAAAATAGGTGAAACTGACTAATGAATAACCTTAACGGCCCTCTCCACTTACCGTCGGCGGAAGACCGAGCCAATATTATTCTATGGGGAAATTTTCTTTACAAATAACTTATTAACTAATACATATTTTTAAATTCTGTTTTCACATTCAGAAAATTCCCGACTGTTAAATTGACGGACCTTTTTTAAAAATGTATTTTTTTAATTTTTAATATTTTTTGAAATTGCAAAATAAAAAAAATTCACATATTGAAAATTCGTATTTTGCAGCTTCAAAATAAAATATAAAAAATTAAAAAAATATTTTTTTAAAAAAGGTCCGTTAATTTAACAGCTGGGAATTTTCAGAATGTGAAAACAGAATTTAAAAATAGGTATTAGTTAATAAGTTTTTTGTAAAGAAAAATTTCCCATAGAATAACATTAGCTTCGTCTTCCGGTGGCGGTGAGTGAAGCGGGCCCTTAAAGAGAATGCTGCGAAAATTATATAAAGGGTAATGACTTTTTTCAAGAATGACACATTTTCATCCTATCACTTTCTTTCTTTCTTTCTTTTTCTTTTTCTTTTTTAATTACAGATTCTCATTACAATAAAATATTCTAATAACAAAGCAGAATTTTACAGGGTAGGGCAAAAAAACTGACACATTTCAAATTTGAATATAAAATCAAGTAATTGGCGAACAAAAGTGCATAGCATCTTAAATTGCTTCAAACGATGCAAAGTTCTGGTTAAACAAAGGAAATAATCTAATGTGACACTCACACGACTTTCTCTTATCCCACATTTCATTACTAGTAAGGTCGATTTCAGATTACAGGATAAGATAACAAGTATTGTACATTAAAAAAAAAAAAAAATAGGTCTAGGAACAGCTTTACTTGACAAATAATTCTGTATAAGGTGACTATGGCTACCGTCATTCTCAACCCCGTGTTTGACAGTCGAACCTCGTTAACTTGAACACTGTTCACGTGAATTACTTTTAACATGAACTGTTTTCCACAAACCCAGTCAAAATGAAGATTAGTTATAGGAAGATTAGTTACTGATAGCATGAACTACTGATAACATGAATAATTTTTTTATCCCTCTCGAGATTCACGTTAACGGGATTTGACTGTATTACCCATATTTATATAGAATACAAAGGTCTGATTAAATTAAAAAAAAAATCCTCAAATTATTTAAAAATTTTCGCCTGCATCCCTCCTCGAACTTACCAATACTGACAAAACTTTTCAAGTAACAACCTCATACGAACTTTAAAATATAACATTTGAATCACCTGCATTTGTTTGTTTTTCAGGTAAGCTGATAACAGACATACGCAAAATTAAACCGTTAAAAACTTAATTTTTATATTTAGGAAAACCCAAAATGCGTAATTATACAAAAAAAAAAAAAAAAAAAAAAAAAAAGCACTGAAATGTAACTTAATTTTTATTCACAAGTAGAGATGTGAGCGGGGAAAAAATCCGGGTTTAAACCAGGGAATAGACCCGGTTTTTTGGGAAGGAAATTTCGAAAGTTTCCAAAACAAGGGAATTTTGAAAGTTTTCAAAAGTTGTGAAATTAGCTTTTTTTTTTTTTTTTTTTTTTTTCTGAGATTAGAGATGTTCTAAGGCATTTCAAAATGGTATCTCACGTTCAGATGTTTTTTACGATCTTTCAATTTTTAAATAGTACTTCTAACGCCTATAAATTTAAAAAGTACAAGTTTCAAATTTCATTAATTAACAGACTTATTCTCTGTTATTGCCGTAAATTTATATCTTAGTTCTGACTGTATACACACTGAGTTCAATATAACACTTTTTTTTTTTTTTCTTTATCGTAATCGCATGTTGTATGTCTTTAACATTTTATTTCAAAGATAAAACAAAGATGCTTCAAAATATTCAGCATTTACTAAAACAATCAATAATATTCCACTGGAAAATATTATTTCAATTAAAATTTCAACAATATTAATATGCAAAAAATAAATGAAGAAAGAAATAACAGCCAAATTATTAATTATTAGCTATTGAATATTTTATGTATTGATTTAATGCATTAAAAATTTATTGCTTGAATTCTTAATAACCGAAGAACTCATGTTCGATTTTGTTCCCCGTGCTCTTTGACAGATTATAACAAAATTTCATCAACTAATGTGAAATTTTGTTCGATGAATTATAATAAAATTTAATAATTTTAAAGTATTCTTACCATAATTTAATTTCATTGTATTATTTTTTATACCATATTTTATTATGGTATTCATAAAAAAAAAAGAAAATTTTTTCTAAATTTATTTAAATAGGCAGACAAAACTTCATCATTTATTATAGTCAATAACGTGAGTGTTTATTTTTTTTACAATTTTCTGTAAAATAATCACATAATTGTTGATATCACTTTTATTTAAGCGAATATTATAGAATAAAAATGTCTGGCACTCTTCAAAGAAGTCAAATTAAATCTAAACATTGAATATTAGTTTCTTCCCATAAAAGTTTCCAAAGTTCTCAAAATTCCCGGTTTAAACCCGAAAATTCCCATGTTTATCCCCCAGAAGCAATATTCCCGGGTTTTTTACATCTCTATTCACAAATAGTTTTATTGCAATTTCCAAGTATAGTCCCACTGTATTTTAGTTCTTTTAGATAGCACTGTAAACGAATTGTGAATGATTTTCACGCAACATTGAGCACAAAACTTGCTTTTATGCGTAAAAAATATCGGTTCATTTAATTTTGTTTAATGCAGCCTATATACGTTACATTGTACACTCATAGATGTAATGTATTTGAATTTTCTTGGATGTCCCTCAACACGAACCATCTACTTCATATCAATGAAAAGTTTAGTGTAGCATCCCTATATGATACAGATTTAAAATACCGAGTTTGGACTTCCTTCTGTTATTTGATCTTGGGATGTGCTGATAACAGATACACACATGCACACAGACCAATTGCTGAAAGCATGTTTTTCGGATTCAGGGAACTTCAAAGCGTGTAAATATAATAAAAACGCAATTTCGAAAATTTGACCCAAACACAGTACTTTCTCTTTCATATGTATGAGTAAGAGAAAGTAAAAAATAGTTCTAAATTTTACCTCCAGAGGGCGTTGTACCTTAAAAACAGCAAGAAAGTGTATTTAAATGCAAGGCAAACATTTAAAGAGCTTTTATTTTGTAAATTCACGATAATATTTCAGAATGTAAGCCAAGTACTGTTCTAACTGCACTAAAACGGTAATAGAATTCAATCTGTATTCGCTGGATTTTAGAAAAGTCTGGATTACAGGCGTTTTTGCGTTTTCAAAAACTTAACGCCACGTACAAGTGGAAGTGTATACTTTATTACTTTCTCTTACCCATAAAGTAGAGAAAGTATTGTTTTTGAGTCAAATTTTCGAACGCGAGTTTTTGTTATATTTACATGTTCTGAGGTCCCCTGAATACGAAAATCATGTTTTTAGCAAATGGTCTGTCTGTATGTCTGTGTGTGTGTCTGTCTATTATCAGCATATTTCAAAAACAAATTATGGCAGAAAGATCAAACTTGGTATTCTAAATGTGTATCATATAAAGATGCTACACTAAACTTTTCGTTAAGATCAAGCAAATGGTTCGTGTACAGGGACACTCAAAAGTATTCAAATACATTACGTCTATGGGGAAAATTGCAGGTAAGTAGAATTTAACATCTAGAGACTGCACTAAACCAAATGAAAGGAATATACATTTTTTGTAATAGAGATAGTCAACAAGGAAAAAAAATTGTGTATGTAGGAGCCTCATCTACCCCCCTGGGGGGGAGCCCCCCCTCGAGGGGAGTAAGTTTTCATGATGGGTATCTTTCAAAACAGCTCGTTAATACCTTAAAAGCGAATGGTTGAACCATCGATCTGCGATAATTTAAAACAAAGTTATCGATTTTTTTTTCTTACTTTTAACGAAAAAAAAAGATTTTTTTTTTTTTTTTTTTTTTTTTGTGAATAAAATGAACTTTTTTTGGATATTTGGTGTTATACTACTTCTCTAATATGGAAATCATCTGCATTATCATAAAAGATATTTTTTTTAAATAATAATTTTAATAAATTATTTTTTAAAAACAGAATTACTTTTTAATAACCGAATTAAATTCTATATAAATGTAGGTGCATTAATGAAACGGCGGGTTGAGGGGGGCGGTAGCCCCCCCCCCACACACACAGTACTAATTATCATATAAATCTCTCCCGAAGCCTAATTTGAATTGTTTAACATAGGTTTACATAACATCGTTATCTTAGCTCTTAATCTCCAACTCGTATTTATAGTATTAAATTTCAGGATGAGAGAAAGTCGTGTGAGTGACACACCAGATTATTTCTCATATTATAGTTCACAAGAAAAAATCAAGAGTTGTTAACTCTTTGGTATGAGGTGACCGAAGCCAAAGTACAAGAAACACTAGACAAACAAAACAAAGGAATAAGCCTTCTGTGATGTGCAAATTTGTATTTTATTATTATTAGCTTGAACTAAATTTTCCACCACAAAAAACATTATAGTTCAAACCGCATTCTCGAACGCACCTTACTTGATTTTATATCAAAGCTTGAAATAATTAAAAGATTTTTGGGTCACCCTGTGTCATTATTTGTTTTAAAGATATGCTAGCGAATTAAGTTTTCATATAATTTAGCAAAAAAAAGGAAAAAAGAAATAATCTCCGAAATTTTATTATTATATATACTTATAAATAATAACAATTCCGTATGTTACTTTAATTTACTCTCGAAATTAAAATTTGAATTTAACATGTTTGTGACTATTACGATATAAAGAATTTTTTATATTTTTTTCGCGACTGATGCATTTTCAATGAAACATGCATTAAAAATTAAAAATTGCTTATGATTTAATGAATATTGGGTCTATGGTTTCGGAATCTCGCGAGAATTGCTGTTTTGCTTAAAAAGCATTCAAACACAGTGGGTCGCTTTAAATTAACATTATTATTAATAATAATAACGATTAGTTTGTCTTTTTAATTTGTATTATATGATGGTATTGAAAGAATATTTCTCCGCATATCTGATTATATGTTATATTTTTGAACTGTGATTGAACCAAGATGAGAAAAATCACTTCGAATTACTGTAAGTTTTAACCTTAACACGTTCATTGCCAAGCTGAAAATTAGTAATAACTTACAAACAGAAAAAAATAAAAATTCCTGCCCTAGCGGCCAATATAAATATTACGCGTCGTTTCCCTGTGTGCCGCTGTACTATTCCGCTTAGACCACGGAAGATACTCTTTTAATCCGTGGCTTAGAAATGGATACTTGATAGCAACATCCACGTGATAACGCGTGATCGGCCGTTTGGTGAGAACTCGCATCACGGGATATCACATGATTGGCAATTAACGTGATAGGATTAGGATGCATGTAATTAAATGGAATATTTTCCC
Organism: Salticus scenicus; assembly: GCA_963930645.1. Lineage (NCBI taxonomy): Eukaryota > Metazoa > Arthropoda > Arachnida > Araneae > Salticidae > Salticus > Salticus scenicus. The sequence continues at coordinate 265,697,295 of OZ005653.1, read as the reverse complement.
TCATATCCTTACATCGCATAGTGAAATACTTAAATAGCTCCCCCCTCCCCCCCCCCCTCCTCTCTGGTTGCGTATTACCTTCCAAACATTTTATTCATGTTGTTCTGTTTAAAAAAAAAATCTTATTTACCAATAAATTTTTTGAGACACTTTTTTTTTTTTTTTTTTTTTTTTTTCTAAATTCGCCAAATTGGTTTAATCAATATGTATTCTATCTAGATTTCATTATTTTTATTAATCAATTTGAAATTATTTTTTTTGGATTTTAAACAAATAATTTTTTATTTTTTTTTTTATTTTGTTTATTATTAACTTAATATGGAAATTAGAAACTATCTGATAACATAACATGCATTTCAAAGGTTATTAAACCGTAAACATTTTTAAACGCAAAAATTATATATAACCGGTACATCAAAACCTTTTTAAAGATTTTCTATAGAAAATAAATTAAGTATCATAAAGAAACAGGCAAACAATAAGAGGGAAAAAAGGATATTGTGTTCAAAAACAGTGAAAGTTTAAGAAGACAATATGAGCCATACTCAATAAAAGTAAGAAAATTAATCCTTAATTTTCGACGCAATAGCTAAATGAAAAGTTCTTAACATGCAATTTTTCGTTTGTAAATTTTTTCATGGTTATAGACAAAGAAAACTAGTGTAGCTCCATTAATTGTATCTTGGAAAACAATGGTCAGCATTATGTTCCATTAGTGATCATTTTATTCTTCCCAAATTTCTCCTTCTCTAGCAAAATTGGCGTTATCTTGTTCCTTTGTCTTTCTGATCTTTAGCTAAATCTTTAGAATGAGAGAATTCCGACATTAAAAGCCATTACGAGATAACGATACTTTCCATTCAAGATGAAATTTTTATTGAAAGTATTCAGAATTTTGCAGGGTGGATTTGTTTCGTTTTTTTGGGAACAAAAAACAGCCACTTGGATTTTATTCTAAATGGAATAGGAGAAAGACTAAAATCAGAAAAAAAGACAGCCATATTTTTTTCCTTGATGCCAAGAACTGATTTAAAAAAAAAATAGTGATATTAGGATAGTTCTTATTCATATAAAGAAAGTTTTTCAAAAGAACAATTCACATTTTTAATTTTTTTTTTTTTCCAGGGTAGGATTAATAATTTATATACTACTTCTTCCATGATTTAGGAAATTTATCAACTGAAGTTCTTACATTAAAGTACTTTGAAATGGAAGTCATATTGAAAATATACTGTTAAGAAAATACAAAAAAGAATATTAGAATGACCTTAACAAAGGAACTATGTTTTATCTGCACTTTTATTCCGACGAATGTAATATGTTTTACATAATTTTAAAACTTTAAAATAGATTATGATTAAAATGAACTTTACGGTATTAACAAATATTACGTAAATTTACTTCTTTATTAAAATAAAATATATTAGTAATTGCAAGTAATTTGCCTTGCAGTACATTGTTTCATTCACGCTGCATTCGTACGTATAATATTGCACATAGTACGTATAATATTGCACATAGATCTCGAAAGTAAAGTATTACAATATATATCATTATTCAACTTGATTTAAGTTAGTATACCTGCGCAAAAAGCAAATATATGTGCGACGAATGAAAAATCGTAAAATGGCTATCCAAATTATGAAATAATAATTAATAGTAGGCACATAAAACATTCAGGGATCATTTAGAGTGACGCTATAAACTATCACTAAAAAGCAGAAATCATTCCAAGAAACCACAAAAAATGTACGTGCAATTTTTATTAGCTGTCCTCAAATGAGGACACTGGGTACTAACGGGTTAACAAAGTTACAAATGAGTATTTATATAAGGACAAAAATATCATAAAATGACAAAAGTAACATAAAATGAATAAAACCATTACGATTCATTATTATCTTGCACTTTGTAGATAATAATATTAATATTTTTTAACCTGAAACCTTTACATTATAGTGCAATGCGTATTAATTTTAACTATTTCAATTAAATTATTAAAAGCTCAAATTTTCATAAAACAATTTCAATTTGTTAATTCAATTTAACTAAGAATTTGGTATAACAAAAAATAATAGAATAACATTTATGTATCCAGTTATTTTTACGTAGAATAGTCTATCCTATAATTTTTTGCAGAAATAAGTTTGAATTCAAAAGATTTGTGAGTGACATAAAATATGACAATAAATAAATAAATAAATAATATTAATAAATAATAAATAATAATAATAATAATAAATAAATAATAATAATAATAATAAAGCATTTAAAATTTTGTCTTTCCAAATTTCTAAAAATAACCAAACACAAAAATATTACTTGGCAGTTATGAAAGATAAAAATTGCAATAGATTGAACACAGTGGAAAAAAAAAAAAAAAAAAAAAAACATTTAATGGTCTAGTTGATAAGGATTATAGATTGCTGGTTTGTAATAACTAGATAAATTGTTTAGATAAGTTTCCTACTTCCGATTACCTCATGTGATATAGGAGCGCAAATGATTTTAGACATCATATGTAATTTCTGGAAAAAAAAAAAAAAATAAATAAAAAAAAAAAAAACTGAATTTTAGATAAATTAAAAAAGAATACGAGAAATATTTCGCTATTAAAATACATTTAAGCTATCAGAAAAAATAGTCGTTAGAACAGGATATCCAATAATAACTTTAAGATAATTCGGGTGGTATTTTAAGGGAAAATGAAATAATTTATTTAATTTTTTTTGAGCGAAAGTTTAACTACATAATCTGTCTCCCTCTCTCTCTGTACATATATATTTATAATGAAAGAAATTAAAAAAAAAAAAATTAAATTATAAAAACAATTTTTTATGATTTCTAAATTTTATAAAAGCTACTTTTATATCTAGGAACACCTTTTTTTTTTTTTTTTTTTTTTTTTTTTGTTAGTGGAGTTGCCATAACAGTCTCTTTTTTCCATTTTTTCATAAGACTTTGTACACATGTATACAGGATGCGCCAGAAGTCATATCCTATACCCTGTATCTTAGGAACGCGTCGGAATTTCTAAAGACTGTACAAAAAATGTTTAGTTAGTTTCAGAAAGGTATCTTTTTTTTTTCTTTTTGAGCTGGAAGCATGCGGGATTTAAGAAGAGCGGACTTACATATTTTATATATTTAAAAATGGATGCAGGGGAGGGGGAGGTCTCTTATCTCAATAAAAATATTCCCGAAAAACTTTTTTTTTTCTTTTCCCTTATGTCTTGAACTAGCATACATTTTAGACGGTTATGACGGTTATGATTAAAGTTTTCGGGAAAAGTGTCACCCTTTTCTTATTTCTCGAGAGCAACTTGGAATTTCAGAAAATTGTAAAAAAAAATGGGCTCAATCAATTAGAAGGAAGGACCTGGTTTTGTTAAAGAAACTGGGTGTTTTTTTTTTTTTCAGAGTAAGACTGTAAGGTTGAGACTATGATAAGTCACCACAGTTTTTCAAATTGAGCTGGATCCAGCGACGCAATAGATGGGAGAGTTGAACGCTTCGACGCCAGCAGTCGGCGAAATTTTAGGTTGGAATGGATTTGCGTCAGCATAGTGCTGCAACGGAGGAAGTAAGTTGCGGAGTTTTGGCGAATGCGAAGCGGCTTTAAAGTTTTGTTAAAGTGAAGAGATGAGTCGGTAGAATGAAGGATAAATAGGAAGGTATTTTTCGTAGAGAGTGTGGAGTAGATGAGTTAGCTCTTATGCTAGACTAAACTACAGTTTGTGGTGTATTGCTGAAGTTGGATTATTATACGAAAGGTGAAGTTATTCGCCATTGGAGTTCGCTAGTCTGATGTGGATAGTGAAGTTATAGAATATAGAAAAGTGGTGTGTAAAATTTTTAGTGGCGTGAGAATCCTGCCGGCAAGTTTGTTTTTATATCGTTTAGTGGTCAAAGAGTGCAGCCTTCAACCTACTTCTGTTATCTTCTTTGGGTGAGAGTTACTTTATATTTATCTAAGTTATTTCTTGTAGTTATTTTTCCAAGTTATCTAAAGTTTCTACTGATTGAGTTTGAAAGGCCAGATTTACCCTCCGATTATTTCAGTTTCAATAAAAAACTTATTTTATTTTAATCAAGTCTCGTACTCTAATTTATCTATTTAGTTATCTGATAGATTAAGATGAGTTTGCACCCACGCAAACCTCACATGGCCGATTGGCTACTCTAGGTTCCTATCTAGGTCTGAGGAGTAGTGCCTTCCAGGTCCTTCTAAGAGGTCCTAGGCCGTATTTTACGCAGATTTTGGAGAAAACGACAGAAAATTCCAAATGTCTAGGTTGACGAGCGTGGTTTGATATCGAACCTGGTACCTCACATCTACCAGCTTTGAGGTCAGAACCGCTCGGCCGCTGATGGGCCTAAAGGAACTGGGAATAGGAGACATAGGCGATCCCTAGTAGGGGGTATCTTTGAAATTGCAAATGAGAAAAAGATTTTTAACTCGTTGAAAACTCATAAATATTTTTTTATGTCGTAAAAATCTTTTTAAGGAAGTAATGCTGATTAAATAAATTTCTAAATATAATCCAAGATTTTTTTTTTCGGTAATACATTAATTTAATGTCTAAATTTGCCCTACCAGGGTGCCTCTGTGCCCCCTCAGGCCTATATTTTCCAACCATTTCGCTTACAAAATAATTTCTATTATAACATGAATTGAACATTAATAAAACTTAGAAGATCGGATAGTAAACTTTTAATTTACATCATAATTTCTAGACTTTTTTTTTGCTTATTTTTAATATTTTAAAAATAATTTATGCTCAAGCTAAATTTTTTTCTTTCATTAATATGAAAGAACACTGCTATTTAGAAAAAGATGTCTTCTGAAAGTCTAAAACTTCTCAAAAGTTCCACACAAATTCTTCTTCTCAGTTTTCTCTCATTTCACATTCAGTTACATCTGACAGTGATAATGACTGCATTTAGGATCATTAAAGTTCCATCAAGAAATGCAAAACTAGGATTTTTTCATTTTATTTTTTGGGACAGAAATGTATCATTCTTGTTTGTTTCTTTAGTTAAAAGTCACTGAGGAAAATTACCAGTCATAATCATTAGTGTAAGCGAAAGGGGAGGGAAATTTTATCGTGTTGCATTCTTTTTCGACAGCTGGCACCATATGGTCGGAATTACTTCTTCGCCAAATTTTCCGGTAATATTTCTTCAGACATAAAATGAAATAAAATGAAAATTCTGTAATATTTCTTCGAAAAAATATTTGTTTACAACAAATAATTTTAGAGAAATGAAGCAAAAAGCGTTTGTGTTAGCTTATTGCTATTCAAAAATAGATATTTTCATAATTAGCATTTTAGGTATTAATCAATATGTTTTGAATAATATATCGACGCTTTGTTACAAAATTTGCGAACTTGTTTCATAAACACTGATGAGAATTTTTCCGCTTTCTTTTCCTCTCCACTATCTTTATATAACAATTTCTGATTGTATTTAATTCCATCAAATTGATTAAAAATACAATAAGAAATTCTGTATAGAAATTGTGGTTGAAAAAAAAAAAAAAAAAAAAAAATAGAAAATTCTCGTCCCTGCATAAAATCTAATCTGTAAGACCAAACGTCACTTTTTAGAACGACTATTAGTTCCAATCTGGATTTTTTGTAGACCAGTTTTGTGTAACACCAAAATAAATTAAAAATATCAGTCATATCGTTACGCATTCTGTACCAAATGAAAGGGCCGATTTTTCTGAATCCAGGGGCGCAAACAGTTTTTCGGCACGACATTTAGATTTTTAAAAATTAACTAAAGTATGAAATTTTTTAAGACGCAGGACTATTGGTTTTAATCTGAATTTTTTGTAGACCAGTTTTGTGTAACATCAAAATAAATAATAAATATCAGTCCTATCGTTACGCATTCGAACCAAATAAAAGAGGCGATTTCTCTGAATCCAGGGGTGCAAACAGTTTTTTGACACGACAATTAGATTTTTTTTAAATTAACTAAAGCATGAAATTTAGGTGACAACACTTCATTCTAAGTCATTTCATTCATTTTTAAAAGTACGTTTCCCAGTTTTACGGTAAAAAAATGAGATATAATAATAATAATAATAATAATAATAAAATAAATAAATAAATAAAATTTAAATTTAAATTTTACCGATTGAAATTAATAGTCTTCCGTACTAAACTAAATTCTGTCTTTGACAGAATTTTTATTTATATATTTATTTATTTATTTATTATTATTATTATTATTATTTTTTTTTTTTGGTTTATAGCGGTATTTTTATTGCTGGGTTTCTTTAAATTAATCAAAACGATTTTTATCCTTTTAGATGCCTAGCTATATTATTTCCTCTTGTCTGAATTAACATAACACTGACTTCTTTCTAATATTTAGTCTCCTTCCAGTTTTGATGTTTTTTCGAATATCTAAAGAAATACTTGATAAATTCCCTTGAAACTTTAGGGTTATAAAGAACATGTTATGGCAGATATAATTCAGAAAAGTTTTTTGTTCCGAAGACAAAAATCGGTATACCAGTAATAGGGACCATAACAAATTAAAGAATGAGATAATATTTTTTATCTCCCTGTGAAAAATAATGCTTGTAATGCATTGCAGCTGTATATTAAGAACGGTATATATATTTAAGAATATATTCAGAATTTTTTGTAAATTTCACGTTCATTTACTTATTTACTTACTTATTTTGTATTTTACATGCATAATTTGTAAACCAATGTAATCTTCTTTTCAGAAAAAATGACATATCACAGAAGAAACAATGTACCTCAATCAGAATATATAAATATTAAATACCTGATGAAATATAGGCAGTTTTACTAAATAATATTTAATTGTACATGCGCAAATGTTAAACATTTTCTTTTGCATATTTTATTAGCCAAGTGTACAGAGTTACTTTCATAATAAATAAATAAATAAATAAATAAATAATAAATTCAAGCAAAATTTGCAAAATATCAAAAAGTTATCGTCGATAGAATTAGTTGAATTTCACGTACTCCTAAAAAGAACCAAATCCATAAGGAGTTTTATTATTTTTTTTTATTTTGAATCAACTTATACTATATTACCGTTAATTTATTCAATGAGAAATATACAAAAAGTCTGGGAGTTGTTTTTGCTTTGGACATTATTTCTGAAAAATATTCGTAATCTTAAGATGAAGTTTTTTTTTCTTTCTCTCTCTCTCTCTGTAACAAGTATAGACAACGTACGCTTTTAAAAAATAAAAATTATTGTATAGTCATAGGTGCCATCTTGTACAGTATTTTACCGCCAGTATTTCTTTGCAAAAATTTTTTAGCATGTTTAACCACAAAAAACTGCTAACAAACTTATTAAAAAATTTCTACTAAAATTTTAAGGTAGCAGAAAAACGCACAAGTTGGCAGCTATGATTAGTGCTCGTTCTCTTAAATAAATACATAAAAACTCTACCAAAAATACAATTTATTTTTATTTATTAATATTTTTATTTATTCTGTTATTTTTTTTATAATACTTTAAGTATCTTTTAAATCAAAACAAGATCTCTTTTAAATTCCTTTTCAGAAAAATTGACATATTACAGTAGAGACAATGTACTGCAATCTGAATACATAAATATTAAATATCTAATGAAACATGAGCATTTTTGCTAAATAATATTTAACTGTACATGGGCAAGTGTTAAAAAAAATTCTTTTGCATATTTTCTTTTTTTAATTTATAGAATTACTCTCATAAATAATAATAATAATAATAAATTCAAGGAAATTTTGCGAAAATTGAAAAAGATATCAATAAAATAAGTTTAACTTCAAATACTCCTTAAAAAGGGGAGTGGTGTGGGGCAAACCAATAAAGGGATTTCAATTATTTCTGAAGAATTTTTGATATCTTAAGATGAAGGATTCTTTTTTTCTCCTAATAAGCACATATAACGTACATTTTTATAAATTAAAAATCATTATAGTTATCTTTCTCTTATATAAAATCTACCAAAAACACATTGGAATTTTTTTTTCACTTTATTCCATTATTTCGTTTATAATTTCGTGAATATTATATATATTTTAAGCCGGAAAGATTTATTTTCAATCAATGCATCAATTTTTTTTAAAAAGAAAAATTTATGTATATTACTATTTATTCAGTTATCTATTTTTTTTTTTTTAAATCTTTTTATTATTTTACAAAAAAGCAACTGTTTTATGATAAATTTTGTAGCTAAGAATCTAGCATTGACATTTCGCTAAGTTTTTTATCTTTAATACTAAAAAAATCCGAGCAATGTTCAGATCTTTATTAAATCTATTAAAAAAAAAAAAAAAAAAAAAAAAAAAAACCTCTAGAAAATTGAAAATCGTTACTCTGAAAAATATTAAAAACAGGTTACATAAATGTTCCACACAGTTTGCTATTAATATATTCTGCCGTGGTGCAAATGTAAAGGTCAAAGTAACAGATGCATTAACAACCTTAAGTGATATAGACAAAAGCCTGAGGCTTGTTCCTTTGGACATTATTTCTCAAGAAGTTTTTTTAATCTTAGGATGAAGGGATTTTTTTTTCTTTTTTCAAATAAGTACAGATAATGTTCGTTTTTAGAAAAAACGAAGCTTTGTTTGAAAGGAAATTGCAGATTTCAGATCAAAATGAGGATAATTTTATATAGTTTTATAAATTATTTTTAACTTTTCCACAAAAATATCTTTGTTATCTTACTTACTAAAAATTATCTAGTTATCACAGAATATGATAGATCGCTTCAATGAGAGACCTGAAATTTTTGTTTGGGGAAAGCCTCATAGGCATCTAATTTAATAGATGATAATTCCAGAAAAGAAAAATGTCTGTAGAATATTTCGAAACTTTAATTTCGTGTTGGCGCTTTCTCCATATTTCTGTTTTACTTCCAATCGGTCTTGCCAGGACTGTCAGATGAATACTATAATTTTATTTTATTTTTTAACCACTATTTTTGTATTAAAACAGTCGCTTTAAATAAAAACCAAAATAAGTTGTTGTTAAACGAAATAGATGGATACGTTACAAAATTAGTGGTGTTAAAATATAAAATTTTTGTATTCATCTGGCAACCCTAATTTTGATTTAACTTTTAGATTTAGAAACCTTTGAGTTGTCCTTCCAACCTGAATAACCAAGTTTACTGCTTTTTGGTATTCTTACTACAACCCATAATGACTGTCTGTCTTACGTGCACCTAAGCATTCCAGAAATATATTCCACGATCTCTTTTTACTATGTTCAATAATCGAACAATATAATCGGTCAATAATCTCTTTTTACTAAGTTCGATCTCTTTTTACTATGTTCAGCAATATTTATACTTGCTGATAATTTGGAAAATTTAAACAGCGTATGCTCTAGTGCGACATTAAATCCACATCAAAATTATTCTCGGCAAATTTACAATTAAGAAATTACGATTAAGAATACGAATATTACAGGGGGCTTGACATCATATAGATGATTGGAAAAAAATATATTTTAAAATAATTGTGCATAACTAAACAGGGTTTCATCGGTTTTTATATTTTCCTTGATTTTTATGCCGCTTTGTTTACATAGTAGTCTTCTATAGCATGTTTTCACGATCAATTAAAATGAAAATTGCTAAGGAAAAAGTGATGGAAGAGTAAGGGGGAAAATAGCATGAGCGGAGGAACCCTGTTACTAATTAGGCTTATTGTTATTTAAAAAAAGTTATACATAGATAAAATTAAGGCTAAATCTAGAGGGACCATCCTAATTTAGATCTCCCATGAGGCGAGGTGGGGGGGGGGGGGGGCTCGAGATACCTTCCCGTTTTCGCAGCCCGATGAACTGCTGACGGCAACATTAAACTTTTGACGATACCAAACGCTTTTTCTAGGATTCTTGTACTGCTAACACATCTCTTTTCCTGAAGAAGAGGATTATATACTTTGAAACATACTATGACTTTTTATTTTCATGGTGTATTGAAAAAGAATTGCTTAAGGGCCCGCTTCGCTCACCGCCGACGGAAGCCGAAGCTAATGTTATTCTATGGGAAATTTTTCTTTACAAATAACTTATTAACTAATACATATTTTTGAATTCTGTTTTCACATTCTGAAAATTTCTAGCTGTTAAATTGACGCACCTTTTTTTAAAAAATATTTTTTAATTTTTTGTATTTTATTTTGAAGCTGCAAAATACGAATTTTCAATTTGTGAATTTTTTTCATTTTGCAATTTCAAAATAAAATATCAAAAATAAAAAAAAAATACATTTTTGAAAAAGGTCCGTCATTTTAACAGTTGGGAATTTTCTGAATGTGAAAACAGAATTTAAAAATGTGTATTAGTTAATAAGTTATTTGTAAAGAAAATTTCCCCATAGAATAACATTGGCCCGGGCTTCCGGCGACGGTAAGTGAAGAGGGCCGTTAAACGTTAATTTAAAAATTTGGAATGCTTTTTTAAAAATGCTTTATGAGTGCTTTTTTTTTCTTCATTTTTGTAAATGAAAACACATTTTATTTATTTGTATTTTGAACAAAACAGCAGAAACCTTTGCGCATCTTGAATGAAAATCATTTCATGACTGCAGTTTAAAGCTACGTGTTTTGCTTTAAAAACAGGCGCAAATAACTATCTCTCCTCCTTTTTCCGCGCAGATCATTCGTTTCCTAAATTGTTCAGTCGTCAAGATTTCAGAAGATGCTCAAATAGTCTAACTATAAATGTTACGGTAATAATAATATCACAAACATTTCGCTTTTCTATCTTTCTTTCTTTTTATCTACTTATTTATTTGTTTCTCGGCAATCTATTTTAAAGAAATCACGAAACTTTAAAAAGAAAGTCTGCAGCACATTTTTTTTTTTTTTTTTTCTCCTGAGTTAAAGGATTTGTGCTACAAAAAAGGAAAAACAGTTTATTTTTCGTGTGTCTATAAAACGTAAAGACAATTCTAATGTTATTGCCTTCAAGGAACGTGGCTAGAGACCTAATATTTGTCTATAAATTAGGTGACTTATAATAAATCCTTGAAGCCATTGAAAGATTTTATTTTTACTTTCTTCTGTATGAATAGAGAAAGTATTGGATTCGTGAAAACTTTCGAACTCCAGTTTTCGATGCATTTACACGTTTTGGGATTTCCTGAATACGATTTGACTGTTTTTAGAAAATGCCTGTCTGTGTGTCTGTGTGTGTGTATCACAAATTTTGTGGACGCTGTAACTCACGAACCAATGTACAAAAGTTAACTAAACTTGGTATTTAGTTCAATCCTGACATAAACTGGTGCTGATTAGATTTGTGGAACAATTGCTCAACAGGTGGCGCTGTGATCACATTTCTTTCTAAATTTTTAACATCGCAGTATCGGACAAAATTTCGTATAAATGTACATAATGAGAGTTATTTTTAATGTGTGATTTTAAAATTAATATGAATTATTGATAATAGTAGTAGTAAACTGGGAAAGTAAACATTGTGCATGTGGAAGTAGCGCTTCCCCCTCCCTGGGGGGAACTACCTCCCGAGGGTGTGTAAATTTTCAATATGGGTATCTTTCGAAAGATCTCGTCAATTACTTTAAAACGAATGGTTTAACAATAGATATGTGATAATTTAAAACAAAGTTATGGATTTCTTTCATTTTTTAACGAAAAAAGAAAAAATCGTATTTCTTTTTCTATTGGCAAAAAAAAAAAGACTTTCTTTCGGCGTTTAGTGATATAATTCTGTCAGATAAAAGTTGTCTGCATTTATAATGGAAAATAATTTAATAATTTAATAGATAATTTGTATTCAATGAATTTTGTATAAAATTACATAGAAGAAAGTCATATGGTGGCCACATCATACTAGTTTTTTTTTTAAATATGTTCGATACAAACGAAACATTAGATACCATCGCTATATCAGCACATGTTGTTACACCACAAAATAAATCAGCGTTTGATCCGAGAGATGAAGCTAATTAAAGATTATCATATAATAATAATAATAATAGTAATAATAATAATGAGGCTTTTTTATACATCTGAACTTGCAGGGAAAAAAAATATATATAACTATTTCCATCTTTTTATGAAATTTCCGATAGTAATCAGAAAATTTTGATTAAAAATGTCCATTTAAAACACAAAGTATGACATTTTATGTCTTTCAGAATTTAAATTCAAATTTTACAAGTATCCCAAATAAGTCATTAATTTGTCAAAACTGGTATGAGTTAAAATCGTTCACTTTTTTCCCGATTTCAGCGCCGGAAAAATATCGGAATAACTGTAGAGAACAGAAACTTTGCAGACCTAAGATATTAATCTAGCAAAAGGAATCAATTATTTACAGTTTTCAAACTTCTTTCAACAGAGCATAAAGAAATATACAAGTGTGAACTCCAGTAATAGAATTGTTACGGTCAGTTAATAATATTCCAGACAGTTTAAATATTTTTGTTTCTTCGTATCGAAGCAAGAAATACTGGAATAGAAATACTAATTTCAAAAACTTTGAAACAAAAAATAAATTATTTTATTGTATGCAATATTTATAAAAATATACAAATATTTCAAGCTTTGATTCAATATATATATATATATAAGAAACTTTTAAAACGAATGCGTATATGATATGAAACTAAAATAAAAATTTAAAGATTAGAAAAAAAAAAAAAAAAAAAAAAAACAGGAAAATTACAAACAAATGCGCAAAATTGCTGCAAAAAAAAAATGAAAAACTTGAATATAGAAATAATTTAGGAAATGAATGAAATGAAATAAAACCCCAAATAACACAGAGGTCTTCATCAGGGAGGCTCCTCCGTGAAGGGGTAAAAGAGAAGTTTCTGAAAGGATAGTAGCAATTAGCTAATAACAATCCTTAGCCTACAACTTCTCACCAAACAGAAAACCACCTTCAACTGAATAGAAATCTGAAATATATAATATGAAAAATTCTAAAAAAGGCATAAAAATACTTCAAACTAATTTATAAAAAAAAAATATATATATATATATACAATAATATAAAGAATTACAGAATGTATATAAGAAAGCAAATAAAATAAATGAAATGAACCCCTGAATGAGGAAATAGAACAAACCGAAAGAGGAAAACACTGGAAACATTCGGTTAAAAGTTAGGACGTTTAACAGTTAATTTGCAAGGTTTTTCTTAGATCTTCAAGAGCTATTTTTAAATCATTATCATTATTGCATAAAATGCGAATTCTTTTAAACTGTGCGAATATAGGAAAGGGAAAAAAGATTAGTAAAGGAATCCTACAGTCAAGGTCGAAGGTTTAAAGCCATTTAAAAAAAAGGAGGGTTAAAGCCATTTTAAAAAAGGGGGGAAACAAATTAAAAAATTATTATCATAATACGTAAAACAGAAAACGCTAACGCTAAAAGCTGCTTAGTCAGACAATGTTTTTAAATACTGTTTACGTTTTATTATAATATTTTTTGATTTAATATCATTTACATATTCGTTTTAAAAGTTTTATATATATAAAACTTATATATATATATATATAATGTATATTTTTCAGAAATACTATAAATTTTTATCTCAGAGTTAAATTTGTTAAAGTTTTCTAACTCTTTTAATAGGATAAAAATGTAAGTAAAGTTCACGATAAACAACACAAGAATTAACAACAAGAATTTACAACACAAGAATTAAAGAATTCGAAACATGACTATATTTTTACAGTCGGTTTTGACAAATTCCAGCACTTTAAAACAATCCGACTAAATCAAAAAATGCAGAAAATATTTTCAAAGTTTTTAATGTGATCAGTAAAACATTTCATAACACGCAACATTCATAAGATTATTTCGTACTCTAAATCAAAACTTAAAAATTTGAAATTTGTAATTTTTTAAAATACTGTAAACTCTTATCTAAGAGATATATTTTTTAAATCTTCTAACTTCTTCTAATAACATAAAAATGTAATTAAAAGTAAGGTTCACGATAAAAGTATAACATCAAAACTATTGCTCTTAGAACGCCTTATTTTTCAAACAGCTTTGTAAGCCATTTCCCAGAATTTTAAACAATGCAACTAAATCTAAATATACAGAAAGTAACTTCAAAAGCTTTTCAATCAAAATTCAGAAACTTTCTAACCAGCAAAACATTTCATAATGTGCAGCATTCACAAGATTATTTCATATTCCAAACAGGATTGCCAAATTTGGCCTTTTTTTAATTCAATTGTCATCAATAATTTTGAGAAGTGACATTTGATATACATAATACACTATCAATCTTCGAAGTGATTAGTCAAAAGTTACAAATAAAAATTATTGGTGACTGTTGAATAAAAAAAAAAAAAAAAAAAAAAAAAAAAGCCAAATATGGCAACCATGATTCCAAATCAAAAATCAAAACTGTGAAATATGCATTTATCAGAAATACTGAAAACACTTACGTTATAACACTTAATTAAAGTTTGCTGTCTTCATTTTAAAAAGTGCGAAGAATTAAATAATAACTAGCAGACCCGGCCACGCGTTGCTGTGACTAAGTTATACGTTGAATTATACGGCTGTAAACTATTTAGTACAGTCAAATTATTATTTACGAACAAAGACGGAAACGTTGTAGCCGATGTAAAAACCCACAGGGTTGAGATTTGAAACTTAGGTCAAAATTTGGAAGCGATTGATAAAAATTTTCATAGTGTTGATATTAAGCACAAATTCATTTTATTGTAGGGTCCTATAAATTTTAATGGAGAAGTGATATATATTATTTCTAATGCTACTTTGGATAACATTGCTAAAATGACTGATATATAAATTAAATTCTATTAAAAATCTATTAAAATAAAAGTATAAAAGAAACAGACGATTTTAAAATCAAATTTTATGGAGGAGTTAAATATAATATATGCTATAATGGATAATTTTACTATAAAATGACCTCATCATTTTAAATATTTTAAAGAGGGCAACAGCTGTAGTTATAAAAAGGAAAACAATAAGGCTAAACCAGAAAAATAAGTAAATTTGATAAATATTTTAAAACTTTAAAATTGGAAATCTTATGAAATATTGGACATTTAAAGTAAATACATGTATCATTTTAAATAGAAAAAGATTTTGGAAAAGTTTAGTGTATTTTAACGAAGTGATGAGAAGTTTTTGAGTATGTTAAAATTTTAATAGTAAATTCAAGTTATTAAAGATGGGAAACATTGAGGATTAAGATAAGAATAATTATAAGATTAAAAAAAAAAAAAAAAAAAAAAAAAAACTTTTTATATACCATGCTTTTAAATTTTAATATACTAATAATATACTAATTAAAAGGAAAATGATAAATATTCTATCATAGTTTGAAGTCAAATTTGTTTTCAAATGTCTAAATAAAATATCTGATGTAAGATACTAATATTTTGCAGCGGAATAGATTTCATTTCTGTCATCCTTGGCGAAAAAAAAAAGAATATCGCCAAATTATCTGGCGAAAATATTTAATTCCTTTCAAAAATCATGGTTATTTTAACAACTTATATTAAAAGAGTAATGAATAATATGAAACAATATTTCGTACAATACATATTACATGTCATACATATGTACAATGAATAATACATATTACATTTCGTACAATGCATACATCTGGCATGTATATTTTCGTGTTACGCTTTTGATCGCCAAATAATAATAATAATAATAATAAAAGCCAAGGGCGACAGAGTTTTGAAATTTAAAATTAAAATTTTGTCAATTTGACAGCAAAATAATTCAATCTAACACCCGCAATAACTAATACATATCTATACCCAAATCGATTTTTAATAATTTCTTACAAAAAATCCAGTGGACAATTAACATAGGAAATCTTTTTCTTGGCTGCACAGACGGTCAGTGAGTCACACTTCGCTTGCGTATAGAACTCATAGATATAGTATAGCATATATAGAATAGAGTGATCATTGAGGAGAAAAAAGTTATTCCTTTTCATTTGGGAAAAGACGACGTTTTTACCAAAATATGGCCGTCTTTCCCCGAGTGAATACACACGGGAATACATACTAATATTTTAGCAAATAAAATTTATGAATAATTTATTTGCTAAAGGGGAATGGAAGACTCCAGATACAGTTTCAAATTCATATTTCTTTCTTTCTTTTCTTTTCTTTTTTTTTTTTTTTTTTTTCAGTGCCACTTAATGGCTGTTTCTAAAGCTTTTATTTATTTATTTATTTTTTTTCGGCATCAAAAATCTTTGTACGATAACATGGGGATGAGAGATCTATATATATTACTATATCTATGATAGAACTACATTAGCACTTTATCAATGTGTATAAAATCTTTAAATTGATTATGACGTCAATTTTCGTGAGATGCATAATTTAACTTTTTATAATTTTTTAACGTTCACGTTTGATTAAATGTATTTATTTTTATGTCGAAAGAAAATGAACTCGTATTTTTTTTTTTTTTTCTTTTTTTTTTTTGGCAACAATTAAATTAATGGAACTCACAGATATTTTGGAGCAACTTTAATAAAGGTCTTTAATTAACAAATAATTGCAATAAAACAATATTGTGACAATAAATTGAGATAAAAACTATCCTATCTCTCTCAAGTTGGACCAAACTGCACACAGTGTGCAAAATTTCATTAAAATCGGTTCCTTAGTTTAGGAGTTTACCCCGGACAAACATCGTGACACGTCATTTATATATATATACAGATATTTAAAAAAAAAAAAAAAAAATCGCAATAAAATTTGCAAAATTCTTTTGTCGAGACGTGTAATTTTTTTAAGACGCTTTTAAAAACATTTTTAAAGCACATTAAATTAAAAGCATCCTAAATAAGTTCTAGTATAGAAAAAGTAACATCAGAAACGCTCTAATCAGAAAAGCATTTTATAACATCTAACATTCTTGTGTTTACCTTATGCTCCTTATTTAAACTAGAATTATAAAGCATGTATTTTTTTAGAAATTGTGTAAATTTGCATTTCAAGGATGAATTAGTTGAAATTTCTCTTTTAATCTATTAAAAATTCTTCTTTTAAAATGTTGAAAATTTAACTAATTTAAAATATACGATAAAGGTATAACAATAAAACTATTGTTTTTTGGATATATTATTGCCGAAACGTCAGTGGAGGCCCTCCGTTGAGACTCAAAACGGTTTTGGGCTGTGTCTATCTGTCTGTCTGTCTGTCTGTCTGTTTGTCTGTCGCGCGATAGCGCCCGCAAAAATAGCGCTATTGACTTGAAATTTGGTACACATGTTCATGAGTCCCACGAAATCAGCTGTATAGTTTTTGGTATGTAGTCCATTTGTAGTTCGTATACAGGGACACGCCAAAGTTTTTCTTATCATTACGGCCTATGGGAGGAATTTGTATGTATCGCGATAGCGGCCACAAAAATCACGCTATTGACTTGCAATTTGGTACACGTGTTCATGTGCCCCACGAAATTAGCTGTATAGTTTTGTGTGTGTATTCCATTTGTAATTCGTGTACAGGGACACGCCAAAGTTTTTCTTATCATTACGGCCTATGGGAGGAATTTGTATGTACCGCGATAGCGGCCACAAAAATCACGCTATTGACTTGTAATTTGGTACACATGTTCATGAGCCCAACGGAATCAGTTGTATAGTTTCAGGTGTGTATTCCATTTGTAGTTCGTGTACAGGGACACGCCAAAGATTTTCTATCATTACGGCCTATGAGAAGAATCTGTATGTACCGCGATAGCCACCGCAAAAATCAAGCTATTGACATCCAATTTTTGCCGAAACGTCAGTGGAGGCCCTCTCTTGAGACTCAAAAGGATTCTGGGTTTCGTCTGTCCGTCCGTCTGTCTGTCTGTCTGTCGTGCTATAGCGGCCGCAAAAATCACGCTATTGACTTGAAATTTTGTACACATGTTCATGATCCCCACGAAATTAGCTGTATAGTTTTGGGTGTGCACTCCATTTGTAGTTCGTGTACAGGGACACGCAAAAGTTTTTTTTATCATTACGGCCTATGTGAAGAATTTGTATGTACCGCGATAGCGGCCCCAAAAATAACGCTATTGACTTGCAATTTTGTACACATATTCATGAGCCCAACGGAATTAGCTGTATAATGTTAGGTGTGTATTCCATTTGTTGTTCGTGTACAGGGACACGCCAAAATTTTTCTTATCCTTACGGCCTATGGGAAGAATTTGTATGTACCGCAAGAGCGGCCGGAAAAATCCTTCGATTGACTTGCAAATTGGCGCACACGTTCCAGCTTTGCATATAAGTAGCTGTATAATTTTTATTGCTATATTTTTTATAAACTGTGTACAGGGACACGCCAAAATACTTAACATTACGGCGTATGGGGTGAATTTCGTTTAAACGCATTTTAATATCATTACTTTGGAATGAAGAAAATGAAACTAGAGTACGTGGGTAAGATGCTTAAACTTATGTTGTTTGAAGAAAATATGTGCTCTTAAGCTTTCTAATTAATGTACAGGACCTTACAAAAGTGTTCTGACAATGTCACTTAGTCATCCATACGATGTTACATTTGGAACAATTATTAATTTTAAACGCAAAATAAGCTGAATAGTTTTTACTGGTGTATACAATGTTTATGGTTCGTTTACAGAGACACACAAAAGAATTTCGTAATATTAAAGCCTATGGACAAATTTTTATTTAAGCGCGCACTTTAATACGTATATGCTGAATTGAACTTAATAAAGTTAACATACATTATAACGATGCTTAAAATCATATTTTCTCTTAAAAAAGGTTATGTATAGACTAAATAATTTATGGGACCACACAAAATAATTCCGAGTATGTACTGTAATCATCCAAATGATGTCAAATTAGTTTGAAAAATTAATGAGTTATAATTAATTAGGTTTATTCTTATTATTGGCGTTTATAATGACTGTGGCTATTTTTCCGGGATACATAAAGGAATTTCGTACTATTACGGTCTATAGTCGGCATTTCTTAAAAGTGTATTTTAACATGGTTACACACCATCAAATATAATGAAATTTTATTAGAATTTTAAAAGCATGTTTTCCTGTTGAAAATGTTGGGCATAGAATTGATAATTAGTTTAAAGGTTACGCAAAATATTTCCGATATGCTATGTAATTTTTTTTGTATGCAATTTGGTATTTATGAATTTCAGGGAAATAATACAAGACCGTCGTTTATTAAGAATACATATTGTTGCGTACTTGGGGGTTCGTAAGTTGTCCGAGAATGAAAGGCGAAACTTGCAAAAATTCAGTGATTTATTCACAGAAAGTTCCAGAAAAATACAGGTCTATAAACCAAGTATCAGCTTCAATTCAACCAGTAAGCATAGCTTAAAAAGCAGCCGTTAACAGCAAAACAACAGTACAAACTGTTTATCAATAACACATAAAGCAAGTCTCATTCAAAGAGGCTCAAAGCAAAGCAAGCATTTGACGAAACTGACACAGATCTGAGATTGGCTGCCTTGGCTAAAAAAATGCTCCTTTTATACTATTCTATCGTACACAGAATGTTCTGAAAAATTATCGTACCTCATCAGCCAATGAGATTAGATCTTCCATATTTGGTATATCCCTAATAAGGATTTTCTCGCCAAGGTCGGCAAAAAAATCGCCAAGGAGGGAAATAATCGCCAAATTTGGCGCCAAATCAATTTCTTCCCTTATATGGTGCTTTTTAATGCGTTTTTAAAGGAAAATTAGGCTATTTTAACGCTAAAACGACTAGAAATGCACAAAATTAGCATTTTATCGACTTACTAAGCCTCTTTGAAAAAATTTATACAAAAATATATGCAATTATTTACAATTCCGTAACACTTTATATGATATACAAATAGGTATACAAAGAGAGATACAGCGGGGGGTTGAGGGGGGCGGCAGCCCCCCTCAGGAATGTATCTGATTATGGTAATAAGTTGATCGAATCAATATATACTATTATATAATAAGGAAAAAATAAAAATGACATATTGAAAAATGTCTGATGCAAATAGGACGTTGAGGCTCCTGATCTGCAGATCCACTAGTTTATCATAGGGTTTTATATTTCGACTAAAAACAAGTCCATTAAATCCCAGAGAAAAGGACATTAAGAACATTTCATACTCCGAATCAAAACGAAAAGCTCTAATGTGCATATTTTCCAGGAATATTTTCTTTATTTATATTTTAACTTGCACCAGACGGGAACGATCAAAAGTTTTTTAAGTTTCTTTAACAGAGTTAAAAAAAAAATCCTCTAGAAAATATATTAACATGCCTTAAAGAAAAAATTGTAGTGGGAACATTTTCAAAAATTTAAATGCTTTATTTATTTTTTTTTTCTTTCAGTTAAGAGAAAAAAGAAAGTGACGAAAAACTGGAAAAATAGATCATAACTTTAAAAACTCGAATCCCAAAGAAATTGTACTTTAATTCATACAATATTTTAAAAAAATATAATCATTTCATGCTTTAATTCAGAATAAAAAGCAAAATAATATGTTTTTAAAGAAATATTTAAGTGCATTGAAGTAAAAAATATAATAGATTCAAAGCATTTTTTTTTTTCTAATGAACATATTAACAGTATAAATACACTAAACCGTAAGAATTAATAGTTTCTCAGATGTTTTAAACGCATATTTGAAGCATTATACATATATATATATATATATATTAATGTGGATATATAATATTACGAGATTATAAAACAAGAAAACAGATGATCGGATGCCAAATATTCCTACATCTTATGCCCAACACACACACACACACACATATATATATATATATAACAAATATTTATGTAGTACATTCATTTCATGCTCTGGCAGATTATAAAATAAAGAAGCATTGAAACATAAGCTTATCAGAGTAAATTAATGAAAATGAGGTGACAGGAATATAACAATAAAAGTAAAAAAAAAAAAGAAATTAAACTTAATAATTTTAATTTTGACCAAATGTTTGATAGAAACACAAATTTTTGATAGAAAAGCCAAATTAATTATAAAAAATAACAAAAGGTGATTCATTCTCATCAAGTAGTGCAAAATAAAGTAAATTTCATTCGTAAGAGTGTTTTATTTGTTTTTTTTTTTTTAAATAAAATACTTATTTATATATTTTTTTCAATGTGGATATGTATACTAAATAATTTTGCCTATCAAAAACTAGATGTTTTTCTTTTTGATTTATTTAAAATTTTCATTCAATTTATCGGATATCAATTTACGCAAATTTATAATCTCATAAATATGAATTTTAATTTTTAAAATATACTGCTACTGATGCTAGTGTTAGTGTTGTGAGATAATGCTCATTGTCTACATGAGGGATCTGAGCATGAGTGAGATATCCTCCATAATGGTATTTCTAAGATATTTTAGATCATATTTATGCTAGTTTCGGAAAAAAAAAGAAACTCCAAAAAGCTAGGACTACGAGCGCGACCTAGGATTAAACCCTTATACTGCTAATGAAATGATACAATTGGAAATTCCAGTCATTTTCAAATAAACATTCACATTCACATTCCTGATATGATACAAAATATTCTTTATGCAACCAATGATTTCAGAACGTAAAAATGCATTTATAGATCATATTTAATCACAAGTGAAAGGAGAAAAATAACATGTACGCAAAACATATTTATTTATTCCTTTTTAGCTAACGTCCTCTCCCCCCCCCCCCCCCCATGAAAGTATTCCTTGTCTAACAAATTCGTGAAAAAAATTGGTACACTTAGCAGAAAAGGTAATATAGAAAATTATCTTGGATAAGAAATTTCAAAGCATACACCATAAAACGCTAAAATATGCAAAAATAATTTGTATGAAAATAAATACACATAATCCTTTATCTGGTTAGAAAAGCAGGCATGAGTTCAGTAGAAAAACAACAAAGCAAAAATGTAATACAAAAGACAAAATGAAGATAGAGGAAAAGGTTTTTTTTATGAATTCTGATGTGAAACATTGGATTATAAAATTAAAGATGGAGGGAGAAAAAATGTTAAAGAAAATAATGAAACAAGAAAAGATAAAGAGGTTGTGTGAGAGTTTAATTGGACTGAACATGATTTAAGCATATATATATGTATATATATATCCACTAGCATTTTTTTTAAAGGTTTTGAACGTGTAAAACATTTTATTGAGTTTTTATGTCTTTCAAAAATTGAACGTCTTTCGAAGAAAGGCCCTGCATTACAGAGAGCTGTTTATGTTGTACTCGTTTTGCTCCTAGGATTTGGCTTTAGATTAATTGGCAACCCTGATTTGACCACACTAGCTACATGTAACTATAATAGTCGTACTAATAGTTGTAGTCTCAGACAGGCCGACGACTCAGCATCCCTTCTATAACCTATTTGTTTATTCATTTGTTCTTTTCTAATTTTCACTTGTAATTATTTTCATTTGTCCTTCGGCCGTTGGCAATGATTTCTATTCGCAAATTACATATGGTGCTGTCTTAGACTTTTACATTTAGTTGTTAAAATATATATATATATAAAACGCTTTGTTAAAAATACGAAAACATTCTATCCCTAATCTTGTTTCGAGTGTTACAATGTTATCCTTATTATTTCTTATTTTAAAAACTTTTGTTTGCATTTCTAATGAGTCCAAAATTTTTGTTATATTCTGTTTCTTGTGTGTACTCATCGTATTTTCACTCCATTTTTTTAATGCATTTTTTTGGTGGACAGTCGCTTATTTCTTTACCCTTTTATTAGTTCCCCATCATACTATAGGTATGGGGAACTTAGGTAATCGTGAAAAATTTCGACCTCGGTTTTTTGACTTTTCTACACGTTTTCAGGTGTGAGGAATCCGAAAATGACAAAATTTCTATGGTGTCTGTCTGTAGGGTGTCTGTTAGTCTGTTAGTCTGTTAGTGTGTTAGTCTGTTAGTGGGTCAGTCCGTTAGTTTGTTAGTCTGTGTACACGATATCTCAAGAACAAATTGTCGCAGAGAGGTCAGATCAGTTTTAAAATATTACTTTCGACACTGGCAAGAACCCTATTCATTTGCAATATTCGATTTTAAAAACTTCGTAAGTTATTCGAAATTTGCGATTTTCTTAACATGGGAGAATAGGACAAAAAATCACTTAAACGTGCATTAAGTGAAAACTTTTTACTGTAAAAATGTCAGACCAGTTTTAAAATATCAGTTTGGATGCCGGAATGAACATCAGTAACTATAAATATGCTACTTTGAAAATTTCGCAAGTTACTGGAAATTTACGAAATTCTTAACATGGCAGTATAGGGGAAAATTTCACATAAACGTCAATTTTGAGAGATATTTTCATCGTAAAGATGTCAGACTACTTTTGAAACATTATTTAGGACACTGGTATGAATATTAATGACTATGAATTTTCCAATATAAAGATTTCGTAAGTTATTGGAAATTTACGAATTTCTTAACATGGCTGAATAGAGCAAAATTTCACATAAACGTCAATCTTGAGGGATATTTTCATCGTAAAGATGTCAAACCACTTTCGAAATAATATTTAGGATACTGGCATGAATATCATAGACTATGATTTTTCCAATTTAAAAAATTCGTAAGTTATTTGGAATTTACGATTTATTTAACATGTCAGAATAAAGCAAAATTGAGCATAAACTTCCATTTTGAGGATCCTAAATACGTTAGACAACTTCAAAATTACGTTTATGATATTTGTTTGAACATGATTGAATACAAATATTCTAATAGGAAAATTTCGTAAATTATTCGTAATTTACGATTTTATCAACATAGCGAAATTGTAAATTTTTCATATAAATATGAATTTGAGGATTATTGCATTGGAAATAGTAGCATGAAAACTAAACAGCGAAATTGACCCCGATAAAATAAATTAATAGATTAGAATAAGATAAATATATCGAAATGAACGGTGGATAGCCTATTAGGCGGGGATTTCATTCTGTCACTGTATGAAGCTTTGGTCAAATTGATTTCTTTTAACATTATTGCCGAAACGTCAGTGGAGGCCCTCTGTTGAGACTCAAAACGGTTTTGGGCTGTGTCTGTCTGTCTGTCTGTCGCGCGATAGCGGCCACAAAAATCACGCTATTGACTTGCAATTTGGTACACGTGTTCATGTGCCCCGCGAAATCTGCTGTATAGTTTTTGGTATGTATTCCATTTGTAGTTCGTATACAGGGACACGCCAAAGTTTTTCTTATCATTACGGCCTATGGGAGAAATTTGTATGTACCGCGATAGCGGCCACAAAAATCACGCTATTGACTTGCAATTTGGTACACGTGTTCATGAGCCCAACGGAATCAGCTGTATAGTTTTAGGTGTGTATTCCATTTGTAGTTCGTGTACAGGGACACGCCAAAGATTTTTTATGATTACGGCCTATGGGAAGAATCTGTATGTACCGCGATAGCCACCGCAAAAATCAAGCTATTGACTTCCAATTTTTGCCGAAATGTGAATGGAGGCCCACTGTTGAGACTCAAAAGGATTTTGGATTCCGTCTGTCTGTCTGTCTGTCATGCGATAGCGGCCGCAAAAAACACGCTATTGACTTGAAATTTTGTACACATGTTCATGATGCCCACGAAATTAGCTGTATAGTTTTCGGTGTGCATTCCATTTGTAAGTTCGTGTACAGGGACACGCCAAAGTTTTTTTACCATTACGGCCTATGGGAAGAATTTGTATGTACCGCGATAGCGGCCCCCAAAACAACGCTATTGACTTGCAATTTGGTACACATATTCATGAGCCCATTGAGCAAGCATTTGATGAAACTGATATAGATCTGAGACTGACCGCCTTGGCGAAAATAATGCTCCTTTTATACTTTTCTATCGAAAACAGACTGTTCTGGAAAATTCTCGTATAACATCAGCCAATGAGATTAGAGCTTCCATATTTGGTATATCTCTAATAAGGATTTTCTCGCCAAGATCGCCAAAAAAATCGCCAAGGAGGGAAATAGTCGCCAAATTTATTTCTTCCCTTATAGGAGCTTTTTAATGCGCTTTTAAAGGAAAATTTGGCTATTTTAACGCTAAAACGACTATAAAGGCACAAAATTAGCATTTTATCAACTTACTAAACCTCTTTGAAAGAATTTATACAAAAATAAATGCAATTATTTACAATTTCGTAACACTTTATATCATATACAAATAGGTATACAAAGAGAGATACAACGGGGGTTGAGGGGGGCTGCCGCCCCCCTTCAGGAATGTATTTGATTTTGGTAATAAGTCGATCGAATCAATATATACTATTATATAATAAGGAATAAATAAAAATGACCTATTGAATAATGTCTGATGCAAATAGGACGTTGAGGCTCCTGATCTGCAGATCCACTAGTAATATGTCTCGCACTAGAAATTTCTGAGAACATAAATATGATGGGGAACTGAGCAGAGTCCACCTATGCCAACTAGTTTTTCTCATATTATCATGCAGAGGAAGATGTGTGGAAATCTCCCTAGGTGGTTCCAAGCTCCATATTACCAAATTTTGCCTACGCTTTTCGTCTGATGGAGGATATAACTTAATTATTTGTTCATTTTGTAATGATTAGTTGCAAAATTTACAAAAGTAGTGCTACAGTTTTTATCAATTTTTTGTGCATTTTGTAGAGTTTTCACTACAAAGATTCTATTCTTTAACTACATATACTTCCAAATAGCTAATTTCGTTTTGTGTGCTCACCGCACTTTAAATAACTGAGTTTAATACATCTTCTTTACGAAATAAATCAATTTTATTTTGAAACAGGTTTTTAAAAAAAATCAACGCAAATATGTTACATCATAGCTATAAATTTTAATTTACTTCACGCAACATTTTCTTTCAATAAATTTTTCATGCCCTGCTTCAGATTTAATGTCAAAAGAAAATAGTGAAGTGTATATTTGCCAGAAATATTTAGTATAAATCTTCTCTTTGGAATGCATTATTCATCGTCTTAAAAAATTTTTCATAGCTAAAAAAAAAAAAAAAAAAAAAAAAAAAAAAAAAAAAATCTCAACAAAAGTTTAACACCAGAAATATGTCTGTCGTCGAAGATAATAGTTTTTCAGATGGCTTAAATGTATTATTTCATTTTTTTTTTTTTTTTTCATCGCAAAAACAAGCCGACTGTATCCTGCCGGGAAAAAAATCTTTTGAAACTCCTGAAGCGCAAAGAAATACAGAGTGAAAGGAAAGTTTTATTTCATTTACAGACGAGAAACAAATTGGAACAAAGCGAAATTCTGCTACAAAAATCTAGTCATTATCTTTCTTCTATTGCTTTTTAGAAAGTTTTTTTTTTTTTTTTTAATATAAAAAAAGAAATTAAAAGAAAGAAATTTTCAGCTTAATGTACATAAGTCCAATATATTATAGTATTTATTACATTTTTATATACTCTTTCATTGAAAGTTAAAATAAGTGTTAAGCTTATCAAATGTTTACGATAAAAGTAAAACGTTCATGACGTATTTTTTCCAATGACTCTTTCATTAGCGGCTTATAAACTTATTTTAAGAAATATAATTGGCTCTATTAAACTTAAAAGGGTTTAAAAGGCATTTTCTAAAAACTAATATTATATTTTTATATGTCTGGAATTTAGTTTATATAAAAAATAGTACAATAAAGATAATGGGATTTTTTTTCAACATTGCAGGGTTACTGAATAGCAGCATTAAAAAGTTTTTTAAGTTTAACTTTGTGTTTTTTTTTTGTTTTTTTTTTTTTTCACTTTTAGTCATTTTATTTAGTCTTTCTACTTGGACAAATCTAATTAGATTTTTGAATTTAATTTTTGAATCTAATTTGATTTTTGAATTTTTTCTATTTATACAAAAAAATTAAACATGCATTTTATAACTTAAGACATAGGCAAAATAAATAGTTATAAAAATTGCTTTAAAATATTAATTAATATACCTTTTATCAAAATTTACGAAATAAGTTTTTTTTCCACTAAATAGCTAAAATGAAGCACATGTACAGGACCTCTCGTTAACCATTTCTGCGAAACACTGATTGCACTTACATAATGAAGCGCGTTATAAGAATTATGTTTATCGAAATATTTGATCAAAAATGTTACAAACTATTTCGTAAATTGCTTGTTACTTCTTACCCCTGTTACAACTAGCCCCTAGCTCCCCTATTCAATCGAATTTTCTTAGATTAGCTTATGTAACAAATTCATATCAGAAAAACAAGATCTCATCTCTGGACACCCACTTGGCGATCTGACGGTTTTCTTTCTCGCTCACCGCTAAAAACCTCAAAATTATGGGGAAAAAAAAAAAAAAAAAAAAAACTGAATTAGAGCAAAAAACTAAAAAATATAGTTAAAATGATTATAATAAATAGTAATAATAATATTTGGAAATATGGACCACTGGTTGGTCGAAGATCGACTAGAAAAATACATTTAAAATAATCACAGTATACAAAACTTTGGGACTGTCATGGAAACGAATTTGGGTCTTCATAACTAAATCTACCAAAGACTGCACTACAGTACCATTGCGCTACAACGTTGCCAACACTTTTATATTCAATATACATCACTAATTTTTATTTTTAATATTTACCTAATATATTTGTCTAATATTTCTCCATCATATATATGAAACATTACTTTTCAAAATTAGTGATAATTTTTTAATAAAAATGTCCCTATAAGATAACCCGAGTGACGTCTGACAGCTACAATTACTTCAAATAAAAGCTGCAAATTTTTACTTTCCGAGCATACATATGGAAGGAAAATAGTGTATATCATGTCAAATATCCGAATTTGATATTTTGATGTTTCTATACGTTCTGAGGTAACCTGAGTCCGTCTTCACAATTTTTACGATGATGTATGTATGTGTGTGAGCGAACATGTTCATTCACACACATATGCTAGCGTGCACGCTAGCGTCGAAACGCTTTATTTTAATGTGCTGAAAGTTGGTACGTATGCTGTAAGTCACCGTAGCATGAACCCTACTGATTTTTACAGGGACGCCATGAAAAATCCTTTATCATTATGGCCTATTGGGCAAAAATTTGAAAAGTGTGGTAGCGTCTAAACGCCTTATAAACTGAGTAAAACAATTATACGAATGTTATAGGTCGTAGTTACACAAGCTGTATAGATTTTGGTGAATTTAGCACTTACAGTTTTTTTACAGGCACACAAAGAAAAATGCTTTATCATTATCCCCTATGGGACCAAATTTTTAAAAGTGCGATAGCGTATGAACACCTTATTCAATTGAGCTGAAAATTTATGTGAATATTATAAGCCACTGTTGCACTAACTATAAGCATTTTGGTGAATCTATCATTTATAGTTTTTTTACAGGGACACAATGAAAAATTTTTTATCGTTATAATATATGGGCTCAGACTCAAAAACTTTTGGACAGCCCCTGCCTGCCTGGGCTCGGCCAAACTTAAAGGCCCTCTTCACTCACCGCCGCCGGAAGCCGAAACTAATGCTATTCTATGGGAAATTTTTCTTGACAAATAACTTATTAACTAATACATATTTTTAAATTCTGTTTTCACATTCTGAAAGTTCCCGGCTGTAAAATTGACGCATCTTTTCTAAAAAATTATTTTTTCATTTTTTTTATATTTTATTTTGAAGCTGCAAAATACGAATTTTCAATATGTGAAATTTTTTCATTTTGCAATTTCGAAATAAAATATTAAAAATTAAAAAAATACATTTTTAAAAAAGGTCCGTCAATTTAACAGTTGGGAATTTTCTGAATGTGAAAACAGAAATTAAAAATATGTATTAGTTAATAAGTTATTTGTAAAGAAAAATTTCCCATAGAATAGCATTAGTTTCGGCTTCTGGCGGCGGTGAGTGAAGAGGGCCCTTAACGGGTTGGACGCTGAAATATAATCTATGGGCTCAAAGTTTAATAGCGTTAAATTAAACATCGTGTATTATATGGACAAAAATACTCAAACACTGTATTATGGTTTTCTCTCTTGTGTTCATTTAACAACTCTACTTACTTTACTTTATCTACAAAACCGTTTAAAACGTAGCATCAAATAAAATAATAGAATGCATAAAATAACTTCTTACTCAATGCTTCTTTTTGGGTCAGATGTCTTCATTTTTCTTAGTTTAATATCCTGCCGAATTGTGGTAACTTCAAAATTAATTCATGACTCTTGAAAAAACACGACTATTTAATAAATTTATGTACATATTTACAATTTAGTTGACTATAAATTATATTACAATTCTGTCATACGCCATTTCAGCGTTCTATCTTTTCGAACACCATTCTGAATCTACATCAAAAGTAAAACAAAAACGTGGCTGTTGCCAATAATAATAATAAAAAAAAAAACAATAAACAGCAATAAAAATAAGAGTTCGAAAAAGTCTTTCAGTTCATAAAGTTTTAGGAAAAGAAAAAGTTCGGTTTCGTAACACCGTTAATTACTCAATGTTCGGTAAGTCGAGTGGAGTCACTCCAGATTTTTTGAGATTATTGTCCTGAAAGTAACGACGTAATTCTATGAATGATTTTAATTTTATTCTATTAAATTCCATTATTTCTAATTAAAAAAGAATAATTATAAAGTTATAATTATATGAAGCAAACCTTACTATAGTACTTTTTTTTCCCGATTAATAACAGAAATAGTTTTCTCGTGTAAGTTTTTACTTTCCGAATATATATTATATATATATATATATGTATATATATAATTGTAATCATTAAAAAAAAAAAAAAAAAAAAAAAAAAAAAAAAAAAAAAAGGGAGATTTTTTTTTTAATTAATGCATATTGAGGTCTCCTGAATTAATTTTTACTATTTTTACAGTGATAAGTATGTGTGCGCGTTATAGAGTGAACACGATAATGTATAAACACTTTGTTCGATTTAGCTGAAAGTTGATAGATATGTTATATGTCATCATTGCATAAATTGTATAGATCTTGATGACTGTAGAATTTAGAATCATTTTACCGAGACAATTCTTCCTCATTATGGAAAATGGATTGATATTATTTGAAGTGCGATAGCGTTAGAACGCCTTATCCAATTGAGCTAAAAATCCATAGATATGTTACAGGTTATTGTCGCATGATTTATATAATTTTTTATGAGTGTATGGTATACAGTTTATTTACAGGGACAGAGAAAGAATTTTTTTATCATTATAAGCTAAACGCTCGAATAATTTGAAGTGCGTTAACGTCTAAACTAAATATTCCATTAAAATATAAATTTGTAGTTCTATTATGTATTATAATTTCATGAACTGCAAAGATTTACGTAAGTGTAAGAATTACAGTTTTCTTTCTCTCTCTCTCTCTCTTTTTTTTTTTTTTTTTTTCGTTGCCAGTATACAAAGTAGAATTTTTATACATTGCGATCTATGGGTTCAAACAATTCAATGTTTGCTTTAGAAATGTAAAATTTAGAAATGAAATTGTTTAAAATGCAAAAGAAAATATAAATATTTCCTACTGTGAACTTACCTTTTGTAGTTTTTTACAGGGACGCATTAAAAAAAATTTAGATATATTACTTCAATTAAGAGACCTACAACTTCAAACACGAAAGAAAAGAGAGAGAGATTTTTTTACAAGGAATATATTTTAATTAAAATATTGGCAATAAGAAATATATTACTGAAAGTTTTCAACATTTTCAAATTAATCTAAAAAAATCTGGAGTGACTCTACTCGACTTTCCGAACAATAAGTAATTAAAATTTGTATAAGTAGATAAAAGTAAGAAAAGTCGTTAAATAAACAAAAGAGAAAATTATAATTGGGTGTTTCTGTATTTTTCTCCATATTGTATGTTATTTAATTAAACGTTATTGCACTTCAAATAATTTGAGCCCATAGATCATAAAGATAAAGAATTTTTCGTTGTGTCAATGTAGAAATCTATTAATGCTAGACTCACCAAAATCTATACAGCTGATGCAACGGTGACATATAACATATATAAAAAATTTCAGCTCAATCGGGTAAGGCATTTAGACACTATCGCACTTTAAATAATTTGAGTCCATAATCCGTAATGATAAAGAATTTTTCATTGTGATCCTGTAAAAAAACTGTAAATGCTAGATTCTCCAAACATCATACAGCTTGTGGTACGTTAATCTATAATATGTATATAAATTTTCAATTGATTCGAATAAGGTGTTTAGACGCAACGTTCTAACACGTTTAACGTTTTTTCTTTGAATCCCTGTAAAAAAATTGTAAATGTTAGATTCACAAAAACTATACAGTTCATGCGATGGTGATATAAACATGTACATAAATTTTCAGCCTAATCAAATAAGGCGTTATTGCACTTTAAATAATTTGAGCCCATAGGCCTTAGTGATAAAGAATTTTCTGTAAAAAAAACTATAAGTGCTAGATTCATCAAAATCAATAGAGTTTGTGCTACAGAAACCTATAACGTAAGTACCAACTTTCAGCACATTCGGAGAAAGCATTTAGACGCTATCGTGATCACTCACACACATACATATACACACACACACACACACACAAATGCATACATACATCTTTGTAAAAATAGAAAAAATGAACTCAGGGTGCCTCAAAACTTATAGATACATGAAAATCTCAAAGTAATATTTTTTCATAATGCATTACTCTCCTTGCATATATATGTTCGGAAAGTAAAAAGGGAAAGTCTAACAAAGGAGATTTAATAATTTTACAAATTGCACATAACTGTATGGAATTTTTTTTTTTAATCTCAAATCTCATGCCAGTTTAATCCTAGACGAAGAAAACTTAAAGAAATTAAGACATAAATAAATCTGAGAAAAGAGAAATGTTTTATTCCATTTGTGAACGAAAAACGGATTGATTAAAAAAAAAAAAAAAAAAAAAAAAAACACGTAAAAAAAAATAACAATTTTATTTATTTATTGAGTTTTACATACAGGAAATATATTAAAATCCCTGAGATATGTTTTATCTGTTTATCAATCAAAGGAAAATGGATTATTTTAAAGTACAATGCTTTACTTATTTCAGCATATTTGTGAAGACTGAGAATTCAAATTACGCATTATCCGATTACACAATAATATGTTTTAGAAAACGATTTTAAAGCTATATGTAATAATACACGCTCGGAGCAAAACTTTTCGGGTCTTATCTTAAATAACAACGTTCCATTATTGCTTTTAAAATATATCCAAATTTGGTAACCTTTAGTCCAGATGTTTTCATTTGTAAATCGTTGTTTCAATCTGAAGTCAATTAGAATCATCCTGTATTTTATGCATATATTTATTTAACCATTCAATTATTATTATTATTGAATGGTTAAATATTATTATTATTAGAGCTTTCCAATTAAATTAATCTGCAAACAATACATAAATCGATTTTCATTTTATTTAACATTTGCAGCAGCCAGAATGGTAATTTAATATCATTATACATTAAGAGTGCCAAGTTTTCTAATGTAGGCGTTTTTTCTCTTTATCATGCCCGGATAATTTTTGATATTTTCAAAAAAAAAAATCTACTTGGTTCAACCACTTCCCTTTTTTCAAGCTCTCTCATTCACTTTTTGGAACATGACAGAATAATTAAAGTCAGATGACAATTGTTTGTGTTCTCTAAATGTCACCATCCCTGTTCTCAAAATTAGGTTTCAACATGGAATGAGCGGGAAAATAATGGTAGCTAAAACTGTCACATTCCGCTAATCTAACATGAATCAGGCGTTGTAGAATGCCGCAGCTACGTTCGGGAGAGAAAAAAAAAAGTATGAAGCAAAGCTATTTGTTATTCTGAATGGTGTAACATTTTCACTGTGATCTTACCTCATACTCTGTAATATTTTGGTGTCACCACATCCTGTTACTTATTTCTGCTACGTGTGGTTACGATGAAAATAGTCTGAAAATAACAATTCAGTCTGACTGTAAAAATAATTAGCATTTTCTTTAGCCACGGGGAACACTTTTAGAAATGCTAGGAAAAACAAATGAAAACTTAGCATTATTCATAAATAAAATAAATGTTACTCCGTTTTCCACGAAACCTCCTTTAAAAAACGGAAATTTTTCATAGTAGCTTTTCAAATTTTACTATCAACATAATGGTACCTTAATAAAGTCCTCCTCTGATGAACTGTTACTTTCATAAACATCCAAAATCTACACTGTGCTTTTATTTTGAAGGGGCAGAAACAGGCGCGTCACTTTTATATCAAAACACAAATTGAACGATCTTTCTGTTAAAGAAACTTCATGAACCGAATTGTGCCTACAATCCAGAAATTTCTAAATCGGTCTTGCACTATAGGCTACAGGTAAATAATCTAAAATTCTGAGCATTCCTAGTTAGGAAAAGTACTAAAACTAAAATTAATTCCTAAAATTGTAATTATAGATAGTTATGTTTTTTTTTTTTTTTTAGAATCCGTTTTAAAATGACAAATTTGGTGAAAACGATCCCAATTTGTCCTAATAAGATCCTTACAACACGATTTAGGTTTCTATCTATAAAAATTTAGTGTGACTTCATGATACTTTGTCAAAGCTATTTCTGTATAAAACAGCACCTTAATGTTTGCACAGCCGACGAATTGTCAATTTCATCAGCATCCACAACCAACAATGTGTTTTATTTAAAGAGGGCATATAAAGGTGCGTCACTTTTCCAGAAAAATAAATTTAACGACGCCTGTGTTTAGGAAACCCCATCAACCAAAATGTGCCTATAATCTAGAATTTTTCAAATAGGACTCTGATTCTGTATTGTAATTTTTTCCATATACGAAAAGGCTCCATATACGAGAATCTTTGCTTCTATAGTGTATAAAAGCACCAATCTCGATATGCAAGATAACTTTCAGAAAAAAATAATGCTGAAAAAAATAATTACGTATACCGGTCGACACACTGAGAAAAAAAATATATACCGCCTTCATCTAGAATGAATAAGTGGTCATTTTCTAAATCCCTAAACTAGAAATATAGATTTTCGAGCTATGTGCATAAGGCACGCCAATAAACTGAATAGACGAAATGATCGAAGATTTCTAGTCTACACATATCTAGATGATGAAACAATATTCTGGATATTCTGACTATTCTGAATCTTTTGTATTGTGAGAAATTATCACTTGATTTTCTAGAATTGGGTCATAAACCAAGATTATAGTTGCTGAAACCCGCCTCTTGTATTCGCATTTATTTGCAGAGAGTTTTAAATAACTTTGCCCTCGATAATATAGGTAAACGCTCTAGAATTCTGATTGGGGTTTTTAGAATTTGCTTTCGAAGGGAATTAGAATTTATAAGGATGACATGGAACTATTTTTTCTAGAGCCACAATTTAGATTCTAGATGTCAGTTTCAGAATTTTTTCTTAGTGCCAAGTAACGCTGCTATGCTACAATTATCCCAGTGTAGCAGAAAATTATACCTCAATTTCTGCAGCTTATATAAAAAAAAAAGAATCCTGGTCATTTCTAGTCATGGAAAATACTAAAACTAAAATTAACCCTAAAAATTTTAATTATGCTTCATTAAGGCATTTAATGTACCACATTTTATTAATTATTTTTTTTTCACTAAATAGCTAATTCGTTGTGTAGACATATTGATAATGAAATCTTTGCAAATGATTTTCTTTGGTAGTTTTACATGATAATTATTATCTATCAGACTAATTAAGAGGATATATACTTAGACTAAATCAGACAAGTGAAAGCACTTTAGAAAAAGCAATTATGATAAAGAAAATTTCGGAAAATCTATTACTTGCAGTTTCCAGACGATTTACTATTTTACAAGTGCTAAATTGCCCATTAATGTTTGCAGCAAGCTGTTTCTCTAGAAGATATCGGTAGGCTAAAGATTGCATGCTGTTATTTCCATCGGTCGACTCACCCCCATGTCTGTAAAAGTAAAAATAGACTTCGACCGGTTGAAGAACATTCTAATTTCATGGCTCATTTGTCGTTCAGTGATATAGAGTTGACGGCATTTTTTAAAAATATAGTGAGTACAGGCGTCACTTATTCAGAACAATATTTTTTAAATGAAAGAACAAAACTCCCTATCAAAATTATCCTGTGTGCAAAGTTTAAGAAATTTATACACAATTTCGTGAAATTTCGCAAAGTGTAGTAATTAAAAAGGTTTTAATTTAAGTTGAGTTGAAATTAAATCAATTTTTGCCTGTATTCAGGCTTTGTGTTAATATGTGTATGTAAAAATAAATATTATCGATTTAATTGAAAGATGACACTATTATTGCACAAGTTTTATTTCAAATTTTCATTTTTCAAATTTTTACTTTAAAATACATTGTTTTGCAAAAGTTTAAATATAAAATAAATTAAGTGCATGCACTCTTAACCCGTTAGCGCCCAGTGTTCTCATTTGAGGACAGCTAATAAAATGGCATGTATCTTTTTTGTGGTTTCTTGGAATGATTTCTGCTTTTTAGTGACAGTTTGTAGCGTCACTCTAAATGATCCTCGAAAGTTTTATGTGCCTACTATAAATTATTATCTCACCATTTGGATAGTCATTTTATGACTTTTCCTTCGTCGCACATATATTTTATTTTTGCGCAGGTACACTGAGTTAAATCAAGTTGAATAATAATATAATATTTTACTTTCGACATCTTTGTCAACATATAATAGGAAATTAATCTGTTATCTAAAAGTTTTTCTATCTCGAAGTTTTCTCGCTAGAACACTAAACGTCAATAAATGAGGATAGACTTTAAATTTAAAACTATCAGAAGAATTGTTTAAATTAATATATTTTAATGTCAGTTGTCAAAATTAATTTAGAAGTGAAATAATCAGATAATAATATTTTGCGAAATTAGTTCGGGCGTTAACGGGTTAATAACAGTTTTTACGTTTATTCTGTATAAATCGATGATGCACTGTGCACAGATACAGAAGTTTGATAAAATGAAAAAGCGATTATAAAAAATGAATATCTTTCTACTTTATTAAAAAAAAAAAAAAAAAAAAAAAAAAAAAAAGATCATCTGTTTGAAAGGGTCCTATTAATTCTAATAACAATTTTTTGTCATATAGCGATGGACATTCAAGTACAATTAATTGAATAATAAAACTTATATGTAATATGTATATATCTCAAAAATAAATGAATAAATAAAAAAATAAAATGAATAAATATAATAAAAT
Organism: Salticus scenicus; assembly: GCA_963930645.1. Classification (NCBI taxonomy): domain Eukaryota; kingdom Metazoa; phylum Arthropoda; class Arachnida; order Araneae; family Salticidae; genus Salticus; species Salticus scenicus. The sequence continues at coordinate 265,661,061 of OZ005653.1, read as the reverse complement.
ATAATAAATATAATAACTATTTTAAAAACTTTTATTTTCATTATATTTTTTAGAAATTTGCTTCATATTTTAAGAATTGCTGACAGTAATAATAAACACAAAATAATAAAATTTTGGAACTAGATTATTCTTATCAGTCTTAGAATAACATTTAATTTAACTGATACATATGGGAAAAATAGAAGAAGAAAAAAAAAAAAACATAGAAAAAGAATATTTTAATATACTCCCATCAAAAATATTTAAAATAAAATTGAATTGCTAACTTTAACACATTTGCATATAATTTTCAACTGGGAATTTTCTATGAATTTTATTTGCATTTCGTTTGATCTTTTAAGTTTGGGAAATGTTATTGAAATTCATAAATTTCTATTTTAACTTTTGAAGATTACAATGAAAAAAGGAAAAGAAAGAAATAAAAAAAGTTACAAAAAAATTTAAATGCTTCTGAAGAATATATTCCATTGAGGCAACATTTAGTAGCTGTTTTAAAAACAATTGTAAAAACTATTGAATTATTATGAAAACAATATTCTAAACATAATATAATTTAGAATAAAAAATCTTAATTTTGGTGTTCTGCTAATAACAAAATGCAATGGACTTTTTATATATTCCCTCAGATACATTTGAGAGTTTTGAAATTGTTTTATTGGCATGCATTTCTGTGTAAGGAAAGTTACTGCTATCTTCAACCATCATTTGAATATTGTATCTATGTATATGGAATCAATATAAAGCCTAATTTAGACCAAATTTATAAGGATGTTGTTATACAATATAAATATGCATATATATATATATATTTCAAACAAATGAGATAATTTTTACCCATATTATCGAAATTAAATTTATCGAAAATGCTCATGTGATATCTCAATGTGTCTTCAAAATATCAACCTCCTGTAATTATTCGTTTTTTAATTATGTTAACAACAGACAGGCACACGAATACGTAGACCAACGGCTTAAAGTTTTACATATTTTCGTTCGGCGAGTTTCTCTCTATCGTATTCAGAGATCTTCAAAACATGTAATTATAGCAAAAACGCAGCTTCGAAAATTAGAATAAAGAACAATATTTTGTGTACAATAAGGATATGGGGGGAAAAGTTATCATTCATAAGTAATTTTTCTGGACATTTTATAATTTATTAAACCACTACCAAGAGTTATATCAAGTAGAAAATAATATGTTCGCCTAATTTTGGATAGCCCTGTAAAATATATTTAAATTGTATACATACTACATAGTTCAAATTTAATAGTCAAATGCATAATATAACTTGAAATGAATGTTGAGCAATTGTTAACTAGCTATTAATGTATCCGAATTCATTTATGTGGACCAGTAAACGAATGGTGAATATTTTCCATACCATATTCTATCCAAAAGTTTCTTTTTATCATATAGAAAGTATATGTTAATTTTATTTTGTTAAATACAGTCTAAAGATAACAGTACTTAAGAGAAATTACACCCAGAGACGTAATGTAATTCAATTTTTTATATATGCCTGTACACGATCTATTTGTCTGAACTCAATAAAATGTTTAGAATAATATCCTCCATACAACACAGATTTAGAAAATTGAATTTAGACTTCTTGTAAAGTATGTTCTTGAGTTATACTCATAACAGTCATACAAAAAACCAGACAAACCAATCGCTGAAAAACCTGATTTTCGGTATTCAGGACACCTCAAAACTTGTGATTATGTAAAAAATTCAGTTTTATAAATTTGACCCTAAAAGAGTATTCTCTTTATTATATATAGTTAATAGAAAGAAATAAGTTTCAAAATGAGTATAGACGGTGAAAGTTTAAATATATCTCCATTTATTTCCATCCCGAAAAAAAAAAAAAAAAAAAAAAAAAAAAAAATACATTTAATCTATATGTTCATATAAATATTATTAAATCACTCAACATAAATATACTTTTTTTTGTCTGCTAAAAAGTGCAGTTTAAAATTTAAAAATGTAAAATATCAACATATGTTTCAATACCTCTCGGTATCTTTTTCAAAGCTGATTTAACTATCAACGCAAATCTTCGACTTTTTTATATTTCCTTTTCCATATTTCAGCATCATCTTTTGATTTGCAGATCAGTTTAGTTTTTTCTCTATTGTATTCCTACAGTAGCTCTAGCCATATTTTCGGCCAATTAAATGTTTCAACATACGCAAGATTTTTCGGAGTTCAGATTTCCAGTTTTTTTTTTTTTTTTTTTTCTAATAACAACTAAATAACGAAAACTTATAAAATGTAACAATCTTGTCTATCTGCAGCTAAACAGAATTATTTATAATCGATCTGATCCTTGAAATGTGTATGAAGAGAAATTAGCATTGGAATTTGCTGAAATTATGAAAAATAGTCTATAATGATATATCTAATATTGTTATGAATTATCATTAAAAAAAAAAAAAAAAAAAAATCTAGTCTGAAATAACCACACGACTTCCATTACCCACTATTACACGTATTATATGCTATTTTGGGAGATAATATGATCACAATACATAAAACTGACCTAACAAAGTAGACACCTAAAAATTTTCCGGTAAGAGATAGCTGATACACGTTTAAAGACATATTAAACGGAGTCTTAGAGAGATAAAAAAAAAAAAAAATCGGTAGAGCTATCTTTTGAAACACCAATTTCTGAAATCTAAAACTGATCTACTTAATCAGGATGACTGTTAATTTCCTGTAATAACCGCATAATACAATAAAAAATAATTAAAATGAGTCTGTGTATCAATTTTCAAGAAAATCGTTAGAATCGTTTTTGAGAAACCGACTTTTACAAAAACTTAGCATATTCCATTGTTGACCAGAAAACAAAAATTACATACAAAAGGATATTTAAAATGGGGTTAATATTGCGAGTTTGAGAAAAATCCATACAGCCGTTTTTAAACAAATGCACTTGGGAGACCTGAAATTGAGTTAGTCATGCAGGACGCATATCAATTTTTCTGAACTAACCAACTATATCATTCGAAAGTTCATCTAATAGAGTGTTTATATAGCAACTTTGAAGAAAATCGTTAGATGTCTCTCTTCCGGTTTTCCAATTTTCACCTAAAGTCAGTAAATTCATCTGTACACCAGACTTTATTAGTTTCGGAGATATGATAGTCAGAAGGTTCCCTTATACATACACACACACATACATACACGCACTCTAACAAATTTCCAAAGACCCCTTTTTTTCTTTTTTGGACTCAGGAGACCTTAAAACGTGCAAATCAGGTGAAAACTCGATATCGAGTTTTTGGACCGAATACAATACTTCCATTACCTACGGTAGTCGGGTAATGGACGTAAAAACATGTATTTACAATTGATATACAGATATGTAACTTTTAATATTTTATAATATCATGTTTCTGAAAAAGCTTAACCAAACTCAAAAGATCATAACGTAATTTTATACCAAAATTTAGAATTAACTCGATCCCATATAAAATAATATAAAAAGAAGTTCTATAGTATAAAAAAAATTATCTTGCAATCGGTACATTTTAAAGGTCATTCTAATAACAGATTGTTAATAAGTACGTTTAGGATAAAACACTTCAATTTATTATCATTAATACTTTCGGATCTCAAGGTCAGTTCCATTTCCTCGAATAAAGAAAGAAAAAATTGCCACCTTTAGAAAATAATATGTTTAAAAGCTGTAGAATGTTCCTTGCGCAATTTTCCACCAATCCAAAAAAATATCCCAGCTTCCTATTCGTCTGATTATGATAAATAATCGATACATCCTCTTTACATCGATGAGAGAGAAGAGAAATCTCTCCAGCATCCCAATAAGTGGAGCAGAATCAGTGGCTTGTCTGGGAAACGGGAGGATGGGACGAAATTGTATACCGTATATTCCAACTAGCTCAGTTTCTCTCTGTTAGCTAAACATTCAATCACTCAAGCTAGACAGATATAATAAATTATACGCTCGTTCACGGGGAAGAGTCGTTTTGTTAGAAAGAGGAATTTTACATAGATAAATCTGTTTTACTAAAACACGCGCATTTTTCCTGCTGCATTTATAGGCCAGATTGCGTAATTTGTTTTGTTGTTATCAATTATATATTTACTAATAAATATTGGTAACCGAAAATGCAACGCAAAAAATGTACGTCAAAAGTTTGCGTCGATTCAATTTGCAGAAGATTTTCAATGCCATATGTCAAATATTTTTGTTAAAATATACATTAATGTATATATAGTTATACTGTTGCATACTGTAGTTACTCATACCTCAGACAATGAGTGAATATGAAAATGCCCCATCTTTTAAGTTACATACCTCCGTTCCTTTCCATACATTTAACCTACGATATGTAATGTATTCGCGCGATTTCTTCTTCTGTTTTATATTTTCAATTGTGTGTTTATTTTTTCGATATTTTTAAGGTATCGACATTTTAAAGGTCTCTTATATTCCGAGGTTTTTCTGCCCTTGTCTATACGTTTAATTAGAAACTCAATTCAGGTTAATCGTCCTCGTATCTCTATACATTTAAAAAAAAAATTACTGTCGATGGCGTCAATTTTTTTTTTTTTTTTTTTTTTTTTTTTTTTTTTTTTTTTGTCTGCGACCGCATCTTCTCACAGAAGGCAGGGTTCTCCGTATCATGAGAAGTATCAGTGTGTGCCGAATACTTCAAGGAAGACATTTCAGTCAGTTAGAAATCTCTATCATCTTAATTAACGAAGTTATTAATTAAAAACTTCGAGTTTATAAAGGTACTCCATTTGCTCTCTTACAAATAATTTCTGTTGTTACAGTATTTTAAACAGTGGTGACATTTTTTTCAGGGAAATTAAAATATGATCAATGGTGCAAAATAAATAAATAAATAAATGAAAAGACAATAAATCTCATTATTGTACTGTCGTCTGAAAATATCTTTTTTTTCTACTTTTAAAAAATTAAGAATGATATGAAACTATTTTTACTAGAGCTACAATTTACTTTCTAAATATCAGTCACATTTTTTTTAAGTGCATAAAGCAGAATTAATGGTGCTTAGTTGGTATAACATGTCACACAATGAAAGCATCACACTCTTCTTTAATCATGTTAAATTTTCGAGAATGAAATAACTTATGACGCAGTTAAGTTAACATGTTAAATATTAATGCAATAGCAGATTATTTTCTTGACTTGATCTTTAAAATCTATTTTGCATAAATGTAAAGATGAACATTAAGAAATTAAAAAAGATATATAAATAAATAAATAAATAAAAATTTATTTTAAATTTAAATCATGTCGAAAAAGTTTCTTTTATCCTGACAAATAAATAAATTTGTTTTTTACTGCTCGAGTTGTTGTTAATCTTACCTGTAATAACCACGTAATTACATGAGAAAGGATATATAAGGGGGATTTATGCAACAATTTTCAAGAAAATCGTTAGAGCCGTTATTGAGACATCAACTTTTACCAAAACTTGGCATACTCAATTACTGACCTGAAAAAAATAATTACGCAAAAATATATTTAAAAAGGAGCTAATATGTCGAGTTTGAAAAAAAACCGTACAGCCGTTTTTAAAGGTACGTACATGCGAGACTTGAAATTGAGCTATTTATACAGGACGCCTATTAATTTTTCTGAACTAAACAACTTATCATTCGAAAGGACATCTAATAGAGTGTTTATATAGCAACTTTGAAGAAAATCGTTAGAACCGTTTTTGAGATATGAACTTACGGTCACACTTCCGGTTTTCCAATTTCCCCCAAAATTTGGAAAATTCATCTGTACACCAAACCTATCTCAATTCTGAGGTTTTGTAGTTCTATCTTTACTAGTTTCGGAGATATAGCCAGGAGATTCCCTACATACACACACTGATCAATTGACAAAACCTATTTTTTGGACTCAGGAGACCTTAAAACATGTAATCAGGTGAAAACTCGATATCGAATTTTTGGACCGAATACAGTTCTTCCATTACCTACGGTAGTCGGGTAATGGAAGTAAAATATATTTTATAAACAATGTTTAAAGCACAATATGTATTCTTATTATGTTACTTTAACTACCAATTTACATGTACAAGTTATACTGGAAAGTATTTTTGTAATCAATGTATGAAGAAAATTTATTTTTATTTTGTTATCTTAATTACCGATTTATGTGTACAAGTTAGTCTAAAAAATATTTAATAAACAATGTTTAAAGCATTTTTTTTTTTTTTTTTTAATGTATCTACCTTAATTACCGATGTACAGTCTGCTGTAAAATTATTCGAGCACTAGCCAAAAATTCCTATATTTAAAAAGTACGCTTAAGACTGTTTTACTAAGTAAATCCTTGTCGAATCATGTTCTTAGACTGATTAAGACAATGACTCGACAAGGATTTATTTAACAAAGCTGTATTAAGTGTATTTTGTTTTGGCAAGGATTATTGCTCGAATAATTTTGCAGCCGACTATATGTAAAAGTTTTATTGGAGCATATTTTGGTTTTCTTTCTTTAAGTTGTACCCTTTATTATCGAACGATGTATATATGAACTATACCTATTATACATAACTGTTTTATCATTTATTCAATAAATATTATCAATGCAATATCGTTCCAATTAAACTTAATTCCTAATTTTCAATTATATCGATTTCTCAGATCATTAGTGTCTTAATACGAAATATTACAGAATTTTAGATGTAAATTACGATATCCTTTAAAGTAGAAAAGTCAATTTAAGGAATAAATAAGTTAACCATTTCGGAATTAATAGAAAGTGCCAGACAGTTGAAGCTACGGAAGCTAATTAAATTACAGATATCGGGTGCAGAATTATGTGCCTGCTGAGTGATTCAGTTCGAATTGAACGTTAATGCTCACTGAAGCTTTAGCTGTCCTTCGTAAGCAATATTACGCAATAAGACTGTTCGAATGTTATGCAATGGAATGCGTTATAGGTTTTTAATACTTTAAGAGGTTGGTTAGTTGGTTGGTTGGTTGGGTTTTACGTAATGCATGTACAAACATTTTTTTTTTTTTTTTTTGTGTGTGTGTGTATGTAGTAACTGGTACGACATTACTTTATTGATTAAAAATGTTATTTTGGTTCATTTTAAAATAGAGCATTTTTTAAATATTACTTTATTGCAGACTATTTTCAAGAGTGGTGTTTTCTCACTGCGCGCAGGATATCTCAATTACAATCTCCTTTATCGTTATAATTTTTAAATTAAAAGAAACAAAACATTGAAATTAAGAAACTGAACTAAAAAGTTTAATTATTAGGTTAATTTCTTTAGAAATCGACCTATTGCAATCACTTCGTTTATCTATATCTATCTATCTATATATATATATATACATAATGCAAATTTTGTCATCACGATAACTCCCAAAATAATACTCCAAATTCAACCAAATTTGGACAGTGAACTGATCTTATAAATATCTTGGATGAGTTCCTTAACCAAGTTGCTCCGACTTTTTGTTTTCAAGTGGCAGCCACTTGAAAATTTCAAACCCACAATGTAAAAAGCAGATTTAAAGCAAGATTTGCTTGAATTTTGATGTAAATACAGGCCACATAAAGGTCTCAATGAAGTTTATTAATGATGTTTATCCGCCATTTTTAATAAAGTGGCAGATATTTTAAATTAAGCGAGGCCACTTGAAATCAGGCTACCACTTGAACATTTAAAATCACTATAACTTCCGAAATAATACTCCAAATCGATCCAAATTTGGACAGTGTTTTAACTTACTTTATAAATATCTTATATGAGTTTGTTAATCAAGTTGCTCTGCCATTTTGTTTTCAAGTGGAGACCACTTGAAAATTTCAAATTAAATTGTAAAAAGCGTATTCCGATTTTTTTTTTTTTTTTTTTTTTTTGGATGTATACATAGTTTATACAAGTGTCTCGAAGAACTTTATTAATGAACTATATCTATAATAAGTTAAGCGGTACCACTTAAAAATTTAAAACCATGATAACTTCCTAAATAATACTCCAAATGGAACCAAATTTGAACAGTGTCTTAAATTATCTTATAAATATCTTAGATGAGTTTTTTAACCAAGTTGCTCCGCCATTTTGATTTCAAGTGGAGACCACTTGAAAATTTCAAATTCACATTGTAAAAAGTGTATTCAGAATTTGTTTGAATTTTGATGTATACATAGATTACATAAGTGTCTCAATGAACTTTATCCGCCCTTTTTAATAAAGTGGCGGATAACTTAAGTTAAGCGTGGCAACTTGAAATCAGGCTACCACTTGAAACTTTAAAATCATAATAACTTCTGAAATTAAACTCCAAATCGAACCAAATTTGGACAGTGAACTTATAAATATTTTGGATGAGTTTGCCAATCACGTTGCTTCGCCATTTTGTTTTCAAGTGGAGACCACTTGAAAATTTCAAATTCACATTGTAAAAAGCGTATTCTGAATTTGTTTGAATTTTGATGTATACATAGAACATACAATGGTCTCAACCAAGTTTATTTTAACAGCCATTTTTTGGAAAGTACCGGATATTTCATACTAAGCGGACACTTGAAATCAGGCTCCCACTTGAAAATTTAAAATCACGATAACTTCTGAAATAATACTCCAAATCGAACCAAATTTGGAAAGTGATATTATCATAAAATTATCTTGAATGTGTTCATTGGGCAGCTTGTCCCGACATCTTGTTTCTAAGTTGCAGCCACTTGAAATGACACTGCCACTTGAAAATAGGCCATCATGATAACTTTTAAAATACTAAACTGATTCAGATAAAATTTGGATAGTGAACTTATGGTTCAAATATCTAGGATAAGTTCACTTGGTGACTTGATCCGCAATTTTATTTCCAAGTGGTGGCCACTCTAAAATTTGTTATTATGGTAACTTTAATAATACTGAACCAATTCACATCAAATTTGGGTAGGGGATTTATTATTCAAATATCTCAGATAAGTTCGCTGGGCATCTCACTACGCTTTTTTTTCCGAGTGGTGCCACCTGAAAATTTCTTATAAAGATAATTTTTGAAATACTTATTATTTAATTGAAACTATAACTGGACAATGAACTTATCATACAAATATATTGGATGATTTCGCTGGGCAAGTTGTTTCGCCATTTTGTTTCCAAGTCTCAGCCACTTATACTGCCACTTGAAAATTTGCCATAACAACAGAGGCGGTTCGTAATTGAGGGCCAGCGGGGCACTGCCCCACCTAATTTTTTTCTCGATTAAAATAATAATAATTCTTTTGTTTTTTTATAACTGTTCAAAAAAATATATACAAAATAACAAGTCTATCTAACTTTCATTATCATTTATTTGTCAATATATTTTTTCAGCTGTCACAAATCACTAATGACTCACCTACTCCTACTTCCTTTCCTTATCTGAGAAAATAGGGCCGTTTTCAGTCGGCCCGAAATTGGCGTGTTTATTTGTACAGTTTATTCTACTAGAAGATCGGGTTAATACATTTGGCGACGAATTGCTTTATCAGTGTAAGTACACTGTAATTTTCTCGTCGATGGGCCAGCATAGTCCTGCCCTTTGGGAAAAAACTATCTGTTGACCATGCAATTCACGGATAAAACTTGGCGACTTCTGCATTACTTTTTTTTTTTTTTTCCCACGTTGATTTTTCGGTGAATTTTTTAGAGTTATATATGACGGTTTAAAATTTTAGTGTTCAAAGAAAGATATCTGGTAATAGTCAAAATATTTTCTAGAGTAGCCTTTGAGATAAAAGCCTGTATAAGAATTTAAGACCTCTTTAACTAAAGTATTTTGAATTTAAATGAGGAAAAAATAAATAAATAAACAAATAAAAATAAAAAGAATATGCGATTTTTTTTCCGCCTCAGAATAGTGTATTAAAACTTTTATGTAAATAAATTGTAAAATTTTTAGATAAATAATTAATGGATTTAAATGGATTAAATATCTGCATAAAATTGTGATTTATTATTATTTAAATGATTTTTCTTTTAAATGCGATTTAATAGAAACATCCGCAATGTTTCTTTTCTCTTTCTTTTCTTTCTTTCTTTCTTTCTTTATTTCTTTTCTTTAAAAAAAAAAAAAAAAAAAAAAAATATGATTACCCGTTTTATTTCTTTATTTATTGAAAGTTAATTTAAGTTATCTAAAATTAAGTTTTTAAAGTGAGAAACATGTTTTTTTTTTTTTTTTTTTTTTTTTAATACGTATCCACATTACATTAATCATGACTTTCTAAATTCCAATATAACTTCTTACAGATTGGTTAAGGTTTATTTTATTTATTTTTTAAGATAAGAAACATGAATATAACACTTGAAATTCTATAATTAAAAGATTTAGGAATATAATTAGCATAAGCTAAATAATATTACACTCTGAGACATTTGAATTTAAATTTTAATGGTGTGTAGTGTTAGGGTTAATGCCAGTTGACTAAAAGAGGGTCCTTGACCTGAGTGGTGTACTCTCTCTAGAGAGTCTTTCTAAGTGTTACATAGCCCTTTTTATTCAAGTTTTGGAGAAAACATAGCAAACTCCAAATGTATATGTCGACGAAAAGCGATCTGGTAACTTTTGAAACACGGCACTGATTTGAACCACAGTTGGACAGTGAACCTATTCTTTAAATATCTTGGATGCGTTTGCTGGGCAACTTGTTCCACTGTATTGTTTTCAAGTGGCGGTCACTTGAAAATTTGTTATCACGGTAACTTTTGAAATACTTAATCAATTGAAATCAAAGTTGAAAAATGGATTTATCATTCAAACAACAAAAGTCTAGAAATTTCACGTAAATCGTGAACCAATCTAGTTATTGCGTCCATCTTAGGTATATCGATAATAAGTATTTTCTCGCCAAATGTCGCCAAAAATGTCGCCATGGTCGCTAAAGTCGCGCTAAATCCATTATCTGCCTTATTCGATCTTTTTAATGCGTTTTTAAGGAAAAATTATGCTATTTTAATGCTAAAACAAACTAGAAATACAGAAAACTAACATTTTATCAACTTACTAAGCCTCTCCATATGTGCATAGCCTACATCAATATTTCTACCAAGTCCATTAATAATTTGTAGCCGCCATTTTGAAACAAAATGACGGCTACTTGATAAGAAAAAAGAAATCAACCTACCCTTCCGAATAAGCCGGAAGGACTTGTTTTAATAATAGGGAACTTAATTAATAATTAAATTTGAAATATGAAATTACCATTGAATTTTTTTAATTTCCACAATCATATTTCTTTATTTTTATTGAACAAAAATTCTTATTTTTAGTTCATTTTATTCATTATAACAAAATGTATGGTTGGAAAAAATTTTAAGTTTATATCTCAAATATTTTTTAAATATCATGCCCGCAGTGAAAAAGCCCCTTCGAATATAATCTACAATAAAATAATATTTTCAAAATTTACTATTTTAAAGTAAACCAAAATAATATTTTTAATCAATAAAGTAATTTCATACTAGTTTAAATATATATATGTATATTTGTGCATTTATTCTTTTTTTTTTTTTTTTTTTCTTAATTCTGAATGTTGATTGAAAATTTCTTCATTTTCTTATTTTTTAAAGTAAGATGTCCCCTTAATAATTTAAATAGTGTTCGTTTTGTTATATTAAACATTTGAATATATTATAGCTGTGTTGAATATTTACTCCTTTTTTTTCAAATTCTTAGAAGCACAACAGCTTACATGTCTTGAATTTTTAGTTTTCTACCATATTATAGGTAAGAGAACTTAGGTATTCGTGAAATATTTTGGACTCGGGTTTATTGATAATTTTGTTTTGAGGTGTTCAAATTTCAAAATTTACAAATTCATGTGGTTAGTCATTTTATTAAAAGCTAGTTAGTCGATGTTTTCATTGTAGACTATGAACCATGTGTCCGTGTACACAATATCTCAAATCTGTAAAGTGATCGACTGATCTATTTATTTTTTCAACATTCTAATTTGAAAATACTGAAGATTATTTGAAATGTACGAATTTTATCAACGTAGTAGAATAGGGCGAAATTTCTTATAAACGTGGATTATGAGGGTCATTTTCATGTAAATATTATGCTCTTCCGTTAGCCAAAATCGAGAAATGAATTGCCAAATATTGCGCCTTTTCTATTTTTTTTTTTTTTTTTTTTTTTTAGTTTATATCCCTTTAACTTATGAAAAAGAAATAATATTTTTTGATGAAATGATAAATTTATTTTATAAAACGTTTTATTTTCAAAATTACTGATATTGATGATTTATTACTGGAATTAGGAAAAATACTAGGATATAGTTAACAATTTGCCTATAAAAATAATAATAATGAAAAAGCACTTTAATCTTTTAAACTACTTTTTGACTATTTTGAATGCAACATTCATGTAAAAACTGGTTTGAAGTATTTTCTTTTTCTTTTTTCTTTCTCTCTTTCTTTCTTTCTTTTTTTTTTTAATCTAAATTCAAAAGTAGCTAGGAATTAGAAGGAAAATTGATGTCCTGAGACAGGAATATATCGAAAAATCATGAAAATATAGATTTTATTTTTATTTATTTATTTTTATTTATTTTCTGTCTCTCTCTCTGCACATCGATATTCTGAAAAAAAAAAAAAAAAAGACAGTTTTTCCAGCATTCCAGTTTAGGGGATGGTGGATATGTTGTCCGATTGTGTATAAACCTAGAAAGTTTTAAACTTTTTTTCAAACTAAATAACGAGGGTCAGCTTAGATATTGATTTTTTTTTTTTTTTTTTTTTTTTTTTTGAGAAAAAACTCACTCTTGGCTAGTTTATATTCGGAAATATTACGGTATTTCGTTGAAATTTTTTCATCTTTGAAAAAACTTTTGTACATTTCTAAAAAAAATATTCATTATTCGAATTTCAAATTTTAGAAATATTAAATTTTTATTATTTCAGTGTATTTTAACGTTGTCTGTGATGATAAAATGCAAAAAATGCATTCTGACATCCGTACTTAATATCTAAACAAGTGCATATACATGCATGCGCGTCAATTTCACGCGCACGTGTATTTCACGCGCACACATATGCACATACACAAATAGACGAAGGGATATTATAAATACATTCTTATACATATGCTAATTTTTTTTCTGTTTTTCAAGCAAGCAGTTTGTTTTTAATAGAAAAAGGAATATTTTATGGTTAAAAAATATTCATGGAGTTTCCTTACTATTCATGTAAAAAACCTGATCGACAATTTAGAATATAACATTAAAGCTAGCTTTATAAAATAACGACCTTGAATTTAACAAATTATTTTTTGATAGAATCTATAATTATTTGTTGAACTGGACGAACGTTGGACCACAAATTATAAAATGTGAACACAGGGCTGGCCTTGATTTTAATTAAATAATTCTGTTTTCTTCAGAGTGTCTAATTTTTAACCGCATTTAGTTTTTTTTTTTTTTCATATATTTTTACTGTAAATTTATAATCATTAACTTTAGTCAAATTTAATTTTTGTCAAAATCAATTTAAAATTTTTAACATTGGTTTAAAAGTAAAAGATAAAATGTTCGAAAAAAAAAATTGCGCAAAGTGGTTTTAAATAATTTAAATATAATCTCCATAAAATCGCTAAGGTTAAACCAAATTTAGAAATGTTTAGGCTGTGAACTCATAATCATAATTTATTTTTAACTTTTGTCAATATCGCTTTAAAATTCGCGATTATTAAAAAAGGCTCCAATCCAAAAACCACATATATTTTACATTCTAACATGATTTTCAGTCTAACATGATTTATAAGTCAGAAAATTTCCTGTTTACAGATATTGTCTAACGTCATTTAAAAATTAGAAGATTGCCTAAGTAACCTATGTGATGACCTAAGTGACCTAAGGTTACCTACACTGTAAAAAATATGTCCTATTTGCTGCCAGAAATTCTCTGTAATTTGAGAAAATACGAGTAATTTACGAAAAAATTACGTTGTCAGGACGTATTTTCTCAAATTACAGATAATTTCCGGCAGCAAATAGGACATATTTTTCTACAGTGTATTTTTCTCTCTGCCCTTTTTTCAGGACACTCTTAGAGATGTTAAATTTTTTAATTTATTGCTACCAGTATTTTTATACAATAATTTCTAGCGTGTATAATCATGGCACATTACTACAAATATACTTTCTGCGCTAAATTAGTGGTGGCAAAAAAGGCCTAAATTTCTTATCTTTGAGTTTGTCCTGAAAGAAAAGGCGGAGAATACGATCTCTACAAAGTAATGCAAAGTGACCTAATAAACACATTTTAATTAATTTAAAAAAGATTACTATACAGATTTCCATCAACCATAGCTAAGAATTCTCTTGATTAAACCAGCGTTCTAATAAAAAAAAAAAAAAAAAAAAAAAAGAACAATAAATAAATAAAAGAAGAAAAGAAAGGGTAACGCATTAAAATTTATCTGTTTGTTTTTAAGCTACAATGCTACAGATAGACACATAAAGACAATTTATAACACTTTTTTCTTTTATTAAGGATAAATATATATATATATATATTTCATCAGGAATTTACTTATAAAAGAATGTTTCAAAAAAATTATTCGCTTTAATATACAATCTAACTTTATTAACGGCTGTTTTTCTAATGCAGGCGTTTGAAAGTGAATAAAAAATTGCTCTTATTTCATGCATCTATTCATTTAATTTCTTAAGAAAATGTCACTTAAAAAAAAAAATGCTAAGGTGATGCTGTAAAAAAAGATAAAATATTCTTTCGTTTTTTAACATTTTGTATAAACTATCCTCTTGTTTACGCCTGTTTATGAAATTTGCATGAACACTTAAAATATTTCAGTGTTCTCTCTAGTAAAATGAAATGTATTTTTAGACAGCAGCATAGAAACATTTTTTCCCTTGTAAAAACAATTCATAATAATGAAAAAAAAAATGTTCAGAGAATAAACCGAGTCTGCATTTATAAAAATTGAGTAAGAGATAATTAAAAAAACTCTAAACAAACTTTCCCTTTTATCGTCTTCTTTTTAATATTGTATGTGGAAAAAAATGCTATATTTTGATTTTTTACAACACTTTTTTTTTCTTTTTTCGCTCATTCTTTTTTATAATTCACATATGAAGTTGTGTCTTCCTGTTTCTTTGTGCATTTCGAAATTTTAATAAAAATTTAAATGTAGTTTAATATTTATTAGAATAAATACACATATATAATTTTTTTATTCTATATAACTCAGCATTTAATTAAAAAAAAATATCGACATTAAATAGTTTTGTTCTCATGTTAGAAGACCAAATTCTGTCATTTATACTATAGTTTTATTACTTATTAATTTGTTTATTTTTCATGAATTCACAAAATGCAATTTTTACAAGAGCAAAAAGTCCCTGAACTGACTACTTTCCACTATTGTAAAAAATAATTCGGCTAATCTATGAAAAAATTACAGGTCTCATGTTGTTTACTTGAAATACTTGCTGTATACTTTGTGTAAGTATATTGTTTTACTTTCAATATTCCTGATCAAATCTGTATAGCAACTGTGACAGACAATGTCAAATTAAATTTGAGATCTCGCAATCTCTATCTTATCACGACAATCATAATGAGCTTTAAATACATTAAATTAAATTTTACCAAATCTTAGTATTGGATTTTGGAAACCTTAGAAAGATTGATCACTTTGCTGTTATATAATTTCACTTATAGAACAAACGGATCAAAATTTAAAATATTAAAATTAAAAACATCGTACACTGCCTACTTGTCTAAAAAGTAGAGTAACGTCAACTAGGCGTTAGTAGCTGAGTTTAGCTGTCAAAATTTCGTGATTGTATATTTATTCAGGTATAGAATCTGCTATAAACTCTAAATCTTGGTTCGTTAATACCTTTACTAAAATGATCTTAACGATCAAAAATAATCTAACCATCAATAACAAATCAATTAAAAGGCTTTTTGGGGTTAAACAAGCCATTTCTTAAAATTACATAATATAATTTTAAAGATACCTTTACTTTTCCAAAGCAAGTTAATTATGCAAGTACATTGTAAACATTCTTGTTCCAATACTTTAGCTTCTTGTTTGATTCGCAAGCTGTAAAAGTGGACAATGACTAGAAAGACTTTATCTTTCAAGTTTATTTTTCTAAACCTTGATAAAGGTTTTCTTCTTAACTAGGGATGGCTTAGCTAGGGATAGATCTGTTGTGGTTCTGCTGATTGCTACTCATTTTTATTTATTTATTTCTGACGAATTTATAATTGCTGTGTTTCATTCCTCCATTTGTACAGAGTATAATATAAAACTGCACTTTTGAAACTATACACAAAAAAGTACCCCAAAAAACACTGCATTGTAGACACTTTTCCCATAAAATACATTTTCTTTTACAAAGATAATGCATTCTAAAAAGTATAAAATTAACTATACATCGTGATATAAAAGTACTTGATTGCAAAACAAAAACATTTAAAAAATTAAATATAAGTGTAATGTTTTATCTCTACTGATTAAAGTATGAAAATAAAATGAAATTTTAATTGTTGTTC
This sequence comes from Salticus scenicus, assembly GCA_963930645.1. Lineage (NCBI taxonomy): Eukaryota > Metazoa > Arthropoda > Arachnida > Araneae > Salticidae > Salticus > Salticus scenicus. Next base: position 265,644,505 of record OZ005653.1, on the reverse strand, counting down.
TTTTCTTTAAGCACAAAATTCATTTTATTAATGTAAAAAAAAAAAAAAGAAAAAAAGAAAAAAGAAAAGATTACCAATCTAAAATGAATGACACAAACATTAAATGTTAAATTCTAAGAAAAGGGACAAAGAAAGCGAAATAAAAAGTTTTCCATTTATATGAAAATTTGTTTTAAAACAAAATTTTTAATAGAAGTGCCTAGAAAACGGAATACACAAAATATTCACCAATCTAAAGACGCAATTTCTTTTTATAATTGCTTAAGTTGTTGAATTTCAAAATAAAAACGTCAGCTTTGTAAAGTTTTAAGTTTTGTCGTTTAGTCCAGAAAAGAAGAATATTATGACAAATATTTCAGAAAAGGAATCCATTGAATAATATCCAGAATGAGTTTGAATATTTTTAATCAGTATAATTTCTTGATAAGTTACAACAAATATAAATGTTCGCATTTTCAGTAGACTTCAAAATACCGTATACCTGTTAACAATTTTTTTATTTCTTGGAGTTATAGAATGCCTCTGTAGTTTTGCTTCATTTTTGTAATTTAATAAACTGAGCATTAATGAATGCTTTCATAATCTTTTATGTCGATTTAAATAAAGAAAATCATATTTGCCTATTTATTGCTATTAGAGAAAAATCTGAAATTTGACACATCATGGGCTTAAAAAAAATGTTCATGAGTAAATACATTAATTTAATCCTGATAGTACCAAAAAAAAAAAAAAAAAAAAAAAAAAAAAAAAAGTTTATTTTCCTAAAATACCATTTTTTTTTTTTTATTACTGTAAAAAAATTCTTTTTGAATTCATATACTAATTATCAACAGTTTATTTAAAAGGTTCATCATTAATATAACTGTGCAAAGTTCTTAGAAAATTACTATTAACGCCAATTATATAACGCCTTACTAAATTATTACTGATAACTGTCATTTACTTGAACTATAACTATTATTCACTTGAACTTACACTGTCTTTAATAATATATTTATCTCCTTACTAAAGTATTAGTGATAACTATCATTCCCTTAAACTAATAACGTCTTTAATTATATATTTAACTCCTTACTAAACTATTACTGATAACTATTATTTACTTGAAGTTTAACTATCATTCAATTAAACTAATAATGTTTTTAATAATTAATTGTCAAAAAATCCATGTTTGTAAAAATATTATTATCATTATTATTATTATTAATCAAAAAAACAATATTTTTTACTCAAATTTTTGTCATCCTAGAATCTTGGGTCTTGCTACCTTTGTATAAAATGCCTACGCCCACTGAAATACATTTTTTTTTTTTTTTTTTATTATAACTTATTTTGTAAGAAATCATATTATGTCGCAAATAAATATAAATTCAAATTGAGGATTTAAAATAATCTGTGTATAATATATATGTATTGCAAATCAAGGCACATTAAACAAGAAATAAAACACCCTGCGGAAATTTTTTTTATAAAAATTACATAGTGAATTCAGTTTGGAGTCAACTTAAAAATCCAAAAACGTGAAAAACAATTTCACAAGATTAAAGCTACAAATTATTTTTCTTCCAAACTTTTGTAATAAATCATATTCTGTCAATAATTAACATAAATTAAAATTCAGGATTTAAAATAATCTGTGTAAAATATATACGTTCTGCAAATCAAGGCACTTTTAACATGAAATAAAACACCCTGCGGGAAAAAAAAATATATATATATATAAATTACATAGCGAATTCAGTTTGGAGTCGACTCAAAAATCCGAAAATTGTGGGAAAAAAATTTCACTAGATTAAAGCTATGAATTATTTTTCTTCCAAAAGCAAGAGTTGTTGTTTTTTTTTTTTTTTTTTTTTTAAGTATAGATTGTATAGCTATGATTTTATTTCTTCCATTTTTCCCTGTAGCTAGCAGTTTTTGTGCTTTTGATACGGCGAAATTCAAAAGCTGACGTTCACAGCATTTTCCCTTTTACAATTCAAGTAAGATAGATATTTAAAGTTTTTGCTTTGGTCGAGCAAAATGTAAAAATTCTTCCACTTTCAAAGCAGTTCTTGCTTTAAAAATATGCTTACAGTTGGCAACAAAAGTATCCGAGCACTATCAAAAATTCCTATATAAAAAAAGTACACTTAATGCAGTTTTGTTAAATAATCCTTGTCGAATCATGTTCTTAGACTGATTAAAAACAGGATTTGACAAGGATTTATTTAACAAAACTGTATTAAGTGTACCTTTTTTATATAGGAATTTTTTGTTAGTACTCGGATACTTTTGCTGCCGTCTGTACAATGAGAAAATACATATACAAAAAAAAAAAAAAAAAAAAAAAAAGAAAGAAAGAAAGAGAAAAGAAAGAAAAAAAATAAAGAAAGAAAATAAAGAAAGAAAGAAAAGAAAGAAAGAAAGAAAAATCGTTTTCAATAATCTGAAATAATAATCTGGCCTTTTAATAATCTTAGAAAATTAAAATCCAATTTTTTCAAAACATTGTAATTTTTCAAAACATCTTTTAATCATTACATTTAAAAAAATAATATACTTATGCAAATAAATTTCCGTTATAACCAAAGTTTAAATAATAAATAATAAAATTGAAGGAAAAAACTACAATTGTAAATTTATTCATGCAGTTCATTTCTTAAATAGCAGATTGAAATAAATAGTGAATTATTAACTTTTTACGTTTGTTTCACTTTAATTAATATTTCTTAAAGTTTTGCTTATTTTTCTCTAATTTTACTTTTTATTTGAGCATAAAGACATATTTTTCTGCATTTGTGTTTATTCAGAAATTATCTCTGAGAATTAACTCTTTGAAATATAAATAAAACAAACTATTTTTTTTTTTTTTTTTTTTTTTAATTTACTTTTCGTTTTATGTACATTATTTCTCCTTTTACAGTAAGAATGCCTTTTCTGTTACACTATTACTTACTTTATCTCTTCATTTTAAAATATTATTTATTTTATTATTTGTATGTTTTAAATCTAACTAAACGATGACTGATATCCCTATGAGATGTTATTTTGTATGCATCAGTTGATTAGTTCAAAAAATTTATAGTTATCTTGTATAAACAGGCAAGTTCGCGATCTCGCAAATACGTTCCTTTAAAATCTGCTTTATGGATTTTCTTTAAACTTGCCATACTAACTTCCTTTTAGATATCCTTTCGTATATAACTGTTGGTTTCTAATAAACAGATGAGTCTGCCAAGTTTTGATGAAAAACGGAAATGGAGCCGAAAGTGCTGTCTTAACCCTATAAGGCTCAATTTCTTTTTTAGTGCGCGATAAAAATATATAGGTTGTAATTAGTGATCAGAAGATAGGGAAAACTTATAAAAATAAAAATAAAACCATATTTTACGGAAAAATCAACTTTTTAGCTCAACATACCGTATGTAACACATACATAAAAATATGATTTACTAATACGTTTACTATTGTAATAATAATAAAAAAAATTACCTCTGGAAAATATACACTTCGTTATAACACACAGTATTTTCTTTCGAGTCAAAACTGCTCAATAACTATTCTTTTTTTATTTTTGAATTCAGACAAACGACTGACGTATCACTTTCATTCAAATTTAACACTGAGTGCACTATAACAAAAACACGAACGACATCTTTAGGTAAAGATTCATATTACTACATTGCTAAATGTCAGTAGCTTCTATCAAGATTTCATATAGAATGGAGTATGAAGATTTCATATGAAGGCCCGGGGTTCGATTCCCGGCACTGGTATTTTTCACATAGTTGGTAACAAATCAGCCTTCTACTCCATTCTGTATGAAATTAATTTCCAGGTTCATGAATTAAATTTCTGAATTCTATCAAAATGTCAAGAGATGCCGCTACTAATAGTTTTATAGCTATAGGAACGATTAAAGTCGGTGTTCCACATATGGAACTGGGTGCCTTGTAGGGTAAAAAACGGCTCTAACGATTTTCTTCAAATTTGCTATATAAACTCCTTTTTGGATATCTTTTCCCATGTATTACTTGGTTGCTATAGAAAAGTTAATAGTCGCCTGAGGTAAGTCAGTTTTAAATTACCATGCAAATTCTATTTTAGATATCTTTACAATACGACGTATCCAGAAGCACTTTTTTTATTAACTTTTTGTACCATTATTTCCATAATATGAAATTTATAATAAATTTATGCAAGCAAAGTGAAAATTTACCTGTGAAGATATATTATAAATTTTATGTTAAGAAAAAAGTGATACGAAAATAATAATAAAAAAATGTCGTCTGTGTCACTCCTGGACGTATGAATTAGTTTGCTGTTACACTAAAATTCTTAGGTGTCAAATTTCATAATTTAATTTTATGTTTCTGACAACACTATCTCCAAAAAATATATACAATATGTGTAGTGTAGGGAATAAAATGGAAGTCCTGTGGTTATTACACACCAGATTTTTTTTTTTTTTTTATCCCAAATATAAACAGCTACGAAAATCAGAAATGGCAAATTTGCTTTTCATTTAAAGTTAATGGTGTCAAAATTTATATGCGCATGATTCCTTACATACATTAATATTCTGAATAATAGTTTCTTTTTCTTTTTCTTTTTCATTTTTTTTTTTTTTTTTTAATCCCAAGTAGAAACAGCTACGAAAATCAGAAATGGCAAATTTGCTTTTCATTTAAAGTTAATGATGTCAAAATTTACATGCGCATGATTCCTTATATACATTAATATTCTGAATAATAGTTTCTTTTTCTTTTTCATTTTATTTTTTTTTAATTCAAATTGCGAAGATATTCTTCTCAAAAAATAAATAAATATTAAAAATAAACAAAACATTTTACGTTTATTTAGTATAGTTGATTATATAAAATACGAAGTCATCTTAATTTTTTCTCTATCGTATTCATTTATATTTAGACTATGCCTTTTATTATTATGTTACTCGTGATATTCTGCCGCAAAATGGTGACAACGCTTTTTTTGCTGTTTAAAAGAAGTTCTCTCTTTTTAAAAAATCTCAATCCTCTAATTTAAAATCTTTAGAAAATAATAGATTTTAGGAATTGCTGATCAATATGCTGTTAACAGTGGCACACCGCCATTCTCTGTTAAAGGTAACTGTATGTCAACTTGACGAAAAGCTAAGGAAAACAAGTAATTACTCTGACAAACAAGACAAGTTTAGAAGGTAGGTAAAATATTAGCTTTCTGAACGCCTCGCTTTCTTGGCGTGTTTTATGGAACTTTAAGAACTTTTGCAGCTTTTGTTTTTGCAAATAAATGTTTGTTGAAACTAAATTCAGATGACAAGGAAAATCATTAGCTTTGTAGTAACAAAGTTTCTTGAAGGAGATTTTTACCTATAACGCTCATTGTTTAATTTATGTGTTATCTTAAAGTTAATCTTAAATTAAAGTATGTTGCTGCAAAATTTTCTTTCTTTTTTCTTTCTTTTGTTGTTGTTGTTATTGCAGGAATGAAGTGTTTGTTTCACATTGAATCTGTGTGTCGCAACGAGAGAGAATTGCATGAGATTTTGTGAAAGAAAATTCAAATAATTTTTAGTTCATATCACAGATGAAGAACATATTGCGATTACTACATTTACACTTAAAAAAGAATTTTCTAAAAGGAAATAACAAACCCTTAATAACTAAGTTAGAGGCTAATGTAACAGACTGTTTTTAAAAAAAAGTAGTAATATTGCACCAAAACTTGAGACAGCATAATTGCCTCAATTTTTCGTTGTAACGTTACAAAAATATGATGTAATGTTAATGATGTTGGTGCAATTTTAGGTGCAACATTACTGAAAAACAACTTATTTGGGTAACATTGGACTAAAAGGTGTGTAACATTACACCATACAGCACGAAATAACAAAAGTTTTTGGAAATTATGCTGCCTCAAGTTTTTGATGTAATGTTACATCTTTTTTTTTTTTTTTTAATATAGCATATCATTTAACATTCAATATGTCAAACACAATACTTTGGAAATATGCTACATTTGTATATTATACTCATTTATTTCTTATATAGATATTCGCTTATAAATTTTTCCTAATTTTTGAAACTACCCTCCTATAAACCTAGTAAATAGACGGCTGGTTAAATATTCTTCTTTATTATTTCTTTAATTTCTCATATGTATGATTATATTTAACCTGGCTAAACTTGCACTTCATGTATATGCAACAAATACATTTTGGTTAATATGCAATTTTATCCAACAAGGCACTTACTTTTATTAGTGATTATAGGGTTCAAGTATATACGAACTACAAATATTTAAAAGTTTGAAAAAAATTTTTTTTTGTATGTTAAACGTGGAAAACTATATGGTAAAAATCTTTAGTGAAAACTAGAATTTAGGTGAATAGCAGTTTTTGATGGAATAATTTTTATACATAGAATGAAATAAATATAGTTTGGTATACCCAATCTTATCTAAGAAAATGTTTAATAATTTATTGAAACATGCTTGGATGCATCAGAGTTAAACGTTCTTTTTGAATTATGCGTAATAAATGCATTCAAAAGTGTTTATATTTATCAGCAGAAAGATCACTCTTTATACATATATTTAAAATTTTAAGCTCGAGTCTCTGTGGTTTAAGCAGAGAGAAAAATTTTTTTGAAAATTATACCTTATATGCAAGACTGAATTTAGAATAAGAGAGATTTTATTAAACCGGAATATTATTAGATACGTCAATTGATGTACATTTGAGTATATGCCACTAATTTCAATAAAATTTATTAAACATGGAATAATGTAATTTGCTGTAATATATCATTAAATAATTATTATTAAAATAATTCAATAAATAATTATTATTCAAATAATTCTGTATAAACAATTATTAAAATAATTAGCTTTATAATTCTTTTAAACCTGAATTATCATCAGAGGATCGTAGTTAAAGAAATTTGAATATGTGATCAATTACAATAAAATTTGCTTGGCGTGAAGTAACGTATATATGTTAAATAAAATTTGCTATTGTGTGCAATTAATAATTTCGAGATTATTCCTTATGTGCAATGCCGTATTTCAAATATGTAAGACTGTATTACGCTTATATATTTTAAATTGGGCATTGCACATAAGCTAGGTACATGATACGATAGTTGCACATAAGCTAAGTACACATAGCTAATATATTATTAAAGGTGGTTATTAAAATAAGTTTGTTTTTGTGACTGATTTCGTAGAATAACAAGGATTTATATATAAGCTACAGACAAGCCTAACTTTTATAAATCTGGCCTACTTATATGAAACAAAAATTAAATCTTAAAAGAAAAAAAAAAGTACATAGTTCCCATCAAAATCTTATCATTTTCTGTTTACAATAGCTATGTTTTGATTTGTCTATCTTTATATAACAAGTGACATTTTTGAAATTTTATCAACTCAATCGGTCGAAAATATTGCTCTATTTCATTTTTCAATATACTAAAATCGATTGTTACCCAATCAATTCGTTGCCAGCGCTTTACCAATATGTCTTTCTTTTGAAGAACAGCAGAATCTGCTATTCGAATGCTAAAATAACGATACGGCGGATCGATTCAAAATGGAATTGTCGGCTCCAGTGTCTCTTTAATGCGGGATCGATTTTTGTCTTTTTCTTCGCACATTCGTTTTCTCTACCGAAACGTAAAAGTCTCAAGTTGGGTGCAAAATAAACGAATGTATGTTTTAATGAATTTGTAACAGATCATGTCGCTTCAAGTGGAAAACTAATGAAGGCCATGTTCTGCTACTGCTCGCGATAGAAACTGGCGATAACCGAGAAGCGAAAAAAAGATAAGGAGGCAGTTCGTTAGTTCAGTTTTTTTAACAAATAGAAATAACGATTTCAGACTTTTCATTCATTTAAATAACTTGTAATGCTGGTAAAGATAAAATTAGAAAATAATAATAATAAAAACTAGGATCAATTTTGATTTTAACATAGTTTATTGTTCATGTTACTTTAAAAATCTCTCTATATAAATGACTAAGAGAGTTTTTTCCTGTAAGTCCGTGGCTGGACGCAAGTTGATTGGCTAAGAGAGATTTTCTTCTGTTTGTCTGTGTGTTGTTGCCATCAGCTTTTCATACTTTAGTTAATTTTAAAACTTGTTACCAGCTTTTCATACTTTAGTTAATTTAAAAAAAATCTAATTGTCCGATCGATAAGTTAATTAAACCGACGGATTCAGAAAAAATGTCCCTTTTATTTGGTACCTTATTTGTAACGAAATTTTGATTAGAATTTTTAAAATTAATTAAAATGTGAAAAAAATAACCTGGTAAAAGCTTTAAATGTAGACTTTTAAAATTTTAATTCTTTTCTAACTTATTATTTTTTTTTTTTCAGACATAAAAGGAAATATGCTTTCACGCGAAAAATAAAAAATTATGAAATATTTTACTCATACACATGACAAAATGAAAATTGAAAATGGAGTAAAAAAACAATTTAGGTAAAGTTGCATGAGAGTTCCAAAAATTAATGGAAATATAAATGAACGTTAAATAAATAAAATAGACGTTTGCTCAATCACGTGATATTGAAAACCAAAGAATCGAATTCAGTAAATATAGAAAGGAAAGAAAAACGAAAAGAAAAGAAAGAAACAAAATAATAATAATAATAATAATAATAATAATAGAAATAATAACATGAACCAACGGGAAACCAAAGCGGGCTTTAAAGCAATTTCATGATTTCTTTAAATTTTATTTTTGTTTGTAAAGCGATATAGAAAAGAGTTTCCTTTAAATATAGTGACCAGCGAAACGAGAAAAGCCTTCATTGATTCACTACCTTCATTGATTTCATGAATTAAAAAATGGTTTCGTTAACAAACTCTGATCTATTGGCCTGCAGACCATCAGGCCGAGTTTTGTACATTTCGAGTTTGATTTAGAAATTTTTCCCGCGTTCGGAATTCGGTTCGTTCCCGAACCGGGGCTTTGCTAGTTAAAATATAAAACGGTAACGAAATAGCAACATTTTTTTTTTTTTTTTTTTTTTTTAATAATGAAACATTTTATTTAGACGTTTTAGACTGATATTTCTTCTTGAAGGGATAAAGAATGATGAAATTAATATTAGTATTATTTGTTTTCATTCTATCGTTTTCCAAATTCTGTCATAAAATCTATCATCAATATGAAAAGAGCCTGTTTTAAAGGATAAAAAGTAATTTTAAAAATAAAATGGCTTTTTTTACAGGGAAAATAAGGTAAAATAATGCCTAGCTTTAAAATGCTCCATGAGAGTTCTAAATTACTCTAAACCTCTAATTTCTTTATTGTACAATTTTTGTATGTAACTGAGCACATCTGTGCATTGCATTTTTTGTATCTCAGTTAAAGCAACAGCTACAAACAAATAAAGAGTAAAATTTGATATTTTCATTATTATTATTTTTTTTTCCATACAACGAAACTCGAGAATTCGTAATAAAACAAATTCGCAAGAAGCATTTTTTACTTTCTCTTACCCATAAGGTAGAGAAAGTATTGTTTCTGGGTCAAATTTTCGAACGCGAGATTTTGTTATATTTACACGTTTTGAGGTCCCCTGAATACGAAAATCATGTTTTTAGCAAATGGTCTGTGTGTATGTCTGTGTGTCTGTGTGTCTGTATGTCTGTGTGTGTGTCTGTGTGTCTGTCTGTTATCAGCATATCTCAAAAACAAATTATGGCAGAAAGTTCAAACTTGGTATTCTAAATGTGCATCATATAGAGATGCTACAGTAAGCTTTTCGTTAAGATCAAGCAAATGGTTCGTGTACAGGGACAATCAAGAGAATTTTAATACATTACGTCTATGGGGGAAATTGCAGGTAAGCAGAGTTTAACGTCTATAGATTGCACTAAACCAAATGAAACGAATATATATTTTTTGTAATAGAGATAGTTAACTGGGAAAAAAAAATTGTGCATGTAGGAGCCTCGCCTCCCCCTGGGGGGGGGGGGAAGTTCCCCCTCGAGGGGAGTAAATTTTCATGATGGGTATCTTTCAAAAGAGCTCGCTAATACCTTTAAAACGAATGGTTGAACCATCGATCTGCGATAATTTAAAACAAAGTTATCGATTTTTTTTTTTACTTTTAACGAAAAAAAAACTTAGAAAAAAAATCGTATTTTTATTTTTGTTTAAATATTGAGAATACAATGGACTTTTTTTTTTGGATATTTGGTGTTATACTACTTCTCTAATATGGAAATCGTCTGCATTATCATAAAAGATAATTTTTTTGAGTAATATTTTTAATAAATTTTTTTAAAAAACAGAATTTTTTTTAAATAACCGAATTAAATTCTATATAAATGTAGGTGCATTAATGAAACGTGGGGTTGAGGGGGGCGGTAGCCCCCCTCACACAGAACTAATTATCATATAAAACTCTTCAGAAGCCTAATATGAATTGTTTAACACAGGTTTACATAACAGTACTCGTTATCTTACCTTTTAATCTGCAACCTGTATTTATAGTAATAAATTTCAGGGTAAGAGAAAGTCGTGTGAGTGACACACCAGATTATTTTAATTAGTTATTCCCGAAATTTGGAACTCCCAAAAAATAAATTTAAGGCTTAAAACTTTGTAAAAACTTTTAATTAATGTTTGTGGAACTGTTGAAAGATATTATTTTATAAGCATTATGTAGCTTCTTACATATTATAATATCTAATCAGATACTTTTAATAGCATCGATTTTCATAAATTTCATTCCCGTTATGGTCTTCGCACATTCATTTCCTCCAGCGAAACGCAAAAGTCTGAAGTTGATTTCATAATAAATGAATGAAAGTCTCAATAAATTTGTAACTGATCATATCACTTCGAGTGGAAAACTTTTAATGAAGGTCATGTCTGCCTCTATAGAAATTATCGATGGCACTGGGAAGAAAAAAAAAGTAAAGATAAGGAGCTGTTCGTTAATTCAAAAAAATCTTTTAGCAGTTAATAAAATGATTTAAAGTTTTTTATTCATTTAGGTGCTGATAAGGATGAAATGATAGTAATAAAGAAATATATATATATATATATATATATATATAAGTCTATGTAATTTCGATTTGTCTGTCTTGGTGTTCGACTGCCTGTCTGTTTGTGCTCTAATTTCCAAAAATATTTTCAGAATTCCGTAAAAATGATGTATGTTATTTTAGTTCTTTGTGGCATGTTCCTTTAAAAAAAAAAAAAAAAAAGTTTGTATACAGGGACAAACTGAAAAATTCCAATGCATAGCGTTCCGTGAGAGGGATTTTTATCAATTGTTTCTAAAATACTTTGTTCTGAAGAAATTATAGTGAAATTCACGTTTATTATTCATATGCACAAAAACATTTTTCCAGTAAATTATAGTATGACTGACAATAATTTTTACAGGGACGCAGAAAAGTATAGAGAGGTATTAAGAGCTATAAAAGAAAATTGCTGCGATTGCTTTTTCATTTGTGTTACATCCCAGCAAAACCTCAAATGACGGCCAGGATGAGGCCAAGTGCTGGTTGCCAGCAGTAGCTGCAATTGGCCCGCCGGTGGCAAAAGTTAACGTTGCCGCAGGGAATATGTTACGCCGGCCATCAGTTGGCCGTATTCAACCGATCCATTGTTGGCAGCCAGCAGTAAGTTAAAAAAAAGTTAGTGGGCCGGTGAATGGGTCGTTGCTGGCAGCTAGCAGTATGATGAAAATATGTAATGGGCCACTGTTGGTAACGAACATTAGGTTGGAAATTGTTAGAGGGCCAGTGTTGGGCCATATGGTGGCAAATATAGTTTTTCCATGTTGTTGCTGGCAGCCTACAGTGGGCCAGCTGTGGCAAACATAAAAAATTATATTACTGCCGGCAGTCTTCATTGGTCCTTTATATTTTCCTATTAAGGGCCCGCTTCACTCACCGTCACCGGAAGCCGAAGCCAACGTTATTCTATGGGAAATTTTCTTTACAAATAACTTATTAACTAATACATATTTTTAAATTCTGTTTTCACATTCGGAAAATTCCCAACTGTTAAATTGACGGACTTTTTAAAAAAAATCATTTTTTTAATTTTTTATATTTCATTTTGAAGCTGCAAAATACAAATTTTTAATATGTGAAATTTTTCATTTTGCAATTTCAAAATAAAATATTAATAATTAAAAAAATACATCTTTAAAAAAGGTCCAAAAATTTAAAAGTTGGGAATTTTCTGAATGTGAAAACAGAATTTAAAATATGTATTGATTAATAAGTTATTTGTAAAGAAAGTTTCACATAGAATAACATTGACTCGGACTTCCGGAGACGGTAAGTGAAGACGGCCGTTAATAGGCCAGCAGTGATTTGGTTATACCTAGTATATTATTTTATTGGTGATACCTTTAATTTTATTAGTGCTTTTTTTCTTTTTCTTTCATTCTTTTTTTTCTTTTTTTCTTTTTTTTTTTTTTCTCTCTTTTTTCTGATGAGGTAGCAACCTGTTTTTTCTATGCATCCAATATTTAATTTGATTTTGTACATATTCATTTTTAAATACTATTTACAAGTATTTGATTCATACACCATGGCTATAAATTCAGGATTTCTAGTACAGCATATAAGAAATATTCAGTTGATCCATTACATTTTTTGGAATGAAGTAGAATATGTTTATTTTATTTATTTATTTATTTATTTTTTAAGTGTTCAAATTTTAATATGTTTAATTTTGTTAAGTTATTTGATATAAATAAATGTAACTTTACATGTGAAAATTATAAAATATTGAAACCAAAATTGTTATAAAAAGAGCATTGTAAAAAACTAAACACCATAAACTCAAAAAAAAAAAAAAAAAAAAAATTCAGCAATTGTTTCTGGTCGAAATACCCCAAAGGCTCTTCATCAGGTGAAACAATGTGGGCATGAGTGCAGCAAAAATAATTTGCTGCATTCACGCTTTTTGTTAGACTCACGAAGGGATGTTTTATTATTTCAACCTGAAAGAACTGATACATTTTTTTTTTTTTTTCATTGGGGTGGGGGGGGGGGGGACAATGATTATGTTTATTTACAAATGTTTCTATTCATTACTATCAGGATTTCTTCGCTTTCTTGTCCCTACACTTAAATGAATTTAAAAAAAAAAAAAAAAAAAAAAGAAAGAAAGAAAGAAAGGAAAGAAAATCAATAGATAAATATATATATATATTTTATATTACTTTAAAATTAATAACTAAAGCAAAGTTCACTGAAATCACATAAAACCAAGTTTTGATTCTCCGCTGCTTTAGCAGCGTCTTCGTCTTTCGCGCAATGTTCGACCCGGGTCTCCACTGCCTTTGATAGAGCCTTATCCGACAGGTTCAATTTGTGTGTTTATCGGTAGTCAGGCGATGCTACTATTATTCAAGAACTACAGTTTTACTATAACTCAGCATCTATTAAACATCTTAGTTTTGGTACCATGTATCAGAGAATTTAGTTACATAAAATAGTTTTCCTATCCCTCGCTCTATTATATTAAATTTATATTTAGAATAAATTTATTATACTATAAATTTATAATATGATTAATATAATTAAAATATATAATAATATTAATATAATTATTCTATATTTATGTATTCATTTCTCAAAAATTCTGTCAGCAATTTCACGCCGAAGATAGTATTAAGATATGCCATTAGCACTATTTCAATCCCATGGTGCAATTATGTTTTTGAAAAGTTTAAATATCACTTCCAGTTTTTAATATTTCATTTTGGTTTGTTTATTTTAATAATAGTTAGTCATATTTCAAAATGTATGAAAGAGCAATACTTCGCCATTTATAACTACTTCACTCGTGCCTATTTTATTCACATAATGAATGGTCGTGGAATCATTTCGACCTGAAACTTTTTTTTTTTTAATTAATTATTATTATTAATGTTTTTTACAACTTTGTAAATTAAATTTACAAAGTTCTTTATTTACTTTTTTCAACACCAGCTCTTCATTACATTTTTTGCTGCAATAAGTATATGTTTTAAAATCTGTCTCTCTCTTGTTTGTTTTAGATAAGTTATTTATTTATTTATTTATTTATTTATTTATTTTTTCAATTTATTAAAATAAATTATGAGAATTTAGAGAATATTTAGTAAAATGACAGGAAAATTAGTGCTGAAGAAGGAAAAAAGTAAGTTAATTTTATAGATTATGAAACAACACACCAGTCGTTTCCACTCAAAATAATTAAGCTTGACCCATCATCAGGAAAAGATAAATTGACTACAAGTTCAGCATAATGTCATCAACGAAATGTAGTAGCTTAAAAACAGTTTGTCTTCAAAACCTTGAGGTCGATAACCGAGTTAAAAACTACGTTTACCATAAAGCGAAGATTAGAGATAGACGTGTGTTTGAAATGCAAAAAATGCAAGTTTTTAAAAGTGTCGTTTTTTGTGTCATTTTGTTAATATCAAAATTCCTATGTTCATATATTTTTTAATACATAAAAAGTTGAATAAATGGATGTATAAGAATATTTTAGGCTACAAAATTTCTTTCCAATAGTGGGGTTTCGCGATTATCAAGAAAATTATTAGATAATAAAATTTGAATAGTTCCGACAACAGTAAAATAAGTTCAGACAACCCGACCCACATTAAAATAATAATAATAATAATAGTAATCTGCATGAATTTTATCAGTTATTACTATACATATTTTACCCCTGTTATATTTTATTATTATTATTGATGTTGCTGTTGTTAAATAAAGTGGTCAGAAAACATAAAAATGATTTATGAATTTACACATCTAATAATTTTCCTGTCAAAGCAAACTGGTACATGCGTCATGAAGATATAACAAAAAGAGTTTACATAGCGAATTAACAAAAAAAAAAAAAAAAAAATCGTTAGATCAGTTTTTTGAAACACTCATTTCCTAGATTTGCAATTGCTTCCACCTAATAAGGACTTTTGTCAATTTTCCTGTATTAAGCAAGTATTACATGCTAAAGAGCGAGTAAAAAGGGGTTTATGTAGCAAATTTGAAGAAAGTTAAAGTCGTTTTTGAGATATCGGCTCACTGTCCCACTGATAATTTTCACCAAAACTTAGTAAACTGATCTGTTCACCATAAACTAACAATTGCATACGAAATGATATCTAAAAAGGAATTAATATAGCGATTTTGAAGAAAATCCATAAAGCTGTTTTTAAGAGAAAGCACTTGTGAGACTTAAAAAATTTGTGTATTTTTATAGGTCGTTTATCAATTTCCCTGAACTAACAAGTACAAAAGGACATCCAAAACAAAGTTTATATAAATTTGAAGAAAATCGCCAGTTTTTGAGATTTCCAGTTTTCAACAAACGTTGGAAAAATAATCTGTACACTATACCTGTCTTAATCAGAAGTTCGTCGTTCTTTATTAGTTTTGTAGATATGATAATCAGAAAATTTCCAGAAACATATACACATACATACAATACAATACAGATACACAAACACACAGACCAATTGCCAAAAAACACTTTTCTGACTCACGAGACCTTAAAATATGTAAATCAGGTGAAAACTCGATATCAAAATTTTTGACCAAATACAATGCTTTCATTATCTACAGTATTCGGATTATGGAAATGAATAATAATATTAATAATTAGTTGACACAAATCCTAGCATAATTTCAGATAGAAATCAATATGTTATTGAAGAATTTGTTTAATAGCGTACTTCAAATAGTTTGAATCTATAAGCTGTTAATAAATAAATATACTTTATAGGCCCGTAAAAAATAGAAAGACTCCATGAATCTTTATACATTTCATGCGATAGTGACATATATTACACCTACAAACTTTTAGTTGTATACTTATAATAATTTTCATTTAAAAATAATTGATGAATTAACTAATTTTTCTTCTTTTTTTTATTTTATTTTCTGAACACAGTTCCTCGTTATCTGAATAAATAAATCTCCTCTCTGCCCAGTAGCTCAACCAACGCTGACGCAGCAATTATCAGTTACATTTTGTTGTTGTTTTATGAAAGAAGTACAGATGGCTTTCTGTTCTGATTTAGTGTGTAGGATTTCTCACGCATGCAAAAATTCAAGAAAAACAATTTCACTTGTTAACGGCCCTCTTCACTCACCGTCGCCGGAAGCCCGAGTCAATGTTTTTCTATGGGGAAATTTTCTTTACAAATAACTTATTAACTAATACATATTTTTAAACTCTGTTTTCACATTCTGAAAGTTCACAGCTGTTAAATTGACGCACCTTTTCTAAAAAATTATTTTTTTAATTTTTTATATTTTATTTTGAAGTTGCAAAATACGAATTTTCAATATGTGAATTTTTTTCATCTTGCAATTTCAAAATAAAATATTAAAAATTTAAAAAATACATCATTAAAAAAGGTGCGTCAATTTAACAGCTGGGAACTTTCAGAATGTGAAAACAGAATTTAAAAATATGTATTAGTTAATAAGTTATTTGTAAAGAAAATTTCGCCATAGAAAAACATTGGCTCGGGCTTCCGGGGGCGGTGAGTGAAGAGGGCCCTTTTGTATAAGTTGAGGAATCGCTCGCCCTTCAAATTTTCAGTGGTGATATTTTTCAAAAGAAACTCATCAATAACTTTCAAGTAAATGACTGAATTAAATTTGTGGTAAATTAAAACAAAGTTATAAATTATTAAAAAAAAAAAAAAAAAAAAAAAAAAAACAAGAAGAAGAAGAAGTCATTTTTTCAGAAGTTGGCACAAAATTCATTTATTATTATTATTATTATTATTATTATTGACAAACACTGTTCTAAAATGAAAATCGTTTCCATGCATTCAGGAAAATGATTTTAACAAATTATTTGCACTACGCAAATTTACATAATAAAAAATATAAAAGCATGTTTTGTGGTGCCACAACATACTAGTTTTTGCTAAAAATAATAAAATCAATAAATTTGCTTTAAAATATCACAGATGTATAATATAACGTTCGTTTAAAGATATTAACGAATTTTTTTTCAAAAATACTCATATTGGGATCCGGACATAATATCGCGGGACAAAATCTCGCCGGACAAAATCTCGCGTAAAACAAATAGTAGGATCTATTTGAAAATTTGATTTTGTGTCACGCGTGATCTCTGGAGGGGGCCACAGGGCCTTATAAATATTAATTAATTAATTAAAATAAATAAATAAATAATTAAATAAATCATAGAGTTGAATTTCATTATTTTATCTATGTTTATTTTTAAGTTATTCTATCTTTTGCTTTTCACTAGTCAAAATACATTTTAAAAATCGTGTACATCATTGCTGACATTAAAGCTGAACACTGTTCACAAACTTGAATTAAAAGTTTTAAAATTAATAAGCACGATTGAATTCATTATGACTAATTCTGACAAAAAATAAATAAATATAGTTTTTAAACTTCTTTAAGTAAAATTTATAAAAAAAATTATTGTAGGTTTGTCAGAATGTCAGTGCTCTGACTAAGGTATGTGTTGTCATGAAATTTTATACATCATTACTAATAATTACCAACTCTTTTTACTTTGTATTCATTTACGTCTACGATATTTTGTCCCGAGAGATTTTGTCCCCAAGCCCTCATATTGGAAATTTACTCTATCTGATATACTTCTCCCTCAGGGGTGGAGGAAGCAATGTTTGTACATTAAAGGGAAAAAAAAACGGAAGAAGTAAACTTTTTAGGCTACTGTCTTTTTCATAAATTTTTGAGCGCACACAAAGAGACAGACAGACAATTTTTCATATTATGTTCATGAGAACAACCCAAAACGTGCAAAATCTATCGAAAACCGGATGTCGAAATTTTTCCCGAATCTAATGCTTTCTTCTTAACTACACTGAAGGAAGAAAAAATAAATAAAACATAAACTATAAATAGTTATAATTGTTCTAATAACTTTCTCCCGTCCATATAATATAAATATATAAAATAAAATCCATAATTTTTATTTTATTAAATCAATTAAAATAATAATAACAATGATAAAATACTAGAAGGTTAGCGACTATCATAATTCACTAAAACGGATCAACTGGATAATTGTTATATATTTCTAGAAATCCTTTTGTTATAACAATGGCTTTAGAGCGAAACATTTTTAAAAAATAGTATTTAAAAAATAATACAAAAACAAATTAATAATGGAATTACTTACTCATATATTCTTTTTACAAGATTTTCAACCTCGAAGACGCACCCGCAGACTACATTAACGAACAACAACTTCGTATGAAATGGCGGAAAGCGAGGGAATTTCAAATGAACAGAAAAAGAATCACAGCGCCCTCTATGCATACAAATTGGTTATGGCATAATAATTTGTGGCCACAACATGAAAAACATGAGGTTGGACGTGTGGTGATAGCCTGCATAAGGCCATCTGTGTTTGTGCCACCTCTGGGCCACCGACCATTTTGCTTTAGGCTTCCATCACTGCTGGCAGCCATAAAAGGCCCGCTGCTGGAGTTATATGGGGCAACCGGCAACTGATGGCAAGTGCAGGATGCCAGCAGTAGGCCATAACGAGCCCGCCAGTATAAGTTTTGCTGGGATGTTTTTAAAACTTTCTAACAATGCTTGAGAAGTGTGATTATGATTTCAATTATTCTGTCTGCTTGTCTTTATGTCCGTTTGTCTGTCCGTGATCTCATCTCCATTAATATTTATAGAATATTTTGAAATAAGTTTATGGAATTAAAGTTTACTACAGCATATTTTCTATTAAAAACGATATAAACAGCGCAATAAGGTACAAGGATTGTTTACAAGGATTTTCAAAAATTTCCAGTGAATTGCGGTCTATGAGAGACATTTTTAAAGCACATTTTAATACCTTTCTACAACATACAACACAACGAAACTAATATACATTATTAAGATTCACAAAACGATTTAAATAGAGTAGGTTCAACGTAACAGATTGGTTTACAGATCCCCCACAAAGTTGTTATGATCCATCATGAGATATATTGGAAAATTGCTCAATGTAAAATTTTAGTGTTTTGAGAAATATTTTAGTACATTCTAGGCGTGTATGCAAAGTTGAGGTGATATACAGGGTTACATAAAAGCAAAACCTTTAAATGCCTCCTCTTTAGAAATAAAGTTGTCAAGATGCTTTTGTGAGACTCTTTAGTGCATAGATAGAAATTAGATAATGAACTTTTAAAAATTAGAACTGAAAATTAGCAATAGCTTTTTTAAGGCTACACAAAACCAATCTACGATAGAATTTTAATTTAAAGTAAAGAAAAAGTTATAAAATTAATTTTTGCGGGTTTTCTTTCTTCCTAGTTAACAACAAAAATTTTTTAAGGTGCCATTACAGAGGCAAAACACATTAAAGGTTAAACGATGCAAGGAGTTATATACAATTGGAAAATGTTTATATATAATTCATGCGTACCATATAATTTTTCGTTACTGCTTAAATTTTTAACTTTTATCGAATGACTTCCCTGATAGGGAAAATTTAACATTTTTTTACTAATTTAATGAAAATCGACACATAAAATTGATATTAGTATCAAGCGTATAAAAATGAATTCATGTAAGAAATGCCAAAGGTAAGAAATACCAAAGGTGCGCTTTTCACAGTCTTCACGTGTATTGTAATTTATATATAACTTAAAGCTTCTACCATCAACCTTAGAAAAAGTATAACGAACATAAAAAATGATTAAACGTAAGTAAACATACATAATGCAGATACCTACATAAACAAACATACATAAATAAACATACATAATCAAACATAATTATTTACATTTTTTTTTTTTTTTAAGGTTTTGATCTTCTTTTTAAAGTATCAATGGTATACTGAAGTGTCACACTCTCTACTAAATCCTCATTAAATAATATAATGAAGTGATATGGAACTACATGGCCCTAAACTCTACATATAACAGTTTTTATTCATGAAAGGAATTTATGGAGTGCTGCCGCTATTTTTCTTTGGCATTTTTCATAATTTTCACCTGTTTTATAATAAATTTATGTATTACTTCAAAAATTTACTATCAATCCTTATAAAAATATAAAGGACACAAAAAATAAACGTATTTTTCCTTCACATTTTTTAAAGATTTTTCGATCTCTATGTACTAGTAGAGTACACTAAAGTGTCACACCACTAAATCCTCATTAAATAATATAATGAAGTAATATGTATAATTTTTATTCATTAATCTTCAAAAATTACTTTTGAGTAACTAATATACATATATATATATATATATATATATGTTTCAAATACATTTTTTTCCTATTTCATAATGCAGTAAATAAAGACTTAAGATTGCTGTAGATTTTTGAAGGTAATACATTAACTAGTTGGCATAATACTCAGTTCTCCATCACATATATGCTCTCATAAATTTATGGTATAGGACATACTATATTCATTTTAAAAGAAATGAATTTGAATAATCGCGCGGCACAGTGACAGATTGAAATGCCCCACTTAACAGACTACCCACCATTCAGTTCGATAGATTTACCTTATTCTACTTTATTAATTTATTTTATTAAGGTTAGTTTCATAGTTTAGTTTTCAGTCAATTCCAGGCAATTTCCAGTATAATCATCCTCAAAATGCAAATTTATATGAAATATTGCAATATTGCTCTATTCTGCCATGCTGATAAAAAATATTAAATTTCGAATAACTTACGAAATTTTCAAATTAGAATATTTGTAGCCAATGATGTTCAAGCCAATATCATAAGAAATACTTTTAAAATAGTCTGACCCCTTTACAATGTAAATATCCTTCCAATGGACGTTTAAGCGAAAATTTGCCCTACTCTCGCACGTTAAGAAAATCGTAAATTTCGAATAACTCACGAAGTTTTCAGTACAGAATGTTACAAATTAATAGAGTTTTTGCCAGCGCCATAAGTAATGTTATAAAACTGGTCTGACTTCTATGCGATCATTTGTTCTTGAGATATCCTGTACACAGATTAAAAAACTAATTCACTAACACACTAACATAAACTCTACAGACGGACACCATACACTGATTTTGTTATTTTTCAATTCCTCACACTTCGGAACGTGTAAAAAAGTCAAAAAACCGAGGTCGAAATTTTTCACGATTACCAAAGTTCCCCATATTTATAGTATGATGAGGAACTAATAATATCACAAGTAAAGATCGTGAAAAATAGCAATGAAAAATAGCAACAATTCTATATATCTTTTCTTGAATAAAATCAGACTGAAGTAGCGTCTAGCGCTATCTAGTAGGATTAACGAGAAATATATACATTCTATCATTATAAATATATATATTAACATTCCTTCCATAAATTAGATTTTTAATGTAGTGGTACTTTTAAAGTATCATTGGTAGAAAAGGTATTAATACACAGGCTATTACTAAACATTTTAAAATTACAAATAAAAGAAAACTTCCCCTCAGATTGTGCATTAATATCCAGGACTGTATACATTAATATCAAATTATTATACCATTCGCAATTAAGCACTTACATAAGAAAATATTATTGGGGAGAGCATTAAAAATCATAAATCAGAATATCATGCTAAATTTTTACTAATTCAATCAAAAGAATTTTATTATTCCCTTATTCTCTCTCTCTCTTTTTTTTTTTTTTTTTTTTTTTTTTTTTACAGATAAACAAAAGTTGCTGACGCTCTTTCTATATTTTTGTGTTTGGTTTAGTCAGTAGAAGATTCTCTACCATAAGGAATATCCATGATTTTTTTTTTTTTTTTAATTAATTTTTTTTCTTAACATATTAAAAATCGATTAAATTTTCAGAGATACAATAAAAAATTGAGTCACTAAGTGAATGATTAGTGTTACAATTATCACTTACATTTTAAAAGTAAATTAGTAATATTTCATTCAATTTTTACTTTCTCTTACCCATAGGGTCGAGAAAGTATTGTTTTAGGGTCAAATTTTCGAACGTGAGTTTTTGTTATATCTACATGTTCTGAGGTTCCCTGATTACGAAATTCATGTTTTTAGCGAATGGTTTGTGTGTCTGTTATCAGCATATCTCAAGAACAAATAATAAAAGAAGTTCCATACTCGGTATTCTAAATGTATATCATATAGGGATTCTACACTAAGCTTTTCGTTGAGGGGAAGCAAATGGTTCGTGTGCAGGGACACACAAAAGTATTCAAATACATTACGTCTATGGGGGAAATTGCAGGTAAGTACAGTTTAACATCTATAGACTGCACTAAACCAAATGATACGAATATATATTTTTTGTATTAGAGGTAGTCAACTGGGAAGAAAATTTTGTGCATGTAGGAGCCTCGCCTCCCTCCCTCCAGGGGAATAAATTTTCATGATGGGTATCTTTCAAAAGAGCTCGCCAATACCTTCAAAACGAATGGTTGAACCATCGATCTGAGATAATTTAAAATAAATTTATCGATTTTTTTTGTTGTTGTTATGTAATATTGAGAATAAATTCAACTTTTTTTTAATATTTAGTGTTATACTACTTCTCTAATATGGAAATCGTCTGAATTATGATAAGTTTCAAGGAATGTTGCGTGTCTAAAGCTGTCTGTATAATTTTAAGTAAACTTTTAATTTTAATAACCGAATTAAATTCTATATAACTGTAAGTGCATTAATGAAACGGGGAGGGGGGGGGGGGTTAGGTGGGCGGCAGCCCCCTCACACAGAACTAATTATCATATAAAACTCTTCCGAAGCCTAATTTGAATTGTTTAACATAGGTTTATATAACAGTACTCGTTATCTTACCTCTTAATCTCCAACCTGCATTTATAGTATTAAATTTCAGGGTAAGAGAAAGTAATGTGAGTGACACACCAGATTATTTCCTTTCGTAACTTGAAAAATTCTCTCTGTTCTCCGATTTTTCTTCCGTACAGTAATTGTCGTTATTATTTTTTAACACTTTCTTTTCTCGAGAGAATCCCCCCCCCCTCACAAAGAAAAGAAATTAACAAGAGAGATCAAATAATGACAAATTTTAGACGGTAACGTATTGAACGTAGCTATATTTTAAAATGCATAGAAAATAACACACTATTTCAGTTTGAAATTACAGGTAAAAAAAAAAAAAAATTAATATACATGTTCAGGGTTCCTACAGGCGATTATATTATATTTTTTTTTCGTACCACTATTTTCAAAACCTAAAATTTATTCTATGTTTTTGCAGCTAAATCCTACATTAATTTATTGTAGATTTTATGTTATGAAAATAGCGGTACGAAACTAGTAATAGAAAAATGTAACAGTCCTGCATGTTTGTCTTGAACAAAGATATTCATGGCATTCCCCCCACCCCCAACCCTCCCCTTAAAAAAAAAAAAAAAAAAAAAAAAAATTCCGAATCCTATTTCTTATATAAAGTATTCTATACTAGCAGGCTACGCCGCTTCGCTAGTCACTATTTTTAAACAAATTTTCAAAAGAATTCGATCAGTATTTATTTTTCTACATCATATTGAAAAAAAAAAAAAAAAAAACATTGAAATCGCTCTAAACTTTGCTTCGGGTACCTGCTGACTACGGCAGCTCTTTTTCCATCCGCAATGCATCGGATCCAGGTTCCCACTGCCTGTAGAAAGGTCTTTCTCGGGCACTTCAATCTGAGTATTAATCGACGACTGGTGGATCTGCTATTATTTAAGAACTACGATTTTTAAAATGACTGTATCTCAGCATCTACTAAATAATTTACTTTTTGAACCATATATGTTACAGCCCCCGCTATTTACACTATATTATGTTTTTATTCCGAACAATATAATAAAATAAAATAAAAAGTAGATTTTATTTAAAAAGGAATTGAATACATGAAAAAAAAAATACATTTTAATCAGTTTAATCCTGTCTACTATATATATAGAATTTTTTCCTGATAAATATTATAAATTTAAAAAAGAAAAGATTTTTTCTTTTAAAGGAATTAAATAATAATTAAAAAAAGAAAAGAAAAATGAAGAGTTGTTATACTATAAAAAATTATATATAAACATAACAGTTATAAATACGTTTTAAAGTTTTAAATTTAATATACTTAATTTTTTCTACTGCATTAGCATTTTATTTCCAATAAATATAATAAATTAAAAAGACAAAAAATTTTTCGAATTCAAATGAATGTATTAAATAAAAAATAAATAGCGTAATAGCCGTTGCTAAGGTACGCAGACGATTACAATGGAAGAATAAATTTATGAAAAATGAAACATAGAAGCCAATATTTAAAATTGAAAAAAAAAAAAAAAAAATTAATTTAAACTCGAAATTCGAAACAATCTCGATGAGGTGCAAACCTACAGGGTCCCAGGTACTTATATGTCAAGTTTTGTAGCTCTGCGATCGGTAGTGTGAGCAATAGAGCGCAGACACACATACACACACTTCTCTTAATTATATAGATAATTTGCACGGCTAATTATGTCTTAAAGATATGAATATTTTCCTTATATATCGCCGGAGCCCATACATTGGGATGATAAAATATTTTAATTTGAAATTATTTATTCATTTCAAAGCGTTGGTAAAAGTTTATTAATTTTATTATTTGACTTATTGGCTCAGAATTTCAAAGTATGTTTATTGAACATCGTTTCTTTTAATTTCAGTTTTCAAGCCATCAAATAGTTTTAACTTTTATTGATTTTAAGTCTTAAAAGGTTATTTTATTATTGTAGTAGTAGTAGTTATTATTGTTATTAAGTCTGATGCGCCGCTTTATGCAAGAAAGCATTTATATAACTCAAAATTCTGTCCTGTCTTTTATAATGTTTGTATATATAATACTTAAAATATGATATTCATATTGAGAAAAAAGAAAGAAGCAAAAATAAATAAAAGTGAATAAAATTGGATCAAATTTGACTACATCACTTAGTCAAAATAGCTCCGAAGCAAAAATACTCATTTAAAAATCACATGTACTTATTGTTGAGCAAATTAACATGCTCAAAAATGGACATCGACCATCGTGAATCCCAGTATCCCAAACACAGATTCTCCTTGATGTATTCTTCCGCAAACCAGTATGAAACCACCATGAAAAATAGTTCTGGAGATTTGAGGGTATAAATTTTGTGTTTGAACTCTTTCTGTTTAGAGCTGTAGAAATTCTATTAAAGGACTTCTTTTAGTTCGGCATATTTCTAATAAATTATGAAGTAAACAGATATTAATTTGAAAATATGCGATATTTCATGAATGAGATGTTTTCTTTTTTGAAACAAAATTACTCATTTCGATATAAGCATGTCCATTTATTTACTCATTATTAAGTACTTCATTTTTTACAATTTATCGAAAAAAAAAAATTTTCTTTCACCAAAACTAAAATAAATGTTTCATGTAAATAAAATTTCTTTTCCTTTGAAAAGAAAAAAATGAAAAAAGAAATGAAATTTCCTTTCTTTTCTTTTCTTTTCTCTCTCTCTCTTTAAAAAAGACTAAAACAAATACTTTTTAGATAAATTCAAGAAAGTACAAAAAACGCCAACCCCTTTAGGCGCTGTCTTGCCCCACACAAGATATCATGATTTGCTGAAAAACTTCCTATTTCGACAAATTTTACCTACAATCTCGAAAGTGACGCTTAAAAATAAATAAATAAATAAAAATAAATAATTATAAGATTAAAAAAAAAAAAAAAAAACTTTTATATACCATGTTTCTAAATTTTCTGTTGGATCATAGCTATAGAACTACGTTAGCACTTTATCAATTCGTATACAATTTTTAAAGTCATAATGACAATTTTTGTGAGATGCATAATTTAACTTTTTACAATATTTAACGTTCACGTTTAATTAAATGTATTTATTTTTATGTCGAAGAAAATAAACTCGTAATTTTTTTTTTTCTTTTTTTTTTTTTTTTTGGCAACAATTAAATTATAGCTAATATTTTAATGGATATATTTTTAAGCTATTAGGAGGTTATTATTTTCATATTTTAATTAATTAAATGAAAACTAATCAAAATTCGAAAATCGGGCTTCGAAGTATTGCGTTGTAATCGGGTTCTGAACTATACTGAATGTTTCAAATGTCTAGTTAGTAGGGAAGTTATTATTTAAAAATCGATTGCAAAATTTGTACCGAACAAACAAACAAACAAACAAGAATCGAAGTTAATAAAATATGGCAATAAAATAAAAATAAAAATGACTTTGTTTAAACTATTACAAATTAACTAAACTTTAATCTGATAAATATGTAAACTGGATTTTAAATGAGCTATTATTTTATTAAAAAACATTGCTGCTAGTAATTCTGTATCATAATGTTCGTAAGAAAGTATTCCTTAGTCCTGTTAGCCACTGGACCCTACTATATTAATTATATATATATATATATATATATATATAATCATTTTGGTAGTAGAATTTAAAATTGATCAGTTTACGGAACTTTTAAGAGCGAGTTTATAATCAAATCTTAAATTATAAATGACCAATCCGATTTTCAGGGATATGGGAAATAAGTATTTAATATTTTTGAAAATTGTAGTTTTTAAGTAAATTAAATCTATCAAGCTAAAAAATAATAGCTATGATATTTTGTATGAGTTCATTTGTCAATCTTTAACTTTTAATTATTATGACAATTATTATTACAACATTCATTTTCCAGATGAGGCAATATCATGAGGACTGATTAAATGGGATATCAGTCATATTTCGGAATTATTTTAGTTGCACATTTGATTTAAAGTATCATGAATCTGTTTGATTATTTCAGTACATTATTTGGTTTACATTATTCGGCTTTCGGGTAAATACATTTTTAAACAGATCGACTTTCAGTACATTAATTGCAGTAAATTAAAAACAAATACACATTGTTGCTTTTGCTTAATTTTAGAAAATAATTATTAGGAATATATGCACCTCTAAACTTCCCAATTTAATTGTAATCTTGGTCAGTCGATTTAAATTTAATTGTTTTAACTGTCAGTTTTTAAGAAATGAAAATAGCTTGTGTTTTGTATGTAACGACGGTCATGAAGAAAATGTTATTCCATAGGATTCATTGTCGTCGGAAGTCGTTGTTTGTTAATAATTTGGGTAGTTTTATTCATGCAATATGACAATTCTATATCTTAGCTTTTTCAAATGTAGATTGCAATTCATTCGTTACAAATTACGGTTTCGAAAATTTCGTATGCATTATTTCTTATATATTCTTTATATATTATTCCATACACTTCTTTTTTGTTTCCTTGGAACATAATCTTAGAGTTTTAGAATTTTCCTTCTTCTAACGCTTCTTCTAACGCTTCAGAATATTTCTTTAGGAGAAAAAGTCTGAATTCAAGACTTATTTCTATTAATAAATAAACAATAATGTGACAAATATAACAATATTTTACCCTGTATAAGCACTGGAAAATAAAAATTAACGAAAGGCAATTTTAGTAGACATGGAAGACAAACTGAGATTTTTTTTTTTTAATTTATTGATCTATTTTTTATATAAATGATAAATAGTCTATCCCCCCCCCCTTTCTTCTCCTTTGATTTTTGAATCTAAGGGATCGTTCAAACTTTTCCTCCCACTTATAACAATCAATGTGCCAATGACTATTAAAACTTCTCATAAAATATAAAATAAAAACATTGCATAAATTAGAAATATAGTGAAACCTCTCTAAGAGTCAATCTCCATTAAAGATCCACCTTTCTTTAGGGTTAATTTTTCAATTTTTACCATAGGACTTAATACTAGTTTATCTGCGTTAAAGGTCCGTGTACAATTGTGTACTCTTTTAAGGTTAAGGGTCATATTTCGCGAAAGCGATGATTTATTTTTTCCTTACTTAAACTGACCACTATTCACTTTATAAAAGAGGTTAATTTCTATGCGTGTAATTATATTCTGTGTACTGAAAAAAGGAGTAAGTGTTATAGACTTCATATTCCTGAATATGCATAGATAAAGTCCATGCTTCAAAAAGAGAATTCAGATTTTAATAGCGAGTGCTTTTCGATTCAGAAATATTACTAAGCTGAAAAATTTATTCCTATATACAATTCTTGAAAATAATAATAATAATAATAATAATGGGGGTGGGAGGGGAAGCTTCTTAGGAGGACTCTCTATTTATCGTCAAAAGCAATCAAAGCGTATGTTATTCTATGTAAAAATGTGTTAATAGAATTACTCATTACCTATTTTTTTAATTATTATTCTGCTTTCATATTCAGAAAATTACCAACATTTGTTCTTGTTTTCTTTTCTTTTCTTTTTTTTTTTAAAGCTAAAATACGCGAAAAAATGAAATCAATGTATTTTTCGCACTTTATAGTATCAAAGTGAGATATTAAAAAAATTTAAAAATCAAGTTTTGATAAACAAAAATAAATTTAACAGTTGGAAATTTTCTGGAAATGAAAATGAAATTTAAATATTACATTATGTGATGAGTAATTCAACCAATAAATTTCTCTACAGTATAACATGACATGGATTTAACTGCCACGGATTGGGAAATAGTAAGAGGCAGAGAGAAGAGCCTTAAATTAAAACAAACTAATATTAATAAATATCAGAAAGCTATATAGAAAAATGATGTAAATTAAAACTATTTAATTAACAAAACTTGTTGCTTCAATTAAAATTTTTACGAACAATCTCTGTTAAAAGTCTACCTCTCTAAACGGCCAACTTTCGAAGGAATCGTAAGTGTTCTCTTAGGGAGGTTTCAGTGTATTTAACTCAATAAGAAAATTGAATTATATTGCCACTTACCTGGAATTCTGTCTTCAGGATCACCTCATATTTTCTTATCATTTCCATGTACTCTGGAAATCTGGTAAGTTCGATCGGCTTTTTGGGCAAAAGAGCTGACGATGCTCTGCCTGTGCAAGCTTTACGCATGAGGTCTGTGTTTAATAGGGATAACTGTAACTTCTTGAACGAAGTTACAGTGCCGGAAGATGATCTCTTTCGGAACATCTTCCGGCTTTTCTTGGGCGCCCTCGCCATCGCCGTATCTGGGATGTCACTACCGGACTCCACTTTGAAGGTTTGTTGACCGATCTTGAAAAGTCAGTATCAACATCAGACGAAAAATAAAATTGAATTATCGAGTTTGAGTTAAGAGTCGATTTTTAAATACGATAAGCACCAATTAGCCAATCATTTTCTTGTAAAAGCAACTTTTTTGTTTGCTAAATTAGTTCTAGTGATAAAAAATAACACAAAATTGTGAAT
This sequence comes from Salticus scenicus, assembly GCA_963930645.1. Taxonomy (NCBI): domain Eukaryota; kingdom Metazoa; phylum Arthropoda; class Arachnida; order Araneae; family Salticidae; genus Salticus; species Salticus scenicus. The sequence goes on along the minus strand of OZ005653.1, from coordinate 265,615,268 downwards.
TTAGAAAGTCGTTTATTTTGGGGTTTTTTTCAAAACGTATCTTTTTTTGCATAAAAAAGTTAAGCAAAATGGCGATGAATTTTGAAAAAATACACAAGCAATTTTTCTTTTCTTTTCTTTTCTTTTCAACCAACTTTTGATCAAACAGAATGTCATTCGTTGAAAGACAATGACATATTATCTTTCTTTTTCACAATGTTCAACCATAAAATGCCTAAAAGTTTCTCTAACTTCAGCATTTGCATACAATCTAAAAAATAGAAATCTTTTCGTAAAATATTTCGAGCTTCTAAATTTATTTGCCAACAGTTATCACAGCTTTCGATTCTCAGTAAATTCTTACTTTTTCCAACAAAAACTACCAGCACCTTTGATTCAAGTATATCTCAGGAGATGTATAAACTTTTAGTATAACTTCACACATATCATGCGCAAAACTTGCATTATAGAACGTGGAAATACATCAGACTTCATTACTATGTTAGAAACACAGATTAGTTGGAGTTTTTTTCTTCTCTTAACTAAACTTCGGCAGTCACCTGCTGAAATATTAATACACTATTGTTATTGTGCTAGTATTTCTTATATTACTGCAGAAAATTTTCAGATCTCTAATTAATCACTAGCAGTGAAACTAGATGAAATATTTTCCATAAAACAGAAACAACTTGGAAAGTATATAATGTGCCTTGTGTTCTGTTGACTGTACTTCAACAAGAATAAATATTGCTAAGGTGAATTCTGTGTAATAAAAATTCTCTTCAATTCTATAGATGTGAGCACCACTTTTGTCATAAAATCTATTTTACTAATATTTCTTGTGTGCTATACTCACGTAAAATACTCACTTAATTCGGTTTACTAAAGGCGTGTTTTTTATCTATTTTTCTAGGACTGTAAGAGATCAGTGGAATATCTCAAATGACTTAACAATAATCAAATGCAGCAATTGGTTTTTAAGTACTGCTTGTTCAGAAAAATTCAACGAATAAAAATTCAATTTTTAAAATACTTCTCATAAAAAATATTCTAAAGCACCAATATTATTAGATACAACGTGATTGCTTTAGAAAAAAAAATCAAATGAATAACCAATTTTTAGTTACTTTGGGTATATCCGTAAAAGTTATTATTATTATTATTATTATTTTATTATCAATGGATGATCAGTGCAGGATTATTATATTATTAGAATATTAGAATATTTTTTGTTAAATACAATTTTCCATATATATTTTTTTTCTTTGGTTGTGATTTCAGCCTCTAGTATTAGGTGTATATAACAGTAGATTATAAAAGTGCACTATTGAGCAAAAACAAATTTGGTCATTCTTCACCTCTTAAAGTGTAATTTTCAAAGAATTTTTTTTTTCTTTTATGTAACAATTCCGAGGCACTTGTTTTTGATCCCTTAACAACACATTTGACACAATACGAATCTTTAAATTTTCTTGAATACCATTCGATAGAAACTTTAATTTTCAAAGAGTTATATTGTTACAAGTAATCAATATTTTAATTAGTATTGATTCTAACAATGCAGTAAACAATTATTATTATTATTATAATTTATTTATTTACTTATTCACTTTTTGTCCTGCAAAAGAATGCAAAGAATTTGTTTAGATAGTATATAATTATCTAATGCATACACTTTAAAATTTTTGGAAAACACAATTAGATTTTTTGCTAAGTTTAAAAATCACAGCTGTTCTTCTCCTTTTTTTTTTTTTTCTTTCAAAATTGAAACAGATTTATAAAAATAAATCAACTTCTTTTGGCATTCTTACGAAATTTTTGTCTTGTTTAACCTTTAAAATTCTTGAATAAAGATAAATTTTCACACATTTTTATCGGGGACAATACAATGATAAATCTTTTTTTATGGACGGTTAAAAATTTGAAAAAGAAAGTTCAATTTTTAAAAAAATTTTTAAAGATAAAAATTCTATGTAACGATTTAAAAATTACTTCTTTTTCTTGACGTTTTAATTAATTTTTTGTAGTTTTCAGAAAAATAATGAAATACTTTTTCTTTCTTTGAATACTTGATGTTATTAAATCTTCAAAATCTAAAAATTTAATACTTTTGATATATAAACGTATCACACGAAAATGTTAAACAAAAATGTATTGAATATAATTGTAATATTAATAAGAAGAAAATCTTTGAAAATTCTTAGTAACACACAATTTTTCTAAACTTGTTTTACTTTTATGAGTAGTACAATTTCAACTAAAGTATATAGCTAATTTTTATTGTTATGCTATATTTTTCCAACATTAGTAAAATACGTAATTAACTTCTTAAAAATGTTAGTAGTACTGTTGGCACCTCTTGAAGTTTCTTCTAAACTAACAGCAAAATGTGGTAATAAATCTTTGAATAAGGAAATCAATTCACATTTTTACTTTTAAACTTTCTTTTTCACTTTACTCTTATGACTATCAAATTTTCACTGCTTAAACATAAAAAAGCTTTTTTGTGTTAGCTTAAGTACACAATAAACCAGTCTAATAAAATTAAAGTAATTATCAATGAATTACATAAAACACACAATTCTAGATGTCTTCTTTTTAAGGGAATGCTTATCGTGACGTATTTTATTATAGTGCTATGTATCAAGTTTACTAAGCATTTAATTTCATTATTTTATGTAATTTCTTCCATAATAAATTTCCTAGAGAATTTGTGTCAACGATTTTCTTTTCTTTTTAAATACTTATGTAATTTTAAAAGTAAAATTTTAGGAAAACAAACTGAAATTTATCACATTAATTAGAAATATTTTTTTTTTATTATCACTTAAATTCAAGATAATATAATCTTTACCTTTCTCTTTTAATTTATATTAATACTTTTTATATCTTTTTTTTTTTTTTTTCAAAAATTGAAAATAATATTAGACATTATATCTTCATACACTATTACTTTACTAAAGTACGGAAAGCACTATAACACTTAACACTTTGGTTATTTTAACCAAAAAAATATTTTGACAGATAATTAATACAACTTGAAGGAAAATTATAAAGTACGCCACAGAATTTTTCAACAAAGAGATTCTACTTGGAAACTAAAGATTTTAGTTGAACTTTTCAAACAATGAAAAAACACAAATATGGTAGAAACGAAATGGATAACTAAAAAAATAAAAAGGGTCTAAAATTTAAAAAACTCATTTAAAAAAAGTGACATGCATCACTGACTGACATGAAGTTCAGGTCCTACTGATATTCCAAAAAAGTCTTTCTGGTCAGCGAAATTCTGACGATCGCTTTCCGAAGGATGTCCAGTGGTCCATTCTAACTGGTTGCACAGATCACTTTGAAGAAGAGCAGGTAGCACTGATCTGCGCCGCACATCGCCAAGGAAAGGGGCATTTCGGTCGGTTTCTCCCTTTTTGCGAGGGTGTGGATCGGTCGCAAAAATCTTCGAAAATAGAATTCAAGCAAAACTGTGGCTTCGCGCCAAACGATTTATTTTTGGGGGGTGGTATCTTTCCGAATTCTGCGCTTAGATGTTCGGATGCTCGAATCTTCACTCGGGGTAATGGGTGAGAAGTGTTGCCGCGCTTCCCGAGATTCCAGAGGTTGTGGGAGGAGGGTTGCTAGACATTAATTCGATCGCCAGTCGTTCTCCAAGTATGAGCGCGATTCGCTGTATTGGCGAAAGAATCCAGGGATGCTTGCATAAGGGAGTAAGAGAATCAACAGGCAGCTAGCAGCCAACAAAAAATTCTGCGCCGGCTTTGATCGGCCAAGATCATCTCGGAGGATGCGGATCGAGAGGAAAAATGCACGCGCATTGAGAAATTGTATCGCTCTGAGAGTTTTGTCTCAAGTACATCGTATACTTAGAATTTCTGATACGTATTGTTAGCACAAACCATGGTGCTTTCTCAGAAATATGCTATGCGTGTGTGTTATATATATATGCATTTAATAAAAAAAAATAATTCTTATTGGTCATTGTTGGCATTTGGAGGCATTAAATCTTCTGTTATTCTTTATTTTACTACGTATTAAAAAATACACAGTCTCAGATGTATTTATTTATATTTATATAACTTTTTTTTTTTTTCAGTACACGGTATACAAAATGCACGGAAATTTAAATTATTTTATTTTGGCTAAAATGGCAGTCTGAAGGATCCATATCAATCGCAGTAATAATAATAATAATAATAATAGAAGAAGAAGAAAAAAAATATGTATGCACTGAGTAAGAAAAGGTATTTTAACTGACTAAGAAAGAGTATTACTATTGATAAACATAAATTGCTTCAAATGTCACTTTTTTAATAGCACATTCTATGATTCACTTTTTTGAGATATTTCCTGAATACAAAATAATTAAATCACATTATATTGATCACTAGAAAAGCCCCGGTTCGGTAACGAACCGAATTCCGAATGTGGGAAAAATTTCAAAATCAAACCCGAAATGTACAAAACTCGGCCTGATGCTGTTTGCGTGCCAATAGATCAAAGTTTGTTAGCGAAACCATTTTTAAATTCATGAAATCAATGAAGGTAGTGAATCAACGAAGGCTTTGCCTGCTTCGCTGGTCACTATATTTAAAGAAAACTCTCTTCTATATCGCTTTATAAACAAAAATAAATTTTGAAAAAAATCATGAAATTGCTCAAATGCCCGCTTCCTGTCCCCGCTGACTCACAGACTCTCGGGTGCCTGTCCCTATTGCCTGTGACAATAGCTTACCAGTGGGCTTCCATTTGGGTGCTTATCAGATGACAGTATCGAAACGGGCAGTATCGAAAAAAATGAAGTAGCAATTTTGTATTTGAATCCCAGTTAGATATGGACAACACTATACGTGGTGAACATAATTCTTTCTTTCACGTTATTTATTTGATTTATTTGATAGACTATAAAATGGCAACAATTTCACTCTGGGAAGAGCCCATTGTTTTTAAATCAATTTTAATTTTTTCATTTTTTTTCACATGCATGAGCAAATTTAATATTTTACATATTTTTATTTTTCGCGTGAAAGCATATTTCATTTTATACTAATATATATATATAAACGGCTTTTGGCAACAATTGAAAATTTAAATGTTTATTTTATAGCTATTACAGGTTATTATTTTCATATTTTAATTAATTTAAAAAAAAAAATCTAATAAAAAAAATCGTTAAGAATAAGGTACCAAATGAAAGGTACATTTTTTTCTGAATCCGTCGGATTATACAGCTTATTGATCGGACAATTAGATCTTTTAAAATTAACTAAAGTATGAAAATTTGGTGACGCGTCCACACACAGACAAACGGAGTCCAAGAAAATCTTTTAGCCGTTTATATATATACATTAGAGAGAGAGAGAGAGAGAGAGAGAGAGATAGAGAGAGAGAGAGAGAGAGAGAGAGAGGGGGGGGGAGGGAGAGAGGGGGAGAGAGAGAGAGAGAGAGAGAGAGAGAGAGAGAGAGAGAGAGAGAGAGAGAGAGAGAGAGAGATAACATAGCCATAAAACTAAATTTAAATGAAGTATTACATACAAGAGCCGTAATACTATGTTTTAAAAAATTCTATTAATTATAATAACTTAAGTTTATCGCTAAAACATTCTATAATGGATTTTTTTTTCTTTTATAGACTATTATTTTTCATTATATTATTATTTTTTATGTGTTTGTTTGTTTACAGTTGATTTAGATTGATTGCATCAGGAAATTAAGACTTTCCTACGCATTTCTGAGATCTGAATAATATTATAAGAGTTGCAAATTATACAAATAATTGCCCATATCTGTTTTAGGTAATAAATATAAGCTAGGTATTAAACAGATGTTCTAAAAACAATGTTAGAAAAAAAATCAAAACACATTTTTTACTCTCTCATACCTACATATGTGGTAGAGAAAATATTGTTTATGGGTCAAATTTTTGAAATTGAGTTTTCGTTATATTTACACGTTTTAAGGACACCTGAACCAGAAAAACAGGTTTTTAGCAGCTGGTCAAGGTGTATATATGTCTGTCTGTGTGTGTGTATCTGTTATCAGTATGTCTCAAGGATAAATGGCAGCATGAATTTCAAACCCAGTATGCTAAATTTATATCGTATAGGGAAGCTACACTAAACTGTTCGCTGAGACCAAGCAAATGGTTTGTGTACAGGGGCAACCAATAGAATTCAAATGCATTACGCAAAATTTCTAATAGGTACAATTTATCATCTCTAGGCTGCATTAAGCAAAATAAAATGAATAAATAATTTTTTATATGAATAAAAACATATTTCGTGTAAAATATGGTATAAAATATGATGTAAAATATGAAAAAAAAAAAAAAAAAAAAAATCATTCTTTTACAAAGCTGCCCAAAAGAATAGGGTGTAATGGGACTGTACATAGAAAAAGGTGAATGTGTATTTCAGGGTTTGTTAATAATGTAGGACTATATTTAAGTACATAATGAGGTGTGCGCCTAATTTGAAGAAAATGTACAGGGCTACCAATAGTTAAGAAAAAATATTTCTTTTACTGAATGTAATTTCTGTAATGCTTTAGTATATTTTACCCTATCCAGGAACACTGTTCAGCAATGAATATTAATTCCTCATACTCATACATGAAATAAAGTATTTTTTGGGTTAAACTTTCACAGCTTGTTTTTTGTACAATTATGTGCTTCAAGATTTCCTGAATACTAAAGTCAACTTTTTACAGGCTGTACGTTTTTCATCAGCGTAACTTAAAAACAAATAACTACTGAGAATTCAAATGTAGTGTTTTGAAATTTATGTGAAGTTACTACGAGAAAAGTCCGATTAAAAACGATAAACTTCAAAGTTTGGTTAGGGTGAAAATTGTCTGAACAATTTCGAATAAAATTTTAAATTTAATAACAGCCTTGAATTTTGTATTAATGTAAATACTATATTCAAACTAGTATGTTGTGGCCACCACAAGACTTTCTTCTATATTTTCCTATACATATTCAATGAGTAACAATATTAAAAAAAAAAAAAAAAAAAATTACGATATTTTTTTCTAAGTTATTTTATTTTATTTTATTTTATTTTATTTTATTTTATTTTATTTTATTTTTTGTTAAAAGTAAAAAAAAATCGATAACTTTGTTTTAAATTATCACAGATTTATAGTTCAACCATTCGTTTTAAAGGTACGAGACCTTTCGAAAGATACCTATCTTCAAAAATTCCCCCCCCCGGGGGTTCTCCCCACCCATGGGGAGAAGCGATGCCCCCACATGCACAGAAATTTTTTCCTAGTTAACTACTACTATTATCAATAATTCATATTAATTTTACAATCAAAAGTTTAAAATAACTCTCATTGTGTACATTTATACGAAATTTTGTCCTCTACTGCCATGTTAAAAATTTAGAAAAAATGAGATCACCTATTGAGCGATTGATACCCAAATGTAATCTGCACCAGTTTATGTCAGGGTGCAACTAAATACCAAGTTTGGTTAAATTTCATAAAAAAAAAAAAAAAGATTTTTTTTTTTGTTTTTTTCGTTAAAAGTAAAAAAAAAAAAAAATCGATAACTTTGTTTTAAATTATCACAGATTTATAGTTCAACCATTCGTTTTAAAGGTATTGACGAGACCTTTCGAAAGATACCCATCTTGAAAATTTACTCCCCTCGAGGGGTGACTTCCCTCCCAGGGGGGGTGGCGAGGCTCCTACACATACAAAAATTTTTCCCCAGTTGACTATCTCTATTATAAGTAATTCTTGTAAATTTCATAATGATTACTAAAAAATAATTCTCTTTATGCACATTTAAACAAAATTTTGTCCTATTTCACCATGTTAAAAATTTAGAAAAAGCGGGATGGCAACGCAACCTGTAAGACAATGTTTATCAAAAGTAGATAGGCACTAATTTATGTCAAGGTGCAACTACATACCAATTTGTATGAAATTCTGTGCATAAGTTCCTGAGATACAGTTGCCACAAAATTTTGTCACACACACGCACAAACAGACAGACAGGCATTTTCTAAAAATGGTCAAATCGTGTTCTACAGCTCTCAAAACGTGTAAATCCATCAAAAACCCGAGGTCGAAAATTTTTACGAATCCAATACTTTCTTCTATTGAATATAGAAGAAAGTAACAAAGGATTGTGGGGGACAGCAACCACTTCGCACAGAATTACTTAATAAAAATAATTAAAATCTAAATCTTCTAAAGGTTTAGAATTTGTACTAAGCACACGTGTTTACATAGTAATTAAAAAATATTAAATGCACTTTTAAACCATAGATATAGTAATTTATATAGATCTATCATCCCATTGTTATGATGCAAAAATTTTTGATGCCGAAAAAATTTTGGCATCAGCCATATAGTGGTATTGAAACCATTGAAACTAGGCAATTGAAATAGAATAGAGTAGAATGTTGATGAATTTTCAAAATGTCGAAATATTGCGTCTTTTAATTCTTCTAATAAATTTATGAAAAGAAATGGATAAGTTATCATAAAAGTAAATTATATTTGACTAAATTATGAAAAATATAATTTTCATAATCAGTTGCTTTGCTATTATTATGAAATAAAAAATGGTTTAATTGGAATACGTTTTTTAAAGTTTGATATGTTTTAAGATTTTGCATTAGTAAGTAATATAGAATTTTCAGAATTCTTTTAAATATATTTAGCAGCGGCGTAGGTAAAGAACGTTAGTTTAAGTATATAAAAGGAGTTTAACTTTAAATATTAACTAAATAAATATGTAAAAGAAAGAAAGAAAAAAAAAATGAATTTGAAATTGTATCTGCAGTTTTTCATTCACTTTTTGTAGATAAATTATCCATAAATTTTATTTTCTAAATTATCTGTGTGTAGTCACTCGGAAAAAGACAGCCATATTGTGGACTTTTCTCCGAGTAAAAAGGGATCATCCCCCCCCCCCCCCAATGATCAATCTATGTCTTATTACTATATCTATGTTTTAAACACGTATTAACATTTATTAAAATCGTTTACAAAGCTTTTCGCCACAACGTTATGGCATCATCAAGTAATTTACACAAAAACAGATGAGGCAGCATCTTATATATAACAGGAATTTTGATACGGTTACAGTATAAGGATAACTTGAATTAAAATATGATGAATCCATTTGTTACTTGAGCACGTAATGATTGGTTGGGAACAAAGAAGGGAGCAGCAGGACTACATTCTGTAGACTTCAGTAGGAGCAACTTTGCCAGGAACGATATCTTAAGTTAAACATAATGAAATTGAACATAATTAAAAATGTTTCTAAACTTAGTTTGAATTATTTTTAACATCGGTTTATATAATAGTACTCATTATCTTATCCCGTAATCTGCAATCTGTGTTAATACACTGCAAAAAATAAACTTGTAAAAGTACAGGAAAAATCTGGCAGCTGGGGTGCCAGTATTTCTCCGTCAAATATACAGTTTAAAACCGCAAAATTGTATCACTGACTGACATATTTTTTACGCAGAAATCCTGTAAATCAAACAGGTTTTTTTGTTAAAAGTACAGTTTTGCTCTGTATATTTAAGGGAGAAATACTGGCACCCCAGCTGCCAGATTTTTCCTGTACTTTTAACAGATATTTTTTACAGTGTAGTAATGAAATGTAGAGTAAGAGAAAGTCGTGTGAGTGCCACACCAAATTATTTTGTTGAAATATTCAATTGGTTTAATTTTTAGTAAATTATATTTCACCAAACTGCTTTTTTAGCAAAATAATCACTTATAATTCATATCTATATTACAAAAAAATAATAATCATCATTTGATACTAGTAGACTTTATTTATCACCTGTTTAAGGTTGCAACACCAGGATTCACACTTTTTACTTTACCATGAAATACACGGGGAGTTTTGTTGCTCTATATTTCAAGGATATCTCCTTCAAAAATATAGTTTTTAGATTTAATTTTTTTTTTTTTTTTTTTTTTTTTTATTCCACACTTTGAGCATGCCGCTTTTTATCCTTATGAGCATTTAAAAAAATAAATTTTAAATATTTCTTTCGCGGTTGAAAAATAAAGCACTAAGTTTACTTAATGATATTTTTTTTTTCAGAAAACTGCTCACTAAGCTAAAAAACAACATGTTCAACGAATGGAGTTTTAAAAACTTCATTTTTAAATGAGATATGTCCTATAATACGAAGCAACAAAAATCCCGTAGAATTGCATGGGAAGGAAGAAAAGGTGAATTTGACTATTATTTTTGTTTTGCATTCCGTTGTCTTCTTAAATCATGAACTTCATGAGATATATCATTTTATATATATATATAGCGTGATTTTAACGATAAAATGTAGTTTTGTTAATGGAATGTTTTCTTTTATAGGAAATAAAAAATGAAAAATAAGGACCAAATTGAAAATACTCCAAGCGAATTTTAAGTTATTTTAGTATGTATTTTGAATAAGTAACTAAAGATATTCTTGTGTATTAAATTTTTCATGCCTTAAATATAGCATCTGTTAAAAAAAAGAAAAAAAAGAAATGTAAAAATTTAAATTTGTATGTCTTTTTTCCATACAATTCAATTTCTGAGTTCATAATAAAGGCAATGATTTCTTGGTTTCAAAATCAATACCTAGTTTTGGAACAAATACGCTGGTTAACATTCATATGAAAGTTTGAAAAGATCTATGAAAAAGAATATGCAAAAAACATTATGAGCAGTTGGTTAATCCCAAAATTTTAAACTTAAGAAAAGTAAATTTTAAGCTTAAATTTTTATAAAAACTTGTAAATATCATTTAAAGAACCATATAAAAATTTTCACTTAAAAAAAAAGCATTATATAGCATCACACATTTCATAACTACCTGTATTTTTTTAATGGCACTGATTTTGATAATTTTCATTCTTCCTTGTCCCATAAATCGAAGTTATTTATTTATAACAATTACTTTATTAATAAAAATTCCTTGATTACTGACATATTTCGGGATTTCAAATAAAATTTACTGTTATAAAATCATCGAAATATTCATTTCGATCTGCACGAACATATGTTATTGTGCTAAAGGTCAGAGATCAGATAAAAAATATTATTTGAATTCTTTTGAATGAAATCCTAAATACGCAGAATAATTCCAGTTTAAATTATTTTCCGCATTTAAATGTCAGATTGAAGGACCATGTCAAGTGTTTTACTACATATTTACAATTTTACCACCTCTATTTATAATCCTTTTTAGTATGGAGGACTATTAGTCCCAATCTACAGATTTTTACGATACCAGTTTTATGATAGTTGGACATTTATCGAAATCGAAAACTTATCGAAAATATAATTGATGAATTTGAAAACAATGTTTGCCAGGATTTCATCAAAATCTTTTTTTTTTTTTTTTGTGAAAGAAAAAGAAAAAGAATAATAATCAGTATCGAAAAGTTGAAGAAGCCCTTTCTTTAGACAAAAACACATACATTTTTAATTGTTGCCAAAAACGTTTACGAGTTGATTTAATTATTATTATTTTTTTTATTATTATTATTATTGAAATCAAAAGAAATTTACGCGTAGATATGAAAATTGATATAAAACTTTATGAAAAATTAAACTTGCAAGGCAAAATTAATGTCATTATTAGCTCTAAAGGCTTTTTTTTTTTCTTACGTAGCTATATAGGGGAGAGTAGGGATGAATGGGACATTTTTCATGTTTTTATTGATAACGTTCACCATATGTAATTCAGAATTTTTTAACATTGCTTATAAGCACACTTCAGTAATCAGTTACAAATAAACATACTAACTTTAATAAAAAGTTATCATGTTTAATTAATAATAATTTTTGTTTTACATGCATGTACATTGTCCCATTCATCCCCACATGTGGGGATGAATGGGACAGGACTGAAGTTAACAAAGCAAAGAAAACAAAATGGAAAGTAAATAATTTTTTTAAGTAAAATTGGTTTATGTGATTTTATTACACACTATGGATTTACTGAAATTAACAAAAACTGATGTATTGACTCAAATTAACATCGAAAGGCAAAAGTCCTTTGGTTCGCACAGTTCCTAATGCTCTAGGCTTTGGCAATTTAATCTAATAAGATTTAACCTAAAAATAAATAAATAAATAAGACACTAGAAAGATATAAATCATTATAATAGTGTGCAAATTATCCAGATAAATGTTTGTTTCTGACTGATCGGGAAAAATTAGCATTATATTCTGTATTACATTAATAATCACCAGGATTTATTTAATTAGCTTGATTGAAATTGTGATTTTAATCAAATTATTATTAGTTTACTTATTTATTTTTTTAATTATTGGTATTATTGATTTAAGTTGCATTGAACATTCTAACTTATAATTTTTTTAATCATAATTATTATGAACAAAAATCGGAGCAATTAATTTCAATCTATTTTTCTCTAAATCCATGCTATTTTTATAATTCCACGTTATAACTACTGAACGACAGGTTATAAAAATATTGAAAATCTATTTACTATTTGTTTTAATATAATTCTTGTGTACAATTTTAAATTAGCACATCGTGGGGAATGTCCCATTCATCCCCATTCAAACTGTCCCATTCATCCCCACCACCACATGATTATATAAAACAGGAAATATGTTTAATGAACAATTGTCAATATTCTTCTTGAATATCATAAACACAGTAAAAGATTATGCCTTTTCATCATATAAGTGTTATATTAACTTTAAGCAAATAGTTAATTTTTAACTACTATCTAACTGAATCAGTAAAATTTACTTTGGCAGCAGAAAAAGACATTTTAATTTTTTTTCTGCCCTTCTATAGATAGCACAACTCTGAAACAACACTTGATGAATGACCTCAGTACTGCGATATATCAGAAAAATTGTCTAGTTTCTGGTGCATGCAAAACATAAAAATTTTGCTACTGTCCCATTCATCCCCACTCTCCCCTAATGGTAGAGAAAGTTTTTTCGAAACCAAGTTTTAACATTTTGTGCTTATGTAACTACGTTTTGCATAAACGAAAACTGTTAAAAATTTAAGTTTATGCAGAAATATTTAAAAATTCTTAACCCTTTAAGATCTCAGATTTAAAAAATATTACATACTAGCTGACCCGTCCGGCTTCGCACTGATGAACAAATTTTAGTTAAAGATGGATTGATATGTAAAAAATCAAGAAATATATCAGTTTATATGTTATAGTCAGGCAATATTATTAACTGGAAAGTCAAAATATAATTTTACAATTATTTTTTTTAATTAGTTGTTAAATGTTGGCAATTTTTACTTAATGCTATTTATTTATTTATTTATTTATTTCATAAAAAGAAACATTTCTTTACTCATGAATAAAAAATATTGAAAAATAAACCTATGACATGAAAATGTTTTTGATAAAATTGACGTCATAATAGCTTTAATTATTATTTATTTTTTCATTTCGCAAATATATTTAATTTTTTCCATAATTGATTATTATTTTAATAATGTATATTAAAGGAGAAATCAATAATATGAAACAATATTCGTACAATATATACTATTACAGAATCTGGTGTGAAACAACCACACGACTTCCATTACCCACTATTACACGTAATATATATAATTTTTTGGAGATATTACTTGCATTTTTTGAGATTTTCGAGTAAGAGAAACTTGATACACGTATAAGTAGGGCTGTGCCGATTAATCGATTAATCGGTTCGGTTAATCGATCAATGCTTAGTCCCGATCAATTTTTTTAATCGAGTTAATCGGATCGATTCATTCGATTAAAAATTTTCAAAATCCGATTAAAATTTTCAAACTACGAAATAAAGTAAAAATGCTTTTCTGCCTACAAAATATTTTTTCACATATTTTGCTAACTAACGTTCTAAGAAACATCCATCAAATAATGAAAAAGCAAAAAAAAAAAGGAAACAAATAAAAATAAAACCTCTCAAAAGAAGTTGTTGCACTTTTGTTGATAGAGAAAAGGGGAAAGACAGTTATTAAACAAAATGCCGCTTCATGAGCATTCTGGAGCAACACCATCTGTCTTTATCCTTCTACAGAAAGTGTTGGCTAGGGTAATAGTATTCTCAGAAACAAGAAGCTTTCAAAACATGGAAATGCTAAAGATAAAAGAAAAGGAGGGATTGAGATTTCCACTATCCCTCTGATGGGGAAATGTCAACAGAGTTTCACAATATCTTCAAGCGTTTATTGTTTGTTCAGAATTGCTGATAGTAACTGTTGAAGTAGAAACAGAAAATAACATTTTGTGTCCTAGTCGGAAATGACAAAGAAGAACTAAAATATAAGAATTTGAAATTTTTATGATAATGATATGGAATTTCGAGAATTCATTTAAAAATAGTGACAAGCGAGATGGACAAGGCCTGCAAATATAAAACTGAAATATGTGTAAATTCATTTAATGTTTCTTTCAAAATAAATTAAAAAAATAATTTACTTAAAAAATATATAAATAAATAAAATAAATAAAATAAACAAGTGGAAATATTCATATAAAATAAACACTCAAAGTCACCCATTATTACTCTGAAAATTGATTTAAATTTCAGCTATGAAACACATATAATTGATTAGACAAAAATTTTTGAAAAACAAAATTTTTTTTCATTCAAACTTATGAATAATAAGTATATATACACACAATATGAGAGTAAATTCATCATTGATATAAAATTATATAAAGGAAAATGAACACCGATTAAAAATTCGATTAATCGACCGATTAATCGATTAATGATTTACGATTAACCCAGTTAAAACTCTTAATCGATTCCCACCCTTAGTATAAAGACACATACAACAGAGTTTGCATAGCGAGTTAAAAAATAAGGGGAAAAAATAGATAGTTATTTTTTTAAACACGAATTTCCGAGATCTAAAACTGAACTACCTAATCAGGATGACCGTTAATATTCTTGTAATAAGCACGTAATACTTGAGAAAGGTTATCTAAATTGGATTAAAGAAAAAATTTTCAAGAATACGTTAGAGCCGTTTTTGAGATACCAACTTTTACCAAAACTTAACATACTCAATTATTGACCTAAAAACAATAATTACATACAAAAGGATATTTAATAGGAAGTTAACATGGCGAGTTTGAAAAAAATCCGTACAGGCGTTTTTAAAGGAACGGACTTGCGAAGTCTGAAATTGAGCTGTTTATAGAGGACGCCTATCAATATTCCTGAACTAAGCAACTTTTCAATCGAAAGGGCATCTAATATATTATTTATATAGCAACTTTGAAGAAAATCATTAGAGGTGTTTTTGAATATGGGCTTAGGGTCCCATTTCTGGTTTTCGATGACCCAATTTCGGTTTTTCAATTTTCACGAAAATTTGGAAAATTTATCTGTACACCAGACCTGAATCACTTGTGAAGTTTAGTAGTTCTATTTTTATTAGTTTTGGAGATATGACAGCCAGAAGATTACACACACACGTGCACATATACACACACACTGACCAATTGCCAAAACCTATACAATACTTCCACTACCTACGGTAGTAGGGTAATTGAAGTAAACACATACATCTCGTATTTACTACGATAATATACAGATTTTCGTATTACGTTTTCGATCGCCAAATACAAAAATCGCCAATGACGATAGATATCAAATCTATGCTTTGTTTTCAATTAAAATTTTGAAAATTTTAATTAAAAATTTATTTTACCAAAATTTATTATAGCTTCTAGCACTTAGAGAGAGACAGTGTAACTTTTGATTATTGAAAGAAAAAAAAAAAAAAAACAATCGGCTTTTTAGTTCTAGCTATCGTTCTCTACATATGCATATAAACCTTTCTTTTTTTTTTATATTAGTATAGCTATAGAGCATAGGTATATTAAATAGGTTTCCAGTCAACATAATGTAACTCAAATAATTAAATGCTATTTACATTTCAGTAATGGCTGTATGCGCTATGTATATTGAGCTACTTGCCATAACTGTTAGTTGCTAAAAATAGTCGCCAAATAAATTTAAACATCTCAATACGCAAGCGAAGTATGACATCACTGACCGCCCGTGGATGCAAGAAAAAGATTTTCCATGTTAATCGCTCATTGGATATTTTTTTTTTTTTAATTAAAATTCTAGAAGAATTATTTCCCGATTTTAATCCTCATATTTGGGTATAGATATGTATTAGTTATTGTATGCATGCGTTAGATTGAGTTATTTTGCTGTCAAATTGACAAAATTTTAATTTTAAATTTCAAAACTGTCACCCTTGGCGTTTTTTGTATTTGGCGATCAAAAACGTAATACGAAAATATACATGCCAGATGTATATTTTCGTAATATGTATTGTACGAAATATTGTTTCATATTATTCGTTACACTCTTAATGTAAGTTTTTAAAATAACCATGATTTTTGAAAGGAATTAAATTATATTCGCCAGATAATTTGGCGATATTTTTTTTTTTCTGCCAAGGATGACGGATATCAAATCTATTCCGCTGCAACATATTAGTATATTATATCAGATACTTTATTTAGACATTTGAAAACAAATTTGACTTCAAATTATGATAGAATATTTATCCTTTCCCTTTTAATTAGTTTATTAGTTGGATGTTTATTGTGTAAATATCATCCTTTGAAATGAAATGTTTATGTTTTCAATCGAATATGGAAGTTTGCCTTTTTTTTTCTAGAGTTTTGAAATTTAAATTTCCAATTTTATCAATTTTACAACAAAAACAATTTAATCTAACGGATGCACATGATAACTAATACATATCTATATCCAAATATGGGGATTAAAATGGGGAAATAATTTTCCTCGATCTTTATTATTTTTTTACAAAAAATCCAGTTCACTTTTTATATTATTGTTCGCGTGAAAATATATTTTATTATATGTCTAAAAATAAATTAATTCGTAAATCTTTTTGGCAACAATTATAAATTAAAATAAATAATATTATAAAATAGAATTTCTTATTTTATTTTATTTTATTTATTTATTTATTTTTAAATTCCAATTTCGTTTACACACACATCAGTTTAAACCACGGAGTAATAAAGACTCCGTGGTTTAAACATTGATGCTTAGATATTATATCATATCATATCAAATTAAATTATTAGAAAAATAAACACTTTTAATTCTATAATGACGTCAGATTTAACGTGTAAGTTTAACAATTAAAAAAAGCTTTATATGAATTTCAATTTAATGCGCGTGCAAATATATTTCTTTTCTTTTCACGTCAAGATATTTTAAAAACGAAATGAATATGTAAATGTTTCTTTTATGTTGGCAGCAGCTAATTTTTTTAATATTTCATTATTTCCATTTCTATTACGGCTTCTATGGGGATTTTAATTAAAATGCTCAGATTGTAAACTAAAATATATTTTATCAAAATTAAATATAGCCTATAACAATATGGCATACTGTAGCTTTCGGTCAGTGAAAGAAGTTTTTAAATCGGTTCAGTAGTTTCAGAGATTACCCTCCACAAACAAACAATTTTTTGCGCTTTATATAATGACTAGCTGACCCGTCCGGCTTCGCACTGATGAACAAATTTTAGTTAAAGATGGATTGATATGTAAAAAATCAAGAAATATATCAGTTTATATGTTATAGTCAGGCAATATTATTAACTGGAAAGTCAAAATATAATTTTACAATTATTTTTTTTAATTAGTTGTTAAATGTTGGCAATTTTTACTTAATGCTATTTATTTATTTATTTATTTATTTCATAAAAAGAAACATTTCTTTACTCATGAATAAAAAATATTGAAAAATAAACCTATGACATGAAAATGTTTTTGATAAAATTGACGTCATAATAGCTTTAATTATTATTTATTTTTTCATTTCGCAAATATATTTAATTTTTTCCATAATTGATTATTATTTTAATAATGTATATTAAAGGAGAAATCAATAATATGAAACAATATTCGTACAATATATACTATTACAGAATCTGGTGTGAAACAACCACACGACTTCCATTACCCACTATTACACGTAATATATACAATTTTTTGGAGATATTACTTGCATTTTTTGAGATTTTCGAGTAAGAGAAACTTGATACACGTATAAAGACACATACAACAGAGTTTGCATAGCGAGTTAAAAAATAAGGGAAAAAAATAGATAGTTATTTTTTTAAACACGAATTTCCGAGATCTAAAACTGAACTACCTAATCAGGATGACCGTTAATATTCCTGTAATAAGCACGTAATACTTGAGAAAGGTTATCTAAATTGGATTAAAGAAAAAATTTTCAAGAATACGTTAGAGCCGTTTTTGAGATACCAACTTTTACCAAAACTTAACATACTCAATTATTGACCTAAAAACAATAATTACATACAAAAGGATATTTAATAGGAAGTTAACATGGCGAGTTTGAAAAAAATCCGTACAGGCGTTTTTAAAGGAACGCACTTGCGAAGTCTGAAATTGAGCTGTTTATAGAGGACGCCTATCAATTTTCCTGAACTAAGCAACTTTTCAATCGAAAGGGCATCTAATATATTATTTATATAGCAACTTTGAAGAAAATCATTAGAGGTGTTTTTGAATATGGGCTTAGGGTCCCATTTCTGGTTTTCGATGACCCAATTCCGGTTTTTCAATTTTCACGAAAATTTGGAAAATTTATCTGTACACCAGACCTGAATCACTTGTGAAGTTTAGTAGTTCTATTTTTATTAGTTTTGGAGATATGACAGCCAGAAGATTACACACACACGTGCACATATACACACACACTGACCAATTGCCAAAACCTATACAATACTTCCACTACCTACGGTAGTAGGGTAATTGAAGTAAACACATACATCTCGTATTTACTACGATAATATACAGATTTTCGTATTACGTTTTCGATCGCCAAATACAAAAATCGCCAATGACGATAGATATCAAATCTATGCTTTGTTTTCAATTAAAATATTGGAAATTTAATTAAAAATTTATTTTACCAAAATTTATTATAGCTTCTAGCACTTAGAGAGAGACAGTGTAACTTTTGATTATTGAAAGAAAAAAAAAAAAAAAAAACCAATCGGCTTTTTAGTTCTAGCGATCGTTCTCTACATATGCATATAAACCTTTCTTCTTTTTATATTAGTATAGCTATAGAGCATAGGTATATTAAATAGGTTTCCAATCAACATAATGTAACTCAAATAATTAAATGCTATTTACATTTCAGTAATGGCTATATGCGCTATGTATATTGAGCTACTTGCCATAACTGTTAGTTGCTAAAAATAGTCGCCAAATAAATTTAAACATCTCAATACGCAAGCGAAGTATGACATCACTGACCGCCCGTGGATGCAAGAAAAAGATTTTCCATGTTCATTGGATATATATATTTTTTTTTTTTTTTTTAATTATTAAAATTCTAGAAGAATTATTTCCCGATTTTAATCCTCATATTTGGGTATAGATATGTATTAGTTATTGTATGCATGCGTTAGATTGAGTTATTTTGCTGTCAAATTGACAAAATTTTAATTTTAAATTTCAAAACTGTCACCCTTGGCGTTTTTTGTATTTGGCGATCAAAAACGTAATACGAAAATATACATGCCAGATGTATATTTTCGTAATATGTATTGTACGAAATATTGTTTCATATTATTCGTTACACTCTTAATGTAAGTTTTTAAAATAACCATGATTTTTGAAAGGAATTAAATTATATTCGCCAGATAATTTGGCGATATTTTTTTTTTCTGCCAAGGATGACGGATATCAAATCTATTCCGCTGCAACATATTAGTATATTATATCAGATACTTTATTTAGACATTTGAAAACAAATTTGACTTCAAATTATGATAGAATATTTATCCTTTCCCTTTTAATTAGTTTATTAGTTGGATGTTTATTGTGTAAATATCATCCTTTGAAATGAAATGTTTATGTTTTCAATCGAATATGGAAATTTGCCATTTTTTTTCTAGAGTTTTGAAATTTAAAATTCCAATTTTATCAATTTTACAACAAAAACAATTTAATCTAACGGATGCACATGATAACTAATACATATCTATATCCAAATATGGGGATTAAAATGGGGAAATAATTTTCCTCGATCTTTATTATTTTTTTACAAAAAATCCAGTTCACTTTTTATATTTTTGTTCGCGTGAAAATATATTTTATTATATGTCTAAAAATAAATTAATTCGTAAATCTTTTTGGCAACAATTATAAATTAAAATAAATAATATTATAAAATAGAATTTTTTATTTTATTTTATTTTATTTATTTATTTATTTTTAAATTCCAATTTCGTTTACACACATCAGTTTAAACCACGGAGTAATAAAGACTCCGTGGTTTAAACATTGATGCTTAGATATTATATCATATCCTATCAAATTAAATTATTAGAAAAATAAACACTTTTAATTCTATAATGACGTCAGATTTAACGTGTAAGTTTAACAATTAAAAAAGCTTTATATGAATTTCAATTTAATGCACGTGCAAACATATTTCTTTTCTTTTCACGTCAAGATATTTTAAAAACGAAATGAATATGTAAATGTTTTTTTTATGTTGGCAGCAGCTAATTTTTTTAATATTTCATTATTTCCATTTCTATTACGGCTTCTATGGGGATTTTAATTAAAATGCTCAGATTTTAAACTAAAATTTATTTTATCAAAATTAAATATAGCCTATAACAATATGGCATACTGTAGCTTTCGGTCAGTGAAAGAATTTTTTAAATCGGTTCCGTAGTTTCAGAGATTACCCTCCACAAACAAA
Source organism: Salticus scenicus (assembly GCA_963930645.1). Classification (NCBI taxonomy): domain Eukaryota; kingdom Metazoa; phylum Arthropoda; class Arachnida; order Araneae; family Salticidae; genus Salticus; species Salticus scenicus. Next base: position 265,594,483 of record OZ005653.1, on the reverse strand, counting down.
CAATTTTTTGCGCTTTATATAATGATATAGATATAGATAAGTTTGAATATGTTATCTAAAGCATACAAAAAAATAGTTTTAAAAAATAGGAAAAAAAATTAAACATTTATTGACAAAAAAATGTTTGTTGGATGTTGGAAACATTGTGCAAAAAAAACACATTTTTTTTTTTTTTTTTTTTTTTTAAATATTTAAATTTTTATTTTAGATAAAAAATTTAAAAAATGTTTGTTGACAAAAAAGTGTTTGTTGGATGTTGGAAACATCGTTCAAAAAAAAAAAAAAAAAAAAAAAAACTTTTTTTTTTTTTATATTCAAATTTTT